>CM053035.1:156809888-157409888 GCA_028564925.1 Lithobates sylvaticus | reverse complement strand
ATCAAAAAACTCAATAAACCTTTCTTGAAAAAAATCCAGTTTTCAGTCACCCGATCTCTATGTAAATACCATAGAACAATTACATTCTATTCTGTATGTGAAACATCTGGTGTGGCATCACATATCACAGAGAAATAGATTGCATTCTCCCTTTCAGACAGAATGGTGTCCAGAACACGATTCCCACATATATTTATAAACTAATTTTGGGTTTGCCCAAGATAGATAATGAGCATGAAGTTTATTTCCACTCTCTTGGCTTCTTTTCACTTTTCTAGATGGTCTTGTAGGAATGGATCATATTGTGCTATCAATTCCAGTACTCCAAGGACATTTCTATTGTACAAATCTCCAATTCTTTGAGAGCTTCCCCGAAATGTCAAATTTCTTAAAGCCAGAAACAAAGTGACATCCAGAAGTCTTTCTAATGCCGCGTACACACGTACGGACTTTTCCCGGCGGACCTAAGTCCAGCGGACAATCCGCTGGACTTTCCCGCTAGGTACGCTGGACTAAAAAGCGAACGGACTTGACCACACACGATCACGCAAAAAGTCCTGTGGTTCACGCGATGACGTACGCACGTACGACGGGACTAGAAAAAGGAAGCTCGAGATCCCAAACGACACCCTTTGGGCACCGTCAGCTGATCTCGTGTGTATCGCGTGTTAGTTGACGTTTGGTTAGAGACGATTCGCGCTTCTCAGACTTCTGCTTAATTCGTTCGCTTCTGCCGTTCAGTTTGTGCTTGTGAGGTTTGTATCTGGCTTTCAGTGCGTGTGGATCAGTTCCTACCTGTTCTCAGGCCGTTCTGGTCCGCTCGTTCCTGTTTTTCAGGTCGTTCTTCATAGGCCTTGCTGTTCTTCAGTGCGTTCTGTTAAGTTGTTTGTTTGATCAGCCGACCGTTTTGAAGCCATGGAGTGTGGACGTACTCGGGAACGAGTTCGTGCTGTGCAGGGGCTCGGTGTTGCGGTTAACACCTTGGCACGAGCCCAGTCCATGAACAGGGTGAGGAGGAGTTCATGGACCAAGAATTGGTTGCGCCAGCGTGACCAATTCTCGCATATGCCTTTGCTCCGTGAGATCCGTGAGAATAATCCTGATGATTTCAGGAATTATCTCCGGATGACGGACCCCATTTTTCACCGTCTGTTGGCTTCGCTGTCCCCTTATATTAGCAGGCAGAATACCTGCATGCGGCAAGCCATCAGTGCGGAGCAGAGGCTAGTCGCCACGTTGCGTTACTTGGCGACGGGGAGAAGCTTGCAGGACCTCAAGTTCACGACAGGCATCTCCCCCCAGGCTCTGGGGCTCATTATTCCAGAGACCTGTTCTGCCATTATCCACGTCCTGCAGGAGGAATACATTAAGGTAAGTCTTCTCTTTTAAAATTACCTATGTCTTGTATGTTTGCTAATGTAGTGCATCAATGTCATCATTAGCTAATTACCATGATAGGACTATTCTATGAATGTCCCCTATTCCTTTTTTTGTTTTTGTTTTTTACGTTTTTTGTATAGTTTTTTATGGTTGACTTATCGAAATAGCTTTAAGAATGTATTATTTAGTGGGTCACGTGCATCTTTCCTTGCACCAACCTCCCCAGCATGGAATCTTGGCCCACTAAACACCCCTAGCCTAGTCACTTTCTTTGGTTAAAAATGTATATTACCAGCTCCATTGTACTGCTTTACTCACCCCCCCTTTCACCCCCCTTGCCCCTCACCCCTTTCACCCCCCTTGACACTCATTTTTCAATTGATTGCATGTGGTTTTTGGTCAGCTTGTAATTAACCCCCCCACCCCCCACACACACCTTTAATTAATTGCATGTGGTTTGGGTCAGCTTGTAATTAACCCCCCACCCCCCACACACACCTTTAATTAATTGCATGTGGTTTTGGTCAGCTTGTAATTAACCCCCCACCCCCCCCACACACACCTTTAATTAATTGCATGTGGTTTGGGTCAGCTTGTAATTAACCCCCCACCCCCCACACACACCTTTAATTAATTGCATGTGGTTTTGGTCAGCTTGTAATTAACCCCCCACCCCCCACACACACCTTTAATTAATTGCATGTGGTTTGGGTCAGCTTGTAATTAACCCCCCACCCCCCACACACACCTTTAATTAATTGCATGTGGTTTTGGTCAGCTTGTAATTAACCCCCCACCCCCCACACACACCTTTAATTAATTGCATGTGGTTTGGGTCAGCTTGTAATTAACCCCCCACCCCCCCCACACACCTTTAATTAATTGCATGTGGTTTTGGTCAGCTTGTAATTAACCCCCCACCCCCCACACACACACTTTAATTAATTGCATGTGGTTTGGGTCAGCTTGTAATTAACCCCCCACCCCCCACACACACCTTTAATTAATTGCATGTGGTTTTGGTCAGCTTGTAATTAACCCCCCACCCCCCACACACACCTTTAATTAATTGCATGTGGTTTGGGTCAGCTTGTAATTAACCCCCCACCCCCCACACACACACCTTTAATTAATTGCATGTGGTTTTGGTCAGCTTGTAATTAACCCCCCACCCCCCACACACACCTTTAATTAATTGCATGTGGTTTGGGTCAGCTTGTAATTAACCCCCCACCCCCCCACACACACCTTTAATTAATTGCATGTGGTTTTGGTCAGCTTGTAATTAACCCCCCACCCCCACACACACACCTTTAATTAATTGCATGTGGTTTGGGTCAGCTTGTAATTAACCCCCCACCCCCCACACACACCTTTAATTAATTGCATGTGGTTTGGGTCAGCTTGTAATTAACCCCCCACCCCCCACACACACACCTTTAATTAATTGCATGTGGTTTGGGTCAGCTTGTAATTAACCCCCCACCCCCCACACACACCTTTAATTAATTGCATGTGTATTGTGTGACCTTACAATTATTTACTCCCCACCCACATCCCCATTATTATCTTCTCTGGTCCATCAGAGGGGTCATCAATCAGAGATTTGTCCCTTTTATCCTTAATCTTTTGGCTTTATTTCAAGGACTTACAAAATAAATACATATGTTCTTCCAAATTGTTTGTTAATTTGTTGCATTTAGTTTGGTGTTTTGCCTGGTTTTTAATTTGAATTGTATCTTTCTGTTTGACTTCACAGTGTCCCTCCACGCCACAGGAATGGCAGACTGTGGCTTCCCAGTTTGCTGCCCGTTGGGACTTTCCCAACTGCGGAGGGGCGATTGACGGCAAACATGTGCGAATTGTGCCCCCACCCCATTCGGGGTCATACTATTGGAATTATAAGGGGTTCCATAGTATCGTGTTGATGGCGGTGGTGTCGGCACAATATGACTTTCTGTATGTGGATGTGGGGAAAAACGGCCGGATGTCGGACGGAGGAGTCTTCAACCACACGGAGTTCGGTCATCGTCTCCAGACTGGTGGGCTGGAGCTGCCACCAGATGAAGATAATGTGGAGGGACTCCCCTTCGTCTTCATTGCCGACGAGGCGTTCGGTCTGGGTGACCATCTGATGAGGCCATTTCTCCAACGATCCCTCACCCCTGAGAGGAGGATTTTTAATTATCGGTTGGCCAGAGCAAGAAGGGTGGTGGAAAATGCCTTTGGTATTATGGCCAACCGTTTCAGATTGCTCCTTACATCCCTACATCTGGCAGAGTACAAACTGAATACTATTATTCTTGCATGCTGTGTCATGCACAATTATTTACGCAAACATTCAGGAACATACTCCTTACCAATTGGCCCTGAGGCCGGAGTGGAAGGCAACATGACAGGGCTGGATAATCGCCGTCTTGGTTCGGCACCACAATCAGCCCAGCAAGTGCGGGACCTTTATTTACAGTATTTTAATGGTAGGGGGGCCATTGAAATGGCAGCAGACCCTTAAACCATCTTTTTGATTTACAAAGAATAAATACAGTTATTTATGTTTGAAATATTGGTAGTTTCGTATTGTTTTGCTTTTAATTTGGCCTGTTTTATATGTTGTCCTAGTGCACATCTTAATAGTGGCAAACTTGTTTTGCGTTTAGTAAATAAGCCCCTTTGTCAATGAACCACAACATGTTTTTGTCAAACTGGTAGTATTTAAAAAGAAGAAGCCACACATTGTTTAATTTGTGCAAACATTATTTTTTTTATTCTAGTGCACATCCAAACCTTTTTTATGTATTTTTTTTATTTTTTTTTTTTTTTTGGTATTTTTGGTTAATTTTTTTTTTTTTTTTTTTTTTCAACAACATTTTTTTTATTTTTTTTTATGTTATCTTTTTTACATTTTTTGGTCTTTTTCTCACAACATATTTTTTTTATTTTTGTGATTGATTTTTTAAAACAAACATAAAAACATGTTTTAAAATGGTAAAAAATTTAGGCTTAGCATTTGAAATTATTTACACAATCTAAAAGTCCAGAACTTACAAAGTTCAACAGGTAACCCATGAACAGTAGAAGCCAAATTTATAATATGCACACTAATTTAACAGGAAAATGGGTAATGTCAACATGTGCTATGTTCCATCATGGGGAATCAATGGACGTGTTTTGTGTGTGAAACCCCTTCCCTCTCACCTACTAGCATTAGGGGTTGCAAACACCAAATGCGTCCATTGAGATCCCCTGATGGCACATAGCACATGTTGACATACCGTGTGCATATTAAAAATTTGGCCTCTAAAATTTGTAAAACAGCGCATCAAAAGGGGAATGAAGGACATGATTGATGTTAAGAAATGTAAAAGGGGTCTTTAGATTCTCCCCAAAACATCAATCATGTCCTTCATTCCCTGCTGCATGGTGGCCATCTCCTGTGGGCACTGTCTGTGGAAAATGGCTCCGCATCTTGTCCTTCCACAAACAGATCATCACCTAAAAGTTGGGTAGATAAAACACACGAAAAAAAGTGTCAAAAACATGCAGACCTGAATTAATTAGCTCAATCTGTGTTCTGAGACACTCACTTGGTGGGGTGCAGATTTTATCCACTTCCACGACCTGTTCCGCCACATCCACGCGCGGGCTTGGGCTAACTGCCCAATCCAGAAGTCTTTCTAACAAAGCAGCATTTTTTTTTGGTTTCGCTGTCTAGACTCTTTTGTAACTGGGAGTCCAAACCATGTCCTGCAATGGACATTTGATGCTTCCTCCAATTCCAATTGTGTTGCTTGTGATGAATGGAATTTTAGTGTTCTGGCAATCAATTGTATAGGAAATGCCATTTGTTTTTGGATGGATTAAATCCCTCTTTCCAACATAGAAAACTAGTAGATTTCGCATGATCAGAAGAGAATGCAAGGCATGTCACACAGTACAAAACATGCTTGCTGGTGCTTCACCTAAGCCAGTCCCGTACAATTCTGTCTGGTCCATTTGGCACTTTTGCATACACAAGAAATTCACTGAATGATTGTTGTTCACAATCCTTGTTCATATCTTTTATCATTTCATTTAGTTGTTCTTCTTTACCTAAGCCACAAATCACAATCCTTTTGTTTTGTCTGTCAGCACATCTGGCCAAACCGCTACATCCTTCCAATCAAGTTCTTCCTCTAAATTTCCCACAATGCTAGAAATGTGTACAGAATGTGTTTTGCCTTTTTCTTATGGATATTCAGCATGCGCTTCTTGATCAGTGACAAAAGATGTGCTGCAGGAAGCATTTTCCTCTTCTGGTTCAACAGGAACTTCTTCCTCAGAAGACTCAATAGTTTCTATAGTGTCAAAAAAGCGCATGCAGAAACACATCCAGAACAAATCAGGAGGACGCTTTTGTGGTGTGAACTAGCCCTTAGTGTATGTAAAGCATTTTCATTTTTTTTTGATAGGGAAGGATAACCTCTTTATCACTGTCTGTGTCCATGCTTGTTAGTAGGGATGAGCCGAACACCCCCAGGTTCGGTTCGCACCAGAACCTGCGAACAGACCTAAAATTCGTGTGAACTTTAGAACCCTATTAAAGTCTATGGGACTCGAACGTTTGAAATCAAAAGTGCTAATTTTAAAGGCTAATATGCAAATTATTGTCCTAAAAAGGGTTTGGGGACCCGGGTCCTGCCCCAGGGGAATGTATCAATGCAAAAAAAGTTTTAAAAAACGTCAGTTTTTTCGGGAGCAGTGATTTTAATAATGCTTAAAGTGAAACAATAAAAGTGTAATATTCCTTTAAATTTCGTACCTGGGGGGTGTCTATAGTATGTCTGTAAAGGGGCGCATCTTTCCCGTGCTTAGAACTGTCCCTGCACAAAGTGTTATTTCTGCAGGAAAAAAAGTAATTTAAAAGCACTCGCGGCTATAATGAATTGTCGACTCCCCGTAATACAGAGAACAGTCATTGCAAGTCATTGATAAAAAAAAAAAGCGTGGGGTTCCCCCCAATTTCAATTACCAGGCCCTTCAGGTCTGGTATGGATTTTAAGGGGAACTCCACGCCAAATTGAAAAAAAAAAATGTTGTGTAGTTCCCCCAAAAATCCATACCAGACCCTTTATCCGAGCACGCAACCTGGCAGGCTGCAGGAAAAGAGGGGGGGGGATGAGAGAGCGCCCCCCTCCTGAACTGTACCAGGCCACATGCCCTTAACATTGGGAGGATGCTTTGGGGGTCTGTGACCCCTCAAAGCACCATGTCCCCATGTTGAATGGGACAAGGGCCTCATCCCCACAACCCTTGCCCGGTGGTTGTGGGGGTCTCCGGGTGGGGGGCTTATCAGAATCTGGAAGCCCACTTAAACAAGGGGACCCCCAGATCCCGCCCCCCTGTTTGAAATGGTAGCGGGTACATTGTATCCCTACCATTTCACAAAGAAAGTGTAAAAAAATTGTAAAAAAACACACTGACACTGTTGGGATAAGTCCTTTATTAAAAATAAAAAAAATAAAAGAAAGATTCCAGCTGTGGTAATCCACTCTTGGTATCCAGCGATGGGTGATCTCTTCTCCGGGGTCCAGCGATGGGTGATCTCTCCCGATGACGTCCAGCGCAGCGCATCCTGTCTCCACCGGAGACACTGCGGGAATCCCGGCGATGGCCTGAGGAAGACAGGGCAACCCGTCACCTGACCCCGCCCCCCTCTGATGCAAGGGGAAACCCCGGCTTCCCCAGTGATGTGCAGGTGACCCCGCCCCCCTCTGATGTAACGCAGGTTTCCATTACATCAGAGGGGGCGGGGTCACCCGCACATCACTGGAGAAGCCCGGGCTTCCCCTTGCGTCCCCTTGTTTGGCCCCATCCCCCTCAGCTAAGACCCGTCAGGCCATCACCGGGATTCCTGCGGTGTCTCCGGTGGAGACAGGATACGCTGCGCTGGATGTCATCGGGAGAGATCACCCATCGCTGGACCCGGGAGAAGAGATCACTCATTGCTGGATACCAAGAGTGGATTACCACCGCTGGAATATTTTTTTATTTTTAATAAAGGACTTATACCAACGGTGTCAGTGTGATTTTTTTTGTGAAATGGTAGGGGTACAATGTACCCGTTACCATTTCAAACAGGGGGGGTGGGATCTGGGGGTCCCCTTGTTAAAAGGGGCTTCCAGATTCCGATAAGCCCCCCCGCCCGCAGACCCCCACAACCACCGGGCAAGGATTGTGGGGATGAGGCCCTTGTCCTCATCAACATGGGGACATGGTGCTTTGAAGGGTCACAGACCCCCAAAGCACCCTCACAATGTTAAGGGCATGTGGCCTGGTACGGTTCAGGAGGTGGGGGTTTCTCGTCCCCCTCTTTTCCTGCGGCCTGCCAGGTTGCGTGTTTGGATAAAGGGTCTGGTATGGATTTTGGGGGGGGAGGAACTCCATGGCCTTTTTTTTTAAATTTGGCGTGGAGTTCCCCTTAAAATCCATACCAGACCTGAAGGGTCTGGTATGAATATTTGGGGGGAACCCCACGTCATTTTTTTTTATTTGAAGCAGGGTTCCCTTTAATATCCATACCAGACCTGAAGGGCCTGGTAATTGAATTTACTTTTTTTTTTTTTTATCAATGACTTTCAATGACTGTTCTCTGTATTACGGGGAGCCAACAATTCATTATAGCCGCGAGTGCTTTTAAATTATTTTTCTTGCAGAAATTACACTTTGTGCAGGGACAGTTCTAAGCACTGGAAAGATGTGCCCCTTTACAGGCATACCATACACACCCCCCCAGGTACGAAAATTTAAAGGAATATTACACTTTTATTGTTTCACTTTAAGCATTATTAAAATCACTACTCCCGAAAAAACGTCTGTTTTTAAAACTTTTTTTTGTATTGATACATGTCCCCTGGGGCAGGACCCGGGTCCCCAAGTGCTCTCCCCCCCCCCCCAGGCTCTGGCTTGGGGGGATTGTGTGTGGAGAAGCTGAGTGATTAGACCTGAAGCCTGTACATTTGCTTGAAGCAACAGAAGCCTGCCTGTCTAGTTTGTTCTGGTGCTTGAGGCCCTGCAGGTGCCAGGGGAGGAAAAGATAATGTTTGAGATAAAGTACCAGAGGTCACTCTGCCGCTTTAGGGTCCTGGGTGAGAAACTTGTGGAGAGCCTGAGAAAGCATCATGATGGGATCATCAAGGCTACTGCTACTGCTACTGTGAAAGATCTAGTTGCTATTGGGATAGTTGCTAATAAGAAGGTACAGATTTCTTGACTCGGCATAAAGGCCCTTTTTCTATATTGGTGTCGAATGTTGTGCTTTTGTGTCTGCAGGTCAGTAATGGGTGTTGTGAACTCTCTATCCCTCTCTCCCTGAAGTGTTTGGGTTGAGCAATAAACTCCTTCTTAATACACTTAAAGGTGACTGATGCCAACTGTTCACGTCCCACTATTGCCTAAGTAATCTACACTCTGAGGTGAAATGTCAGCCCACCCTGTCTCTGGGGGTACCACCATACCTCTGGGGGTCATGGAGGTGCTACACTTAATTCAAATACATAAAAGGAAGTATACTCTAGCCTTTTATATACCTTTAATGTGAATTTCATCATGGATTGTTTCTTATGTCTTTATTCTATGGTTCTATTTCTACAGTGCTTTTGTAAACAAACGTTCTTGAGTTGTCACAGAAACAGGAGGTGAAGGGAAACCATCCAATAGGGAAACCTATTCTGGTGACAACTGTTTAAGAGGGGATATTACATTTCTTTAGGGAGATCTTCTTTTTTTCCAGATATATTATTAATTCCCTGCTCTATCCAAAATTTAAAGGAAAAAATAATTGTTGGCTTTACATACACTTTAGGATCCAGACATCTCTGCCACACAGCATAGTCTAGTTCTGGCTCTCCACACACTACTGTACAATGCAATATGGTCTAAGACGTCTCCTAGGCTGTGACTGCACAATAAGTGAGCAGCAGCACACTGATACGCTTATTATTCTACTAAAGCCAGTCATGCATCAATCAAAATTTGTCCTGTTCAGCGGGGACTCGCTGAATTTTGATCCAAGCTTGGGCACCCTGGTTGGTCACAAATTGATTACTGTAATTGATTGACCTTTGTATAACCATCCTGTCAGATTTTTCCCCAAAAATTTGTGCTGCTGGCTATAGCCGGCTTCCCGCCAGCAGAACACAATTGCACTGCGGGATGGATTCCTCTATCAACATTGAATCAAGCAATTTTCTTTCTGGTGAACTTTTACAGAATTTATAACCCAATATCATCCGCAAATGTTTTAAACCTCTCTGCTATGAAAACAAAACACTATACAACTTACCTTCTCTGGAAACCTCCAAATTAGGAATTTTGTAACACATATTAATAGGCCTTCTTCTTCACTTCCAACCCTAACCCCTTTTGAAAAATGACGTTTACATGACCCTAATACTAAAGGCCTTATCACCATAATTTTTACATCCATCCTTGGAAAATTACCTCCTATCCACATTCATATAAGATAAAATGGGAGGAAGATCTAGGTGAGAGGTTAGGGCAAAAAGAATGGCACCAAATTTGGCATACCACATTACTTAATGAATAAAACAGCAATTGAATCTAATTAATCACTTCAGCCCCGGAAAAGGTTTTACTCCCTTAATGATCAGGCCATTTTTTGTGATACAGGGATGCGTTATTTTAACTGACAATTGCATGGTCATGTGACACTGTACCCAAATAAAATTGATGTCCATTTTTCTCACAAATAGAGCTTTCTTTTGGTGGTATTTGAACACCTCTGCGGTTTTTATTTTTTTGCACTATAAGCAAAAAGAGAGAGACAATTTTGAAAAAAAAAAAAAATAAATTACTTTCTGCTATAAAAAACACATCCAATAAAAATTACAAAATCGAATTTCTTCACCAATTTAGGCCAATATGTATTCTGCTACATATTTTTGGTAAAAATAAATCCCAATAAGCATATATTGTTTGGTTTGCACAAAAGTTATAGCATCTACCAACTATGGGATATTTTTATGGCATTTTTATTTATTCATTTTTTTTACTAGTAATGACAGGGATCAGCGATTTTTAGCGGGACTGCGATATTGGGGCGGACAAATCGGACACCTAACTGACACTTTTGACACTTTTTTGGGAACCAGTGTCATTAATACAGTGATTAGTGCTAGAAAATATGCGCTGTTACTGTACTAATGACACTGGCAGGGAAGGGGTTAACATCAAAGGCGATCAAAGGGTTAAGTGTGTCCCTAGGGGGTGCTTGCTAACTGTGTGGTGGATGGTCTGACTGGGTGAAGGACTGACCGCCGGTGGCTGGCAGGCATTGGGTCCGCCGGACCCACTGATTGGCTCCCCCTCTGTCCAATCAGCGCACGATTGTGCCTCCAGTGTCTATTGCACAAAATGACGTACACGTATGTCATTTCGCGCAATAGAGCTGACCTGCCACAGTACATCTGCGGTAGGTGGTCAGGAAGGGGTTAAAAAGTACTGATGCGTTGGTATATGGTTGCCTAATGTCTGGCTAAAATGAACTCTTTAATCGCTTTAAATGTTTCTGAGGCTGCCAAACAACGGGCACACTACTACACATCTGCCCCAGTCTGGATCAACGTTTACTAAATGATAAATACACTATTGGGTAAGAGATTACAAAAAAAAAATCCAAAGAGGGCATTACTAAATTTGAAACCGCCCAATTACAATAATGACCATCTTCTAAGATTTGTATTCACTGCAGCCAAACAAACTTTAGTAAAAAGTTGATGGTTTGCTTTACCAATTTCTATTTAAGAACAAGATGATGTGGTATATGATATAAATACAAAGAATAGAGCTGGCAACTCCAAACATCCTTGTTGCTTTCTTTATTGGTGCATAAAAAAAGTGAGTGAAAATATACAGGGGCTCACACGTTCTGGATTACAAGCCTTGATCACAGCCCAATTTTCAAGTTAAAAAACAGAACATATATACTGTCCAGAAATGTTAAATGTGTAGGAAAAACTGGGATATGTAGTCCCATGCTGGGATTAGGGATGGGCCGAATGGACCCCTGTTCAGTTTGCACCAGAACTTTTGAAGACCGCAAAAGTTTGGACCCGAATATCGAACCCCATTAAAGTCAATAGGACCGGAACGTCAAAAATCAAAAATGCCTATTTTGAAGGCTTATATGCTAGTAATTTGGCATACAATATGGCGTTAAACTGGAAGTAATGCACACAGAAGTAAATGGTGTTAAACTAGCAGTAATGCAATCAAATAGATGTTGTTCAACCATCACTACACTGATGCTGTCTGAACTGTCCCTATTCTAGCTATACACTAATGTCAGGATTACTGATAGGGATGAGCCGAACACCCCCGGGTTCGGTTCGAACCAGAACCTTCGAACGGACCGAAAGTTTGCGCAAATTTTCAAACCCTATACGTTATAATGGACGCGAACGTTCGAAATCAAAAGTGCTAATTACAACGGCCAATATGCATGTTAATGTCATAAAACAGGTTTGGGGACCCGGGTCCTGCCCCAGGGGACATATATCAATGCAAAAAGAACTTTTAAAAACTAACGTTTTTTCGGGAGCAGTCATTTTAATGATGCATAAAGTGAAAGAAAAAAAGTGAAATTTTCCTTTAAATATGGTACCTGGGGGGTGTCTAAAGTATGCCTGTGAAGTGGCATGTGTTTCCCGTGTTTAGAACTGTCCTTGCACAAAATGACATTTGTAAAGGAAAAAAAGAAGCCATTTAAAACCACTTGCGGCTTTAATGTCATGTCTTGTCCTGGCCGCCATATGGCTGAAAATCCTTGAGAAAAATGGCATGGCTACCCCATCACCCCCCCCCCCCCCACCCCAGCCCCAGCCCCTTTGGGTCTTGTATGGATATTAAGGGGGACCCCGCACCCAAAATAAAACCCTATACCTACAACCCTATATACTCTGAACAGCAGTATATAGGTGGTGCAAACAAGACACGGACTGTAGGTTTGTTCTTAAGTAAACTCTGAACAGGTACATTATGAAGTGTAGCTCCATCCCAAAAAAATCTATTTTTAAGCTTTTTGGAGAACATAGGGAGGGGTTATCACCCCTGTAACATTTGCTGTCTTTGCACATCTGTTCAGAACATGTCACCTCACTTTCCGTCCCAATGACAAATGTTTTTGGAAAAGTGGGGTTTTAATTGAAACAAGGATCAGTAGAGAGGAGATACCTTTTTCCCAAATTAAATCTAACAGGATAGAATTTCCCTTCCTAGGGGTAGATTTCCTCTCACTTCCTGTTTTCTCTTTCCGTTTGCAAGTAGGAGTCATTTGTAAGTTGGATGTTTGAAAGTAGGGGCCTGGCGTATATACTCTGCAGAAATTTGCCCTATTAGATGTTGGTGTAGCCACAAGACTGGTGGGCACAGGAATGGGCCCTGCTGTGAGTTAATAGATCAAGATTTGTACTTGCATGCACCTGTTGAACCGGGCAGAAAAATTGGGCCTTTGGTGGTGGTGGTGGTGGTGGTGGTGTGGACGGTGTTGCCACAAGACTGTAAGCTCTCACAGTTACTCTTGGTGGGCGCAGGAATGGCCCCTGCTGTGAGTTATTAGATCAAGATTTGTAATTGCATGCACCTGTTGAACAGGGCAGAAAAATTGGGCCTTTGGTGGTGGTGGTGGTGGTGGTGGTGGTGGACGGTGTTGCCACAAGACTGTAAGCTCTCACAGTTACTCTTGGTGGGCGCAGGAATGGGCCCTGTTGTGAGTTATTAGATCAAGATTTGTAATTGCAAGCACCTGATGAACAGGGCAGAAAAATTGGGCCTTTGGCGGTGGTGGTGGACGGTGTTGCCACAAGACTGTAGGCCCTCATAGTTACTCTTGGTGGGCGCAGGAATGGGCCCTGCTGTGAACTATTAGATCAAGATTTGTAATTACACGCCCCTGTTAAACAGGGGCTGAAAAATTGTGCCTTAGACATTGGTGCTGGTGCCACAACACTGCAACCCCTCACAGATACTGTACTCCTAGCACAGCAATGAGACCTGTTGCAAAGCATTGCCTAAAAATTGTAATTACACGCCCCAACAGGGGCTGAAAAATTGTGCCTTAGGCACTGGTGCTGGTGCCACAACACTGCAACCCCTCACAGATACTGTACTTGGAGCACAGCAGTCACACGTGTTGCTAAGCATTTTTTTAAAAAATTGTAATTACACGCCCCTGTTAAACAGGGGCTGAAAAATTGTGCCTTAGGCACTGGTGCTGGTGCCACAACACTGCAACCCCTCACAGATACTGTACTTGGAGCACAGCAGTCACACGTGTTGCGAAGCATTTATTTAAAAAATTGTAATTACACGCCCCTGTTAAACAGGGGCTGAAAAATTGTGCCTTAGGCACTGGTGCTGGTGCCACAACACTGCAACCCCTCACAGATACTGTACTTGGAGCACAGCAGTCACACGGGTTGCGAAGCATTTTTTAAAAAAATTGTAAGTACACGCCCCTGTTATACAGGGGCTGAAAAATTGTGCCTTAGGCACTGGTGTGGTGGCATGGATCATTGAGGAGGAGGAAGAGGATAGTCAGTGAACATAAGAGGACAGTCACTCAGCATCAGCATAGGCAGTCTTGAAGGGATGTGACATTATAAATTATTCCGTTATATCCGCTTCAGGTGCCTGGTAGCTGGTGGTGATCCAAGACTGATTCATTTTGATGAAGGTCGGTCGATCAACCGAGTCGGTGGACAGGCGCACCCTATGATCGGTGCCAAATCCTCCAGCAGCACTGAATGTGCGTTCGGAAAGAACACTGGAGGCAGGACAGGCCAGTAGCTCAATTGCATACTGTGCAAGCTCTGGCCAGTGATCCATCCTCAGGACCCAGTAAGCCAGAGGATTTTCGGTGGGGAAGGTGTCCAAGTCTGACCTTGCCCCAAGGTATTCCTGCACCATGAATATCAGACGCTGGCGATGGTTGCTGGAACCGATCATACCTTGGGGCTGCGGACTAAAAAATTGTCTGAACGCATCGGTCAGACGTCCACCTTCCCCACCGCTCCTTCTGCTACTGACCGAAGCCTCAGCAACTCGTCGCCCAGGACCAGGAGTTTGTAACCTCCCAGTTTCTGGGAACGCGTTGCACAGACCTTTCTGCAAGGCCTCCCTGAGATGTTTCATCCTCTGCTCCCTCTGCGACGGCAAGATAAGGTCCGCAACCTTACCCTTGTACCGTGGATCAAGGAGAGTGGCCAGCCAGTAATGGTCCCTCTCCTTGATCCGAAGAACACGAGGATCCTTCCGCAGGCTTTGCAGGATCAGGGAGGCCATGCAGCGTAGGTTAGCTGAGGCATTCGGTCCAGAGTCTTCTGGGTCACTGAGGATGACATGATCGCCAGCCACCTCCTCCCAGCCACGTACAAGTCCATTGGTTTGTTGGGACTGTACATCATCCCTAAAAGACTGCTGCTGCTGCTGATGCTGAGTGCCAGGCTCCACCTCCATGCTCACACAATCCTCCTCCTCCTCCTCCTCCTCCTCCTCTTCCTGTGTGATGGGTGAGACAGAAGGAACACTGTCCGGATAAAGGGGGCCTTGAGAGGCAAGGAAGTCCTCCTCTTCCTGCCTCTGTTCTGCCTCAAGTGCCCTGTCCATTGTCCCACGCAGCGTATGCTCCAACAGGTGGACAAGAGGTACAGTGTCACTGATGCATGCACTGTCACTGCTCACCATCCTCGTGGCCTCTTCAAATGGTGAGAGGACAGTGCATGCATCCCTGATCATGCTCCACTGACGTGGGGAAAAAAAACCAAGCTCCCCTGACCCTGTCCTGGTGCCGTAGTCGCAAAGGTACTCATTGATGGCCCTCTGCTGCGTGTGCAGTCGCTGCAGCATGGCCAACGTTGAGTTCCACCTGGTGGGCATGTCACATATTAGGCGGTTCTTGGGCAGGTTCAGCTCCTTTTGCAGCTCAGTCAGCCGAGCACTGGCATTATAAGATCGGCGGAAATGCACACAGACTTTCCTGGCCTGCCTCAGGACATCCTGTAAGCCTGGGAACCTGCTCAAGAACCGCTGCACCACCAGGTTGAGGACGTGAGCCATACAGGGCACATGGGTGAGCTGCCCCTGTCGCAGGGCGGAGAGGAGGTTAGTGCCATTGTCAGAAACCACCATTCCTGGCTTAAGCTGACGTGGCGTCAGCAATCTCTCGGCCTGCCCCTGCAGAGCTGCCAGAACCTCTGGCCCAGTGTGGCTCCTGTCCCCCAAACACACCAGCGCAAGCACGGCATGGCATCTTTTTGCCTGCGTACTTGCGTAGCCCCTTGTACGCCTACGGAGCACCGCTGGTTCCGAGGACAGAGCACTGGAGGAAGAAGAAGAGGAGGGGGTGGAGGAGAGAGGTGTGTCACAACCAGTAGCAGTAGTAGCGTTTTGGAGGCGTGGTGGCGGAACAACCTCCAACACTACTGCACCTTGTCCTGCATCCCTCCCAGCTGCCAATAGAGTGACCCAATGGGCCGTGAAAGAAAGGTAACGTCCCTGTCCATGCCTGCTGGACCATGATTCAGCGGTAATATGCACCTTACCGCTGACCGCCCTGTCCAGCGAGGCATGGACATTGCCTTCCACATGCCGGTAGAGAGACGGAATCGCCTTCCGTGAGAAAAAGTGGCGTTTGGGAACCTGCCACTGAGGAACCGCACATTGAACAAACTCACGGAAGGGGGCAGAGTCTACCAACTGAAAAGGCAGAAGTTGAAGTGCTAGCAATTTAGCCAAGCTAGCATTCAACCGCCGGGCATGTGGATGGCTGGGAGTGTACTTCTTTCGACGGTCCAGCAGCTGGGGCAGGGAAATTTGCCTGCTACAATCGGACGTCGGTGTACTGCAAGTACTTGGTTGTGACACACCTAATTCTACACCTTCAGTCCTCTCACAGCAGCTTTCAGAGAGGACTGAAGGTGTAGTGGGGATGGAGATCCCAGCTGATGAGGAGCAAGGAGAGGTCCGCTTAGTTCTTTGGTGTGGGTCTTTTATGTGTGCCTGCCAACGAGCTGCATGGCAGGTCGACATATGTCTGCTCATGCTTGTGGTGCCCAAGCGGCTGATGTTTTGGCCACGCGAGATACGCTTGAGACAAATATTGCAAATAGCAGTGGTGAGATCTGATGTACTCGTCTCAAAAAAGGCCCACACCAAAGAACTTTTCTGATAACGTGCAGAGGCAGCGCCCTGCACAGGCGGAGCTCTGCGGTGTTGTACAGTTGCTGTGCTGGCCTCTAGCTGGCCTCCAGGGGGCATCCTGCCTCGTTGGACATGTGACGCCGCATCCTCCTCCTCCTCGTCATCCTCCTCATCCTCTCTCCCTCCAGGCACCCACGTGGCGTCAGTGACCTCATCATCCCCTCCCTCTTCACCACTAGAGCAAACCTGGCAGTAAGCTGCAGCTGGTGGAACAGTACTGCCAGATTGCTGTCCTTCAGCATCCCCTCTCTCTGCCGCACACTACTGACTTCCTCAAGCTGGGTATCATCATCCGAGCATTCGAATCGTTGGGCATCCTCCTGGAGCATGTACCCAACACTGTGCTCAAAGAGTTCGGGGGACTCCTCAGGAGGACATGGTGGGTCTAGGGAAGGGGTGGCTGATGATGCCATTGAGTACGCGTTGGCAGCTGCTCTGCTAGTACCCTGAGCCTGGGTGAGAGAGGATGAGGATGATGAGGAGGGCTTGGTCATCCATTCTACCAAGCCTTCAGCATGATGCGGCTCCACATGTCCAGCTGCCGAAAACAAAGACGCGCGTGTCCCATGGCCACGTGCTGATGACGATGCACGACCACGTCCACGGCCACGGCCACGTCCACTAG
This sequence comes from Lithobates sylvaticus, assembly GCA_028564925.1. NCBI lineage: Eukaryota > Metazoa > Chordata > Amphibia > Anura > Ranidae > Lithobates > Lithobates sylvaticus. The sequence goes on along the minus strand of CM053035.1, from coordinate 157,392,628 downwards.
AAACAGAGCCTGCCTGCCCTGAGTTCTTGCCTCTGCACGCTCTGCCTCCCCTTGGCGGTCTTCCAGCCATTGTAGTCGGTAGTCCTGTGGGTGCTGCTGAGAAGAAAATATAGGAGCTCTGTGTGATGCCACTAACACACTAGAAGTCCTATAGGTGCTTCTGCAAAGAAAATATAGGAGCTCTGTGTGATGCCACTAACACACTAGAAGTCCTGTGGGTGCTGCTGAGAAGAAAATATAGGAGCTCTGTGTGATGCCACTAACACACTAGAAGTCCTATGGGTGCTTCTGCAAAGAAAATATAGGAGCTCTGTGTGATGCCACTAACACACTAGAAGTCCTGTGGGTGCTGCTGAGAAGAAAATATAGGAGCTCTGTGTGATGCCACTAACACACTAGAAGTCCTATGGGTGCTTCTGCAAAGAAAATATAGGCGCTCTGTGTGATGCCACTAACACACTAGAAGTCCTATAGGTGCTTCTGCAAAGAAAATATAGGAGCTCTGTGTGATGCCACTAACACACTAGAAGTCCTGTGGGTGCTGCTGAGAAGAAAAAATAGGAGCTCTGTGTGATGCCACTAACACACTAGAAGTCCTATGGGTGCTTCTGCAAAGAAAATATAGGAGCTCTGTGTGATGCCACTAACACACTAGAAGTCCTGTGGGTGCTGCTGAGAAGAAAATATAGGAGCTCTGTGTGATGCCACTAACACACTAGAAGTCCTATGGGTGCTTCTGCAAAGAAAATATAGGAGCTCTGTGTGATGCCACTAACACACTAGAAGTCCTGTGGGTGCTGCTGAGAAGAAAATATAGGAGCTCTGTGTGATGCCACTAACACACTAGAAGTCCTATGGGTGCTTCTGCAAAGAAAATATAGGAGCTCTGTGTGATGCCACTAACACACTAGAAGTCCTGTGGGTGCTGCTGAGAAGAAAATATAGGAGCTCTGTGTGATGGGACTAACACACTACAAGTCCTATAGGTGCTTCTGGGAAGAAAATATAGGAGCTCTGTGTGATGGGACTAACACACTACAAGTCCTATAGGTGCTTCTGGGAAGAAAATATAGGAGCTCTGTGTGATGGGACTAACACACTACAAGTCCTATGGGTGCTTCTGGGAAGAAAATATAGCTCTGTGTGATGGGACTAACACACTACAAGTCCTATAGGTGCTTCTGGGAAGAAAATATAGGAGCTCTGTGTGATGGGACTAACACACTACAAGTCCTATGGGTGCTTCTGGGAAGAAAATATAGCTCTGTGTGATGGGACTAACACACTACAAGTCCTATAGGTGCTTATGGGAAGAAAATATAGGAACTCTGTGTGATGGGACTAACACACTACAAGTCCTATGGGTGCTTCTGGGAAGAAAATATAGCTCTGTGTGATGGGACTAACACACTACAAGTCCTATAGGTGCTTCTGGGAAGAAAATATAGGAGCTCTGTGTGATGGGACTAACACACTACAAGTCCTATGGGTGCTTCTGGGAAGAAAATATAGGAGCTCTGTGTGATGGGACTAACACACTACAAGTCCTATAGGTGCTTCTGGGAAGAAAATATAGGAACTCTGTGTGATGGGACTAACACACTACAAGTCCTATGGGTGCTTCTGGGAAGAAAATATAGGAGCTCTGTGTGATGGGACTAACACACTACAAGTCCTATAGGTGCTTCTGGGAAGAAAATATAGGAGCTCTGTGTGATGGGACTAACACACTACAAGTCCTATAGGTGCTTCTGGGAAGAAAATATAGGAGCTCTGTGTGATGGGACTAACACACTACAAGTCCTATGGGTGCTTCTGGGAAGAAAATATAGGAGCTCTGTGTGATGGGACTAACACACTACAAGTCCTATAGGTGCTTCTGGGAAGAAAATATAGCTCTGTGTGATGGGACTAACACACTACAAGTCCTATAGGTGCTTCTGGGAAGAAAATATAGGAGCTCTGTGTGATGGGACTAACACACTACAAGTCCTATAGGTGCTTCTGGGAAGAAAATATAGGAGCTCTGTGTGATGGGACTAACACACTACAAGTCCTATGGGTGCTTCTGGGAAGAAAATATAGGAGCTCTGTGTGATGGGACTAACACACTACAAGTCCTATAGGTGCTTCTGGGAAGAAAATATAGCTCTGTGTGATGGGACTAACACACTACAAGTCCTATAGGTGCTTCTGGGAAGAAAATATAGGAACTCTGTGTGATGGGACTAACACACTACAAGTTCTATGGGTGCTTCTGGGAAGAAAATATAGGAACTCTGTGTGATGGGACTAACACACTACAAGTCCTATGGGTGCTTCTGCAAAGAAAATATAGGAACTCTGTGTGATGGGACTAACACACTACAAGTCCTATGGGTGCTTCTGGGAAGAAAATATAGGAACTCTGTGTGATGGGACTAACACACTACAAGTCCTATGGGTGCTTCTGGGAAGAAAATATAGGAGCTCTGTGTGATGGGACTAACACACTACAAGTCCTATAGGTGCTTCTGGGAAGAAAATATAGGAGCTCTGTGTGATGGAACTAACACACTACAAGTCCTATGGGTGCTTCTGGGAAGAAAATATAGCTCTGTGTGATGGGACTAACACACTACAAGTCCTATAGGTGCTTCTGGGAAGAAAATATAGGAACTCTGTGTGATGGGACTAACACACTACAAGTCCTATGGGTGCTTCTGCAAAGAAAATATAGGAACTCTGTGTGATGGGACTAACACACTACAAGTCCTATAGGTGCTTCTGGGAAGAAAATATAGGAGCTCTGTGTGATGGGACTAACACACTACAAGTCCTATGGGTGCTTCTGGGAAGAAAATATAGCTCTGTGTGATGCCACTAACACAGTACAAGTCCGATGGGTGCTTTTGGGAAGAAAATATAGGAACTCTGTGTGATGGGACTTACACACTACAAGTCCTATGGGTGCTTCTGCAAAGAAAATATAGGAACTCTGTGTGCTGGGACTAACACACTACAAGTCCTATGGGTGCTTCTGGGAAGAAAATATAGGAGCTCTGTTTGCTGCCACTAACACACTACAAGTCTTGTGGGTGCTTTTGGGGTGCAGTGCTGTACTAACAGCACTGCGGTTGGTACTACTGAAATACTGTACTAACAGTAAGACACGCACCAGACTAATCCCCAGCAGCAGCTAAAAACACACTAACCAGCAGCAGCAATGGACGATCAATGACAGGTAGCAATGGTTTAGCAAATAAATAGCCAATGGTTTAGCAAAGTAGAGCAAATCTTTCTATAGGAATCTAGCAAAGAGTGACACAGAATCAGCCTGATCTCTCCTAAAGCCGGAACTCATGTGACCGGCGCCGACGGCGTGGCGGCCTTTTAAATGAGGGGGCGTGTACTAAAGCCCCTGAGCTGTAATTGGCTACAGGCGTCCTGCCTGTAGCCAATTATGGCTCTCCGATTTTCCGGCGCTGTGATTGGCCAAGCATGCGGGGTCACAGTGCATGCTTGGCCAATCATCAGCCAGCAATGCACTGCGCCGGCCGCGCCGGCCGGCATGCATTGCGGGGCCGTTTGCATCACACGAATGTGATGCGAGCGGCCAAAATAGTTCTGGGCTCGCCGAGCGAGCGAACACCCGGTGCTCGATGCGAACATGGGTTTGCCTCGAGCACCGGGCCCATCCCTAATTACTGACATGGTCTCACTACACTACACTGAAACTATCTGAGATGTCCCTACTCTACACTAACCACTTCAGCCCCGGACCAATTGTCAGCTTAAGGACCAGAGGTCTTTTTTTCAATTTCGCACTGCACTACTTTAACTGGTAATTGTGCGGTCATGCAATTTTGTAACGAAACGAAATTTGCGTCCTTTTCTTCCCACAAATAGAGCTTTCTTTGATGGTATTTGATTGCCTCTGTGATTTTTATTTTTTGCGATATAAACGGAAAAAGAGCGAAAATTTTGAAAAAAAAAGAGATTTTCTACTTTTTGTTATAAAAAAAATCTAATAAACTCAATTTTAGTCAAACATTTGGGCCAAAATGTATTCAGCCACATGTCTTTAGTAAAAAAAATGCCAATAAGCGTATATTTATTGGTTTGCGCAAAAGTTATAGCGTCTACAAACTAGAGTACATTTTCTGGAATTTACACCGCTTTTAATTTATGACTGCCTATTTCATTTCTTGAGGTGCTAAAATGGCAGAGAAGTACAAAACCCCCCCAAATGACCCCATTTTGGAAAGTAGACACCCCAAGCTATTTGCTGAGAGGCATGTTGAGCCCATTGAATATTTTTTTTTTTAGTCCCAAGTGATTGAATAAAGACAAAAATAAAAAAATAATTTTTTTTTTCTTCAAAAAGTTGTCACTAAATTATATATTGCTCACACATGCCATAGTTATATGTGGAATTGCACCCCAAAATACATTTTGCTGCTTCTCCTGAGTATGGGGATACCACATGTGTGGGACTTTTTTTGGGAGCCTAGCCGCGTACGGGGCCCCGAAACCCAAGCACCGCCTTCAGGATTTCTAAGGGTGCAAATTTTTGATTTCACTCCTCACTACCTATCACAGTTTCGAAGGCCATAAAATGCCAAAATAGCACAAAAACCCCCCAAATGACCCCATTTTGGAAAGTAGACACCCCAAGCTATTTGTTGAGAGGCAAGGTGAGTATTTTACAGCTCTCATTTGTTTTTGAAAATGAAGAAAGTAAAGAAAAAAATTTTTTTTTTTTTTTTTTTCAATTTTCAAAACTTTGTGACAAAAAGCGACATCTGCAAAATACTCACAATACCTCTCAGCAAATAGCTTGGGGTGTCTACTTTCCAAAATGGGGTCATTTTGGGGGGTTTTTGCCATCTGGGCATTCCATGGCCTCCGAAACTGTGATTGGCAGTGAGAAGTGAAATAAAAAAATTACTCCCTTAGAAAGCCTGAAGGCGGTGCTTGGTTTTTGGGGTTCCGTACGCAGCTAGGCTCCCAAAAAGTCCCACACATGTGGTATCCCCGTACTCAGGAGAAGCAACAGAATGTATTTTGGGGTGTATTTCCACATATGCCCATGACATGTTTGAGCAATATATCATTTAGTGACAACTTTTTGTAAAAAAAATATATATTTTTTTTTTTTTTTCATTATTCAATCTCTTGGGACAAAAAAAAAAAATATTTAATGGGCTCAACATTGCTCTCAGCAAATAGCTTGGGGTGTCTACTTTCCAAAATGGGGTCATTTGGGGGGGGTTTGAACTGTCCTGGCATTTTATGCACAACATTTAGAAGCCTATGTCACACGTCACCCACTCTTCTAACCACTTGAAGACAAAGCCCTTTCTGACACTTTTTGTTTACATGAAAACATATTTTTTTTTTGCAAGAAAATTACGTTGAACCCCCAAACACTATATATATTGTTAAAGCAAAGGCCCTACAGATTAAAATGGTGGGTGTTGCATTTTTTTTTTCCACACAGTATTTGCGCAGCGATTTTTCAAACGCATTTTTTGTGGAAAAAAATACACTTTTTTTTATTTTAATGCACTAAAACACACTATATTGCTCAAATTTTTGATGAAATAAAAAATATGATCTTAGGCCGAGTACATGGATACCAAACACGACATGCTTTAAAATTGCGCACAAACACGCAGTGGCGACAAACTACATACATTTTTAAAAGCCTTTAAAAGCCTTTACATGATACCACATTAGATTCACGGAGGAGGTCTACTGCTAAAATTACTGCCCTCGATCTGACCTTCGCGGTGATACCTCACATGCATGCTGCAATTGCTGTTTACATATGACGCCAGACCAACGCTTGTGTACGCCTTTGCGCAAGAGAAGGGGGGGGCAGGGGTGCTTTTTTTTTTTTTTTTTTAGTTTTTTTTTTATTTATTTAGCTTTTTTATTCTATTTTTAAACTGTTCCTTCCATTTTTTTTCTTTGTTATGATTTTTATTGTTATCTCAGGGAATGTAAATATCCCCTATGATAGCAATAGGCAGTGACAGGTACTCTTTTTTTGAAAAAATTGGGGTCTATTAGACCCTAGATCTTTCCTCTGCCCTCAAAGCATCTGACCACACCAAGATTGGTGTGATAAAATGCTTTCCCAATTTCCCAATGGCGCGGTTTATATCCGGGAGGGGGGACATTCCCTCCTACTGCTTGTAAAAGCAGTCTAGAGGCTAATTACCCGCTAGAATTGCTTTTACATGAAAGCCGATCACTGGCTGAAAAGAATGATACCAAGATGATACCTAAACCTGCAGGCATCATTCTGGTATAACCATTCAAAGTCCAGCAACATACTGGACATATATTGTAATCTTTTTCCGCGCTGCAACTGAATGGCGCACCTGAAAACAAAAAATGCTTAACACTAAAACACAGTAAACAAAATTACATACCTGAAAAGCAAGCATGATAAAACATGATAAAACATAATAAAACATTGCAGAATAGAATGGAGTAAAAAAAGAGCAACAATAGAGAGAGAGAGAACAATAAAACGACAACTATTTTTTTTTTTTTTATTTTTTTGAGATTCACAGGTAAAAAAGCTCCTGACTGTTAGCGACTGAATCAAAACGCTACCACAAAAAAAATGTTAGCGATCGCAGGGATCAGGCCTGACTCTGCGAACGCTGCAGTTAGGTGTGCTTAGTGTTTTTTATGTCACAGTGATCGATCGATACTGCACTGGGGGGGGCTGGGCTGGGCGGAGGGGGAAAACGCAGGTGCTAGCAGGTATCTGGGCTGATCCCGCTAACAATGCGTTTTTTTGGAACCCTAAACTGCTGGGACGCTAGTATAGATCTGATCAGATCAGATATTGATCTGTTCAGATACTATACCACTAAGGGAGGTGTATGCTTTGCGCGTGGGTGTTTGCGGTACTGGCACTAACCTGGGGCGACGCAGACCTTATTTGACCCTAAAACCTAATTGATATCACCCGCCGGGCGATCAGGGGGTTTAAACCGTTATTGGGTAATAAATGGCGGGTGCCCTGACAGTATAAAAAAACAAGCTAACTAACCAGCGTCACCCGTAACAGTAATACAAAAAAAAACTGGTTACCTAGCGACACTAATGCAGGGATCAGAAAAACGATCGCTTAGTGACACTGGCAAAAGGGGGTGAAAGGGTTAACTAGGGGCAATCAGGGGGTTAAACCTTTATTAGGTAATATATGGGGGTACCTGACGCTATATAAAAACCTGACGGGGAACCTAAATAACGAAATAACTAACTGGCTAACCAGCGTCACCAGTGACAGTTATACAGTGATCACTGGTGAAAGGGTTAACTCTAGGGGCAATCAGGGGGTTAAAACCTTTAGGTTGTAATATGGGGGTACCTGACCTATAAACCTATTTATGAACCTATATAAACATGGCGGTTAACCTAAAAAAAAACTGGTTACCTAGCGACACTAATGCAGCGATCAGAAAAACGATCGCTTAGTGACACTGGCAAAAGGGGGTGAAAGGGTTAACTAGGGGCAATCAGGGGGTTAAACCTTTATTAGGTAATATATGGGGGTACCTGACGCTATATAAAAACCTGACGGGGAACCTAAATAACGAAATAACTAACTGGCTAACCAGCGTCACCAGTGACAGTTATACGGTGATTACTGGTGAAAGGGTTAACTCTAGGGGCAATCAGGGGGTTAAAACCTTTATTTAGGTTGTAATATGGGGGTACCTGACCTATAAAACTATTTATGAACCTATATAAAACATGGCGGTTAAAATAAAAAAAAAAAATGGTTACCTAGCGACACAATGCAGCGATCAGAAAAACGATCGCTTAGTGACACTGGCAAAAGGGGGTGAAGGGGTTAACTAGGGGCAATCAGGGGGTTAAACCTTTATTAGGGGGGGGTAGGGGGCTACCTAGGACCTAAAACTAACTGCCCTGACAGTTATTACAGTCACACTGACACTAAATGCAGTGATCAGTAAATAAATGATCACTGCAATTAGTGACACTGTGACTGGGGGGGGAGGGGGGGTGATCTGGGGGGTGATCAGGGGGTGACAGGGGCGTGTTTTGTGTGCCTAACTGTACTGGTGTCAGTGTAGTGTTGTGCACTAACCTGTACATGTTCGCCGCTCGGCGTCTCCGGTCACATAGACCGGCGCACCGAGCGTGACATCACTTCCGCCTTCCTGTCTATACAATAGACAGGAAGGGGAAGCTTTTCATTCGCCAGGAGCGATCGCGAGGGGGTGGCCAGAAACCACTGGCCGTCCCCTCGTCCCGGATCGCTCCTGAAGCGATGCCGACCGTCCCCGCCGGCGGAGGGGGGGGTCCGATCGGACCCCCCAACCGCCTAAAGAATGGCACGTACAGGTACGTGGTTCTGCCTGTACGTGCCATTCTGCCGACGTATATCTACATGGGGCGGTCGGCAAGTGGCTAATGTATGTATGAATGACACTGTCTCACTACACTTCACTAAAGTGAAACTATCTGAGCCGGCCCTACTCTAGCTGCACACTATGCAAAGCTGAATGATGGTCCTCCTCATTACACTCACACTATCCTTAGACTGACACTAAACTAATATTCTACACTGAAAATTTAAGCAAAATAGCACAGTATAGCACATTAACTAACTAATAGCACTGAACAGAGCCTTGTTCTATCTCTCTCCACGCCAATTTAACACTGAAAATGGCTGCCATTGAAAGAATACCTTTATACTGTGGTGTGGGAATGAGCCATGATTGGATAAAGTCATGATGACAGTGTCCAATCATGACTCTGACAGTGCTCTGTGCCCTGATTGGCTGAAGCTTTCAATGCTGCAGCCAATCATCGCTTTCAATGCTTCAGCCAATCAGCACTTTCAATGCATTGTGGTCGGTTTGGGGAGTCAAACAAATGGTGGAACGACCCGTTTGTTCGAATGTTCACCGAATGTTCAAACAATGAAAGTTCGGGCCGAACCGTTCGCCCATCCCTAGCTGGAATATGTGGTCCCATGCTGGGATATGTAGTCTTGCTGGAATCTATAGTCCCATACAGGGACTATTTGAGAAACAAATCTACATCATATCTTGAGATTAAACAAGATGGTGTTCTAGATTGGAGACTAAAAATCCACCAGATGTCTCTTTCCAACAGTTTGTGGTGGGAATCTCCATCCCTTGGTTTTCTAACTTTTTCCAAACCACAAAATGACAAAGATGTCACCAGAATGTTTATATTTAAAATGTCTGAAGACATGGGATAGACCCTTATCCTTAACATAGGAGGCCCCATGGAAATGCTCACTGATTCTGACTCTCATATGTCTAGACGTACAGCCAATATATTGTAATTTACAAGATGTCATTCTATTAGGTAAATTACATTATTGCTGTTGCAGTTAACAAAATTATTAGCTAGCTTATAGCTAGATCTAACTTGGAGAGACTGCAGTCGGAGTCTATCGGAGGCTTGTATGGTGTTGAGTCAGACACCTTACAGAAGGGAAATAGGTATTTTTATCCAGTACACTCTTGCAGCACAGCTGTAGAAGCTTTTGTGGCTTTTGTAGAGAGGGATCTTATCCAACTAAAAGAGAGAGTGACAGCAGCCCCCACACACATATGAATAATCATAACTTAACTAGAGAAGAGAAGTCTGCTTTAACTAATTTAAAAACCTGTAAGGATATTATAAAAGAGGGGCTGTTGTCATTCTCTCAGTTGAGGATTACAGGATGGAAGCACTATGACAACTAAGTGATAATACTACATATCTGACTTTGAAAAACAATCCAACATCTGTCTTCAGGATTCAGTTGTCTGAACTCGTGGACAGAGGGTTGTAAATGAGGGTTTAAACCCCTAAGACAGCCAAAAATATTTTGGTTGACTTCCCGATAGTACAGATATTTCATCATCTACCAAAGATTCACAAGAATGTTTCTCCTGTACAGGGATGACCCATAGTGGCAGGTATTGGATCCCTCTTTGAAAGGCTTGGTCAATGGGTTGATCAATACCTACAACCCTTAGTAACTAGACTCCCCTGACATATCAAGGACACTTCTAACATCCTAACACATACACAAGATATAGCGTGGCAGAATAGTTACATTTGGCTCACCATGGACGTAAAATCGTTGTACTCTTGCATTCCTCATGATCTGGCGAAAACTGCATTGGAATTTAATTTGCAGCATTACAGTTCATATGATTTAAATTTGAGGGAATTTATCACTATGTCAGTACGTTTTCTTTTGGAGCACAAATATTTTATGTTTGACCAAACCTATTTCTTACAATGCAAGGGAGCCTCCATGGGCTCTAAATTTTCTCTATATTTGGCAAATCTCTACATGGGCTGGTGGGAGGAAGAGTTTCTGTTCTCACACACCAACCCGTGTAGCACTTCTATTAAATGGTATGGTTGTTATATTGATGATCTGTTATGGATCTTGTCTCCCGTGCACCCTACGTGAACAACAATTCCCTCAATTTAGAATTTAATATTGAGAGCAATGCCAATACTATAAATTTTCTGGATATTGTTCTTGTGGGTGATGGCAGTAGTGGCGAGATACAAAAACATACATTCTGCAAGGAAGGAGTGCACTGGGAACTTATTGCTTCTTGCGAGCAATTGTCACCCATCACACCACTATTCGGTCGATACCCGTTGGCGAATACATTAGAGCAAGAACAAAAGTCTAGTTTTGAGAGGGAATGCAGTAACATCAAACATAGGCTCAGAGAGCGTGGATACAAAACATGGCATATAGACAGAGCGATTCATATCGCCGCTGCCAAGGACAGATCTGAGCCTTTAGATGGTGCATTACATCAAAAGGGGGGGGGCTCTGTCTATGGTGCTGGCGGATATAATTCTGTCACTTTTGTGACCACATATTCCCTAGATTTTTGATCTGTAAAATATATATATATATATATATATATATATAATATATATATATATATATACATTTAAAAAATTTCAAAACTTTTTCCAACCTTAACATAGATCAGGATTTGGCATCTGTCATTGCTTCAGGATGTAGATTTTCAAGCTGCCGAGCCAGCACCCTGGGCAGCTTCTTGCCCCCTAGTTTGTATTGTTCATCTCGTCATTAAGGGACTTGGCTGCGTGCTACAGGATCATACCCCTGCAACACTAGTACCTGCCGCTTTTGTGATAAACATGCCGGAAAGCTGTCTCTTCTGCGACTGGCAAAGAGTTTGTCATAAAAGATTTTGTAAACTGCAACAGCAATAATGTAATTTACCTAATAGAATGTACATCTTGTAAATTACAATATGTTGGCTGTACGTCTAGACCTATGAGAGTCAGAATCAGTGAGCATTTCCATGGGGCCTCCTATCTCCAGACATTTTAAATATGAACATTCGGGTGACATGGGATCTTTTTCATTTTGTGGTTTAGAAAAAGTTAGAAAACCAGGTGTCGAGATTTCCACTGTAAACTGTTGGAAAAAGAGGTCTGGTGGATTTTTAGTCTCCAATCTAGAACACCATCTGGTTTAAACTCAAGATATGACGTAGATGTGTTTCTCAAATAGTCCCTGAATGGACATTCCAGTAATGCCGCGTACACACGAGCGGACTTTCCCGCGGGAATGTCTGCCGGACTGAAGTCCGCCGGACAATCCCCCGTGTGTGGGCACCGGCGGACTTTTTGGCGCCAAAAGTCCGGCGGACTAGGTTTTAAGTTTTGTTTAAAAATTGTCCGCTGAACTTGGCCGGCGGACAATCCCGCTGTTAGTATGCTAGTCCGCCGGACTTTTGGAAATGAACGGACTTGCCGATCATCGGAAAGTCCGTTCATTTAGCACGTGACTTCAGGTAGACAGGGCTAGCAAAGGCAGTGAATGCCGCCGCGCTAGCCCCGTCACCTGGCATGGATTTAAAGGGAATCCCCATGCCGAACGGCATGGGGGTTCCCCCCATATCCATCTCAGACCCTTATCCGAACACGCAGCCCGGCCGGCCAGGAAAGGGGTGGGGACGAGCGAGCGCCCCCCCCCCCCCTCCTGAGCCGTACCAGGACGCGTGCCCTCAACATGGGGGGTGCCCTGGGGAAAGGGGGGCCGTGTCGGAAAGGGCCTCTTCCAGACAACCCTGGCCATTGGTTGTCGGGGTCTGCGGGCGGGGGGCTTATCGGAATCCGGGAGCCCCCTTTAATAAGGGGGGGCCCCCAGATCCCGGCCCCCCACCCTATGTGAATGAATATGGGGTCGTCGTCGTCGCCGTCGTCTGGGGGTCTCGATCCGCCTTCGGGGGTCTTCCGGGGTCTCTTCTGTTCTTGCCCCTGTCGTTGCTTTCTGCGCCGCCACCTTCTTCTTCTTCCTCCTCTTCTTCTTCCGATGTTGACTCGTCGCTGTCTCTGGCCGGAATGGCAGATCCACGCTGTGTTGTGACTTATATAGGGACAAGGGGGCAGGGTCACATGCTCATGTCACATGGTGACCCCGCCCCCTATGATGTCACAGTCCCGGAGGATGCTGGAATGGAATGGTGCTTTGGGGTGGGGGTACCGCACGACCCCCCTTTCCCCAGGGCACCCCCCATGTTGAGGGCACGCGGCCTGGTATGGCTCAGGAGGGGGGGGGCCTCGCTCGTCCCCACCCCTTTCCTGGTCGGCCGGGCTGCATGCTCGGATAAGGGTCTGAGATGGATTTGGGGGGGACCCCCATGCCATTTTTTTGGCGTGGGGATTCCCTTTAAATCCATACCAGGTGACGGGGCTAGCGCAGCGGCATTCACTGCCTTCGCTAGCCCCGTCTACCTGCAGTTACATTCTAAATGAACGGACTGCTGCGTGTGTGGGCAAGTCCGTTCATTTTCAAAAGTCCCGCGGACTTTTTCCCGCGGATTGTCCGCCAGAGAAGTCCGGGCGTGTGTGGGCAAGTCACACGCTCGGAAAGTCCGGCGAAGCCCCGCTGGAAAGTCCGGCGGTTTGTCCGCCAGACTAGGTCCGGTGGACAAAGTCCGATCGTGCGTACGCGGCATAAGACTACATATCCCAGCATGGGACTACATATTCCGGCATTGGACTGCATATCCTAGCATGGGACTATATATCCCAATATGGGACTACACATCCCAGCATGGGACCACATATCCCAGCATGGGACTACATATCCCAGCATGACTACAAATATGGTTTGAACTCAAGGTATGATGCAGACTTGTTTCTCATTTCGTTTATTTGGAGGAATCTTTTTGTCTTGTTTTATACACTTTGATGTTTTCTATTGTGTAGATAACATGTATAACATATATCCATTGCTAGAAAGTATTTTCCATGTTTATGTTGCCAAGTGCTACACCTCACCTTCTATTAGAGATAATTAATTGAAAGGTGTGGTTTGGCAAACAGTATATACAGTATTTTCAGTTTTTTTACTTGAAAATTGTGCTGTGATCGCATGAGCCCCTGTATATTTTTACTCACTTTTTTTATGCACCAATAAAGAAGCAACAAGGACGTTTGGAGTTGCCGGCTCTATTGTTTGTATTTATGTCTGTACCAGTGTTAGAGAGAGCATCAGAGCCAGAGCACCCACTTTGGATTTTATCACAAGCCCGCAAAGGACTTACACTGATTTTGAGCATTGCATTATCTGCTTTTACCGATGAGAGAGGGCCGGACCGGGATGCAGCACAGCAAAGGTAGGGCAGGCCTGGCCATGACAGTGTGTCTAGGACACACAATTTGTTTTGTAAGGGGTGTGGCTTAGCGCAGCGGGCCAATCAGGAGACAGGGGGAGCGGCCATATAAGAAAGGGGGCGTGGCTAGGACGGACATTCGGCGGGCAGTAGCACACGAGGAGGCAGGTTTTTACTCTGCTCCTCGTTTTCTAAATCCAAGATGGCGGACGTCCGGGACCTCGTGGTCCAATTGAGAGCAGCGGCGGCATCCCGGGGACCAGACTGGCTGCAGGAACAAGTCACAGCCGTGCTGGCTGAACAAGGAAGGCGAGGGGAGACCACGCGGGCGGCGGTGGAGCGGCGATCGAGCGACGGACGGCGATCGGCGGTCGACAGGAGCCAGGCGAGCGGCAGGATTTCCAGGCCGCCTGCAAGGTACTCTCCGGGGGCGAATGCTGGGCCATCCAGGGTCACTAGGAGCCCGAGGGGGGAGTACTCGACCCCCCCGGCAAAAAGGGCGCAGAAAGAACAGACAGGAGGGCCTAGGCGGACCACACGCCGCGGGGCTCAGGCGGGGGGGCCACGGGCCTACAGGGTGCCGCATCCCCAGGTAGCAGAAGAGAGGAGCAGGCTGCAGATCCCCCTGCAGCTCTGGACGAGCAGAGGGGGGGAAGACGGGACAGAAGGACACAGTCGGCAGCAGCAGCAGCAGCAGCAGCAGCATCCAGGGATATTCACATGGAAGAACCAGCAGGCCCATCCACTATGCTGACCCCCCCAGCAGCTCTGCACGAGCCGAGGGAAGGCACTGGCCAAGTCAGCGGACAGACAGAGGCATGATACGTCCAGGAGTCCCTCCCCAGAGGGACTGCCGCTTTTGTTCCGACAGGAGGTTGAGAGCAGGTCGGAAGGAGAAATTTCAGAGGAAGAGGAGCTGGAACCCAGTCGTCCACAAGCACTGGTGGTAATTGGAACAGCAACGGAGCGAGGGGTGCCCGGTCGGCCCGGTAAGTCATGTGACAATTTAGCATTTACAGCTGTATTACAGAACTTATTGGGGGTTGTATCTGGTGGGGGGGGCTGCCCCTCCGGCACCGCTGTTGGCAGACACATACCAACCGCGGGCAGGGAGCGGGCCTACAGTGGGGTCCGGCGGTCAGATACAGGAATTGCTAGAGGGCCTACTGGCGTTAGTGGGACGGATTGAAGGAGGACAGTCGTCCGCAGGGGGTTAGGTGAAGGCACCGTGGGTACAGCACAAGTAGCAGGGCCGGTCGCAGCAGCTACGGCAGTGCCACAGGACACCGTAGCAGGTGAAGTGGCAGAGAAGGTGAGTACAACGGAAAAAGGGGGGACAGAGGTGACTGTCAGAGCGGACATTGTGCGGTTGGCAGACGCTGCAAAATGTGAGGTGTATGTGTGCTTCGAGGGACCCCTAGGAGCTCACCTGAAGCAGGAAACGAGAGAGAAGATATGGAAGGGCGAGTATGTAGAGATTTTCTCCCTATTGCCCTTAGAAAAATTTAATCTGGACAGGGTAAAACCAGATGATACAAAGAAGGAGGACGAGGAAAAGCGGAGATACCGTTTGATTCCCAGGACGTTTGCCAATTGGCTGCAAGCGTTCGCCATTTTGGCAGGTGTAATAGGTGAAAAGAACCCCGAACACTGTTCGGCGTTATTTTGCTATATGGACGCTATTGGGGAGGCATATAGGGTATACGGGAGCACGGCGTGGCTACGTTACGAGGAGCAATTCAGGCAGCGCAGGGCGGTGCGTCCCGCACTGCGGTGGGATCACAAAGACATCAGTCTTTGGATGCGACTTATGGCATCGGCAAAAACGCCAGCACAGCCATTTCATGGGGGGGCCGGAGGTAGTAACTCCTCAGGATCGCCGGCCGGTAGGAAGTGGGGAGTCTGTTGGCAGTTTAACGAGGGATCATGTAAGTATGGGGGATCCTGCAAGTTTAAACATGAATGTTCCGGGTGCGGGGGGGCGCATACGCATGCCAAGTGTTTCAAAAAAGGAAAACGGGGCGGAGAGGCTGGTAACAAAAGGGATGACTCCGGTGATGGGGGAAAGGATGCTTCCTTTTCTAAATAGATACCCAGACAGGGCGGCGGCGTTGTTACTAGAGGAAGGTTTTAAGCACGGTTTTCATATTCCGTGCACATTAACAGTCGTCCCTCCTATGGCCAATAATTTGAGATCGGCATTGCAGCACCCGGCAGTGGTATCCGAAAAATTGGCCAAGGAGGTGGCTTTGGGTAGGATGGCGGGGCCATTTGAGGTGAAACCAATAGAAGATTTAGTAGTATCCCCGTTGGGGGTGGTCCCTAAGAAAGAACCAAACAAATTTTGTTTGATTCATCATCTATCGTTTCCCAAAGGGGGATCGGTAAATGATTTCATTGACCCAGAAACCTGTACGGTTTCGTACACGTCTTTTGACGCGGCTGTACGCTGGGTGCGACGTTATGGAAAACGGGGAATTGATGGCTAAATCGGATGTGGAGTCGGCGTTTAGACTTCTCCCGGTTCACCCGGCCAGTTTCAGGTTGCTGGGTTGCCATTGGGAGGAACAGTTTTATGTGGATATGTGTTTGCCCATGGGCTGTTCTATATCATGTGCACTGTTTGAAACATTTAGCTCCTTTTTAGAATGGGTGGTCAGGGACGTTGCGGGTATTGAATCCGTCATCCATTATTTGGATGACTTTCTCTGCGTGGGCCCTCCTTCTTCCAATGTGTGTGTGATACTGTTGTCCACGTTGCAACACATTGCGGAGAGATTTCGGGTGCCTCTGGCAGCTGATAAGACGGAGGGTCCACGGACAGAGCTGAGCTTCTTAGGTATAGTTATTGATTCCATGAAAATAGAATGCAGGTTACCTGAAGAGAAGCTCAGGGATTTACAAAAGGAGATCAGGGAGATACATGGGTGCAAGAAAGTGCAGCTGCGTACGTTGCAATCCCTGTTAGGAAAATTGAATTTTGCATGCAGGATTATTCCCATGGGGCGAATATTTTTCCGTCGGATGTCTTCAGCTACGGCTGGAGTGAAGGCTCCCACGCATTACATTAGGCTGCGGAAGGAACATAGGGATGACCTGCAGGTATGGTATCAATTTTTAGCAGAGTTTAACGGAAGGTCGGTGTGGATGTCTGGTCCGGTAAGTAACTTCGACGTGGAGTTGGTGACAGACGCCGCAGGATCTACCGGGTATGGGGCGTACTTCCAAGGACGGTGGAGTGCGGAACCGTGGCCACGGGCTTGGGTAGAGGCTGGGTTTTTACGTAACCTGGTGCTCCTGGAACTTTTTCCGGTAGTACTAGCGATGGAACTGTGGGGCGAGTCATGTCAAAATTTGAAATTACGTTTAAATTGTGACAACATGGGGGTAGTGCAGGTCATCAATAGCATGTCGGCGGCTTCGCCACCTGTCATTCGGCTGATGCGACAGTTGGTGTTGTGCTGCTTGCGATTGAATGTGTTTTTATATGCTGTACATATCCCGGGGGTGGAGAATACACTGGCTGACTCTTTGTCTCGGTTCCAGTGGGACAAATTCAGGGCTCTGGCGCCAGAGGCACAGAAGGTGGGAGTTCCTTGCCCCGCCTGGATATGGGATTTGGCACTAGAATAGCGGCAGGATGGATACAGAAGTCGGTGAGTACGTCCACATGGGCAGGGTACCAGAAGGTGTGGAGAGAGTGGGGAGAACTGATGCAAGAAGCAGGTGTGGGTGAGTATGGGTCGTCAGGTCGCCTGTTGGTGCTATATTTGGTATCCAGGAACATGGAAAGGGGGCAATCGGTATCGGCTATTGAGAAGAAAATGGCGGCTTTGGCCTTTTTGTTCAAATTACAAAAGAAAGTAGATTGGACAAAGGATTTTTGGGTGAAACAGGCCATTAAGGGTAACAGGAAAGAAAACAGGACTAAGGACACGAGACGGCCGATTACATTCAAAAACTTATTGGATTTGGGGATACAGTTGGGATCGGTTTGCAGGGATAGTTATGAGCGTTTATTGTTTACAACCGCTTTTTCATTGGCGTTTTTTGGGGCATTTCGTATAGGGGAATTGGTCAGCCCAGCAAAAGGAAGGGCGGGCGGTTTACTGCGGGGGGATGTAGTGGTCCTGGAGGACAGGGTGTCCGTGCGGTTGCGGAAGTCCAAAACGGACCAAAAAGGTGTGGGGGTACAGATATCGCTGTATGCCATAGAAGGTTGTGCAATGTGCCCGGTAAAAACGGTAAGGGATTTTGCGGGCATAAGGCTGGGAGGGGATGGCTCCTTTTTGGTACACGAGGATGGAGCTAATTTGTCCAGGTTCCAGTTTGTTGCAGTTTTGCGTAAGTGTTTAAAGGGGTTGGGGATGGATAGTTCCGCCTACGCCTCACACTCCTTCCGCATCGGGGCGGCCACTGAGGCCGCTAGGTACGGGCTGGATGAGGTGGATGTGCGACGGATGGGGAGATGGGAGTCCAGGCGATTCCGCACCTATATTCGGCCTCAGTTAGTGTGGGAAGGTAAAAATAAAAAAAAAATAAAAAGGTGGGGTGTTAAGATGTTGTTGTTGTGCATATCTGCCTACAAAAGGGGAACCTGGTCAAGGGTCCTGGGGGTGCAAGTCCTTTACACTATGTTTGTCATTTCAGACGCAGTGCTCCCACGCCTTATCTGGATTCTCGGACACTCGTATGTGTGTTGGGGCGCACGGAGAGGGGACGCGAGACCAGGTGGGAGGCAGTTGGGGATTTCAAGAAGGGAGGCAACCATAAGATGGTTGGGTAAACCGGGAATGATGTGGGGCAGGGTAGTCCCAGAGGCTGAGAGGTTTGCGTGGTTGGACAGGCCGCCAGCAGTGCTTGTTGTCCATGCTGGGGGGAACGATCTGGGGGTCCGCACGGTCAGGGATCTGATCGCGGACATTAAAAATGATTGGATTTATCTGCGAACGAAATTCCCAGACACGTTGTTAGTCTGGTCGGACATAGTGGCAAGGACAACATGGCGTACGGCCAGGTCCGTTTACCGGATCAACAAAGCCAGAATTAGGGTGAATAAGGTGGTTGGGAGGTTTGTGACATGGCATGGGGGGTTGGTGGTACGTCATAAGGAACTAGAGAAGAATGTGGGCCTCTATTTGAGGAGGGACGGGGTCCATTTAACGGATGTGGGCATCGACCTGTGGTCGTTGGGTCTGCAGGAGTGTATTCAGTTGGCCCTGCGGGTGTGGAGGTGCCTGCAAGGATGAGGTGTCAACCTTTTAGGCTATGGCGTGTTTGTTCGTTGGTCAGTGACGGAGCAGTTATGTAGGTGGTAAGTGTGTGTGGGGGGCTCATCATTAGATGGCCCCTCCGGTTTGTGGGGGGCTCATCATTAGATGGCCCCTCCGGTTTGTTGGGGGGCTCATCAGTAGATGGCCCCTCCTGGTAGTACATCAAATTATATATTTGATGATTACTCGTGCACTGCGGGATAGGGTTTGTCTCCGGGCGGCACAGATGGAGGCCAGTTGGTTATGTTTTATCCCGCAGTGCCCCCCCGGTGGTGTTATATATATATACAGTTACAGTAGTTATATATATATGTTTTATAGTACTTAGCTCCGTCACTGACCAATCAACAGGGTGTAACTGATTGTTTACAGTTCTTGATGTTTGTTTACTGTTTATGTGTTGATATGTTATTTATCATTATGGTTATTTATATGTGTTTTCGGTTATTGGAGTTATGTTTTAATAAAAGGCTGTTGCGGCCATTTACTCCATAAAATAAGGTGTGGTCTATTATTTAATTTAAAGTAAGGGGAAGTATTTGGCTGTATCAGCTGGTGGGTAATATCTAGGCTACACTAGTCATGGTATATGTCAATCTTCATGATAAAACCCATAAATTTGAGAAGATCTGGTCTACTTGGATTAAGTTATACCTCCTCCCACAAGACTTTGATAAATCCTTGCTACACTTATGATCTTATATACTTGCTCATATTGTTGTCCACTCTCTTGGTCCTCGTTCCTGACTTCCTCTCTGGCCCTTTCCTTCTTTAGTCTTTCCCCTTTTCACTTTTCTCTTTTCCCTTTTTTAACAGTTATACCTTAAAAATGACTGTATTTCTCTATATTATTATTGATAATCTTCATTATAATACCATATGATTCCTATTGATAACCATTTAAGATTTTATGTGATTCATTTGTTTTATTATAAATGTACAGTTATTCTTTGAATTTTCCATATTCACATATATTATCTTATACTTCTGTTTACTGTGTATCTTTTCACTTATGGTATGTAACAGCATCAGTTATTATTTTCCTTTTATGTCAATAATCAATAAAAATGTATTGAAAAATAAATAAAGAATAAATAAAAAATCTGTTCTAAGCATGCAAATGACTCAGTGGTAACTGGTGTTCTCAGAATAACAAATCTTTGCCAACAAGGATGCTTAATTCACTACAGCTGTACCTGGATAAAGAACAGAAGCCCTTGACAGATTGAACCCCATGTATGATTTTCATGGTTTCATTTTCAAGTCTGACAGGTGCGCACTTTCGAAACCAAATTTTGCGGAAGGCAGCGTAAGCATATCAGTATAAGTGCTAACTCTTTGTTAGGTTTCTGCTGAAGCAAGAACTACATTTTAATGTACAATTTTCTTTAAAAGTTATAGGATGAAATGTTAGATCAAAGAATGTATGCATTGTGAAGCAGCTGAATACAGTCTTTGAAGACTAAAATGGATTGTATAGTTTGTTTTATAGCAATGCTGTTTGATTTGCAAGACTAAGGTCATTTGGATAAAAGGAAAATCATTTATATGGCGAGGTTTAAGAGCGGTGCTATGGAATTTAAAAGCTCACCAGGTCTTCTAGCACCGTTGCAGTGGAATGAAACTCAGCTGTTTTATAAATGGAACAAAGTAGGAATATTTAAATACATACAATGAAAGTACGGACAACTACCTAATGCCAATTAAGAACATCAATACAATGCACAGAAGTAGATATATATGAAGGGCAAACATTCTTCACAATGCAAATGTTTTGTTCTATTGGGTTGGTTTATGAATACGTTCAATTGGAATATAGGGGAAGCAACTTTTATTACAATGTCTTCTTACTGTAATGTATTTGAAGGATAAAACAGCATCCTGACTCTCATAAAAGTTACATTACTGTTACGCCGAGCGCTCCGGGTGCCCCATCCATCCCGGAGCGCCCTCGGCGGCCTTTGTCCGGCAGCGCCCCGGTCAGCTCCGCTGACCGTAGGCGCTGCTCGATCTCCAGGATGCGATCCTCGTGGCGGCCGCGGTCCGCCCGGGGATCGCATCTCGCTCTCCCTCACCTCTCTCCTCCTGCTCCCCCCGGCGCACGCGTCCCTGCTTCCCAGGCGCGCGCGCGCGCACACAGCTCTTCTCTTAAAGGGCCAGCACACTAGTGATTGGTGCCTGGCCCAAATTACTGGCACACCCGCACCTTTTAAATATACACTCCCCCTTCCTGCCCTCGCCGGATCTTGTGTCGCCATAGTGCCCAGTGAAAGCGTTTGTGTTTTGCCCCTGCCTGTGTATTCAGATCTCTGCCTTGCCCCTGACTACGAACCTTTTCCGCCTGCCTTGACCTTTGCTACGTTTGACCTCGCCTCTGCCTTGTCCTTGTGTACCTCGCCTGTCTCAGCTGTCAGTGTGGTCGAGTTGCTATTGGAAGACATGACCTGGTTGCTACCGCCGCTGCAAGTCCATCCCGCCTTGCGGCGGGCTCTGGTGAAAACCAGTAGCAACTTAGAACCGGTCCTCCAATACAACCCGTGCTATCGCCTCACTGGCATAGGGGGTCCACCTCCTGGTTCCCGCATACCCCGGGCGTGACAATTACATTTAAAGTCTTAATTTGTATCAAACCAAACCCTAGTGCTTGAAGTGCTTATTATCGCACATACCAATTTTCTACAATTTTGTTCATACTGAATTAGGATGACAAGGCCAGATGTTTGTTTCTTCTGAGGCCTAACAAGAAAAAAAATCCCTTACTAGCAGATTCTGAGTACATAAAACTGAAACTACTGACATGTTAGTAAAGATGCACACGGGCCAAATGCAGGGTGACATCGGCCGATTCAATAAAAACCTGCCTGACATTCGGCCAGTGTGTATGGCAGCCAGTCTGACAGAAGCCAGCCGTTTGGAAGGCTTCTATCGGACGAGCAGGCTGGAAAACCAGCAGCCGACCAGCTCCCGATTAGCGTTCTAAGCCAATGGCTGAATGCGCTAACCAGATTTTTCTCACGGGGGGGGCGTCCCCCTGTCAGAACACAACATCTCAGGGGGGAGATTGCTGTACTAATGTTGGATTGTTAGGACAGCGACTCCAACCGGAGCTGACAGCTTTTTTTCGTTCAACCCCCTGGGTTGAATGGAAAAAAATATTAATAGGCTTTAAAATCATAGTTTTAAATATCTAGGAAGTCATTAATGTTGAACAAGTATTTAAGATGGGAGTATTGCAGATTTTATGGGTTCATGCTTTTCACATAGTAGGAGCAAATCTCCCCAGGTTTGATTTGTGGGGGTTTGTTACATTCATTAAACCCAAACTTAGAAGCAAAACTCACTGAAGTTTATGGAGGCAATTGATGATACCTAAATTCTAGCCATTTACAGGCTACTAGGAAAGTTATTGTAAAAAAACAAAACAAAATAAATAAATAAATAAAGTGGTTGTAAACCTCAGAATCTGAGCAAAACACACACATTTGCAGTGTTTAATTGTTTCTCTCCAAAGCTCTAAGTGTCGTTTCTCTCTGGTGTTTTTCTGTTATCGCCTGTTACCGACTTGGCCTCTACCTTGACTCTGCTCCAGCTAACGCACTTGTACCTGATCTGTCCACTAGTGTATGACCCGGCTTGCCTGTACCTGTCTGTGTTTCGATCTACAGAACACCTCCTCGTTGACTACTGTTTCCTGCTTCCAGTTTGATCCTGTTTCCAGCCTGCCTGCTGTTCCAGCCATCCTCCTTGCTGAGAGCCTCTTCACAGTCTCATCGGAAGTTTGGATCAGCCCCTGCATTAGCGATCCTGCCAGGCACTTGTGCCACTCTGCACTCCCAAGCTTCCTGTCTGCTCAATCAGGGGTTCTCGAGTCAGAGGTTTAAGAAGGGCCTTTCCCTGCAAACGGGGCTCTACAATCAGGTACATGACAGTTTTCCTGACACATGAGTTAAATTTGTGTGTTGGGGGGGGGGGGGGGGGGCTCAGAATGGAGCTTGTTTATTAACAACATGGTTCTTCTGCTGTGTGAATGGTTGTGTTTGTTTGCTCCAATCAGCTCTCACACACTGTAACTGCAGTCTTTCCACCCCCTCCTCTGTGCTGCTGACAGATGATGAAAGATTATTAACAAGATCTGCACTTTTGAAGTGGTGTAGAGAAGACTAGGAGGATTTGTTTAATTTCTGTATATCATCTGAGGCTATTCCTTTCACTATGTGAGGATTTACAACCACTTTAAATGTCACAGGAATATGGGCACTGCAATGGGGAACCTGTGCCAATAGAAAAAATAACAGTGGCAACAGGGTCCTGTTCATGCAGCTTTGAGAACGACATGGAAAATGATTTGACTGAAAGAAGTACCCTATTCCTCCTTCACTAATCCTACCAGATACCTTGAAGCTGGCTATGACTTTATCCAACAGAATAATATGTGCACTCCATTTCTGTCTCGCTGCAGCTATGAGCCTTCTGCTCATAGCTGCAGCTTCTTCTGCAACTTCTTTGCAGGGAAGAGGAGAGCTTTACCCAACTCTCATTGGGTTCTCTATCTATCTATCTATCTATCTATCTATCTATCTATCTATCTATCTATCTATCTATCTATCTATCTGTCTGTCTGTCTGTCTGTCTGTCTGTCTGTCTATCTATCTATCTATCTATCTATCTATCTATCTATCTATCTATCTATCTATCTATCTATCTATCTATCTATCTATCTATCTATCTATCATAACTATTTGTAGAAGGTGGAAATGTTAGAGCTCTCTATTTTGCTTTGTTGCATGTGGGTGGTGCCATGCATATTGGTTCTTGTGTTCTCATGAGGACTAGCACTGACAACATGACTGAAAGAGCGGAGCAAGAGAGAATGTGGTTAAAGCCTGTCATTGCTCTTGAGTAGGTCATTATCCAGGTAGAGGACAGCAGCCATGCAGCAGTTAGGTAGAAAGTAGGAGAGAGCAGGACATCCATAGAGGAGAGGCAGAGCTGGAAGTGGACATTACAGTATACAGTGGGTTTCAACTACCCCCTGGAGCTGCAAAAAACAAAACAAAAAAACAAAAACAAACTACACTATAATCATCCTCAAGTCTGGTGGTCTAAACCCCACATTGTGCAAGCTCTTTGCACTGATACCCCACCCATATAATCTAGTGAAATTTCCTGGCCTAAGTGGCAGATTCCCATCCACATTTTTCTCTTTTTCCCTATATGTATTTTTTTCAGTTTTTTTTTAATTGATACGGTGGGTGGGCTGCACAGCTGACAGGTATAACTGTAATATCTCTGCTTATGAGCATAATTTTTCTACTCCTAGAAGCTCAGCAGACATTTGTATGATTTTTATATTTATTTTTTGTATACTCAAGGCACTGGAGGCATACCTGCAGGGGAAAACGTTTGATCATAGGCTGTTCACTGTTCCACAATGTAGGGGGAAGGCAGCAACAAAAAAAGGAGAACATACTGTGGCCGCGTAAGAGAAGGCAGCAGCAAAAATTAAACATAGAATCCTATATCCATAGGCTGCTTGCCTTTCTCCAAATGGGGACTGTAAAGAAAAGGCAAAAAAGCCTGAAAGGAGAGTAAACATGTTGCCACAAGGAGGTAATGCATTGCCAATGTGTCCCCTTCACTATCTCTCTGTGCTCTCTCAACCTTTCCTCCCCTACTTTCTCCTCCCTCTATGTGATTATGGCACAAGGAGAGGTTCTGGGAACCTGGGATTTTTTTTCACCACAGGCAGCTTGTAGGCGGGTGTCCTACTGTGTATTTAGTTAGCACCTGGCTTCCCAGATCAGGGGGAAAGGATTAAAGGGGAGTTCCAGGCCTTTTAAAAGTCAGCAGCTACAAAAAGTGTAGTTGCTGACTTTTAATAAACAGACACTTACCTGTTCCATGGTCCAGCGATGCGGCCGAACGGGGTGTCGCTCCTCTCCCCCTCCTCTTCGCCAGCGCCTCCATTGCCACTCAGGGCACTCGGCCGTGACAGCTTTTGTCTTCACGGCCGGTCACTCATGGCGCATGCGCGAGTCATGCTGCGCTCCCGGAGTGGATAGGCGATCACCTGGGACCTGTCACGTGTCCCAGGAGATCGCCTAGAGGGAGGGGCCGCCTAAGACTAAAGGAGGAGTCGCCTAGGCGGTTCCTGGGTGGAAGGAGGAAGTGGGACAGGAAGTCCCCCTCCTAATGAAGCCCCCACTCCCCCCCCAAAAAAATTACATGCCAAATGTGGCATGTAAGGGGGTGTAGAGTGCTTAAAGCAGAAGTTCCATTTTTGGGTGGAACTCCGCTTTAATGTTCTACTGCCTTTCCCCAGTGTGTTTGTGGGGTCCAGACTCCCTCCCATGTTATATAAAGGGAAAGAGGTCCAGATCCTAAGGGGGTTCAGAGGAACACTTGGTTGGAAAAATGCATGGGGAGCACACACAACTAAAAGACTTGCTAGGACCTGTGGTCTGCTCTGGAATGCTGATTCGCCAGGAGACCCCAGGAACATAGTTGGTTACATAGTTGGTAAGGTTGAAAAAAGACACAGGTCCATCAAGTCCAACCTGTGTGTGTGCGCTTTTATATCAATATTACATTCTATGTCCCTGTATGTTTTGGTCGTTTAGGTGCCTATCTAAGGCCTGATTCACACCTATGCATTTCTAGTGCTTTTTGCATTTTGCAGATTTCCACAACAGTCCATTTAACATGGTTTCCTATGGAACACGTTCTGTAGTGCAAATCTGCAAAATGCAAAAAGCACTAAAAATGCATAGGTGTGAATCAGGCCTAATAGTTTTTTTTTTAATTATCTATGCTCCCTGCTGAAACCACTGTTTGTGGAAGAGAATTCCACATTCTTAATTCTCAAATGCCGCGTAAACACGATCAGACTTTTCGCCAACAAAACCATGGATTTTTGTTCGAAGGTTGTTGGCTCAAACTTGTCTTGCATACACACGGTCACACAAATGTTGGTCAACAATTCCGAACGCGAGAACGCAGTGACGTACAACACGTACAACGAGCAGATAAAAAGGATTCAATAGCCAGTGCGCCACCCTTTGGGCTCCTTCTGCTAATCTCGTGTTTATCATTTGTTAGTAGAAGTTTGGTGAGAGACGATTTGCGCTTTTCAGCCTCGTGCTTTTCAGTTTGTTTCTGCTTTTCAGTTTGTGCTTGTGGGTTCGTATCTTTTCTTCAGTGCATGTTGTCAGTTTGTTCCTGTCTTTCAGTTCTATTTATAGCTCGCTTCTCTTTTTTAGTGCGTTCTTGTCCACTCGTTTCTGATTTTCAGCTCTTTCTCCTCAGGTCCTTTCTGATTTTCAGTGCGTTCTGTCAGTTCGTTCTGAGTAGCTGACCTGTTTCTACGTTTTTCTTGCGGTTACATACTCATCGTAGAGTTCGTGCTGTTGTTGGGCTTGGTGTTGGAGTTCTTGCTTTGGCCCAAGTCCAGTCCACGATCAGGGGGAGGAGGAGTTCATGGACCAAGAATTGGTTCCGTAATCGTGACCAATTCTGTCATATGCCTTTGCTGCTGGAACTCCAGGAGAATAATCCTGATGATTTCAGGAACTATCTCCGGATGACAGACCCCGTTTTTCACCAATTGTTGGCTTTGCTTACCCCCTATATTACCAAGCAGGACACCTGCATGCGTCAAGCCATCACTCCTGAGCAAAGGCTCGTCACCACCTTGTGGTACTTGGCAATGGGGAGAAGTCTCCAGGATATTAAGTTTACGACTGGGATCTCCTACCAGGCTCGGGGAATCATTATTTCAGAGACCTGTTCTGCCATCATACAGGTCGTGCAGAAGGACTATATTAAGGTAAGTTTTTTTTTGAGCCCAAACTCATTTGGAACCCTCCCTCTCCCCCAACCGATACCAATACTCTATCTGCTGACTTTTCCAAACCCATACACACTATACCTACCTCTTTTGTGTTCGTATTTATGGATGACCAAAGCATGTAGTGCAAGTGCCTGCCTGAATACTTTCAAATGGTACTGTTTAAAGTTTTGTTCTCCTATTATCTTGATAGGTAATTGCAGAATGTAAACATGTGCTTCAATTTGGACAGAGTGTATTCATATTTTTGAATTATGACACTTCTTACCTGTCCAGTGGGCTGCCAATAGTGTAAGTAAGGAGGGGCTGGCCAAAGTAACACACATTATTTATGCATTCAGCTCTCAATAAAGTGGAGATGGTTACCTGTCCAAAACATCTCCCCCCACCCTAAAATTTTTACAATGGGTCATCAGAGGGGGTGACGAATCTGATAAGTGGACCTTACACTTTTGACTTTAAATACTAATTTAAATAAATATTATACTTATGTTGGCCAAGAATGTTTGTGTCTAATCTGCTTGCAATGTTATGTGCAAAAGTACTATTTTTTTTTCTTGTTTGACTCCACAGTTTCCTTCCAACCCACAGGAATGGCAGACTGTGGCCTCCCAATTTGCCCAGCAGTGGGACTTTCCCAACTGCGGTGGTGCAATAGATGGGAAACACATCCGGATCATCCCACCCCCCGACTCTGGGTTGTACTACTACAACTACAAGGGTTACAGTAGTATTGTGTTGTTGGCGGTGGTGTCGGCGACTTATGAGTTTCTGTATCTGGACATGGGGAAGAATGGTCATATGTCGGATGGAGGAATCATCGCCAAGACTGAATTCTACAGGCATCTCCAGAATGGCAGCTTGGGATTGCTTCCTCCAGTGGATAACATGGCGGGCCTCCCATTTGTCTTTGTTGTGGATGAGTCCTTTGCACTGGGGGAGCATTTAATGAGGCCGTTCCCCATGAGAAACCTGACCCCGGACCAGAAGGTTTTTAATTACCGGCCAAAAGAGTGGTGGAAAATGCCTTTGGCATAATGGACAGCTGGTCTGTCTTTTTCTAACAGCCATAAATATACAGATTGAACCATATAATTTTATGCTGCTGCATTTTGCATAATTTTATGCGTCAAAATGCAGCCAACTATCTGGCCTTAGTTGCAACTGAGGCTGGCTCACCTGAAGAAATCATGACGGCTCTTGAAGCTGGCCGTCCTGATTTGCCCCCCCAAAACACCCGCAATGTATGGCAAAGCTATCTGGAGTACTTTGTGGGTAGGGAGGCAATTGATATGCCAGATAATCTGTAATCTCTTTATAATAAATTTCTTGTGAAAAACTAAACTCATATTTCATTTGATTTACTGCTTCTGCTTCTTATCTGTCTCCTAGGTTCGCCAATGGCCTTTTATTTTTGGCCATTTTCTTCAATAGTGCAAGCGTAACTTATTTGATACATGAGATGACAATCTCTTCTTCAGCTAACTATAATGTTCTGTTGTGCTATGGGTCTGCTACACACACACAATGTTTTTGTTGTTAATGTATGTAATGCATTAATGATAAAAATAATCATCCTTTTCAACTCCATGAATTAAGTGCTTGTAGTCCCTAAAATGGCCTGATTTTGGCAAATTTTACCGCACAGTGGGAGTTATTTACTAAAGGAGAATCCACTTTGCACTACAAGTGCACTGCACCCCCCCCCCGACCCCCCATTGGCCCTGTAACTACAACAACTTAAAAAAATGGTATTGAGCATTTAAAGAAGAAGCCAACACATTGTTGAGTATAAAACATTTCACTCCAAGCACATTCACATGTGCGTTATAAAAGGGTTTTTAAACAAACCAACATCTTTGGTGTATAACCTGTATGTTTAACAGTAGATATAGCCTTTTTTGTGGCTAAACAGGCATATTTAAAAACATAACATCCACATCCCCAACTCAGGAACTTACAAAGTTCCACTTTGATTAAGTGAAGGTCATATGAGACATTAGTATGTCAAAAATGTGTGGATTTTGCCTTCATCAGATAGGGTGATCTCACCCCTGTAAAAGCCACATTTTGAAGATGCGCACAAATTGGGTCTCAAAATGTGGATTTCCATCATGATCCCATGCCTAAAATGTGTGTATTTTCCCTACATCTATTTTGATAAAGCCACAAAACACACAGTGTGTCAACATGTGCTATCTGCCATCATGGGATATCAACGTACGCGTTTTGTGGGTGCAACCCCTTCCTCGCAACTAAAGTAGCTGAGAGGAAGGGGTTGCACCCCCAAAACACGTCCATTGATCCCCCATGATGTGAGCTACCACATGTTGACCCACTGGGCCTTATTTCAGAAAGAACAATCCACTTTTCCCTACAAGTGCACTTGCATTGCATTGCAAAGTGGTTTGGCTTTTTTTAAATAAGCCCCAGTGTGTCAACATGTGCTAGCTCCCATCATGGGGGATCAATGGACGTGTTTCAGGGGTGCAACCCATTTCCTCTCACCTACTTTAGTTGCGAGGAAGGGGTTGCACCCACAAAACGCGTATATTGATATCCCATGATGGCAGATAGCACATGTTGACACACTGTGTGCATCTTCAAAATTCGGCTTTGCAATTACTTTATAATTTTTATAAAAAGATAAACAATAACGACAACATTAAAAATGTTTGTTGTTTTTCGATTTCGGCTAAAACATCAATGATGTTGGTCAGTTTTTTTTCAACATCATTGATGTATTTCTTGACCTTCTCTAAATCCCGATTGCACACCATTATTTCGCTGATGAGGACTTGTGCACTTGCACTGTTGAAGTGAGTTTCTTCTTCCACAATATCCCCATCACCTAAAAATAAAAAAACACACCATGCATTATAAATATGCAGGCATACATCTATTACCTGAAGCTGTGGTCTCAGACACTGACCTGTTGTGGTCACCATTTCGACCACTTCCTGAACCTTGGAACCCACATCTTCAGGTTGTGTGCAGAGTTGCTCCCCTTCTTCAGGAGATGTGGGGTTCCTGGTGTCCTCAGATGTCCAGATTCTTTTCTCCCCTATGTGAATAAAAAAAAGGTTTACTTAGCAGACAGGTATTTGAGGCAAGAAATAGTAATATGAAACATTGCTTGGAAGTGTTGTCAAATTGTCTGTTTTTGCTGTAGACATGTCTTTTTCCTTTTAAAAAGCTGGAATACTTACCTGTTTTGTGCAAGTTTCGCACATGGAGAGACCCCTAGTATCCACTGGAGCACCTGCATGGGACACCATAAAAAGGTTGTTCTGGTGTCCCACACTAGTGCTCCTGCATCCAGATATGTAAACAGCTGCTGAGTGTCCTCTCCTTACACTGAATCAAGTTTGCATTTCATTATAGTTAAAACACATCTAGACAACAATGTAATAAACTTATTTTAATAAAAATAGGCATGAACAAATGTAGTTAACCTGCATCTGCCAAAAACGTTGTATTAGTGGTCGAACGAACAATGTTCAATATGAACAATTACTGCACATACCAGCATGAAAGTAATAATAATAATAATAGGAACACATGACAAAGCACTTTCTTGATCCTTCTATACTGATTGTGCTCCCTCAATTTCAGGTCTGACCAGCGTTTCCTCAATTGCTCCTTGGATCGTTGTACCCCAAAATTCCTGTGCAGACTTATCACAACTTTAGTCATGATCTTGGCCTTTATCACATTAGGGTTGCTGTACGGTCCATACTTCCCATCATAGTCTGCCCTCTTCAAGATGTGAACCATTTCCACCATCTCTACAAAGGACATATTTGAGGCCTTATATCTCGTCCTGGATGTGGAACTGTCTTGCTCCGGGCTTTCCTCATCCTCATTGTTGCTGTTCTCTGCAGGCACCTGCTGTGTCTCCACAATGTGCTCTCCCTCTGCCCCAAAAGAGAAGAGGCGGGGAATACACTAGAAAGAAGGAAAAGGGCGGAGTTTCACGCAGTGTATATAAACCATAACACGCAGGCGTCACACGTATGATCTGTGAGTGGAGGGCGGAGGATCGTAAGCTACGATCGTTCAAACAAAGGTACAATTGCATCAGTGGTTAGTAGCCTATACTGCTTATAAATTGAGGCCTATATTGGGACAAGATTAGGAGAATTTAGCCTGACATTAGGATTTGTCTTGTGTTGTGTCTTGCAGCTAAAATGGTGGATAAATTTGCTGACCCGGATTTCCTGCCCAAATTCCTCGACATGTGCAGGGAGCAGCCATGTCTCTAGCAAGTGACATGCAGAGAATACTCCAACAAGCAAAAGAGGAAGGCAGCGCTGGAGAAACTTTTGGAATTGGTGAAGCCGGTGTATCCCGCAGCAGCAATCAATAAGCTCAATAATAGCATGCAATGCCAAGCTGCGGTTTCCAAAGCAAGCAGTCCTTTCTTGTCCTCCAGTCCTTTCTTGTATTAAGAGAGGTATGGACTCCAGAGAGAGAGATATCATTTTGCCCCTGTTCAAATCATTAGTAAGACCTCATCTGGAGTATGCAGTTCAGTTTTGGGCACCAGTTCTCAAAATGATATTGGGGAACTGGAGAAAGTGCAGAGAAGGGCAACCAAACTGATAAGAGGCATGGAGGAGCTCAGCTATGAGGAAAGATTAGAGGAACTGAATTTATTCTCTCTTGATAAGAGGAGATATGATCAACATGTACAAATATATAAGGGGTCCATATAGTGAACTTGGTGTTGAGTTATTCACTTTACAGTCATCAAAGAGGACAAGGAGGCACTCTTTACGTCTAGAGGAAAGATTTCATCTCCAAATACGGAAAGGTTTCTTCACAGTAAGAGCTGTGAAAATGTGGAATAGACTCCCTGCAGAGGTGGTTCTGGCCAGCTCAGTAGATTGCTTTAAGAAAGGCCTGAATACTTTCCTAAATGTACATAATATAACTAGGTACCAACATTTATAGGTAAAGTTGGTCCGGGGAAAATCCGATTGCCTCTCAGGGGATCAGGAAGGAATTTTTTCCCCTGCTTTAGCAAATTGGAGCATGCTCTGCTGGGGTTTTTTGCCTTCCTCTGGATCAACTGTGGTTATAGAATGGGGTATATGGGATTGTATGATATTATTATTATTTTTTTTATTTGTGGTTGAACTGGATGGACTTGTGTCTTTTTTCAACCTAACAAACTATGTAACTATTTGAAGGCAAAAATTGCAAGAAGGTGCAGGATTCCATGAGATCTGGAGCAGCAGCAGATGACGTATATGTACCCAGGCTCTGGTAATACGACAGGCTGCATTTTTTGTCAGAGTGAACCCAGGCCATCACTATCTACACTTCCTTCAACACTTCCTTCCACATCAGCTGAGGCTCCTGAAGTCCAACCTGGGCCTTCCACCCATGAAGAAGATGTGGAGGAGCCCAGCTTGAGCCAGGTATAGCATTGTTGAACATATTTCTTGTCAAAAATTGAATGATGCTAGATGGTATTATTGATCACTAATTTTGAATTTAACAAAGTGGTTTACAGATCAATAGACAATAGTAGCCAACAATGATTTGGACAAGAATGAAAAATGCTGGTGTCAGAATGATAGTCTTTTCTATTTGTTAACATTCTATTTGCAACAGTCATGAGCTCAAAATTGTGTGTGATTGATGAGCAAAAAACTAAAACTATGTACCATTTTCATACACAGGAAAGTCTCAGCCAGGAGGAGGCCGTGGAAAGCAGCCTGACAGAATCCCAGGTTCCTCCCCTCTGCCCTCAAACCAAAAGGACCAGGAAGGTGAGGAACCTGGAAGAGTCCACGACTGCTTTAATTTGCGAGGCTACTGCGATACTTACAACTACCCCCGGAGTCATTTGGAGGTGTGACAGCAAGTAAACTCGAACACATGGAGGAGTGCCAACACCTGATCTGTTAGGAAATCATTTTTCAGGCCCTAAACAAGGGGATAAGGGGCCAACTCACAAATCAAACCCACCTGTGTGAGTTGGACCATACTCCTCCACCACCTCCAGCAACACCACCAACACCACAGCCACCCAACCCACCACAGCAGCATGGAAGGAAGCATGGAAGGAAGTGTTGAGAGTGATGGCCTGGTTTTTGTGTGGTCTGGCAAAAGACGCAGGCTGTTGTAAGACCATAGCCTCGGGACATATATGTCATCTACTGCTGCTCTCGATCTCTCTGAGTCATGGCCTTCCTCTGGATCAACTGTGGGTATAGAATGGGGTTTATTGGATTGTACGATATATTTTATTTTTATTTATTATTATTTTTTTATTTTTTTTTATGGTTGAACTGGATGGACTATGGATCATATTGTGCTGCCTATTAAATGGACTCAGGTTACCAATTTTGACAGTCAAATAATTGATGTCTGCCCTGGGGTACAACGGCTTCACCAATTCAATGTGAGTGTAGTGAGGAGGACCATCATTCAGATTTGCATAGTGTATAGCTAGAGTAGGGACAGCTCAGATAGTTTCAATGTAGTATAGTGAGACCGTGTCAGTAATCTTGACATTAGTGTATAGCTAGAGTAGGGACAGTTCAGATAGCATCAGTGTAGTGACCTTCTATTTGATTGTGTTACTGCCAGTTTAACGCATTTACTTCTGTGTTCATTACTGCCAGTTTACTGCCATTTACTTCTGTGTGCGTTACTGCCAGTTTAACGCCATATAGTTTTGTGCTTTACTGACAGTTTAACGCCATATAGTTCTGTGTGCATCACTGCCAGTTTAACTCCATATAGTTCTGTGTCTTAACTGACAGTTTAACTCCATATAGTTCTGTGTGTGCGTTACTTACAGTTTAACACCATATAGTTCTGTGCGTCACTGTACGTTTGGCACATTATATTACATCTATATTGCATATAGTGTATCCGTGGAGTGTGTCTGTGTAGTGTGCGTTACTGCAAGTTTAACGCCATATAGTTCTGTGTGTTACTGCCAGTTTAACGCCATAAAGTTCTGTGTGCGTTACTGCCAGTTTAATGCCATACAGTTCTGTGTGCATTACTGCCAGTTTAATGCCATATAGTTCTGTGTGCATTACTGCCAGTTTAACACCATATAGTTTTGTGTGCGTTACTGCCAGTTTAAAACCATTTATTTCTGTGTGCGTTACTGCAAGTTTAATGCTATATAGTTCTCTGCATCACTGTACGTTTGGCACATTTTATTGCAGTATATTATAGTGTATCCGTGGAGTGTGTCTGTGTAGTGTGAGTACTCAAATTAAAGTGCACCAAACACCACTTTACATTGATTAAAGTGCATCTACGTACAGATTTCCAGTTCTTCTTTACATTTGCTTATAAGCACAGCGCCCTCCTTCCCAATAATGTCTGGGAGGAGTGGCCGACTTTCACTTGGCACTGTAAGGGGGCCAGCAACAAATGTGTCCGCAGGAAAAGGTAGACATAGTGGTCAGTCCTCAGGCAGGGCATCATTTCCTCTGTTGAGTTTACCCATGCTATCCAGCCACAGCATGCAGAGGAGGTGGGGGACTGGCTTACTAAATCTTCCTCATCCTCCTCATCCTCTGTCACACAAGCAGAGACAAGTGTGCAGTCCCCTGCAGTTACCATAGTGGATAAACATGCCTCCTTGCCCACATCTATTCCTGCCATAGCCCCAACATCAGCCATTGAGGAGTCAGCTGAGTTATTTGACCACCGCATCAGCCACTTATTCCTTGATGATGCCCAGCCATTACTGGATTCAGATGATGGTTCTGAGGTTGAGGATGACAGGAACATGAGCCTAGAGAGAGGGAGGAACACTGGTAGACAAATTGGCATGCATGTTCTCCAAGCTGCAGCTTATTGCCAAGTTGTCTCCAGTGGTTAATGATAAAGATGGAGGAGATGGAGATGATGATGAGGTCACTGATGCGAGTTGGGTGCCAGATAGAGCATAGGAGGAAACTGAAGGTGAGGCGGCACAACCCCAAGGAGGCCGACATCAAGAAAGAGTAGAGAGCAGCCACCCTATTCCATCACATTGTGCAGCTGTTATCTCCCAGCCCACTCCCCAAAGCTCAGCTGTCTGGGCCTTTTTCAGCACATCTGCAGCAGATCACACTGTTGTTATCTGCAAACTGTGTCTCAGGCACATCAAAATGTGGCAAAAACACCAGCCATTTGGGTACCACATGCTTAACAAGGCATTTAACGTCCAACCACTAGCACCTAAAAGCCACACAAAAGGGGCACAAATCTGTCCCTCCTCCTCTTCCTCCTCCTCCTTCTTACCCACTTCAGTCTGCTCCTGCTATACCGACAGGGATGATGGTATAGCACAGGCTGTCCCAGGTCGTAGCATCACATCTGCCAACAGCACACCACCAGCTGTAGACAGTACCTGGCATATTTCTCTGCCACATCAGCTGCAGCGGAAAAAAAATACAGTCCCTGCCACCTACGTGCCCAGGGTCTAAATGCAAGCTTGTCAAAGCTGTTGGCTCTCCAACTTCTGCCTTTCAGCCTGGTGGATTCTGTCCCCTTCCATGAATTTGCACAATGTGCTGTACCACAATGGCAGGTTCCCAGTCGCTACTGCTTTTCACGTAAGGCCGTTCCATCTCTCTACCATAACATGGAAGGGAATGTTCTGGCATCTTTGGGCAAGGCAGTCAGCCATAAAACCCACCTTACTGCTGACATGTGGTCCAGCAAGCATGGGCAGGAACGATATATTTTGTTCACAGCACACTGGTTAACGCTGCTTGCAACTCAAAAGGATGCAGGACAGGGCTCAGTGCTGCAGCTTGTTGTGCCCCCACGTCTCCATACAGCTGGTGGTGATGATGCCAGACCTGTGAGCTCTACCCCCTCCACCTCCTCTGCCACCTCCATGCCCTCCTCTGCATAATTGTCCTATGAACATAAGGTACCCCCTAAACGTTCAAAGGGCTATTCCATGAGTCAGGCTAAAAGGCTCCATGCAGTGTTTCAGCTGGTGTGTTTAGGGGACAGGAACCACACCGGAGCAGAGATTCTTTCAGCTCTGCAGGGACAGGCCCATAGGTGGATCACACCATGCCAGGAGCCAGGAATTGTGGTGTGCGATAATGACTCAAACCTACTGTCCGCCCTTAGACAGGGAAAGTTGACACATGTGCCATGCCTGGCACATGTCCTCAATTTGGTGGTGCAGCATTTACTAAATATGTACCCAGGGTTGCAAGATGTACTAAAGCTGGCCAGAAGAGTCTGTAGCCATTTCAGGCGGTCATACACAGGCAGTGCTCGGTTGACTGAAATTCAGTGGGAATTCCACCTGCCCGTAAACCGCCTTATTTGTGACATCCCCACCAGGTGGAACTCGACTTGCTGCAGCAGTTAAACATGCAGCAGAGGGCCATCAACGAGTGCCTCGGTGAGTACAGCATGACGACAGGCTCAGGCAGCGTCAGCTTTTTTTCCCCACACCAATGGCTGATCATTAAGGATGCATGCACTGTATTGTCACCTTTTGAGGAGCCCCCAAGGATGGTGAGCTGTGACAGTGCATGCATCAGTGACACAATCTCTGTTGTGTTCCTGCTGGAGCAGACTCTACGTAGCATTATGGACTGGGCACTGGAGGCGGAGCAGCAGGAGGAAGAGGAGGACTTCCTTTCCTCTCAAGGCCCGCTTTATCCAGACACCATCATTCCTATGTCACAGAACACACAGGAGGAGGATAAAGAGGAGGATTCTGGCACTTTCATAGGCATGCCTCAATCTGTAAGCGGTGGCTTTCCAACCCCAGGACCCTTGGTAGTAATACATGGCTGGGAGGAGGAAGTTACAGACGCTGTCATTCTGAGTGACCCCGAGGAGTCTGTGCTTCTCAAGCCTCTGGAAATTTGAGGCGCATGGGCAACCTCATGCTTCAAAGCCTGCGAAAAGACCCAAGAATATGTGGCATAAAGGAGAAGGATGATTACGGGTTGACAACCCTCCTTGACCACTATAGTAAAGTGGTAGTGTTGCGCTGTATAATAAACTACAGAGACTAGATAAAAGTATATAAATAAATATTGCACGAAAGTAAATAGGTGCTATTTGTGCATAGAATAGAAAGGTGATATAGATTTTGTGCATCAATCACATAAAATCGCATAAAATTGACATATCTTAAAATTGCATTGAGTCGCATAGAATCGCATGAAGCATCACATTGAAATTAGGTGAATCCGTGATAAACGTGCATAAGGTGCTGTGATATGAGTAAAATTATAAAATGATTTAAATATGACGCATAAAAATAGTAAAAGTAAAATAAAATAGCATAAGTACATTTAAAATCGATTAAGTGGATATAAGTGTATAAAACCGCAAGGAATTCTTCTTATTTCAGTGTCAGCATGACAAAATTATGTGAAATAAATAATGGGTAAATAATACAAAAGTGCAGGAACAGTCCGTGAAGGTGAACCCTTTCTCTATTAGGGTAAAGTGCAGTTTTCTATGACACTGATGGTGGATCCTGGTTACGGTATAACGATATTGGTGCTGGTGGATATTGTAGCCAATAGCTGGGGGTGATTTCCGATCCTCCGTGAGATGTAATAATGGGTGTACCCTTACCTTACCGCTGTAAGGTAACAGCGTGTATATGTATATGTTGGTTCCCGGGGGGGGGGGGCTTCTGTGTCCTCTGGCGGGCGGCTCCCTTAGATAAAAGTTAGATAAATTTCAAACCTCCTCTGCTGCTTCTTCCAGCAACGTCTCCTTTGTACTTCGTACCTCATGGAACTTCCATGAGGTACGAAGTACAAAGGAGACGTTGCTGGAAGAAGCAGCAGAGGAGGTTTGAAATTTATCTAACTTTTATCTAAGGGAGCCGCCCGCCCGAGGACACAGAAGCCCCCCCCCCCCCCCCCCCCCTGGGAACCAACATATACATATACACGCTGTTACCTTACAGCGGTAAGGTAAGGGTACACCCATTATTACATCTCACGGAGGATCGGAAATCACCCCCAGCTATTGGCTACAATATCCACCAGCACCAATATCGTTATACCGTAACCAGGATCCACCATCAGTGTCATAGAAAACTGCACTTTACTCTAATAGAGAAAGGGTTCACCTTCACGGACTGTTCCTGCACTTTTGTATTATTTACCCATTATTTATTTCACATAATTTTGTCATGCTGACACTGAAATAAGAATTCCTTGCGGTTTTATACACTTATATCCACTTAATCGATTTTAAATGTACTTATGCTATTTTATTTTACTTTTACTATTTTTATGCGTCATATTTGAATCATTTTATAATTTTACTCATATCACAGCACCTTATGCACGTTTATCACGGATTCACCTAATTTCAATGTGATGCTTCATGCGATTCTATGCGACTCAATGCAATTTTAAGATATGTCAATTTTATGCGATTTTATGTGATTGATGCACAAAATCTATATCACCTTTCTATTCTATGCACAAATAGCACCTATTTACTTTCGTGCAATATTTATTTATATACTTTTATCTAGTCTCTGTAGTTTATTATACAGCGCAGCACTACCACTTTACTATACTCCATTTCTTTGGGACTTGATATTTCCTATCAGTGCTTTGCCGCAGTATTACATTAGCCTTATCGACTCACAAGGCAAGCGCAGAGATACATACCATACCATATCCTCCTTGACCACTGTTATAAGGGGGAGGTCTCAGAACTCATCTCATCCCTAGAGAGAGTGCAGAAGATAAAATCTCTTGAGGACACGTTAAAGAGGATTTTATTGAACGTTTTTACTGACTCCAGAAGTTACAATGTCGTGGAAAACATAGCTTTGAGTCTTCTGTTGGTCAAGAGAGGAGCCTCCTCCTAAGTGAGGCATTTTGGAATTGTTTTAGTCCTCGCTGTCCAGGGCTGTTAGCTTCCACATCCCATCGGCAGCGTCTACATCACATGGTGGACAATTACCAAAACAGAGATGGAGAGCTTTCCAGCTGATGATCCACTGACTTACTGGTTCATGAGAATAGACCACTGGCCAGAACTTGCCCAGTATGCTATTGAGTTGTTGGACTGCCCTGCATCCAGCATGCTTTCAGAACGGGCACTTAGGGTTGCAGAAGGTTTTGTTACTGATCATAGAACGTGTCTGTCCACAGACTACGTGGACCGTTTGACTTTTATAAAAATTAATCAGTCCTGGATTACTAGCTATGAAGCCCCTGAAGCCGATGTCACTGATTTTAGGATGTGGAATCTCTGCAGAACTTCGAGGCTGCCTATCTTTGAGGGTGTTCAATCATTTCATCTGGAAGAATGTGCTTTGGTATAAGTTTTATGGGCACAATCAACACCCAAACACTAATTTTTCAGCACCTGTTTGACAGGTGCATATCATTGCAATTTTTTTTTTTCATCAAGAGCACCTCTATAAAGTTACAGTGGGAAGGCGCCCCTGACACCCAAAAAGTAATTTTTTGCACTTGTTTGACAGGTGCATATCATTGCAATTTTTTACAGCAAGGCCAATTCTTGCTTTCATCAAGAGTACCTCTATAGGGTTACGATAGGAAGGCACCACCGACACCCAAAGACCAATTTTTCTGCACCTGATTGACAGGTGTATATCATTGCAATTTTTTACAGCAAGGCCAATTCTTGCTTTCATCAAGATTACCTCTATAGGTGAGAAGGCGCCACCGACACCCAAAGACCAATTTTTATGCACCCGTTACTTCTATCCAAAGTCAACGTGACACCAGAATGTATCCAAAAAATCTCTAATCTTGTTCCCAGTGCACTACATTGTGGCCTCATCATACACACCAGCTCCCCAGCTGTTGCTGAGAAAAATAAAGGCAGCTTGCAGGGAAAATTTCATTTTTTTTAGCTTTATAAATGCAATTATTGCTGCAGCAGATTAGAGATATGATACAGATCTGCCACTTTACGGTTAGACCCAGGGGACCCTCCAGGCACTATATTGGAAGGAGTTTTTCATTTTTATGCTTTCACTTTAAAAATCAAAATAATCACTGCTTATTTTTTTTTGATACATGTCCCCCAGGGCAGGACCCAGACCCTGTAACCATTGTATGCCCAATTACTTGCATATAAGACTTCAAAATGGGAACTGGTGCGAACTGAACAGGGGTCCGTTCGGCCCATCCCTACTAATGATACCATTTTCATTACTAAAATCTTGTATATATTATCCCTTCCAAGAGCTTGCATACTATTGATGTTAGGCTAACTGGTCTGCAGTTCCCAGGGATATAGCTTGGTCCTTTTTTAAAGATTGGTGCTAAATTGGCTTTTCTTCAATCAGCTGGTACCATACCAGTCAGTAGACTGTTCGTAAAAATTAGGAACAACGGTCTGGCAATTACTTGACTGAGCTCCTTAAGGACCCTCGGGTGCAAGCCACCTGGTCCCGGTGACTTATTTATGTTACGTTTTTTCAAGTCCGTTTCTGATTTTATTCTCTGTTAACAATGGGGGTGCTTCCTGTGACGTGTCATAAGGATAAACATTGCAGTTTTGGTTACTGAAGCCCCCTGTTTCCCTCGTGAAGACTGGGGAGAAGAATACATTCAAAACCTTCACCATCTAACTATCCTTTCTAACCAGAATCCCTTCATCATTCTTTATGTAGCCAATATGATCTGTCCTCCCTCTTTTACTATTTATGTACTTGTAACAGTCACTAACAGTAGTTGTACTTAACTATTGGCAACACAGAATAGTTCTCCTCGTGCTCTACAGTCTCTCACTGTAGGTCTTCGCTCACAGAGCACCCAGTCTCTCACTAGACTCTCAGACCCAATCGCCACTGGATCCCCTGATCTTTTCCACTTCCATAACTCAGTATCTTCCTCAAGCGTCATCCCCGCTTCCCTGCTGAGTCCCTGGCTTGGCACTCACAGATACTCCTCAAGCGTCACCCCTGCTGACCCGCTAGGTCCCTGGCTTGGCACTCATTGATGCTCCTCAAGCATCACCTCTGCTGTCCTGCTGGGTCCCTGGCTTAGCAGTTGCTGAAGTTTTCCCACTTCTTTACCGTCCCCCGCTGGTGAGAAGATTGCTCTGGTACTGGCTCCAGCTTACTCACAGTGGTCTCTGGTAACAAGATAGATGGTCCCGTAGTGGCAACAACTTCCCCCTACCTCCGACCACAACTAGTTCCCCATCCAGCTGAACCATTACTCTCGGTTGGACTCCAATCCTGCAGTCCCAACCCTGCGTTGCTTCTCCTGCTTCTGGATAAGCCATCAGACAGCCTACAGGCCAGATGTCCCTGGGATAGGCTTCTGGCCAAGCAGCCCAGGACAGCATAACACACGTCTACCCAGACAGCCGTCTGGATGGCACAGAACCCTGATCACCTGACTCCTCCCAAATAAATATGCTCTCCCAGCAGGCCAAGGGGCATAAAGAAACCCCTGCCTATTGGCTGAGACCCCCAATCCATTCATAACCTGACCTTTCTAAGCCCTTGTCTATCTAATGTCACCAGCATAACACCACCTAGCAACAGAAGAGAGAAGGTCCAGAACTAGAGAGGAATCAGTGGATCTACTAACAATCAACCAGGACAACTACTGCCTGGCAAACTAAATTTACTAGCAACCCTGCCTAAACACCAGGGTACTACACCTACATGGTAGTAAAGAATTAGGATAGCAGTCTCAGAGACTGCACACTTAAAAGCAAGTAAATATGGACAGCTTCCACATTTCTATCACAGATTTACTTTAAATAAAATATTCTTAAATATATTCGGCCCAAAAACATCCTTATATTTTTTCAAATTTACCCG
The DNA here is from genome assembly GCA_028564925.1 of Lithobates sylvaticus. NCBI lineage: Eukaryota > Metazoa > Chordata > Amphibia > Anura > Ranidae > Lithobates > Lithobates sylvaticus. The sequence continues at coordinate 157,351,033 of CM053035.1, read as the reverse complement.
CAGTATATATTCATACATATTTATTTAATATAAGTTGGTGTGCATTCATGGTTATTAGGTTACAACAAAGTAATATGTACTATTATATATGCTTGCATAGATCCCCCACTGGAAAAATAAGATGTTCAAATTTGAAGTATTATGATAAGAGATTAACAAGGAAAGTTTCACAGGCATATTTATTGCAAAACTGAATCTGACTTTTTATAGGTCTTCAAAGCAACTAGTTAATGAACAGGGTACAAAAAAAAAGTAGTTAAGTGAAGTTGACAAGTGCAATATTTGAAAGTGTAGCTCGTGCTAGTTTTGAAACAAGCTAAATGTAATGACAGATACAATTTGCGTGAATGACTCATTTTTCAAAAAGCTTTGAGCAGACCTAGGATTAGGCAAAATGTTAGCCTTGACATAAAATGCAAACACTGTACTATATTTATTGGTGTTAAAAAAGATATACTGAAGTGGCAATAATTACCTTCCCAGCAGAACAGATGTAAGCAATTTAAGTCCTCCGAGAGTTTTTAAAAGTGAACAAGTGTGATGTAATTTAACAGCTAGGGAATGGCATTTTATACGACTTAGGCATATAAAATAATACCAAAATACTATTGAACAATCAAATATGATATAAATGTATAGTGACTGATTGTGAAGTGTCATAGAGGGTACAGCCACATCAAGAAGCAAAAATAAGATGAGGTGAACTATTCCTAATAGTGAATAGACCTAGGTTTGTTTCCTGGAAGTTCAAACCCAGATACCTTTAGGCTGTATGTGGTGTTATGTTTTTACATTATTGCTTGGTTTAGGCACTCCCTGCCCAGCTACCTAGATTCGGGAGGGTAAACAAACATGTTAGAGTTGCGCCCGGTGTTTACCGTGTCCATTGAACACAGCAGATCACAGAGTGGGGTACAGGGCACAGCAGAGTATAGACCAGTGTAAGTCAGCAGCAGTGTCTCTGATCACTGCCACACAAGTCCCAGTGTAATCCAGTAACAGTGTTCTTGATTTCTGCCACACTAGTCCCCAGTGTTGCCAGACCAGTGTAAGCCAACAACAGTTGTCCTGATTGCTGCCACACAAGTCCCAGTATCAACAGACCAATATGAGCCAATAACAGTGTTCCTTATCACCGCCACACCAGTCCCAGTGTCACCAGACCAGTGTTAGTCAGTAACAATGTTCCTGATCACAGCAACACAAGTCCCAGTGTCACCAAACCCGTGTAAGCAAGCAACAGTGTTCCTCATTGCTGCCACACTAGTCCCCAGGTTCCTCAGACCAGTGCAGACAGTAACAGTGTTCCTGATCACTGCCACACCAGTCCCGGTGTCACTAGACTAGTGCAGCCAGTAACAGTATTCCTGATCACTGTGACGCTACCACACCAGTTCCAGTGTCACCAAACCCATGCAACCCAGCAAAAGTGTTCCTGATTACTGCCACACCAGTCCCAAAGTCACCAGAACAGTGTGCCCAGCAACAGTGTTCCTGATTGCTGCCACACCAGTCCCAAGTTCTCCAGACCGGTGTAAGGCAGCAGCAGTGCTACTGATCTCTGATACACAGGTCTCAGTTTTTCCAGGCCAGTGTGAGCAAGCAACAGTGTTCCTGATTGCTATGCACAAGTCCCAGTATCACCAGACTAGTGTAAGCCTGCAACAGTGTTCCTGATCACTGCCACACCAGTCCCAGTTTTCCCAGACCAGTGCAGCAAGTAACAGTGTTCCTGATCATTGTCACACTAATCCCAGTGTCACTAGACTACTACAGCCATCAACAGTGTTCCTGATCACAACCACACCAGTGCAGTGTTGCCTCTGCCCACTACCTGAACTGACCCTGGCCTGTTTATTGGCCACTTTTCTGCCTTCTGCCTGGACTATTGCTTTGCCTGTTTGCTGACCATGTCTCTGCCTGCTGCCTGAACTGACCCATCTGTATGTTCAACTGACTACATTCCTGTGAGACACCAGTCCGAGCCCTCCCCTGGACAATTGCTTTCCTAGAATCACCTGAACTCTTTTGTTGTTCCTTTCTTCAGCCCCCTGTCCTTCCTGACAGGGCTGGTGCTACCATTAGGCAGACTAGGCAGTCGCCTAGCGCACACTGCCACCTAGGGCGCAGCCAAGGCCCCTGGGAGGGAGGAAGTGGGGGAACAAAATTGACAAGCCGGTGGGAGAAGTAAGTGAGGGTTGCAGAAATTAGTTCTCATCTCCGGTAAAACCCATCCACCTGCTCCTCTCCTCCCCCTCCCTCCTCCGATGGCCGCTCAGTCGTCTGCTCTCTATCTGGCACTGTGTGCAGACAGTGCACGTGATGGCTCAGGAAGTGTAACTGTCCTAGGTGGAGAGGATCCATTATTCACACTGCTCCGTCCAACTCTACCTCCAGCATGCCTGCAGCCTGTCCCGACCGAGAAGCTTCACACACATCCCTTCTCTCGCCCCTCCCTCTCTGCTCGTGTTTTCCATCTGTGAAGGGGAGGTGGGAAGATTAAACAAAAGCAGCCCTCATTCCAAGTGAGTGTGTGCACTTCCACTGATCCCCTCCGACCTCTCTCTCTTCCTAACCCCAGCTCAGCATTCAGAACATCTTCTAGAAAATCACCCTTTGCAGGGAGATCGAAGTTGGCTCTCATTTCCAGGAGCACATATTCATATTCATATTTTCTTTGCACATTTCCGACCTTTTCCTCCGCTCTTCATCACTGAGGAGTACCACAGCTTTACCTTGAAATCTTTTGAAACAATGCATTTTGCTGTGCTGTACAGAGTGCACTGATCAATGATTTATAATTTCTCTTCCTGCATGCAGCCAGTGACTATCTTTGCAGCAAAGTGGACTGTGTTTTTAATTTTATTTTATTTTATCGCTTTTCAGTATGTGTATCACTTTTCGTTTAAAAAAAAAAAATCCCTTTTGGGTTATTGTTGTGTGTTGCTCACAGAATCGTTTAGGTCCAATTTTATGTATTTTTATAAAATGTTATTGATCTAAAAAGATTTTGACATAATCGTTATGCACAGTGAGTGTGTTGTATACACATATCTTTTCAGCACTTCACATTGCAACTCATTTTTTACAAGAAAAAGTGGGTTACAGAAACCACATTTTTCATAAGCTTTTTTGGAAGTATTCACAATTGTCAGGTGGATAAATAAATATAAATATATTATATAATTGTATGGTAATATAACAGCACCTCACTTTACTGATGCCCAAAACTATTGATAGTGTGATTCACATTTAAAGGGGCAGCAGATATATGTTAACCAATTATAGGTTGGCTCCTTCTTCATTTTGATCATTTCATCTAGTGGCACCAGCCTGATCAAACACTTGTTGAGTTGTTACCTGCACAAGATGATCCTTGGCTTTCTCATCTTCCTCAGGGGCATCTGGTCCTTCTGTCTTCAGTTTTGACAGCAGAGCATCTGTACAAAGATGCTGGAATTGATTGGGTTTTCCTTAATGTGTTTTTCACCCCATGTTTTTCCAGTTCCTGGAACCCTATGCAACACCTCACACTCCTCATTTGTTTTTGGTGGTTATGTTGCCCTTGTAAGATCCTCATCTGCACACTCTTTTAGGAATATGAAGTTATCAGGTGGAACATGCCAGATCCCTTCCTCTGTCCAAAGTTCACCTGGAAAGCGCAGCCTTTGCACAAAATATAGGGCAGCAATGCCTGCTCTCACAGTGTTCTCTTTTCTGTAACAAATGCCTGCCCAAATTCAGTGCCATTTTTAGAGAAATATATTTCCATAAAGTCACCAATAAGGTTAGCAAGGCAGCCAACCACATAATTTTCACCAAAGGATTCCCTGTAAGTTTCAAAATATGCACTGGTGACCTTCAAACCTTGGCTGTAATAAGCAAAGAATAAGTCATCCTCACTGAGCTGACAGGTAAACAGACCAACCCACACGGAGCAAAGAAACCTCTATACAGCCTTCTTTCAGAGGCAGGTTCTCCGGCACATTGACTTCATAGTAAACTTGTCATCAGTTGCCCCATGAGTGGCTCGAAGAGCCTGATCACAAAGATGAGAACTTCTCAGAAAAGAGAGGTCTTCCTCCAAAGCCCCCCTCTCTTTCTCTCCCTGCTCCTCCTCTCTCCCTTGTCAGCACTGGAAGTAGTTTTACCCCTGTCTGTTAAACTCCTTCCGTCCCACCATCTACCTATACATTGATGTATAACTGAATTACTTTATTCACTTAAAGTGGTATTAAAGCAAATAAAAATATTTATTATACTGCAGCTTACCAATTTTAGATGGGTGGCTGCATTCGTTTTGTTTTTTGTTTTTAGGTTTTCTCGTTTATTTTCACCTGGTGATCCTGCTAGTAAGTTTTGTTTTTTTAAAAGAACAAGATGTCTTGCAGATGGAGCAGTTACAGTTGAATCAAACCATTTAACACTGGCAAAGAGGATGGAGTCAGGGGCATAACCAGGGGGGCAACAAAATGACATTCCGCCTAGGGTGTCAAAAATCCTTGCACCGGCCCTGCTTTCTGACCACTGAACAGGGTGGATAAAAATCAATGATTTAAAAAAAAAAATCAAACAATTTGATTTTTTTGATTTAAATCTGATTTTTGGGATTTAAATCTGTTTTTTTTTATTTAAATGTATTTTATTTATTACATTTATTTTAATAAAATACTTTTGGAGAAAAATCTATTTTCTATTTAAGATACATTAAAATGTTGTTTATTCAGTATGAAATGGAGCTTAGTTATGTAGCATGAGGCTGTATTTTCTGCAATATTTACATTTCTGGTAAACAAATTCAATGAATCCAAGCTCTGCAAGCTGAGATAACATGCACTGCATTGATGCAGACACACAATTTCACAGTAACCATGGGAAAAACGAAGTTCAGGGATATTCCTTTATCCCATTGTTTTGCAAAACTATGTACACTACAAACTGTATGATTGAATCGGTTCTGATATCGTGGTTTTACTAACCCGACAGCTTATTATTCTAAATAGGAAACCTTAATTTTGTTTGCAAATAATAAAGATTCTAACTACCAGAAAGAATAAGTCCTTACATTTTTCAGATCCATCATGGTAGCGCCTATTAGCGGGCATCCACTCACCTGCTGCTGCCACGTTCCTCACCTTGTTGTGAATGGGACTGTCAATGAGTCAACAGCGGGTCAGAGGAGGAGCCTCGGCAGGACAGAAATTACAGTTGCTCTTTAAAAATTATGATTTAAATCGAGTTGATTTAAATCAAGCCTTTTTACTTGTGATTTAAATCATGATTTAAATTGTGATTTAAATCGAGTTGATTTAAATCAAGCCTTTTTACTTGTGATTTAAATCATGATTTAAATTGTGATTTAAATCAACTTGATTTAAATCCACATGATTTAAATCAAATCCCCCCTGCCGCTGAATATGGCATTCCTGGGTGCAGCCTTGTACCAGTAAGCTAGGGTTGTGTGTTTTTTAGTAATGGGGACTGCAATAGGTGATAATACACTAAGCTATATTTCCAGTCCCACTGTCACCAGCATAAGCCAGCAACAATGTCTCTGATCACTGCTATACAAGTTTGTTGACTCTATAACTTTCACACAGACTAAATAATATGCATCTCTTTGTTTTGTTTTATTTCACCAGATAAAAGTAACCGAATACATCTTTTTTTTTTTTCTTTCACCAAGGAAATGTAGAAGAATACATTTTGCCCTAAATTTATAAATATAGATTATTTATTTAGATAATTTTAAAACAGAAACTAAGAAAAAAAATGTATTCACAATGTTTGGTCTTTTTATAGTAAAAAATGTAAAAGCCAGTGGTGATTAAATACCATCAAAAGAAAGCTCTATCTGTATATATATATATATATATATATATATATATATATATATATATATATATATATATATAAAAAAAAGATATAAAATTCTCTTGGATACAGCATTGCATGACTGAGTATTTGCCAAAGCGTGACAGCACTGAAATCTGAAAAATGGTCTGGGCAGGAAGGGGGTGAAACAATTCGATGTTGAAGTGGTTAAGCACACCAGCAGCAGCAACCCAATCTGAATATCACAACCAGAAAAAAAGGCATAAAGTAACCAGAGTAGCAGCCACAACAGATCTAAAAGCTATAGGAAATTGTACTCTTAAAAAAATAAGCTTCAGACCTCAACGTCTTAAAAAATGGCTATTGGCACAACAGTTTGATAGTATACTGTAGTTTGTTTATTTTTCCATTGTACCACACTCCGTTAGGCAGCAACCTTATGCTGAGTTCTGGTAATTTCTAGTCCCCTAATGTTTCAATTTGTCCTAATGTGGCAAAGGAGTGGCTCCAGTGTTAGTATAAACATTAGGGGGGATAGGGGGCAGCCCTTACGTGGTCTATGAATAAATGAGAAGTCAGAAGAGATCACCTTGTGTACTCTAACCACTGCCACTGGGTGTGAGTAAATAGTATAAAACCAAGAATATTGATACCAAAGCCTATATGGATGAAAGTACATTTGAGAAATTCCAAATTCACTCAGTCAAAGGCTTTTTCATTGCCAGCCAAGATAAATTGTATGGGAAGGTCCTGTGAGCATAGGCGTCACCAGGGGGGTGGCTATCGAGACTGTAGCCCCGAATCTGGAGCCCATAGCCCAGAGTCTCCCCCTTTCTTCCCATGGTGTTTTTCTCTCTCTTTCTTTTGTTTTTTCCACTTCCTGTTCCTGCTCTTTTCTTCTCAATCACGCTGCCCACATCTACTCCTCCTCCCCACCTCCCTCGTTTGGATGTAGTCTGCCTCGATGGGTGGGGCCAGTCAGCATCATTGCATCACAGATGCTTTAAATGTAAAATGTCATGCACAGAAGGAGGAGATGAATTGGTAATTCATTTACAGAGCGTATACAGCAAGAGGTTGAAAATGAATGGGACAAGGGTAATGTACAGATGTGCAGGATAAGGGAGATGAAGGAGTTAATATACAGGTTACTGCAGAGACAGGATAGGGCTGAGATATTCCGGGGTGAGGGTTAAAAATGATTCCACAACTCTGGGATTTTCTGTTCTGCTAGGATTGTAAAAGACCTGGGGTAAGAAGAACAACAATAAAGCAGGGGCACGTAATGCACAAAAAGCAAGGGACAGGTGTATGGGACTGTCAGAGGTACTCACCCGGGCCGAAATGCTGAGAGCTGCTCCCCTTGCGACTAGGTGCACAATGGCTCTGGAGTGGATACAGAGGTCACCGGGCACAAAGATGCACGGGTTGCCAGCAGGTGTGTTGCAGGTGGTGTGCAGTAGCGATGTTGACCAGGAGAGGCTGATGCTGCACTGGAAGTAGACACCTGGCAGGACCGTGACGAGGCAGAGGCTATGTAGATACCAGAGCGTGTGTTGGAGGAGAACCCTTAGGTGCATGTGAGAACTGGAAGTCCAGAAGCCCAAGGCAGGGGGTCGAACACAGGTAACTCAGAGAAAGTCTGGAAGGGAAGCCAAGGGTCAAGCACGGGTAATCAGGCAGCAGAGGTATCCAGGAAGCAGGCCAGGGGTCAAACACAGGTAAGTAACTCAGAGAATGTCCAGTAAGCAGGCCGAGGGTCAAGCACAGGTAATCAGGCAGAAGAGGTATTCAGGAAGCAGGCCAGGGGTCAAACACAGGTAAGTAACTCAGAGAATGTCCAGTAAGCAGGCCGAGGGTCAAGCACAGGTAATCAGGCAGAAGAGGTATCCAGGAAGCAGGCCAGGGGTCAAACACAGGTAAGTAACTCAGAGAATGTCCAGTAAGCAGGCCGAGGGTCAAGCACAGGTAATCAGGCAGAAGAGGTATCCAGGAAGCAGGCCAGGGGTCAAACACAGGTAAGTAACTCAGAGAATGTCCAGTAAGCAGGCCGAGGGTCAAGCACAGGTAATCAGGCAGAAAAGGTATCCAGGAAGCAGGCCAGGGGTCAAACACAGGTAAGTAACTCAGAGAATGTCCAGTAAGCAGGCCGAGGGTCAAGCACAGGTAATCAGGCAGAAGAGGTATCCAGGAAGCAGGCCAGGGGTCAAACACAGGTAAGTAACTCAGAGAATGTCCAGTAAGCAGGCCGAGGGTCAAGCACAGGTAATCAGGCAGAAAAGGTATCCAGGAAGCAGGCCAGGGGTCAAACACAGGTAAGTAACTCAGAGAATGTCCAGTAAGCAGGCGGAGGGTCAAGCACAGGTAATCAGGCAGAAGAGGTATCCAGGAAGCAGGCCAGGGGTCAAACACAGGTAACAGCAGCGGTGGTCAAGCGGATTCCGGGTCAGGCACAGGTAATCAAGCAGGTACAGGATACGGGGTACTGGATACAAGGTACTAGATACAGGATACTGGATACAGGGACTGGAGCCAAGACTCAGAAAGAGACAACAAACCAGCGATTTGTGAAGAGACAGAGGAAGCCTTTTATAGGCCAGGTAAGTGGTCAGGTGGGATACCCGGACGAGTGCGCATGCGCACTCGTCCTCTGTCAGCACAGCGGTGAGCCGCACTGGCTGAGCTGCATCAGATACCCGAGCGCCATGGACCCGCGCATGCGCACCCGATACCCGGCGTACCTGTACTGTTCGCTGAGCCGCTCTACCACGCGTGCGCATTCTTGGAACCCGGCGACGAAGTACGGTATTTCCCTGACAGGGACACTGTATGTAATACACTGTGTGCACTGGGTAGGAGTGTATAATGCACAGTGCAGGGATCTGGGGTGTGCAATGCACAGTGTAGGGCTCAGGACAAAATTCCCTTGGCAAGTAATATTTTTTCCACTTTCTCCTTCAGCAAAATCCCCCCCCCCCAATAAATCCAGCACTAATCTGCATGCTCACCCTCCCTCCCAGCACAAATTCTCCCCAAACAAAAATGCTCCCCTCCCCCAATACAAATCTTCCCCCTGCTGAAATCCCCCCTTCCAGTACAAAGCCCTTTCCCCACTCAAACAAACCCTCTCAGCACAAACCATCCCTCATATCCCTCCCAGCACAAACCTTTTACCCTCATCCAAAATTCTCCCTCTCAGCATCAACCCACCCTCAAAACTTCCAACACCCAGCACAAAACCTCCCAACCAAAAATCCCACCCCAAGTATAAACCTCAAGTATAAATCCTCCTCCCCCCAAAATGCTCACACATCCCACCACAAATCTTCTTCCCCCTAAAATTCCCTCTCCAAGAACACATCCTCTCTCCCCCACAAATCACTCTCCCTGAACAAACCATCTTTCCCCAGTCCAAAGTATTCCTCTCAGCCATACCCCCTACTAAAATATCTCAGAACCAATCCTCTCCCCACAACCCCCCCCCCCCCCAACACACACACACATACACACACGCACACATTCAAAATAACCCAATGTAACACCAACAACCCCTCAAAAAATTCCAACACCCAGCATAAATCCCCTCAAAGTCCCTTCTACAGGCACAACCCTACTTCCCTTTCACCAAATACTCCTCCAAGCAAAAATCTCATTCTCCTTCCAAATCCCCTCTCCCAGCACAAATGCTTGTCCTTGGGCTGCAGTTTGGAACCCATTGTGTTATGCACTCTTGATCCAAGAAAGAGTAGGCTTAGGTTTATTTTTAACCATACCATTTTAAGAAGACCCTCTGTTGCCACACCCAGACTTTGTTTTGCTGCACCATTGCTTTACGCATAATAACCAAGGCAATTTGTCTTTATATTTTAATGTCTACCCTTTGTTCCAAAAGTTTGTGACCAATTTTATAGGGCTTATTAAAAATGGGGATATTTTTTGTGTGTGTTGCTACAAATGAGGGTATGGTGGGTACAGATAAAAGTTGGCATGGTCAGTAGAGAAATTTGGTAACCTTATTAAATACATGCAAAAATGTATAGAAAACAAAACAAATGAACTTAATAAAAATCAAATAAAACTGACCCAAAACTAGTATAGTTTTCCCCAATAGGGAAATTGTGTCTACGACAAAGCACATCAGTAGAATTACATAATATAAGGTTGCCATTTTTTTTTAACGAGGAAACAGTATAAACAGTATAAAACTGCATTGCCACCAGTTCCCAGTTTATATACTGATATTTGGATAAATGTCCTTTTGCCTAAGGCATTAACACACTCTTTATTGTCTTGTGAGGTCCTAAACTTGCATAGAAAGGTTTGTGCCATCAGCAGACCTCTGGTGCTAAGGTAGCTACTGTAATATCTGATATGGATCAATAGATTTTTGCTCATGCATCCGAAAACAAAATGTAGATTTATTTCCTAATGAATTGTTTGTTTTGACCATAGTTCTCCTTTAATATAAAATCTTTGTAATCCTAAATAGACTGCATGCCTTTTAACATTTGCTAGCATCAGCAAAGAGCAAGACATTATTTTATATGCCAGTTTTAAGGTCAATAATGAATAAATTAAAATGAAGTTGATTTAAGTCCAAGCCTCGAGGCACTCAACTTAAAACTTGTATCCAATCTGGGGAAGAGATATTCACTGCAACTCTATGATTCACCCATGTCTCCTTCATGTAAATTGACCTCCAATTCTATTTTCAAAGTTCCCACCAGATAAGGCACAATGTCAATGGTTTCATCAATTAAAAAAAAAAAAAAAAAAGATTTTTTAGTGGTCGCTTAGTACAGTAATTCTCAACCCTGTCCTCAAGTACCCCCAACAGGCCATGTTTTGGGAATTTCTGTTAGATAAAATAGCTGTCCAAAATACCAAGCCATTGACTCTGATTTCAAGCACCTGTGCAAAATAAAGGAAAACCTGCAAACATGGCCTGTTGGGGGTACTTGGGGACAGGGTTGAGAACCACTGGCTTAGTACATGGTAACACAAAGGTTTTATTTTACAGTAAATGTTAACAAAATTACATTTAGTTTGCTAAAAAAAAGTTTGCCATAAAAAAACAGCCATTTTTTTTTCTTTTTAGAAGAGGTCTATTTTTGTATCTTAGTGATACTAATCTCATGCAGTCTCTTTGCAGCTAAACCCCTGGGGCTTATGCCGCATACACACGGTCGGACTTTCCAGCAGAAAAGTCCAACAGAATCTTTTCATCGGATATTCCGATCGTGTGTCCTCGTTTAGCACATTAGCACTGAAGCACAATGTATGGACTTCTTGTACCCCTTCTACCAATCTCTGCTGTATAAAAGATTGCAAGACACTGATTTCTGGTCAGATCCAGGCACTTACATTATATGACCTTAAAAACAAATGTAAAGCATCTATTTGTGTTTTATAACTTTTTGGAGTCCATTTTTAAGGTTTGCCTTAAAGTGGAACCAAACTCCAGAAGTGAAGATTTGTTATTTTAGAGAAATATTTCTATATATATATACAAGGCGATGGCATACAATAGAATTCATATATATATATATATATATATATATATATATATATATATATACACATGCATTCATCTGAAATTGCATAGTATCCCATGGAAGTAATTAGTATAAAAAGCCAAATGCTTATTGAGTAGTGGATACAAATGGGTTATAAGATACAAATGAATCCCAGTTGAGGTCAAGCTATGTGTTGGGAACATGATGACATTGATAGGCTCGGTGTGTTTCGTGGCCAGTTGCCACTCATCAGGAACAAACGCATAGCATATGTATAAATTGTTTTAAATAAGCTGTGTTGCAAGTCAGGATCTGCAAGGCAAGTCTGTCCCGGGAGCTGAAGGAATTAACCCAGGGAAGAAGCAAGCGCACCAACACACCCCAAGAGCACCCTTCAAAACGTAATAGGCAAAAATGAAAAAATTCCAAATATGTCTGGTGGCATTTCACAGAGACATGCTCTGAGACATGATGTGCATGTGTGAGGAGAAACGCCAGAGTACCTACAGCTTCATACTAGACCAGAGTCTCCTGTGCTACCAAGCAATTTGAGAACCAAAATTCAATAAATAATATTAATGATTGCTATAGCTGTTGTCATGTGTTCCTGTACCAAAAAATGCAATGAAAAACAACTTTGCTACAACGTAAAGTAGTGAGTGTACAGCTTGTATAAGAGTGTAAATTTGCTGTCCCTTCAAAATAACTCAACACACAGCCATTAACGTCTAAACCACTGGCAACAATGTGAGTACACCACTTATGCCGTGTACACACGACCAGACTTTTCGACGGACTAGGTCCGACGGTCTTCCCGACGGACTTCCGTTATAGTTCCGACGGACTTTCCGCATGAATGGACTTGGCCACACACAATCACACCAAAGTCCGACGGATTTGAACGTGATGACGTACGACCGGACTAGAATAAGGAAGTTCATAGCCAGTAGCCAATAGCTGCCCTAACGTCCTTTTTTGTCCGTTGGACTAGCATACACACAAATGGATTTCTCGATAGGAACTGGGTCCGGCGGAGTTCCATCCGAAAAATTTGAAACATGTTCTTATTTATTCTCATTTATAAAGTCCGTCAGATTTTTGGACAGCAAAGGTCCGATGGAGCCCACACACACTCGATTTTGTCAGATGGATTAGTTCCGTCGGACCTTTGCAGCCGAAATGTCCGGTCATGTGTACGCGGCATTAGGCCTCAGGGACACTGCTGCTGGTAAACTGATGTTTAGGAGCAGTTGGGCGTCTTTTTCAGCTGCTCTTGAACTCTCCTCTATGTTATCTTATCAGTACATGTACACAGGGTCGGTTATAGTCATTTCTAGGCAGTTGAGTTTAGGAGCATTTTTTGGAACACAAAAAAATGCGTTCAGGATTGATGTTCAGAGGCATTTGAGGGCTTGTAAACTCGTGTAAACATGGTAACTTGCGTTTAGCCACGTTTCGTTTACAGGCGTTTTTCATTTTTGGCCTTTTAAATAAAATATATATTTAAAAAAAAAAAAACGCTTCTAAATGCAAACGCAGAAAAACGCGGCATGTAAACGCAGCAAAATGGATGTTTTAAAAGTTGGTTACTATCTGTCAAGTTAATTAGTTCAGGAGAGGTTGTAAAAACATCCCTTGTACATGAAGCCTTAGTGAAAATGTTCAAATTGGGCCAAAAGTGTCAATATTTTGTGTGGCCACCATTCTTTTCTTGCACTACCTTAACCCTCTTGTGCATGGAGTTCACCAGAGCTTCACAGGTTGCCACTGGAGTCCTCTTCCACTCCTCCATGACGACATCACGGAGCTGGTGGATGTTACAAAGCTCGTGCTCCTCCACCTTCCATTTGAGGATGCCCCACAGATGCGCAATAGGGTTTAGGTCACCTTTACCCTCAGCTTCTTTAGCAAGGCAGTGGGGCCCCAAAGCACCCTCCCAATGTTGAGGGCATGTGGCCTGGTACGGTTCAGGAGGGGGGGGCTCTCTCGTCCCCCCCTCTTTTCCTGCGGCCTGCCAGGTTGCGTGCTCGGATAAAGGGTCTGGTATGGATTTTTGGGGGAACCCCACGTCATTTCTTTTTAAAATTTGACGCGGGGTTCCCCTTAATATCCATACCAGACCTGAAGGGCCTGGTAATTGAATTTGGGGGACCCCCACGCTTTTTTTTTATCAATGACTTTCAATGACTGTTCTCTGTATTACGGGAGCCGACAATTCATTATAGCCGCGAGTGCTTGTAAATGCCTTTTTTTCCTGCAGAAATTACACTTTGTGCAAGGACAGTTCTAAGCACAGGAAACATGCGCCCCTTTACAGGCATACTATAGACACCCCCAGGTATGAAATTTAAAGGAATATTGCACTTTTATTGTTTCACTTTAAGCATTAATAAAATCACTACTCCCGAAAAAACTTCCATTTTTAAAACTTTTTTTTGCATTGATACATGTCCGAAATTCATAAACGAAATTTCGTATTTCGTACAGAATTCGTATGCATAAAAATTCATATTTCGGATTCAGACGAATGTAAGAAATTCCGGAAATTTGTACGAAACTAATCGCACATGTCTACTTGCCTCTTTAAACAAACATTTGCCCCTTAAAGTTAGACTTTGGCTTTAGATACCTATGAAAGATGACCGGCTTCCAGTTCCCGCCAGCGTAACATCATCCAGCCAGGCCCTTGACACGTTTCATCATCCAATCATGACTGCTTCAAAAGTCTCTTCCTATTTTTTGCATTTGAAGATATTCAGATAATATTTTTTTAGTCACACAGATTTATTTTTCATGCACGTGAAAAAGATTTATATGCTATGTATATGGTTTAATTTGGTTTTATTGCGCAGTCTTATTTATTTTTACTACCGTCTCATAGTTTCATGTCTGCAGCAGTGTGAGATCTAAGGCACCGATGCCTCCCACTACTAGTCTTTTAGTAAGATGTAGTGATATAAGTACTAGGCTGCTCAATGTTGTCCTTCCTGAAGGCTGTGACATTAGAAAGTCTTGCCTCTACCAAGATGGTCACCTCCAAACAGGGATATAGTGCAGACCAAGGGGCATTAAGTCTATAATGGAGAAGATTAACTACTGAGAGATCACAGGTAATATTGCTGAATAGTCCTTCACCTTCTGTCTGCCTTTTTTGGCACAGCTTCCAGAGCTCAGTTACTCTTTAATATTCATTGGGCCTTATTTTCAAAAGAGTCTAAAAGTGAACATGAAGAAGTTGCATATAGAAAGTATTTATATTGTAGTTGTCATTGTTATGGCATGCAGGGCTGGTGAAAGGATTTTTGACACCCTAGGCAAAACCTAATTTTGCTGCCCCCCCCCCCCAATGGCTTTGTCCCTGACTCCACTCCCCCTTTGCCCTACCTATATACAGAGTGGAGGTGGCAGGGGTAGAGATTTTTGCGGCACTTCTCCACTTTTTTGTTCAGCCACGGCCTGCTCCTGTGCCTCTGGACCCGGCCTGAAGACAAATGCTTCCTTGCGCTAACCGTTGTCCACAAGGATATGGACAGGCTAGGGTAGTATATAGACAGTCTCGTGAAAAAGGAAACTCTGATGTAAGGTGGTCTCTGATCACCAGAGCCCACTTGCATCAGAATGTACAGCGTTTCCCTTTACATTACAATCCGCAGAGTTCCCCTTTACGTCACAGTCTGCAGCATTCCACTTACATCACAGTCTACAGCATCAGAATTCACAGGGTAAGGGCAGAGCAAGGGGGAACTCTGCAGACTCTAATTTAAAGGGGAACTCTGTGGACTGTGGTGTAAGGGAAACTCTGATGTTGTGGGGGTTCTCTGGTCACCAAAGCTACCCTCCTTACATTAGCATACACAGCATACACTATGGTAAGGGGGAACAATGATGTAAGAGGGGAGTGAGGGCCCTGAAAAAAAGGGGAACTTTTAAACCAGTATTCGACTTATCTTATCCTAAATTAGTGACCCCCCTGCAGATTATTTTCAGCAGATGGCAGGACAGTCTGTCTGTGGCATTTGGCTGTCATGCACTGACCTAAAGTTTTTGGTACAGTCCAGGGCACTGAGGGCAGGAATGCATTCTCTTCTCCTCCCGCTCCCCCTCCTTGCAGTATATTTTAAATGTGTGGAAGAGGCGCTTTTACGTGCACCGGGCCGGTGGATCACCCCGCCTCCCGAGCCCCTCAGTGGACCACCTGCTCCTTAACCCGAGCCCTTCAGTGGACCACCCACTTCCGCTCCCCAAGCCCTTTAGTGGACCCCCCCGCCCGAGCCGTCAGCGGACTGCCTTGCCCCCCACCTGAGCCGAGATGTGGAGTGAACCAAGTGGCCTGGAGAGGAGGGGGGAGTGGGGAGCACTGGCAGAATGACAGCGGCTGGATTGACACAGGAGCTTGCCTTGTTACCGACTGGACAGTGACAAGAGCAAAGCTCCCTGTTTTTTTCACGAACATGACTCTGCTCTGGAGTCTGGGGTTCGGCCGCCCCCGACTGCTGTGCGCTCTAGGCGGGCACTTACCTTGTCTATAGGTATCGCACACCCTGATGGCATGCATGATAATGATGTTTGCAATCTGCTTGTATGCAATGGGCGATTGTTTCTTTATTTTTTTTTCTTACAGTTACGACATTTGAGACATAAGAATCAATGCCCCACCGACACAGTGGATTAAATAATATAGAACTATCAATGCATTTGCAGTGACCAGGTCATTCTATCTATAGAGGAGGCTAAAAGAAGATTTGGTGATATTTTTAGACTGCAGGTGTACAGAGTTTGCTGTACAAATGTGTCATTTGCAGGTTCCATACACGGAGAAAAATATAAACGCACACAGTAGATTTCCTCTTGAAGAATCGTTAGCTTCTCTGTATGCTGCCTAATGGCTTTTCATTACAGAGAAGTAAAATCAAACTCTATTTAAAACCAACTTTAAGAAGCACTTACAATTTTCTTGCCTTGATTTTTACTTGTTCTTTCTTTTCTCAGTTTGCATAGACTTTAATAAGAGGCATGCCGAATTTCATTTATAATTCAGAGTTTTAAGACTCGCTCATGATGATTAAAAAACAGGAAAATACATTTCTCCACATTTACAGTGCATATAATATACATGTACCTCCCCAATAGAAATGTAATGTTTTGATGGTATAAAACGAATTACCTTTGAACATTTACCTACATCTCTGATATTTCAGGATTTCTTCTTGTACATCCTCTTTCAAATGCAGAACTTCTCTTCTGAACTCTGTTTTCACTGTCAAAAATTTAAGGACTTTAAAAGGATATGTTATCTTAAAAATCTAACTTCGGTTTTTTGCTCCCTTTTGGTCTGTTGGATATACCATTTTACTGACAGCACCATAGGCCTTAGGGCGGGGGATTTTGCACACACTTCTGGTAGCTGTCGCCCATTGGGGGTGCCTACATACCAAATACACATGGTACATATCATCACAGAGTGAGGGCAATCATTTTAGCACAATTATCCACAGTTACCTCTAATCTAATGACCGATAAGGGCTTTTTTCAAGTATCACCTATGGAAAAACATTGAGAAAAAACAATTAGGTAATAAATTGTGTTTTTGTACCCTAAAAGTAGCTTAAATGTATTACAGGCGTATCTTTTAAGTACACAACGGGGTTTATTTACTAAAGCTGGAAAGTGCAAAATCAGGCTTATTTCTGCATAGAAACCAATGAGCTTCCAGGTTTTATTACCAAAGCTTAATTGAACAAGCTGGGGTTAGAAGCTCATTGGTTTCTATGCAGAAGTGAACCTGATTTTGCACTTTTCCAGTTTTAGTAAAAAAAAAACATTGTATACTTAAAAGTGGGGTATGCCTGTATTTACCTAAATGTAAACTTTTGCATAGACATCCACTTAACGACCAATAACATCCCTTTACATCGCTGGACTTTCGGTGGCAGCTGCAGTTACCATCCATTTTTTAGAGACTGCAGTTGGCTCTCTTGTAATAGAAATCTGAGCGGATAACTAGCCACTCGATTGCTATTACAAGCAGCGGGAGGGGAACCCCCTGCCGCCTTCTGTGGCTTGCTCAGGCTCTTCCGTTTGTGGGATGGCCAAGACATCCACTTAACGACCAATAACATCCCTTTACATCGCTGGACTTTCGGTGGCAGCTGCAGTTACCATCCATTTTTTAGAGACTGCAGTTGGCTCTCTTGTAATAGAAATCTGAGCGGATAACTAGCCACTCGATTGCTATTACAAGCAGCGGGAGGGGAACCCCCTGCCGCCTTCTGTGGCTTGCTCAGGCTCTTCCGTTTGTGGGATGGCCAAGTAAAGCCATGATTTGCTTTGATTGCCAATTCGTGATAGTAGCCTGGAAGCGATGACACAACATCACTTCTGGATTGCCCGCATGTTCACAGCTCCATTTTTTCTAAATCAAAAGTATTCACAAACACTGATCTTGGTGTTTTGAATGCTTTTAAAGGCAGATTAAGTATTTGGGGTCTTATACACCCCAGGCCAGATCCTTCCATAAAGAGTACTTGTCACATGCCTATGTCATAAAGGATTTTTATACTGTATTCCTTGTGACAGCAATAGAAGTGATCAAAAAATAAAAATAAATAAATAAAGCAACAATGTAAAATATTTTTTTAAATTGAATTAACAATTATAATGAAGTGCCCACATCCACCCTCGCTAGCGTGCAAAGGTAATCGCACACAAACAGTGATGATCCCACACATGTGAGGTATCAGGGCAAATGTAATTTTATGAGCAGCACTAGACCTCCTCTGTAAATCTGGTAACCTTAACCTGTAAAGGTTTTTTAAGACTTCGCCTATGGATAGTAAAATGTACGTTGTTTGTTGCCATTGCACATCTATTTACTTGGCGTTATATCATCTTTTACAAAAAAAATGGGTTATATATTGTGTTTTATTGCATTAAAATTCTAAATAAGTGTATTTTTTCCACAAAAAAAAAATGTGTTTGAAAAACCACTTCACAATAAAGGCATAAAGAATTGCAACACCCACCAATTTGTTCTCTAGGGCCTCTGCTTTAAAAAATATATATATAATGCTTGGGGGTTCTAACTAATTTTCTAGCAAAAAAAAAAGATTTTTACATGTAAACATAAGTGTCAAAAAAAGGCCTGAACCTGAACTGGATATCATGTGACATAAAAATTGGAACGACAACCATGTTATTTTACCGGGTGCCTTCTTTCAGAAAATGATGGCATGGGGTAACCAATTCACTTTAACCACTTGCCGACCGGCGCACGACGATATACGTCGACAGAATGGCACGTACAGGCAGGAGGGCGTATATATAAGTCCCTCCTTTAGCCTGTCCGTGCCATCGGGAGCGCGCCGGGAGCGGCGCGCTCCCACGCCGGTCGGGACCCCCCTGAGTCCGAACGCGGCCCCCGCGGACTCGATCGCTGCGGGGACCCCCGCGATCGTCTCACGGAGCGGCTGAACGGGGAGATGCCGAGATAAACAGCATCTCCCCGTTCTGCCTAGCAACTAGTGACGCCGATCTCTGCTCCCTGTGATTGGAGCAGAGATCAGCATTCACTAGCTGACAGCCACGCCCCCCCACAGTAAAAAACACACCCCTAGGCATACTTAACTGTTACACTGCCACCTTGTGGTTAACCCCTTCACTGCCAGTGTCATTTATACAGAAATCAATGCATTTAAATGCATTAATTGCTGTAAAAAAAATTGCAGATCTCCGCCATTACTAATAAAAAAAAAATATTAATAAAAATGCTATAAAACTATCCCCTATCTTGTAAACGCTATAACTTCTGCGCAAACCAATCAATAATCGCATATTGCGATTTTTTTTACCAAAAATATGTAGAAGAATACGTATCGGCCTAAACTGAGGAAAAAAAAATGTTTTTTTATATATTTTTTGGGGATATTTATTATAGCAAAAAATAAAAAATAATGCATTTTTTTCAAAATTGTCGCTCTATTTTTGTTTATAGCACAACAAATAAAAACCGCAGGGGCGATGAAATACCACCAAACGAAAGCTCTATTTGTGGGAAAAAAAGGACGTCAATTTTGTTTGGGAGCCACGTCGCACGACCGCGCAATTGTCAGTTAAAGCGACGCAGTGCCGAATCGCAAAAAGGGGCCTGGTCCTTTGGCTGCAAATTGGTCCGGTCTGAAAGTGGTTAAAGGACTGCCCTAATGTGCAACAAACACACCAAAGTAGCTCCTACACCTTTTTGGCAGTGGGCCTTTTGTAAATTGTGTTTTGGCACGTTTTGTTCCTGTTTTGTTGTGCGACATATCTGGAAGTCAGTGTTTAAGAAATAATGGCACCGCAAGGGTGATGAGTGTTTTGGCAAGTGTTTCTGCACACACTCCAGAAAAGTGAAGGTGTGAATGGAGCCTAAATCTTGTCAACTAATACCTTCCTGTGCTCTCTGCCCAGTCTACATTCTTATCAGTTACATTGTTGCCAGCTATCTCTGAGGACTACAGAACCACTACCCCCTGTGTCATGGAGCATTAGAGTGCAGGTGAGAGATGTTTGTAGTCATGTCCTATGGTGACAATGCTGCTTCTCCATAGGAACAGTACAGTAAAAGTGTTGTTACCTGCAAGCAGTGCCGCCGTGACAAGGTCATCTAAAGCCCAGGGCAAACATGCCCTACCCCCATGACGTATGAGCATTTTGTGTCAGCAAAATCTCCCCTCAAAACATGGGCACCAATCTGCATGCTTACCTCCCTATGCATACAGTGCCTTGAAAAAGTATTCACACCCCTTGAAATTTTCCACATGTTGTCATGTTAGAACTGAAATCGTAAATGGATTTTATTGGGATTTTATGTGATAGACCAACACAAAGTGGCAAATAATTGTGAAGTGGAAGGAAAAGGATACATTTTTAGAGAACCTTAATTAACAAACAGCATCATGAAGGCCAAGGAACACACCAGACAGCTCAGGGATAAAGTTGTGGAGAATTTTAAAAGCAGGGTTAGGCTATAAAAATATCCCACGCTTTGAACATCTCATGGAGAACTGTTCAATACATTATCCAAAAATGGAAAGAGTATGGCACAACTGCAAACCTACCAAGACATGGCCGACCACCTAAACTGACAGGCCGGGCATTTAGAGCATTAATCAGAGAAGTAGCCAAAAGGCCCATGGTAACTCTGGAGGAGCTGCAGAGATCCACAGCTCAGGTGGGAGAATCTGTCCACAGGACAACTATTAGTCGTGCACTCCACAAATCTGGTGTGTGTGGAAGAGTGGCAAGCAGAAAGCCATTGTTTAAAGAAAGGCATAAGAAGTCACATTTGCAGTTTGTGAGAAGTCATGTGGGGGACAAAATATGTAGAAGAAGGTGCTCTGGTTAGATGAGACCAAAACTGCACTTTTTGGCCTAAAAGCAAATGTGTGATGGAATCCTAACACTGCACATCACCCTGAACACACCATCTTCAGCAGGGACAGGGAAGCTGGTCAAAGTTGATGGGAAGAGGGATTGAGCCAAAAAAAACTGTTATGCCCCGTACACGATGGAAAATGTCCTATCGGACCATGTTGTCAGAAATTCTGACTGTGTGTGGGCTCCATCTGACTTTTTCCGTCGGAAAAAGTTTAAGATCCTGCCCTCAATTTTTCCGACAACAAAGTCCTATCGGACTTTTTCCGATCGTGTGTAGAGAATTCCGACAGACAAAGTGCCACGCATGCTCAGATCACATTACAAGACCAAAGCTATTGGCTACTAGCCTCTACGTAGTCCTGTCGTACGCAACGAACGTCACCACGTTCAGAATGATCGGATTTGTCAACTTTGTCCGACCGTGTGTATGCAACACCAGTGTCGGACAAAATCCGTCGGAAAAAATCTGACGGATTTTGTGGTCGGAATTTCCGACCGTGTGTACGGGGCATTAGAGTCTGCAAAAGACTTGAGACTGGGGTGGATGTTCACCTTCTAGCAGGACAATGACCTAAACATACAGCCAGAGCTACAATGGAATTGTTTAGATCAAAGCATATTCATGTGTTAGAATGGCCCAGTCAAAGTCCAGACCTAAATCCAATTGAGAATCTGTGGCAAGAATCTGTGGCCAGACTTGAAAATTGCTGTTCACAGAGGCTCTCCATCCAATCTGACAGACTGAGTTATTTTGCAAAGAAGAATGGGCAAAAATGTCACTCTCTAGATGCACAAAGTTGTACAGGCATACTCAAAAAGACTTTCAGCTGTAATTGCAGTGAAAGGTGGTTCTACAAAACATTGACTCAGGGGGCTGAATACAAATGCATGGCACACTTTTCACATATTTATTTGTAAACAAAATTGAAAACCATTTATCATTTTCCTTCCATTTCACAATTATGTGTCACTTTGTGTTGGTCTATCACATAAAGGTGTCCTTTTATGAAACTGAGATCAGCTGCGATCCCAAGTCTCACAGCTGATCTCAGGTCTTTACAAGTGTATGAAACTGAGGTAATCAGCAAAGAACATGTTCTCCACTGATTATCTCAGCACAGTGAGAATCTGTAACTGACTGTCACAGAAACGGCCAGTGTATGAAGGTGCGATCTCAGCACCTCACTGGCGATCTGTGACAAGATTCTCACTTTCTGATTCACCATCTCAGATGTGGCGAATCAGAGAGAGAAGCGGGAAGCTGCCTCAGTATTCTGGGGAAAGCAGGAAGTCTTTTGATTTCCTTCTTTCACTCAGGAGCAGCCATACAGTGAGAGCACATCTTCCCCACCATTACACACCCCAAAACTAGCAGGTTAGCAATCTAAAGTATATATATATGTATATATATATATATATATATATAGATAGATAGATAGATAGATAGATAGATAGATAGATAGATAGATAGATAGATAGATAGATAGATAGATAGATAGATATAGATATTTCTATATCTATATATATCTATATCTATCTATCTATCTATCTATCTATCTATCTATCTATCTATCTATCTATCTATCTATCTATCTATCTATCTATCTATCTATATATATATATACACATACACATTGAAATAAACACACACACACACACACATATATATATATGCTATGATATATATATATATATATATATATATATATATATATGTGTGTATGTATATATATTATTCTACCTGCATTTAAATGCTATTATTAACCACTTTAGCCCCGGACCAATTGTCAGCTTAAGGACCAGAGGTCTTTTTTCAATTTCGCACTGCACTACTTTAACTGGTAATTGCGCGGTCATGCAATTTTGTAACCAAACGAAATTTGCGTCCTTTTCTTCCCACAAATAGAGCTTTCTTTTGATGGTATTTGATTGCCTCTGTGATTTTTATTTTTTGCGATATAAACGGAAAAGGAGCGAAAATTTTGAAAAAAAAAAAAGATTTTCTACTTTTTGTTATAAAAAAAATCTAATAAACTCAATTTTAGTCAAACATTTGGGCCAAAATGTATTCAGCCACATGTCTTTAGTAAAAAAAATGCCAATAAGCGTATATTTATTGGTTTGCGCAAAAGTTATAGCGTCTACAAACTAGAGTACATTTTCTGGAATTTACACGGCTTTTAATTTATGACTACCTATCTCATTTCTTGAGGTGCTAAAATGGCAGGGAAGTACAAAACCCCCCCAAATGACCCCATTTTGGAAAGTAGACACCCCAAGCTATTTGCTGAGAGGCATGTTGAGCCCATTGAATATTTTTTTTTTTTTAGTCCCAAGGGATTGAATAAAGACAAAAAAAAAAAAAAAAAAAATTTTTTTTCATAAAGTTGTCACTAAATGATATATTGCTCACACATGCCATGGTTATATGTGGAGATGCACCCCAAAATACATTTTGCTGCTTCTCCCGAGTATGGGGATACCACATGTGTGGGACTTTTTGGGAGCCTAGCCGCGCACGGGGCCCCGAAACCCAATCAACGCCTTCAGGGTTTCTAAGGGTGCAAATTTTTGATTTCACTCCTCACTACCTATCACAGTTTTGAAGGCCATAAAATGCCAAAATAGCACAAAACCCCCCCAAATGACCCCATTTTGGAAAGTAGACACCCCAAGCTATTTGCTGAGAGGCATGTTGAGTACATGGAATATTTTATATTTTGCCACAAGTTGCGGGAATATTACAAACTTTTTTTTTTTTTTGCCCAAAGTTGTCACTAAATGATATATTGCCCACACATGCCATGGGCATATGTGGAATTACACCCCAAAATACATTCTGCTGCTTCTCCTGAGTACGAGGATACCACATGTGTGGGACTTTTTGGGAGCCTATCCGCATACGGGACCCCGAAAACCAAGCACCGCCTTCAGGATTTCTAAGGGCATAAATTTTTGATTTCACTCCTCACTACCTATCACTACCTATCACAGTTTTGAAGGCCATAAAATGCCAAGATGGCACAAAACCCCCCCAAATGACCCCATTTTGGAAAGTAGACACCCCAAGCTATTTGCTGAGAGGCATGTTGAGCCCATTGAATATTTTTTTTTTTTTAGTCCCAAGTGATTGAATAAAGACAAAAAAAAAAAAAAAAAAAAAAAATATGTATTCAAAAAGTTGTCACTAAATGATATATTGCTCACACATGCCATGGTTATATGTGGAATTGCACCCCAAAATACATTTTGCCACTTCTCCTGAGTACGGGGATACCACATGTGTGGGACTTTTTGGGAGCCTAGCCGCGTACGGGGCCCCGAAACCCAAGCACCACCTTCAGCATTTCTAAGGGTGTAAATTTTTGATTTCACTCCTCACTACCTATCACAGTTTCGAAGGCCATAAAATGCCAAAATTGCACAAAACCCCCCCAAATGACCCCATTTTGGAAAGTAGACACCCCAAGCTATTTGCTGAGAGGCATGTTGAGTACATGGAATATTTTATATTTTGCCACAAGTTGCGGGAATATTACAAACTTTTTTTTTTTTGCCCAAAGTTGTCACTAAATGATATATTGCCCACACATGCCATGGGCATATGTGGAATTACACCCCAAAATACATTCTGCTGCTTCTCCTGAGTACGGGGATACCACATGTGTGGGACTTTTTGGGAGCCTATCCGCATACGGGACCCCGAAAACCAAGCACCGCCTTCAGGATTTCTAAGGGCATAAATTTTTGATTTCACTCCTCACTACCTATCACTACCTATCACAGTTTTGAAGGCCATAAAATGCCAAGATGGCACAAAACCCCCCCAAATGACCCCATTTTGGAAAGTAGACACCCCAAGCTATTTGCTGAGAGGCATGTTGAGCCCGTTGAATATTTTTTTTTTTAGTCCCAAGTGATTGAATAAAGACAAAAAAAATAAAAATAAAAAAAATTTTTCAAAAAGTTGTCACTAAATGATATATTGCTCACACATGCCATGGTTATATGTGGAATTGCACCCCAAAATACATTTTGCTGCTTCTCCTGAGTATGGGGATACCACATGTGTGGGACTTTTTGGGAGCCTAGCCGCGTACGGGGCCCCGAAACCCAAGCACCGCCTTCAGGATTTCTAAGGGTGCAAATTTTTGATTTCACTCCTCACTACCTATCACAGTTTCGAAGGCCATAAAATGCCAAAATAGCACAAAACCCCCCAAATGACCCCATTTTGGAAAGTAGACACCCCAAGCTATTTGTTGAGAGGCATGGTGAGTATTTTACAGCTCTCATGTGTTTTTGAAAATGAAGAAAGTAAAGAAAAAAAAATTTTTTTTTTCTTTTTTCAATTTTCAAAACATTGTGACAAAAAGCGAGATCTGCAAAATACTCACCATACCTCTCAGCAAATAGCTTGGGGTGTCTACTTTCCAAAATGGGGTCATTTGGGGGTGGTTTGTGCCATCTGGGCATTCCATGGCCTCCGAAACTGTGATTGGCAGTGAGGAGTGAAATAAAAAAATTACACCCTTAGAAAGCCTGAAAGCGGTGCTTGGATTTTGGGGTCCCGTACGCGGCTAGGCTCCCAAAAAGTCCCACACATGTGGTATCCCCGTACTCAGGAGAAGCAACAGAATGTATTTTGGGGTGTATCTCCACATATGCCCATGGCATGTTTGAGCAATATATCATTTAGTGACAAGTTTTTGTAAAAAAAAATATTTTTTTTTTTTTTTTCTTTATTCAATCTCTTGGGACCAAAAAAAAAAATATTTAATGGGCTCAACATTGCTCTCAGCAAATAGCTTGGGGTGTCTACTTTCCAAAATGGGGTCATTTGGGGGGGGTTTGAACTGTCCTGGCATTTTATGCACAACATTTAAAAGCCTATGTCACACGTCACCCACTCTTCTAACCACTTGAAGATAAAGCCCTTTCTGACACTTTTTGTTTACATGAAAACATATTTTTTTTTTTTTTGCAAGAAAATTACGTTGAACCCCCAAACACTATATATATTGTTAAAGCAAAGGCCCTACAGATTAAAATGGTGGGTGTTGCATTTTTTTTTTCCACACAGTATTTGCGCAGCGATTTTTCAAACGCATTTTTTGTGGAAAAAATACACTTTTTTTTTATTTTAATGCACTAAAACACACTATATTGCTCAAATTTTTGATGAAATAAAAAATATGATCTTAGGCCGAGTACATGGATACCAAACACGACATGCTTTAAAATTGCGCACAAACACGCAGTGGCGACAAACTACATACATTTTTAAAAGCCTTTAAAAGCCTTTACAGGTTACCACATTAGATTCACGGAGGAGGTCTACTGCTAAAATTACTGCCCTCGATCTGACCTTCGCGGTGATACCTCACATGCATGGTGCAATTGCTGTTTACATATGACGCCAGACCAACGCTTGTGTTCGCCTTTGCGCAAAAGAAGGGGGGGCAGGGGTGCTTTTTTTTTTTTTTTTTTAGTTTTTCTTTTTATTTAGCTTTTTTATTTTATTTTTAAACTGTTCCTTCCATTTTTTTTTTCTTAGTTGTCATTTTTATTGTTATCGCAGGGAATGTAAATATCCCCTATGATAGCAATAGGCAGTGACAGGTACTCTTTTTTTGAAAAAATTGGGGTCTATTAGACCCTAGATCTTTCCTGTGCCCTCAAAGCATCTGACCACACCAAGATCGGTGTGATAAAATGCTTTCCCAATTTCCCAATGGCGCGGTGGGTATGCCCACCATTAGAATACCTCCCTTCATCCACCCACTTCTAATGATGGGCATACATGCACCATTTATATATGCCGAAGCATGGGGGCATCCTCCCGCAAAAAAAGTTATGCCACGTATACATGGTCGAACTTTTTTCGACCGTATGTACGTGGCATTAGGAGCAAAATCGCTCCTCCGCCCTCTGCTGCCCCCATGCTTCGGCATATATGCTCTTTTTTTTAACTGTGGTGGTGAAATCACCTCCTACAGCATTGGAGTCGCGGCTTTATGTATCGTGGGAGCAAACGCTGTTGCTGTCAAGATAAATAAATCCACGCTGCAACTGAATGGCGTACCTGCTAAGCAAATAATGGTTAACATTAAAACAAAGTAACATTACAGTATAACAGTAAGACCTTACCATACCATACCTGCAAAGCAAATACCAAAAAAAAAACATAGTAAAAAATAAAACATTTTGTTAACGCAACCGGTGCCTAAAATATATATATGCCGAAGCATGGGGGCATCCTCCCGCAAAAAAGTTATGCCACGTACACATGGTCGGACTTTTTTCGACCGTATGTACGTGGCATTAGGAGCAAAATCGCTCCTCCGCCCTCTGCTGCCCCCATGCTTCGGCATATATGCTCTTTTTTTTAACTGTGGTGGTGAAATCACCTCCTACAGCGTTGGAGTCGCGGCTTTATGTATCGTGGGAGCAAACGCTGTTGCTGTCAAGATAAATAAATCCACGCTGCAACTGAATGGCGTACCTGCTAAGCAAATAATGGTTAACATTAAAACAAAGTAACATTAGAGTATAACAGTAAGACCTTACCATACCATACCTGCAAAGCAAATACCAAAAAAAAAACATAGTAAAAAATAAAACATTTTGTTAACGCAACCGGTGCCTAAAATATATATATGCCGAAGCATGGGGGCATCCTCCCGCAAAAAAGTTATGCCACGTACACATGGTCGGACTTTTTTCGACCGTATGTACGTGGCATTAGGAGCAAAATCGCTCCTCCGCCCTCTGCTGCCCCCATGCTTCGGCATATATGCTCTTTTTTTTAACTGTGGTGGTGAAATCACCTCCTACAGTGTTGGAGTCGCGGCTTTATGTATCGTGGGAGCAAACGCTGTTGCTGTCAAGATAAATAAATCCGCGCTGCAACTGAATGGCGCACCTGAAAACAAAAAAATGGTTAACAATAAAACATACCTGAAAAGCAAGCATGATAAAACATAATAAAACATTGCAGAATAGAATAGAGTAAAAAAGAGCAACAATAGAGAGAGAACAATAAAACGACAACTATTTTTGGTTTTTTATTTTATATTTTTTTTGGGGTTTTTTTTTTTTTTGTACTTTTTTATTTTTTTTTTTATTTTTTACACTTTTTTTTTAAACTATAACTATAATTTTAACTGTAACGGTCGGGTCTCAAAATGCGATGGCATTCTTGAGACCCTGTAACTATAATTTGAACTGCAACGGTCGGGTCTCAAAATGCGATGGCATTCTTGAGACCCTGTGAAAGTGTATCCTAGCCTGTGAAATGCTGTACCCTACGCTAATACCTCACTAGTTCGTGGTAGCGTTCAAAGCATTCACCAACGCAGAGACCAGGATTGTCAGGACAGCGTGGACAATAATAACGGGTGTCACGCCTAAATCCGCGCTTGCTACAGACACGACATCTTCTTTGGGGGGCTCGTTGGGTAGGGGTACTCTGGAGGACATGAGGATAATGCCTCTCATGCAGCCGGCTTACTGCATTTGGTAGGGGATGGTGAGGTGTGGAATCGCCTGGATACAGGAGTTCCATGACAACCGCTCCCTGGAATTCAAGGAAGGGTAACGTCCCGCCTGAAGCTCCGTATAGCACATGAGCATTCAGCAAAGCCAATTGGAATAAATAAATAGACACTTTTTTGTACCAGCGTCTAGCCTTACGGACAACTAGGTACGGCGCCAACAACTGGTCGTTGAGGTCCACCCCCCCCATATTAAGGTTGTATTCGTGGATACAGAGGGGTTTCGTCACAACACCAGCCGCCGTACGAATTTGGACTGTCGTGTCTGCATGAAGGGAGGTAAGAACGAAAACATTCCTATTATCCCTCCACTTCACAGCGAGCAAGTTATTACACTTCAAGCAGGCTCTCTCCCCAGCCTAAGACGGGAATCTACAAGCCGCTGGGGAAAGCCCCGGCGATTAGGTCGCACGGTGCCACATGCTCCAATCTGATGATCAAACAAGTGACTAAACAGTGGCACGCTCGTGTAATAATTGTCCACGTACAAGTGGTACCCCTTTCCGAATAAGGGTGACACCAAGTTCCACACTATCTTGCCAGCGCTCCCTATGTAATCTGGACAGTTCTCCGGCTCTACGTGACTATCTTTTCCCTCATAAACCGAAAAGCTCCATGTATAGCCTGTTGCCCTGTCACAGAGCTTGTAGAGCTTGACCCCGTATCTGGCACGCTTGCTGGGAAGGAACTGTTTGAAAGACAAGCGGCCAGAAAACTTAATCAGGGACTCGTCAACGCAGACAACTTGATTGGGCGTAAACAAGGCTGCAAAACATTGGTTGAAGTGGTTTATGAGGGGCCGAATTTTGTAGAGCCGATCAAATTCAGGGTCTCCACGAGGACGACAAAGTTCATTGTCACTGAAGTGCATGAACCGCAAGATCTGTTCGTATCGTGCCCTGGACATGGAGGCAGAGAACACGGGCATATGGTGGTGCGGTGAGGTGGACCAATAAGACCTCAGCGTCGGGAATTTGTGTATGCCCATGTTGAGGGAAAGGCCCAGAAAGGTCTTAAATTCGGAAACCGTAATTGGTTTCCAATCTCTGGCAAGGGAAGGCACTTGGGGATTAGCGGCGATGTGTTGACCAGCGTATATATTACTTTGGTCCACAATAGATCTATAGAGATCTTCCGTGAAAAACAGCGAATAAAAATCGGATGGCTTAAAATCAGCTGTTTCCACCTGAATACCGGGTTGGCCAGTGAATGGGGGAAGTACGGGTTCTGCAGAAGTGGTGGGCACCCAATCAGGATTGGCGAATTCTGCAGGAAGGACACTATGTGATCGACGGGCCTGCCTTTGTCTTCTTCTTGGTGGCAGCGGGACACTACTTGTGCTTGCCACCTCGCCAGCTTGAACTGCACTTATGGGACTCGCCACGTCACCAAGTGTTACTGCAGTGCTGGTTTGACTACGTCCAGGGTGTACTAGGCCGCTGGTGCTTGCCAGTTCACCAGAAGGAATAGCGGCGCTAGTACTTCTCTGCTCCATACGAGAGACCTGCGGTTCCTGCACCTCAACAACATCAGAAGATCGGGATCGGGTACGCCTGACCTTAGCAGGGACCACACCTTCGTCGCCAGAGCTATCTGTCATGGAGCCGCTGTCGTCTACTGGATCGTATTCTGAGCCTGATTCTGACAGATGAGTGACCTCCTCTTCACTATCTGACATACTCAGAAACAAGTAGGCCTGTTCACTAGTGTACTTGCGATTTGCCATTTTGGGCTCTAAATTTAGTAGTACACTAGTGAGATTCACAGGAAAAAAAGCTCCTAGGCTGCTGGCGAATGAATCAAAACGCTACCAAAAAAACTGTTAGCGATCGCAGGGATCAGGCCTGACTCTGCGAACGCTGCAGTTATGTGTGCTTAGTGTTTTGGAAGTGACAGTGATCGATCGATACTGCACTTGGGTGGGCTGGGCTGGGCTGGGCGGAGGGGAAAAACGCAGGTGCTAGCAGGTATCTGGGCTGATCCCGCTAACAATGCGTTTTTTGGAACCCTAAACTGCTGGGACGCTAGTATAGATCTGATCAGATCAGATATTGATCTGTTCAGATACTATACCACTAAGGGAGGTGTATGCTTTGCGCGTGGGTGTTTGCGGTACTGGCACTAACCTGGGGCGACGCAGACCTTATTTGACCCTAACACCTAATTGATATCACCCGCCGGGCGATCAGGGGGTTAAACCGATAGTTGGGTAATAAATGGCGGGTGCCCTGACAGTATAAAAAAACAAGCTAACTAACCAGCGTCACCCGTAACAGTTATACGGTGATCACTGGTGAAAGGGTTAACTAGGGGCAATCAGGGGGTTAAAACCTTTATTAGGTAATATATGGGGGTACCTGACGATATATAAAAACCTGACGGGGAACCTAAATAACTAAATAACTAACTGGCTAACCAGCGTCACCAGTGACACTTATACTGTGATCACTGGTGAAAGAGTTAACTCTAGGGGCAATCAAGGGGTTAAAACCTTTATTTAGGTTGTAATATGGGGGTACCTGACCTATAAACCTATTTATAATCCTATATAAACCTGGCGGTTACCTAAAAAAAAAACTGGCTACCTAGCGGCACCAGTGACACTAAGAGCGATCAAAATAAACGATCGCTTAGTGACACTGGCAAAAGGGGGTGAAAGGGTTACCTAGGGGGCAATCCAGGGGTTAAACCTTTATTGGGGGGGGGGGGTAGGGGGCTACCTTGGACCTAAAGGGGCCTAAAACTAACTGCCCTGACAGTTATTGCAGTCACACTGACACTAAATGCAGTGATCAGTAAAATAAATGATCACTGCAATCAGTGACACTGTGACAGGGGGGGCAGAGGGTGATCTGGGGGGTGATCAGGGGGTGACAGGGGGGTGAAATGTGTGCCTATGTGTACCTGGTGTCAGTGTAGTGTTTGTGCACTTACTTGATGTCTTCTCCGCTCGGCGTCCCGGTCAGAAAGACCGACACGAGGAGCGTGACATCACTTCCCCTTGCCTGTGTTTACAATTACACAGGAAGGGGAAGGAAGCGGACGAATCCTATTGGCCAGAGCGATCGGGAGGGGGTGGCCAGAAACGACTGGCCGTTACCTCGTCCCGCATCGCTTCTGAAGCGATCCCGACCGTCCCCGCCGGCGGAGGGGGGTCCGATCGGACCCCCCAACCGCCGGAAGAATGTCACGTACAGGTACGTGATTCTGCCTGTACGTGCCATTCTGCCGACGTAAATATACAGGGGGCGGTCGGGAAGTGGTTAATGTCATTTTTATATCATTTTTAATTTATTAGTAAATAAAATTTTGTAAACCCTGAAATATGGTTTTACCCATGGCATGTTCTATTAGGCTACTTTCACACTGAGGCGCTGGGCGTGCTGGCGGTAAAGCGGCGCTATATTTAGCGGCACTTTACCGTCATTATAGCGGCACTTTTCGAACGCTAGCGGGGCAGTTTTACCCCCGCTAATGACTGAAATAGGGTTAAAACCGCCCGCAAAGCGCCACTGCAGCGGCGCTTTGCAGGGGGGTTTGGAGCGCTGCCTTATTGTTTTCAATGGGAAGAGGCGCTTTAGGAGCGGTAAATACACAGCTCCTACAGCGCTCCAAAGATGCGGCTTGCACATTTTTGGACATTTTTCAGCATCCTGCAAGCGCTCCAGTGTGAAAGCCCGCGGCTGTTTGAAGGCGCTTTGCAGGCGCTATTTTTAGAACTTTAGGCCCCTTTCACACTGGGGCAGTTTTCAGGCGGTACAGCGCTAAAAATAGCGCCTGTACACCGCCTGAAAAAAACCGGCCCCATTCACTCCAGTGTGAAAGCTGGCGGGCTGTCACACTGGAGCGGTGCGCTAGCAGGACGGCAAAAAAAGTCCTGCTAGCAGCATCTTTGGAGCGGGATAGGAGCGGTGTATTCACCGCTCCTTCCCATTGATTTGAATGGGACACCGCGGTAATACCGCGGCAATACCACCGCAAAGCGCCGCTACGGCGTCGCTCTGCGGGGGATTTTAACCCTTTTTTGGCCGTTTGTGGGGGTAAAACCGCACCACGAGTGGCTGAATCTCGCGGGCAAAACGACGGTAAATATAGCGCTGCTTTAGCGCCACGGCGGCTCCCGCCCCAGTGTGAAAGGGGCCTTAGTGCCTGCAAAGCGCCTCAGTGTGAAAGGGGCCTTACAGTAAGGCCCCTTTCACACTGGGCCTTTTCCAGGCGCTACAGCGCTAAAAATAGCGCCTGAAAAAATCCGGTCCCTTTCACTCTGCTTTCACACTGGAGCGGTGCGCTAGCAGGACGGTCAAAAAAGTCCTGCTAGCAGCATCTTTGGAGCGGTGAAAGAGCGGTGTATTCATAATTCAAATTGAAATCAATGGGACAGCGCGGCAATACCGCCGGCAAAGTGCCGCTGCAGCAGCGCTTTGCGGGCGGTTTTACCCCTTTTTCTGCCGTTAGCGGGGGTTAAAACTGCACTGCTAGCGGCCGAAAACCGCTGCTAAAACGACAGTAAAGCAGCGCTAAATAAAGCGCTGCTTTACCGCCGACGCCACTCCCGCCCCAGTGTGAAAGGGGTCTTATACAGGGATTTATCAATTATGAAATATATTTTATTTTAATTTATTAATAAATATTTATACTTGTATACTTTATTAAAATTATTTTTTAATGATTATAAATGTATTTTACATTTATATGAATGGTGCATTACATATGTGGATTACATTAATTTACTATACACCATTCACATTTAAATAGGCACATGTGTGACATTTAAATATTGATAAAAAACAATGTTTTATAATAATTAGGTTAATGTATATTGTGTAGGGGGAATTTAACTTTATTATTTTATTAATATGTAGGGGAATAATGTGTTAATTAGTGTTTAACTTTTGTATTTTAAATCGCCTCAGACTGTAATCCCGCTACATCTCACGAGATTACAGTGTGAGGAGAAGTTCTGAGGAGTTCCCGGCGTTTGTAGATCGCTTCTCAACTCAACATGAGAAGCGATCTACAGACCATCATAAACAGGCACTCAGGGGAGAGCGATCTCCCCTGAGAATGCCTGAGAAATGAATAGCGGTATTTTACCGCACTTTAATAAAAGGACACCAAAATCCATGTAAAATACAATTATATTTTTGGTTTTAGAACATGACAAAATGTGGAAAATTTCAAGGGGTATGAAAACATTTTCCAAGGCACTGTAAAGTCCCCCTCCTACCAGTATAAATCAGCCCCCCTGCTGAAATTCCCCCTCCCATCACAAACCTTTGCCCCCCAGCGTACAATCCCCTCTCTCCCAGTATGCCCCCAGCACAAACACCCCCCCCCCACAAAAAAAATAGCACAAAGCCTCTCCCCCCAACTCCAAGTCCCCCCTTCCAGCACATTCCACTGCTCCATCCTAGCACAACCCCCCTTAAATTTCCCATCCTAGCACAAATACAATCCAATCCTCCCCTCTATCACAAATCCCCTCCCCCTCTAGCTCATCACATTTTATAGAACAAACCCCCCAAATCCCCCCTCCTAGCACAAATCCTCTTCCCCCATACCTCTTCCCAACACAAATCACCTCTCCCAGCACACCTCCCCAAATTTCCCCTCCTAGAACAATTCTTACCCCCTGCCATCCCCCAAATTCCCCCTCCCAACAGAAATGTGCTTCGAATGGATTGAACAAAAAAATTCGTACATTCGTAACTTTTTTTTCGATTTGTAACTTTTTTTTTATTTTTTTCGATTTGTAATTTTCCGTGTCTCTATTGAACCAAAAAATTCGTACATTCATAACTTTTTTTTTCGATCCGTAACTTTTTTTTTCGATTTGTAACTTTTTTTCAATTCGTAACTTTTTTTTTTTCGATTTGTAATTTTCCGTGTCTCTATTGAACCCAAAAATTCGTACATTCGTAACTTTTTTTCGATTCGTAACTTTTTTTTTCGATTCGTAACTTATTTTTTTCGATTCGTAACTTTTTTTTTCGATTCGTAACTTTTTTTTTCGATTCGTAACTTTTTTTTTTTTCAATTCGTAACTTTTTTTTTTTTCGATTTGTAATTTTCCGTGTCTCTATTGAACCAAAAAATTCGTACATTCGTAACTTTTTTTTCGATTCGTAACTTTTTTTTTCGATTCGTAACTTTTTTATTTTTTTTTTTTTTTTTCGATTTGTAATTTTCCGTGTCTCTATTGAACCAAAAAAATCGTACATTCGTAACTTTTTTTTTCGATTCGTAACTTTTTTTTTTCGATTCGTAACTTTTTTTTCAATTCGTATTTTTTTTTTTTTTTTAGATTTGTAATTTTCCGTGTCTCTATTGAACCAAAAGATTCGTACATTCGTAACTTTTTTTTCGATTCGTAACTTTTTTTTTTGATTCGTAACTTTTTTTTTCGATTCGTAAATTATTCAAATGTAATAATAGCATACACATTACATCAAATTATGAATTATGCTCCGATTACGAATCTACGAATGTTACGAATGTATGAATAAATAAATAAATACGAATGCGTCCGAAAATTAAACTAACGAAAAAACGAATCAACGAAAAAATAACTCTTACGAATGTACGAATCGTTACGAATCCGAACAACGACGACTTACGAATGTACGAATCGTTACGAATCCGAACAACGACGACTTACGAATGTACGAATCGCTACGAATCGACGGAAACGAAAAAAACGAAACGAAAATAAACAAATTTTTTTGTTGTGCGCATGTCTAGTCATAGCCCTGCCTGCAAGATCACCAGTTGAAAATAAAGAAAAATAAAGCAGCCACCACAATAAAGGACTGGTACGGTACAATATATTACATTTCTGTTTGCTTTAACCACTTGCCGACCGCGCACGACGATATACGTCGACAGAATGGCACGTACAGGCAGGAGGGCGTATATATACGTCCCTCCTTTAGCCTGTCCGTGCCATCGGGAGCGCGACGGGAGCGGCGCGCTCCCGCGCCGGTCGGGACCCCCGTGAGTCCGGCCGCGGTCCCCGCGGACTCGATCGCCGCGGGGACTCCCGCGATCGTCTCACGGAGCGGCTGAACGGGGAGATGCCGAGATAAACAGCATCTCCCCGTTCTGCCTAGCAACTAGTGACGCCGATCTCTGCTCCCTGTGATTGGAGCAGAGATCAGCATTCACTAGCTGACAGCCACGCCCCCCCACAGTAAAAAAAAACACCCCTAGGCATACTTAACCCCTACACTGCCACCTTGTGGTTAACCCCTAAACTGTCAGTGTCCTTTATACAGAAATCAATGCATTTAAATGCATTAAAATGTGTCAAAAATGTCCGATGTGTCCGCCATAATGTCGCAGTCCCAAAAAAAATCGCAGATCTCCGCCATTAATAATAAAAAAAAAAATTATTAAGAAAAATGCTATAAAACTATCCCCTATCTTGTAAACGCTATAACTTCTGCGCAAACCGATCAATAATCGCTTATTGCGATTTTTTTTACCAAAAATATGTAGAAGAATACGTATCGGCCTAAACTGAGGAAAAAAAATGTTTTTTTATATATTTTTGGGGGATATTTATTATAGCAAAAAATAAAAAATAATGCATTTTTTTCAAAATTGTCGCTCTATTTTTGTTTATAGCGCAAAAAATAAAAACCGCAGGGGCGATCAAATACCACCAAAAGAAAGCTCTATTTGTGGGAAAAAAAGGACGTCAATTTTGTTTGGGAGCCACGTCGCACGACTGCGCAATTGTCAGTTAAAGCGACGCAGTGCCGAATCGCAAAAAGGGGCCTGGTCCTTTGGCTGCAAATTGGTCCGGTCTGAAAGTGGTTAAGATACACATTATTATCAGAAAAAAAGAAAAAGATGAGAAGAAAAATTGGAACAGCCTTCCCTAAAAAAAGGAATGGGTTCTGTTACATGGCTGTGATGGGGCAGGAGCAGTAAGGGAGCACTGGTAAGGTGAAAATAAATGGCGTGGAGGGAAGGGTGGCATTACGAAGGCATTGTAACATTGCCCTGAATGAACAAGATAGCAAGGGGTTTGATTTACTAAAACTTGAGAGTGCAAAATCAGGTGCAGCTGTGCATGGGAGCCAATCAGCTTCTAACTTCAGCTTGTTCAATTCAGCTTTGACAAAAAAAAAAAATAGAATAACTGGTTTCTATGCAGAGCTGCACCAGATTTTGCCCTCTCCAGTTTTAGTAAATCAACCCCACTGTCTGTATAAAATAGGAGTTTACACTACTTGTGAGGTTTTGTATTTCTATTGCTACTTCCTTCTAAAGTCTTAATTCATCAGAATGATTGTCTGCCCTTCAAGTAAAAGGCTGCTAAATCAAAAAAAGTAATTCTTTGTAATCAGGTAATGGTCTACTCTACTACTTAGAATTCAGCGACTGAAACAGCCATATATAAGTGGCTCTATCATTAAAATTCACACATCCCTTGAATCAATAGGGCATATGTCAGCTTCACCAATGCACATTACTTTAGGTAGAAAATCATCTCCTTCCTGCCATGAATAAAAAATGCTCTCTTGTGTGACCTTAAACTTGGCTTTAATCATATATTCCATATCATTGTGTGTGTTTCACATTATTAGAGACCACAGAGAGGCTTTTTTTGCTGTGTGTTTTCTTTTTTTTTTTTTTTTATCAGATAGACACTATCTGACTCGCAATGAAAAAACAAAGACTTTATAGTTTATACAGTATGTAGTGAAGAATTATGGATACCCCAATCAAAAATATATTGGATCTAAGGGGGACCTTGATCTAAGAAGGGCCTTCAATCTAGGGATGAACTACTGATCCAAGGGGGAAACACTGTTCTAAGAGTGATCTCTGATCTAAAAGGGGACTCCTCATCCAAGGGGGAGACATTGATCTTAGGGGGGAGACCCTGATCTAAGCTGGAATCTCTGATCTAAGGGGGGGTCTCTTATCTTAAGGGGGCTTGATCCAAGGGAGAAACCAGCAGGGGTAGAATATTACCCACCACTGGACATGTTATCCTGCCAAAATCCTGTTATCCTAGTAAACAAAATCAGAGATCATCAGATATGCATTAACAAAAGTAAATGAAATGCTGAATTTGCTCAATCTGTGCTGTGATTCGATACAGCATAAGTCGGTCAGCCGGTCAGACTCCTGGCCAATGATTTATGACTGTGACCTGCTGATCGGCTTAGTGAATCACAGTACAGACCCCTGTGTTTACTAACAACACAGGGCTCTGTACACGGTGCAGCGATGTGGCTGTTTTTTTTCTCCTTGCAAAGCAAAAAATAATCAGCCACATCAATATGTAAAAGCAGCACACATTACACATGTTAGGCACTAGGGATGGGCCGAACAGCCTCCAGAAAGATTCTATCGAACATGCAAACCCTATTAACCACTTTAGCCCCAGAGGATTTGTTTGCTCAATGACCAGGCCATTTTTTCCGATACGGCACTGCGTCGCTTTAACTGACAATTGCGCGGTCGTGCAACGTTTTACCCAACAAAATTTATATAATTTTTTCCCACAAATAGAGCTTTATTTTGGTGGTATTTGATCATCTCTGCGGTTTTTATTTTTTGCGCTATAAACAAAAAAAGAGCGTCAATTTTGAAAAAAACACAATATTTTGTAATTTTTGCTATAATAAATATCCCCAATTTTTTTTTCTTAAAAAAGGCCAATTTTTTTTCTCAGTTTAGGCCGATGTACGTTATTCTTCTAGGATTGTCTCGGCTGCCCAGAACTCCCCTCCTCATTGGCTGAGACAGCAGCATGGCACCATTGGCTCCTGCTGCTGTCAATCAAAGTCAGTCAGTTAATCAGGAGAGAGGGGGCAGGGTCGCGGCTCCATATCTAAATGGACACAGGGGGCTGTGACTCGGCTTGTGTACCCCCATAGCAAGCTGCTTGCTGTGGGGGCACTCAACAGGAGGGTGGGGCCAGGAGCACCAGTGAGGGAACCAAGAAGAGAAAGATCTGGGCTGCTCTGTGCAAATCCAATATACAGAGCAGGCAAGTATAACATGTTTGTTATTTTACTTTTTTTTTTTTGTTTTGAACGAGACTTTACAATCACACTAAGCTTTTGAAAGATAATGAATGATTTCAGTGCATTTTTATAAAAAATATAGATTCAATAAACAATTGTACAACTATCTTGGGGCATAGAAAAATCAGTAGAGCCATCTTTAAATTCTACAGGTTCCTGGCTTTCATAAAACATATGGTGTGTGGCGTATTTTACTAGCTTTCAAAGCTGTAAGTGAAAAGCAGTCAAAAGTAGCAAAAAAATGAAAATAATGTTTTGGCTACCTGAGGTTAAAAATGGGAGTCGGTAGCTGGCAGCGAAAGGATTAAATGCTGTAAATGATAAGTTTAATTTAGGATGAACATACAGTATATTTTGTAAACAAGTGATAAAAGCAAATAGAAAATATACAAAGCAGAATACAGTATGTAAAAACAAAATGTTGCTGGAAGCATTGGGGCCATTTATTTTGGGGATATGAGGTCATGACTTCTGAGGCGCAATGGGCCTAGGTCCCAATTAAGGTAACACAATGGGATCAAATCCCCCACCACCTTTGCCCTTTACCCCATTAAATAAGACACTTACAACCATTAGGTTGGAAAGGGCAAGGCCACAGCTTTATTAAATTCCAACACATAACATGTGAACATATTTTAACCAGTGCCAGTCACAGTCATACTGTGAGCACTCAATTCCAAAATATCGAAGTGGGGCCTGTCCTTACCATAAGTGCTGGACAGACAGCCCTACGTCCAATTTTTTATCAAGGGCATAGCCCATTACAGCAACTTTAAATGCTGGCAAGGTCAAGAAACCGCAGCAGGCTGTGACATACCATAACGGAGAAAAAGGGGCGGGAGGGTGGGATGCTCTTCCATCTGACTCTTCCGAAAGACCCATAATTCCCTGGGGCACACTTTCCCTGAGCTCAGGCCCATCCCATCCTCCCTGTTTCAACCAATAGTTTCCCTTGTCCAGCACCTGGCCATGCCCTCATCAGTCAAGGCTCTTGTTCCCTAGAGAGGGGGCTCAAGAGGCCTTCAGTGGTGTAGCTTCTGCAAATTAATTATTGATTGGCAAGGTTTAGCAGGAAAAGGAAACATTTGGTTCAAGGAAGTGCTTTCATTACTATTATACTGTATATTAATGTAAGCTTCTAAAGCAGGCGAACTCTACCTTGACAGAATCAAGACAAGAGGGCATGCATAGGTGTGGCACAACAATAGTGAAAGTGAAATCATTGCCCACATTGTTTCTTTGGAGTCAGTGGATGCCATATTGTAGCTAAATATTCTGTTTGTACCATTAGTAAATACAGTATAAGCACTATCTTGACAGTACAGGATACCAGGTTTAGCAGAGAGAAGCACAATCAGCTATTTCAGACAATATTCTGCTTTTGTGCACATTGCTGAGACACACTTTTTGCTTTGACAACTCATCTTTTCTGACATTCCTAATGATGCTGTTATCACAAAGAGCTGCGTTCTGTTAATCACACAAGGTTCACTTGGCTTCTATCTGAAGAGAACAAAAGGAATCCTGCAGGGAGCTCTTCTGAAGCAATATGGATTATGCAGATGGATTTTGTTTATTCTCCTCATAAGCTTCTGCCATCACCACCAGTACGTCCAATGAATTAAAAAATGATTTTGCAGCAACATCTAATTCTAAGGATCCAGGGCATCAGCCACACCATCTGCTCGCGTCAAGTGTTTTTTTTATGAGTATCTTAAAAGTTTATGAGTCCTCTGAATTCAATATTTCACACTGGGATAGTCATCCATCTCTGTGCAGTCAACAGAAAACAGAAAAATTATTTTCAGGATTATTCAAGTAAACAGTGCAACCTGTAAACTATAACCTACGGCACCCCATTCCATTTAGTTACTTAAAGCCACATTAATAAAATATATATATTTTTTATCATCTTCTGGTTACTGCGCTCATTGCCTTTCTTATTAAAAAGTCAGTCTGAGTATTTATTTCAGAGCGGAATATGTAGAAGCATAATTCTGTTGTTTTGTTGTACTGAAAAAAAGGAGTCTCCAAAATGGTTTCCCAGTTTGTCCTCCATTTTCCAAAGCCATCCATATATCAAATTATATTCAGAAGACATGTACTCCATGCATCCTCCATGTACCTGAGGGTTTGAGTGCAGGAAATTTATGGGTGATAATAAACATATTCAAGTCTCTAAATAGTTACACAGTACAATCAATGTAAGGTCCACTTATTCTATCTGGGCACCCTCCTCCTGTAAAAATCACCGCCTATTAGTGGGTGCAAATGGTACCTCGACAGGTTGGCTCTCCTGCACGAATCGCGGTAGCTGTATGGCGGCTCTCCCAGATGCAGTTGAGGGTGGGCGCGCGCCCACTGCACGCTGAAAAAGCGTGCCCTCGGGTCGGGCGGACTCGTTGTCCACTGGCGGCCTGCAATTGCCTAGTACAGAGGCAGAATGGGGATCTGCCTTTGTAAACAAGGCGAGTCCCTATTCTGACAGGGGACATGTCAGAGATCTACTGTTCCCAGTGATCGGGAGCAGTGATCCCTGTCATGTCCCAGTGAGCTCATCACACCTAGGGAACACAGTTAACCCCTTCCCTGCTAGTGTAAATTTTTACATTAATCAGTGCATTTTTATAGCACTGATCAATGTAATAATGTCACTGGTCCCCAAAAAGTGTAATGTCGCAGTACCGCTAAAAATCACAGATCACCGCCATTACTAGTAAAAATAATAAAAAAAAATAAAAGTCCCTAAATCTATCCCATAGTTTGTAAATGCGATAACTTTTGCGCAAACCAATCAATATACGCCTATTGTGATTTTTTTTTTTTTTTACCAAAAATATGTAGAATACATATAGGCCAAAACTGATAGATAAATTTTTTTGGATATGTATTATAGCAAAAAGTTAAACATTTTATGGTAATTTATGGGTGATAATAAACATTTTTAAGTATCAAAATAGTTACACAGTACAATGTAAGGTCCATTTATCCTATCTGGACACCCTCCTTCTGTAAAAATCACCTGCTATTAGTGGGTGCAAATGGTACCTTTAAAAAAAATATATACTTAATTTACCTGGTCTTCAGTCAATGATGTCTGGGTAAGGGTGACATCACATTCTATTTGTCTACATTCTGAGGTATACAGAGCGGTCAAAGTCAGGGAAGGGATGATGAGTGTGTGCCCCCCTTCTGAACCATACTAAGCCACATACCTTTACCATGGGGAGACCTCCTTACAGAGAGGGGGAGGGGGTAGGATGAGGGCAAGAACTTCTTCCTGAAAACTCTGGCTCGATGCTTGTGGTTATCAGCGTGGGGGGGTTAGTGGAATATGGAAACACCTCTAAAAATAAAAGTGCCCCCAAATAATGGCCTCAATCCCTACATAAATTAGTTTGGGGTACATAGTTCCCCTATGCATTCACAAAAAAAGATGGAAATAATAAATAAACACACTTTTTGAAAAGTCTTTTATTATAAAACAAAAAATCCAGTGATGTAAATCTACAGTCAATCATGTCATCCAGTGATGCAGATCCTCATCAATCATGATGAACTATGCCCACCAGCTTGTAGAAAGAAAAAAAACTGCAAACTAACGGACATGGCTGATACCATCACTAAACTCACTGTGAATGATGACTACAGTTCCTGACACTAAATGTAAACAAAGGTGTTGGGTATCCCCAGTGATATTATTGATTTCTGGCAAATGTCATTGTCTAAATAAGGCCGTGTGGCATATTAGGCAAAGGAAATTGTCATATATACACTGTATTACCAAAAGTATTGGGATACTTGCCTTTATATGCACATGAACTTTAATTGCATCTCAGTCTTAGGGTCCAATATTGAGTTGGCCCACCCTTTGCAGCTATAACAGCTTCAACTCTTCTGGGAAAGGCTGTCCACAAGGTTTAGGAGTGTGTCTTTGGGAATGGTTGACCATTCTTTCAGAAGCGCATTTGTGTACTGGTCTAAATTTGGTGGAGGGGGGAATTATGGTGTGGGGTTCTTTTTCAGGGGTTCGGCTTGGCCCCTTAGTTCCAGTGAAGGGAACTCTTAAGGCATTAGCATACCAAGACATTTTGGACAATTTTGGACAATTTCATGCTCCCAACTTTGTGGGAACAGTTTGGGGATATCCCCTTCCTGTTCCAACATGACTGTGCACCAGTGTACAAAGCAAGGTCCGCAAAGACATGGATGAGCGAGTTTGGGGTGGAGAAACTTGACTGGCATGCACAGAACCCTGACCTCAACCTGATAGAACACCTTTGAGATGAATTAGAGCAGAGACTGTGAGCCAGGCCTTCTCGCCCAACAAATGGGCTTGTGGAAGAATGGTCAAACACTCCCATAGACACACTCTTAACCTTGTGGATAGCCTTCCCAGAAGATGGTAGAAGAAGGCTGGGCCAACTCAATATTTAAACCTACGGACTAAGACTGGGATGCAATTAAAGTTAATGTGCGTAAAGGCAGGCGTGCCAATAGTTTTGCTAATATAGTGTGTGTATATATATATATATATATATAGCAGTGGTAAAAAAATGACTAGTTTATATCACATTCAGCTTCTGCCAAGCACGCTAAATATTCGGTGCTCAGATGAATGTCCGAACGAGTAGAGCAAAGTTCAAACACATGTTCCGACCAAACCAAGACATTCCTAAACTGCATCTGGTTTCTTAAATGTTTCAAGGTTCCTGTTTCCAAGGCAACAGTGCCAGGTGTAAATACAGTTAGACCGTGATTTTTCTTTACCTTTATGTGGTTTCCTTTTGTGATAATACAGCTGTTGCTTCTGAATGTCACTACATTTCCATGCTTGGTAAGCTTCGCTGACAGAAGGTTACTTTCAAAATTCTTGTAATATATAGCACATTCTTTGTAGGAATCTTTCTGGTAACTATTTGAGATAGAAGACAGTGTAGATAATTGCGCCATATCCCTTTCATATACTGTCCATTAGCTGTTGTAATATTTTTTTGCCTTGATTTGTTCAAGTAGAATGAACACATTTTGTATTATTGGTCATATGACTTGTAGCTTAAGAGTCAATGCTCCAGCTTTAAAATGATGAGTGAAAGGTACACCAAGGGAGGCCATATATGATATTTTTTTTTGTTTTGTTCAACCAGCGGGTTTAATTTAAAAAAATGAGCCGATCCTCCCACTGTGCTATTGTATTCTGCCCGTGGGGAGCTTTTCCTTCTGGCAGTATGCACTGATTGTTCTGGAAAAGCCCAACAAGCTGGTTGTACACAATTTAAAGATCAATAGATCGACTTGTGTACAACCAGTTAGCCCATACATGAATCAAAATTTGATCCATGCATTGCTAGCTTTAGTATCTGAAACATATTTTGTCTCTTCTTTAACACTTCTGACCTTTTGTTGTCTCTATTTTTAACTCATCCAAGATTTCCAAATTCAGCAGTTTAACATTATGTAACCTGTCTTTTTGCACACAAAACATAGTTACATAGTAAGTGAGGTTGAATTAAGACAACAGTCCATCCAGTACAAACTGTGTAGGTGTACAGTGGTGTGAAAAAGTGTTTGCCCCCTTCCTCATTTCCTGTTCCTTTGCATGTTTGTCACACTTAAGTGTTTCGGAACATCAAACCAATTTAAACAATAGTCAAGGACAACACAAGTAAACACAAAATGCAATTTGTAAATGA
This sequence comes from Lithobates sylvaticus, assembly GCA_028564925.1. Lineage (NCBI taxonomy): Eukaryota > Metazoa > Chordata > Amphibia > Anura > Ranidae > Lithobates > Lithobates sylvaticus. The sequence goes on along the minus strand of CM053035.1, from coordinate 157,306,973 downwards.
AGGTGTTTATTATTAAAGGTGAAAAAAAATCCAAACCATCATGGCTCTGTGTGAAAAAGTGATTGCCCCCTAAACCTAATAACTGGTTGGGCCACCCTTAGCAGCAACAACTGCAACCAAGCGTTTGCGATAACGTGCAATGAGGCTTTTACAGCGTCCTGGAGGAATTTTGGCCCACTCATCTTTGCAGAATTGTCCTAATTCAGTTACATTAGAGGGTTTTCGAGCATGAACGGCCTTTTTAAGGTCATACCACAACATCTCAATAGGATTCAGGTCAGGACTTTGGCTAGGCCACTCCAAAGTCTTCATTTTGTTTTTCTTCAGCCATTCGGTGGTGGACTTGCTGGTGTGTTTAGGATCATTGTCCTGCTGCAGAACCCAAGTTCGTTTCAGCTTGAGTACACGAACAGATGGTCGGACATTCTCCTTTAGGATCTTTTGGTAGACAGCAGAATTCATAGTTCCTTTTATCACGGCAAGTCTTCCAGGTCCTGAAGCAGCAAAACAGCCCCAGACCATCACACTACCATCACCATATTTTACTGTTGGTATAATGTTCTTTTTCTGAAATGCAGTGTTCCTTCTATGCCAGATATACTTGGACACACACCTTCCAAAGAGTTCCACTTTTGTCTCATCGGTCCACAGAATGTTGTCCCAAAAGTCTTGGGGATCATCAAGATGTGTTGTGGAGAAATTGAGACGAGCTTTGATGTTCTTTTTGCTCAGCGGTGGTTTTCTCCTTGGAACTCTGCCATGCAGGCCATTTTTGCCCAGTCTTTTCCTGATGGTGGAGGCATGAACGCTGACCTTAACTGAGGCAAGTGAGGCCTGCAGTTCCTTGGACGTTGTTGTGGGGTCTTTTGTGACCTCTTGGATGAGTCGTCGCTGCGCTCTTGGGGTAATTTTGGGTGGCCGGCCACTCCTGGAAGGTTCACCACTGTTCCATGTCTTCGCCATTTGTGGATAATGGCTCTCACTGTGGTTCGCTGGATTCCCAAAGCTTTGGAAATGGCTTTATAACCCTTTCCAGACTGATAGATCTCAATTACTTTCTTTCTCAATTGTTCCTGAATTTCTTTGGGTCTCGGCATGATGTGTAGCTTTTAAGGATCTTCTGGTGGACCTTACTGTGTCAAGCAGCTCCTATTTAAGTGATGCCTTGATTGTGAACAGGTGTGGCAATAATCAGGCCTGGGTGTGGCTAGAGAAATTGAACTCAGGTGTGGACAACCACAGTTATAGTATGTTTTAACAAGGGGGGCAATCACTTTTTCACACAGGGCCATGATGGTTTGGATTTTTTTTCACCTTTAAAAATAAACACCTTCATTTACAAATTGCATTTTGTGTTTACTTGTGTTGTCCTTGACTATTGTTTAAATTGGTTTGATGTTCCGAAACACTTAAGTGTGACAAACATGCAAAGGAACAGGAAATGAGGAAGGGGGCAAACACTTTTTCACACCACTGTATGTGTGTCAGTGTCAATAATTATTTCTCATATCCCTGTATGTGGTGTTCTTTAAAGCAGAGCTCCACCCTAAAGTGGAACTTCCGCTCATCAGATTCCTCCCCCCCTCCGGTGCCACAATTGGCACCTTCCAAGGGGGAGGGGGGTGCAGATACCTGTATAATACAGGTATCTGCACCCACTTCCGGGCATAGATAGCCACAGAATATCCACAGATATGTGACCTCCCGTCTCCCCCCCCCTATGTGTTCTGGGAAACACACAGTTCCCAGAACACAACGGGGACCAGTGAAGATGAGTGGCGCGACTTGCGCATGCGCAGTAGGGAACCGGGCAGTGAAGCTGCAACGCTTCACTTCCTGATTACCTCACCGACGAAGGCGGCGGGGGCAGCTGAGAGACAAGCGATTAAGTGTCCATTTATTAAAAGTCAGCAGCTGCAGTATTTGTAGAGCTTATAGAGCTTTCTTTTGGCGGTATTTGATCATCTCTGTGGTTTTTTTTTTTGCGCTATAAACAAAAAAAGAGCGACAATTTTGAAAAAAAATATATATTTTGTACTTTTTGCTATAATACTTATCCCCAATTTTTTTTTAAAAAAAAAGCAATTTTTTTCCTCAGTTTAGGCCGATATGTATTCTTCTACATATTTTTGGTAATAAAAATCGCAATAAGCATATATTGATTGGCTTGCGCAAACGTTATAGCGTCTTCAAAATAGGGGATAGATTTATGGCATTTTTATATATTTTTTTTTTATTAGTAATGGCGGCAATCTGCAATTGTTATCGGGACTACGATATTGCGGTGAACAAATTGGACACTTTTGACACATTTTTGGTACCACTGACAATTATACTATAAAAATGCACTGATTACTGTATAAATGTCACTGGTAGGGAAGGGGTTAACACTAAAGGGCAATCAAGGCGTTAACTGTGTTCCCTAGGTGTGGTCTGACTGTAGGGGGGTGGGACGGTCTAAGAGGAGAGAGAGATCGGTGTTCATAGTTAGTATGAACACACGATCTGTCTCTACTCCCCTGAAAGAACATGGGATGTTTACACATAGATCCCGGTTCTCACTCTGATCACAGGTGCCCGGCGGTCATGGTGGCCGCCGGGCACTCGCATCAGCTCCAGGCACACGCTAGTGGCCAAAAGGCGAAGGGCCAAAGGGTGTGGATAAGGTAACATTGTTTCGCCCAGCCGTGCCATTCTGTTGAAGTAAAACTACGGTGGCTGGTCAGCAAGCAGTTAAACTGCTTCTCCTCCAATCTCATTGTGTAGCCACATGTCCTCTTAGACTCCCTGAGACTGGGTAGCTTTTTTTCCTATTCTGGGATCACCATGAGGTATTTGTAAATCGCTATCATATCCCCTCTCAAACATCTCTTTTCCAGCGAGAATAAAGTATTTTTACTGTTTCATCTTTCATTTTTTTTGCTTATATTTTTAGCTTATATTCATCTACATGCTTGCCCTTAACATATTCCAAGGTAAGCCCATCATCTGGGTGAGCATCAAGTGCTGTAACAAATGTGTCAATGAGACCACTGAGTAAGAGTGCTGCTATATGAAAGCCTTTTATTTCTTTTCATATATCTTGCAGCCATTCTACCATCTTATACATCTTATATAGTCCTGCATGTGCCTGCCTTTTATTAGCTTGGTCTGGTTTTGATTTCTGATTAAATACAGTTTATTGTTAAAGTGGTTGTAAACCCTTTTTAACAATTCAAAAAAAAAAAACCTGCAAGATAAAGGCATAATGAGCTAGTATGCTTAGCATACTAGCTCAGTATGAATTACTTACCTGAGATCGAAGCCTGCGCATCGGTCCTCGTTCACCACTCCGGCGGCCAACATCTCCTCCGGCGCTGTGATTGGCCGAGCCGCAATGACGTCACTCCTGCATGCATGCGGCACAGTACAACGTACTTGCCATTGCTTCAGTTTGCTTAAGTGTGCATGTGCTGATGACGTCGGCATGTGCAAATACAGGGATATCTCCTAAACCGTGCAGGTTAAGGAGATATCCAGTGTAGCTACAGGTAAGCCTAATTATAGGCTTGCCTCGCCTGTAGTTTAAAGTGTTTGTTTACAACCGCTTTAAGATTTGCTCTACTTTCTTTAGCCCCTCCCACATTTATTTTGTTGTTTCACACTTGTATATGTGTACAATATGATCATTGTCTATGCTTAGTGATCTTTCTCTGTCTATGTATCTGTAGGTGCGTTTGGTCTGAGCTCTTATATATAATCCCATGTACCCTTTTTGTACCCTTTTTGTCAATAGCATCTTCTGGTAGTTCTGGTTTGTCAGAGAACTGAAAACTTTTATGAAATACTGTTTGTATCCATCATGTATGTTTTCTGACCTTTTTTTTTCAGACACTTTTAAAGTTTAACATCGAGATGTATCTGTATTTGCTGCAGCCTCTAGTACTTTTGTTGTAGTCAAGCCCATAACCTGTTGGCAAGCTGCTGAAGAAATGACTGTAACCAGTCAACATTTGCTGGAGCCATGGCTGAGCCCTTCTTGTTTTATCTGAAAACAGAGACAGGAAGACAGGAAATTACATAATAACCATTTAGTTCCACAAGGAAGAACATTACATAACCATGTCACCTAGTGGCAGAACTACTAATTACAGTATAACATATGAGAATAGTTGTTTCACCTGTCTGTATAGGCAGCATGTTAACAGTTGTAAACTTACATTACTTTGTTCATTGTTTTAATCTTGGGCTTGTTTACAATGCAGTTGGAGGGCGGTAAAACACAGACAGTTGAGCATGCCTCAACTGCACCCCCTTAAGCTGCAATAGCAGCAAAAGAGGGGTGTACACGTGCTGCGGCAAGAGTTATCCCCTCCCATTGAGTTTTCCAGTCAGTATATACCCATTAAACAGACCCATTCACCTAAATGATACCATGCCACAGATGCATGCAATGCACACAGTTGCAGCGCAGGGGTGTTTGTAGAGGTTAAAACTGGAATATAATGCCTCTTAAATGACTGTGACATGTCCTCTGAAGAATTATCCACCATGGATTACTCTTTCTAATGTTAACAATAGTGTAAACTAGCCCTTTGAGTTAAGCAGCCTCCAATACCCTGTGGGTGTGGATAAGACGGTGACATATAATGGCACTTTGAATGCCAGAAGGTAAGTTCTTCTTTGGCCAGGTTGGTAATTTGATTCTTGATTCTTGAATCAATTTCAATAAATTGAAAGGGTTAAAATGCCGTGGTGTGTCTGCCATTTGGCCAGTGGAGCTTCCCATAGCAGGGGTCATGGGAGTAAGAAGTACCATACATGTAGAAGTGTACACCATGTCCCTGAAGTGGGACTGTAAGGCCTGGTTCACACCTATGCAGGTTGCATATTCCAGGTGCATTTTGCGTTTTTCAATGCACGTTTGTGATCCATTGAAGTCTGAGAAAACAAAAACCAGAAAAAAGACTCTGGCTTTTGAAGAAGTTGTTTCACACATTTCTGAAGATCTACATTAACATAATGTTTTGGGTCTGGTATGGATATTAAGGGGAACCCTGCGCCAAAATAAAAAAAAAATGGCAAGGGGTCCCCCCTAAAATCCATACCAGGCCCTTCAGGTCTGGTATGGATATTAAAGGTGAACCCTGTGCCAAGATTAAAAAAAAAAGGGCATGGAAGTCCCCCCAAAATCCATACCAGGCCCTTTAGGTCTGGTATGGATTTTAAGGGGAACCCCACACCAAAATGAAAAAAAAATGCGTGGGGTCCCCCCAAAATCCATACCAGACCCTTATCTGAGCACGTAACCTGGCAGGCCGCAGGAAAAGAGGGGGGGCGAAAGAGTGATCCCCCTCCTGCACCGTACCAGGCCATATGCCCTCAACATGGGGAGGGTGTTTTGGGGTCCCCCAAAACACCTTGTCCCCATGTTGATGGGGACAAGAGCCTCTTCCCCACAACCCTTGCCTGATGGTTGTGGGGGTCTGCCGGCGGGGGGCTTATAGAAATCTGGAAGCCCCCTTTAACAAGGTGACCCCCAGATCCTGCCCCCCTATGTAAATGGGTATTGGGTACATGACGTCACATGATGTCAGAAGGGGGCAGAGTCACCTGCTTACATCACTGGGTGGCCCTGCCCTCAGCTATATAACAGCTGTCAAAGCAAAAAGGCTGCAGTCGGCGGGAGCCTCCCATCGAGGCAGAATTTTTCCGTTTTTTTTTCTCATGTTCTCTGGTTTTTCATCGGCGCTATAATCAAAGATAATTTTTTTTTTAAATAAAGGAATTGTCCCAAACTGTCTACTGTCATGTTTACTTTTTTGACACTTTTTTTTGGTGAATGTGTAGGGGTACAATGTACCCTATACCCATTCACCTGGGGGGCAGGATCTGGGGGACCCCAAAACACCTTCCCCATGTTGCCTGGTATGGTTCAGGGGCGGGGAAAGCTTTCTTGTCTCCCCCCCTTTTCCTGCAGCCTGCCAGGTTGCGTGCTCGGATAAGGGTCTGGTATGGATTTTGGGGGGAATCCCGCGCCATTTTTTTATTTTGGCTCGGAGTTCCCTTTAAAATCCATACCAGACCTGAAGGACCTGGTGTGGATTTTGGGGGGGCTCCCACATCATTTTTTTTTACAATTTGGTGCAGGGTTCCCCTTAATATCCATACCAGACCTGAAGGGGTTCCCCTTAGTAATTGACTGGGAGGGGCCCACACCATTTTTTAAAATAATTTTTTATGTATATTGCTGGAACTCGACAATATATTACAGAAGCTAGCAGGTTTACAGGCAGACTAAGGACTCCCCCCAGGTACGATACTTAAAGGAATATTTCATTTTTATTGTTTCACTTTAAGAATGATTGAAATCACAGCTCCTGAAAAAATGGCCGTTTTTAAAACTTTTTTTTTTGATTGATACATGTCCCCTGGGGCAGGGCCCGGGTCCCCAAACACTTTTTATGTCAATAAAATGCAGATAAGCCTGTAAAATTAACACTTTTGATTTTTTATGTTTGTATCCCATAAACTTTAACGATGTTCACACAAATTGTTTGCCTGTTCGCAAGTTCTGGTGCGAACCGAATGGGGGGGGGTGTTCGGCTCATCTCTACAACTACAGTTCCCATCATGCCTAGTGATGTCAGTGTATGTCAGAGTTTTACAATGCCTAATGGGATGTGTAGTTCTGCAACAGCTGGAGGGCCAAAGTTTGGAGATCTGGTCTACACTTTTAAGTGGCCCGCTGCATAGTAAAACTGTCCTATGAACTGGGCATGGACCACGGTTGTGCGAGGCCTCATGAAGTACAGTATATAGCAGCTTCCCTCCATGCCTTCAGATTGAAGAGTAAAGTATACAGTGTAAAGAACTTGTGGAGGAAAGTTAGTATTCAACTCTTTATCCCTCAAAATTACTTCATAAATCAATGCTGGGGCAGGCGTCACGTGAGGTGAAAAGACCTTATACTTTCACTGTAGGGCTTGAGCCTCCAGCCACAAGGGGGGCTAACTCACGCATGAGAGCAGTACCATTATGCTAACATGTGAGAAATAATAACAATAAAACTGACAGCATGTGGTTCCCCCATTCTGCCACCAGCATGCCAACTTAATAATTAAAAAAAAGAAGTATGCCTTTTTTTTCCAAACACATTTTACCAGCTTAATGAGGGAGACTAATGCCACATACACACGACCGGACGTTCCGGCACACTAGGTCCAACGGGATTAGTCCCTCGGACAATCCGATCGTGTGTGGGCTAATCTGTTCATTTTTCGGTGGAAAAATCCGGCGGACCTAGAAATAGAACATGTTTCAAATCTATCCGACGGACTCAATTCCGACTGACACAAATCGGAAAACCATTCATCTGTGTGCTGGTCCAACGGACCAAATACGACGCAAGGGCAGCTATTGGCTGTTGGCTATTCTTTAGTCCCATTTACGTCACCATGTTAAAAACGAACGGACATTCGTTTGTAAAGTCCAGCGGAACTCCACCGAAAGTCAGTCGGGAAGACCGTCGGATCTAGTTTGCCGGAAAGTCCGGTTGCGTGTACGCGGCATAAGAGTTTTTTCCTTTGGTCAGACTTGAGCAATAAAAAAATCTGTTATTTTGCTGTGAAATCATTCAGCTCATCAGTAATAGCAACTGATAAAGAAGCTTTATTATAGGTCATATCTGTAAATAGTTAGAGCTGTAAATAATTTCTCAGACAACTGTGTAAAAATACGTAATTTTTTATTAGTTTGGCATCCCTGCCATGCTTTAAACATGCAAACATCTAAGTTTAAATAGTTACTTTTTAAATTTATGTAAGGATTTTTTGTCGCACCTGTATAATTCCTATCATCACAACAGTTAGCTGTAAGTGGAAACCACATTTAGCATCTAAATTGGATCTATGTATTGCTTTCCTGGAAGATAGTGTGCCCAGATGGAATAGGCATTTGGAACAGAAGTTACCATCTGACAATCATTAGGACACCGTTTGTGAAGAGCTGGCCTTAATTTGATTTTAAGCAGGGATTTTCATCATTACTATTATTACTAATTCAGTAGTTTTGGCAGAGATCACCAGTAATAAATGCATAATAAACTGCTTGGAACGCAGGAGACAGAACTTGAGCCCAAGGAATCTTAATGGGAGTACCATGCAGCAGCTAAAGAATTAAACCACTCATCAATCTAATTGGTTCATTTGAAAAGAGTTCAGTTTGCTAAGATTGTCTATCCTTTAATATTATTAAGGCCATTTATTCTAGTGTCATATAATAGTTGTAGACCTACACATTAATCCTGGCATGCACAGCATTTTCTCTATGCTGTACATTATGTTTTCTTTTAGCACATATTTAAATATTGCTTGTACAGTATTAGGTCATAGGTTTTTGCAGTGGCTTTTTTGCAGTTAAAGGGCACTAAAAGCACTTTAATGCAATACACTGTGGGGGTTATTTACAAAAGGCAAATCCACTTTGCACTGCAAGTGCACTTGAAAGTGCAGTCGCTCTAAATCTAAGGGGTAGATCTGAAATGAGTGAAAGCTCTGCTGATTTTATCATCCAATCATATGCAAGCTAAAATGCTGTTTTTTTTTTTCTTGCATGTCCCCCTCAGATCTACAGCGACTTTACTTCCAAGTGCACTTGCAGTGCAAAGTGTATTTTTCTTTAGTAAATAACCCCCTATGTGTTACTTATTGGAAATTGTGAGTTATCGTCCAAAATTTGAACCTAACCTTAAATATTTTCTAGAAAGAATAAATGCATGTTTGGTGTACTAGTGCTTTTTTATATCCCCTTCCCCTCCTTTATCACTTTCAGTAAGTGTTACACCATAGCTCCCAACTGTCCCTGATTTTAAGGGACTGTCCCTGATTTGGATCAATGTCCCTCTGTCCCTCTTCCTTGCTCATTTGTCCCTCATTTTGGTCTGAGCTATATAGTTGTATATAAGATGCACTATTTATCTTTCAAAAAGTGTTTCCAAGTGCTAAACCTTTCATCCAAATCCTAAATTGCTGCATTAGTAAAATGTAAAAAACAATATAAAGGAATAGTAGTGGTAAAAAAAAAAAAAGCCTTCTGTGGATTTAACTAATCTTTTTTTTAGTTAATTCTCCTTTAAGGGGAGTGGCAGGGTGTGTGTCCTATGCCTGCATACTTGTGCTAGTAGGTGTCCATCATTCCCATCTCAAAATGTTGGGAGGTATGGTTACACCTAGCTGCAATACGACAACATTTTTCAGAAGGGTGGCAGTAAAAGAAGGAAGTTTTATCATCCCCAAACCATCCACCTAACTTAAAGTCTACAATACAGCCAGAGTGGGCTGTTTATATGCCATGGCTACGATTCTTTGGGGTTGATTTATTAAAACAAGAGAGTGCAACATCTGGTGCAGCTCTGCATAGAAAACCAATCAGCCTCCCGTTTTTTTTTTGTCAAAGCTTAATTGAAGAAGCTGAAGTTAGAAGCTGATTGGCTACCATGCACAGTTGCACCAGATTTTGAACTCTCCACTTTTAATAAATCAACCCCTTTGTGTCACAGCCACAGCAAATTTGCCAAACTTGCCCAATTCACCGCAAATTTTTTAAAAGTTTCACCGCAAAAATGAATGGGCTAGTATGAAGTTGAACACTTTGCCAAAACTTTGGTGAAAATAGTTTGCAGATCTTTTGTCATTTCATCAGAAAGCATTACAGACAGTAGGGATGGAAGAATTAAGGGGAGTTTTAGTGGCTTACAGCGAATGGGCTAATATGAAGTTAGCCTAGCAAATTAGTAAAATTTATAGGTTTCACATCACCAAAACTTTGGAGAAAATAGAAACATATTTGCTATTTTATCAGAAATGTAATTGAAATGAACATCCGCTGACACCCAATATCGTCTGCCTCCGCTGTGGTCCAATTCTGCAGACAGAGGAAAAAGCTATTTTTCCATCCGTCTGCGGATCGGATGAACGCGGACAGGTGGTCCGGTCCGTGTTCATCCGATCCCCCATAGAGGAGAGCGGAGATCTGACAGGGCGTTCCCTCCACAGTGTGCAGGGACTGCCCTGTCATCCGCCGGCTCAGCGGGGATCAGCGGAGCGATCCCCGCTGAGCAGCGGATCTTCACGAGACAGATCATTACGGATCCGTCCCGTGTGAAAGGGGCCTTAAGCAATCTTTGCTCATGATGTTAAAGTAGAACTATAGGCAAAACTTTTTTTTTTTCATTTTGGATAGAGCAAGGAAGGGTTATAACCCCTATCAGATTTCTTTTTTATTTTGCCATCTGTGTCCCATTTTGGAGATTTTTCCTTTACTTCCTGTCCCCTAGCCAAACAGGAAGTGAGAGGAAATCCCTACAAATTAAGGAAATTCCTTGGGGACCCCCAGGTCACCAAAACGAGTGTCTCCATTGGAATATTTCCCCTCTATTACTTTTTTGGGGACAACCCAAAATTCAGGATTTTCTTTACTTTCACTTTCAATGATAATGGTAAACAGAACAAATAAAGAGACACAAACAGCTATAAAAACTGACAAGGGTTCTAATCCCTCTCCACTCTATCCAAAAATAAAATAAAAACATTTTGCTTTTAGGTATACTTTAATTGTTGTCTCTGCACCTTCTACCTTCTGGTTCTTATTAAATAGGGATGAGCCGAACACCCCCTGGTTCGGTTTGCACCAGAAAATGCAAACGGACTGAAAGTTCGAGCAAACTTTAGAACCCTGTTAACCACCTCCATACTGGGCACTTAAACACCTTCCTGCCCAGACCAATTTTGAGCTTTCGGCGCTGTTGCACTTTGAATGACAATTGCGCGGTCATACAACACTGTACCCAAATTACATTTTTATCATTTTTTTCCCACAAATAGTGATTTCTTTTGGTGGTATTTGATCACTACTAGGGATGAGCCTAACACCAGAACCTGCGAACAGACCTAAAGCTCGTGTGAACTTTAGAACCCTATTAAAGTCTATGGGACTCGAACATTCAAAATCAAAAGTGCTAATTTTAAAGGCTAATATGCAAGTTATTGTCATAAAAAGTGTTTGGGGGCCTGGGTCCTGCCCCAGGGGACATGTATCAATGCAAAAAAAAGTTTTAAAAACTGACGTTTTTTCAGGAGCAGTGATTTTAATAATGCTTAAAGTGAAACAATAAAAGCGTAATATTCCTTTAAATTTCGTACCTGGGGGGTGTGTATAGTATGCATGTAAATGGGCGCATGTTTCCTGTGTTTAGAACTGTCCCTGCACAAAGTGTTATTTTTGCAGGAAAAAAAGCTATTTAAAATCACTCGCGGCTATAATGAATTGTCGGCTCCCGTAATACAGAGAACAGTCATTGAAAGTCATTGATAAAAAATAAAAAAGCGTGGGGTTCCCCCGAAATTCAATTACCAGGCCCTTCGGGTCTGGTATGGATATTAAGGGGAACCCCGAGTCAAATAAAAAAAGATGATGTTGTGTTCCCCCTAAATATCCATACCGGACCCTTAAGGTCTGGTATGGATTTTAAGGGGAACTCCACGCCAAATTTAAAAAAAATCCATACAGACCCTTTATCCGAGCATGCAACCTGGCAGGCCGCAGGAAAAGAGGGGGGGACGAGAGAGCGCCCATCCCCCCTGAACCGTTCCAGGCCACATGCCCTCAACATTGGGAGGATGCTTTGGGGGTCTGTGACCCCTCAAAGCACCATGTCCCCATGTTGATGAGGAGAAGGGTCTCTTCCCCACAACTCTTGCCTGGTGGTTGTGGGGGTCTGCGGGCGGGGGGCTTATCAGAATCCGGAAGCCTCTTTTAACAAGGGGACCCCAAGGTCCCGCCCCCCCCTGTTTGAAATGGTAAGGGGGTACAAAAGTACCCCTACCATTTCACAAAGAAAGTGTAAAAAATAGTTAAAAAACACACTGACACCATTGGGAAAAGTCCTTTTTTAAAAATATAAAAAAACAAAAAAAAGATTCCAGCGGTGGTAATCCACTCTTGCTATCCAGCGACGGTTGGTCTCTGCTCCGGGGTCCAGTGATGGCTGATCTATTCAGACGTCCAGCGCTGCGCGTCCTGTCTCCACGGAGACACTGAGGGAATACCGTCTGCAGAGGAGGACCGGGGCACTCGTCATCTGACCCCGCCCCCCTCTGATGCAATGCAAGGGGAAAGCTGGGCTTCCCCAGTGAGGTACGGGTGAGCCGGCCCCCCTCTGATGTAATGGAAACCTGCGTTACATCAGAGGGGGGAGGGGTCACCCGTACATCACTGGGGAAGCCTGGGTTTCCCCAGTGATGTACGGGTGACCCCGCCCCCCTCTGATGTAACGCAGGTTTACCTTACATCAGAGGGGGGCGGGGTCAGGTGACAGAGTGGCCCAGTCCTTCTCTGCTAAGAGGATTCCTTCAGTGTCTTCGTGGAGACAGGACACGCAGCGCTGGACGTTGCTGTTTGGCAAACGGACAAACACCCAATGTTTGAGTTGAACTTACTTTCGACCTGAACATCAAGCTCATCCCTATAGGCTAGTCTTACAAACCAAGAATGACTAACTTCATGACTTCATGTTTCCTGGCCCACAACAGGTTAACACCTCCTCTGGAGCCCACAGGACCACCTCTTCCTAGTAAATAAAAGACAGCCCACAACTAAAGTGTTCTTTTTTGGTCATGCTTCAGGCCACCTGTTGATTGCAGTTGGTAAGTACTTTGTTTTCTGCAAGTATATCCCCCCCTTCGGAACCTACCCCTGCATGTTCAGCTTCTCATGGAGTTGGGAGACCCTAAATGTTGGATAGTAAACCCCCCTAAAAACGGTGTGCCCATGTGTGCTGGGCCACGGGCAAAATTATGCTTAAACAGCATTGATATTGTACAGGTGTGGTATTATATAAGCTCTGCAATGTCATCATTGCCTCTCCCTGGGGTTTCTTCCCTGTCTTTTATATAAAGCTTGCCGCATGGCACTCCCGGCTTTATTGTCAGTCTGAGAGTGGCTATGAATGATGTCACAGGAGGCAGGGAGATGGGCAGCACCGCATAGTGACTGCCAGTTGCCATGCAATGTCATAAATGATCTTGGAGGTCTGCAGTTGAGAGGGCTTCTCGCCCTCTCTCGTCAGTATTGCCAGGTAAAGGACCTGCCTCTGGATGTGCTGTCCTGGCTCCCCTGCTATGCTGTGTACTTCTGTGAGTTTGATAGTCTGACTGTATTTTATCTCAGACTGGCTGTGTCTGCTGTCTCCCTCTGGAAGTGTTGCCTGAATTCACCTTCTGCTGCTTCTGAGGTGAGTGGATGAAGGCAGATGGGTCTTAAAGAGACAGTCTACCTGTTTTTTTTATGAGAGGTAATATGATTTTCTCCATATATTTTGTGCAAATATGAGCTTGCCACACCTGTTAGTGCAACAGAAGACTAGCAAAGGTGTGGGGGGGGGGGGGGTCAATGTGGGACATTATTTTAAAAGAGTGCTCAGGGAATGCAAATTAAGGTGTTTTGCATTATTTTAGGAGCAGAAACCCTGAACGCAAACGCTCCAAAAAAACATAAGACCCGTAAACGATCAACTTATCCTGACCAGGACAATCCACATCGCACGAAGTCCTCCACAGGGTGGCTTTCATGCTCCCCAAGCACTCTGTGTGGCACTGGCTCACTGCTGCAAATATCCACGCCACAAGCAACACCCATAATGATAGAGCATAAAGAGCTTGTTGATGAAGGATGGCAGAGACCTCATCAGAAGACCAATTTAAGCTTTATCCATATAAGATGGCTGATGTATGTTTATACATGCACTTCCAGGGATGGATGCTGCCCTCTAGCGTCTGGCACATCAAGTGTCTTTGCCTTTTTAGAACTAAGTTGCCTTCAGAGATCCTATGGATGGGAAAGTGGACTTGTTCACACCAGATGCAGTCCAGTACATTTTTATTCTTCATCAAGAATGCATGGACAGTGTTTAACTTGGATTCCAATTACCTAGTTCACACCAGTGCAGCACATGCTAGTGCAGTCAACAAAAGTAGAATGTGTTACATTATTTCTGTATTGAACACATCTGAAAAGTGGCAAAACGCATTGGGAATGCATTAGAATGCATCAAAAACCTGCTGGTTAACAGGTTTTGCCTGTCAACCAGCAATAGCGTTAACTTTGATATATAAACTGTTTAAAAATGGCATTAAATCCAACACTGGAAACTGCAAGATTTGGTACAATTTCTGGAGAAGTTGAACCTGGCAACTGACTTTAGGTGGATGCTTTGATAAACCTAGTACAAGCTCTGGTGCGCTCAGTCACTGCTATGAGAGTGTTGTGGTTACGCCACTGGAGGACAGGTGAAACTCATACATAAGCCTTCAACATTTCCTAAAATGGGAGGTTATTGTTTGACCAAACGCTGAACAATGCAATTAAGCAAATGACAGAGAGAACTTGAACATGACAGGAGGGGAAGACGATGGTGGCGGTGATGCTGTGTTTATTGATGAGATTGAACCTGACGATGCTGAACCTGGTGAATTGGATGGTGTTGAAGAGTCTCAAACTGTCTTACCAGAAGTTATTGAACAGCATGACATTGGACTTCTGAAGTTCAACAAGGAATCTGGAAAAGCAATTCTGCCTGACGCATTGAGAACAAACATAATAAAGCTGGGTTCAAAGTATTTACAGAACAGTGGGGGGCCTTTGCTACCAACAAATAACTGCTCAATGAACAAAACTTGGTTCAAGAGGAAATTGGGAAATGGTCGTAGTGAGGAAGTGTCTCGCTCTTGGCTGGTCTATTCCCCTTTTAAAAAGTCTGCATTTTGTATCTGTTGTCTTCTCTATTCCCGGTCAGACCATCAATCCTCATTGGAGCAGGAAAGTGGATTCCTCCAATGGAAAGCACCTGAAAGAATTAGTGTTCATTACACAGTGGAAAGAAATGGAAAGAAATTTAGCTGAAAACAGAGGAGTTATTGACGTGGAACTTCAGTCACAGATTGAGAAGCAAAAGCAGAAGTGGTGTGATATCTTGAGGAGAATCCTTCATTGCATAAAATTCCTTGCGACTAAGAACCTGGCTTTGCGAGGACATAGGGAGTCACTTCAGCTGAATGATAACTCCAATGTGGGAAATTTCCTTGGCTTACTGAAACTATTGGCCATTTTTGACCCTGTCATGAAAAAACACCTCAGTTTTGTGGAAAATCATCCTGGATCCACGTCTTATCTTTCATCAGGTGTTCAGAATGAATTCATTCACATGATGGCATCTACTGTTCCCCAGAGTTTACTGATAAGCATTTGTAAGGCCAAGTACTATGGTCTCATGTTTGACTCAACTCCTGATCAGGCACACCCTGAGCAGATGTCAGAAGTAGTGAGGTACATGGAAGTTGATTTTGAGAGGAAAACTGTCCGTGTTAGAGAGTCCTTCCTTGGATTTATACAGATAAGCCAGAAGGATGCTGAGAGCTTGGTTGAAGACATCTTGAAACAGCTAGAGAAGGACGGAATGGAGCTACAAGATTGTCGGTCACAGTGCTATGACAACACTGCTGTGATGGCTGGACACAAAAGTGGTTTTCATCAAAGAATAAGTGAGAAAAATAACCTGGCAGTGTTTGTGAATTGCAACAATCACTCTCTCAACTTGGTGGGTGTACATGCAGCCAAGCAGGACACAATGATGGTCACGTTTTTTGGCACCATCGAAGCCAAAAAATTTGTTATTCTTTCGTTCAACACAGCGCTGGGAAAAACTCAAAAAATGCTGTGCCTGTGGTTCTTAAGTCAGAGTCCGAAACAAGGTGGAGTGCAAGGACAGAAGTAGTGAAGCCCATCAACAACTACTTTGAGGAGATAGTTCAAGTTCTCCAGGATATGACAGACAATGAAAACGAGACCAGTGAGACAAGAAGTGATGCAAGACAGCTGTATAACCGCATGTTAAGTTACGATTTTCTGACTTTGCTGGGATTTTTGAACAAAGTGCTCATTTGCATTGACCGTATTCAAAAGAGGCTGCAGGATCCTAGCATGAACTTCCATGATGCTGCCCTGGATTTTAAAGCCCTCCGAGATCATTTTGATGATGACAGAGAAGTGTAAGTCAGTGAGTCACTCGAAGAAGGATTCAGTCTCTGTCAAGACTGGAATATTGAAATTGAAAGACGTCAGAGACGAAAGAAACAAATGCCTGGTGAGAATTTAAGAGATGCTGGGTTATCAGCCAAGGAGACGATGGAAAGATTCATGAAGGGAACACTCGACCGTCTTCACAGAGAAATGGATGAAAGGTTCACTCTGTTTGCATGACACTGACGCCAAGTTTGGGTTCCTTCTCGATGTCAAGGGACTGTGTTACGGCGCCTACAATAATGACCTAAAAAATAAGTGTGAACATTTGGGCGAATTCTACAGCTCTGATGTTGATGGACAGCAGCTATATGAAGAAATTTTGGATTGCAGAATGTTGCTATTAAGTCGGGCCAACATGAAAATATCAAAACCTAAAGAGCTTCTCGAATTTATTGTTCAATATGGAGATGAGAGTGTCTTCCCCAATCTTCGCATTGCTATTCAGATAATGCTAACTATTGCAGTTTCCATCGCCAGCTGTGAGAGATCATTTAGCAAATGAAAACGAATACTTTCGTATTTGAGAGCCTCCATGGGTCAAGAAAGACTCTGTGATCTTGCTCTGATCAGTGTAGAAAGAGAAGAAACAGAAAAAAATGACTTTGAGCACATCATAGACCAGTTTGCATCAGTGAAAGCGAGGAAGGTGCAGTTGTAATTTTTATGTACTGCCAATCCATAATTTGTTAATTGGAAGATTAAAGAGTTTGACTTGTAGTTTTGTTAGCTGTTTTTTTTTTGTTAAGGTTATCTGAAAGATGGGTTTCAAATGTTTTGACAGGGGCGCAGTTTCAGTTCTTGCCATAGGCGCCATTTTCACTAAATACGCCATACGTTCATACAATAAGGGGCATATTTAAGTGAATATGACTTTCAACAAACATTCATTGGCTTGCAATCAATCTCATGTACCTGGAAGATTCACCTGCAGTGTATGTTTGGCAAATGTCAGATTCACTGCTTTATAAATATGCCTCTAACAATCCCCAGGGGAACTGCTTCAAGCAACTTAACCACTTCAGCCCTGGAAGATTTGGCTGCTCAATAACCAGGCCATTTTTGTGATTCGGCACTGTGTTGCTTTAACAGACAATTGCGACGCTGTACCCAAACAAAATTGATGTCCTTTTTTTCCCACAAATAGAGTTGTCTTTTGGTGGTATTTGATAGCCTCTGTGATTTTTATTTTTTGCGCTATAAACAAAAGAAGAGTGACAATTTTGAAAAAAAAAACACATTATCTTTTACTTTTTGCTATAATAAATATTCAAAATTTTTTATCAAAAAAAAAAAAAACTAATTTTCTCCTCAGTTTAGGCTGATATGTATTCTTCTACATATTTTTGGAAAAAAAATAAAAAATCACAATAAGCGTATATTGATTGATTGATTATAACATCTACAAAATAAGGGATAGATTTATGGCATTTTTATTATTTTTTTTTTTTACTAGTAATGGCGGCGATCTGTGATTTTTATCTGGACTGCGACATTATGGCAAACACATCAGACACTTTTGACACATTTTTGAAACCATTGACAATTACACAGCAATCAGTGCTATAAAAATGCACTGATTACTGTGTAAATGTCACTGGCAGGGAAGGGGTTAACACTAGGGCGATCAAGGGGTTAACTGTGTTCCCTATGTGTATTTCTAATTGTGGGGGGATGGGACTGTCTAGGAGGAGAGAGAGATCGATGTTCATACATAGTAAGAACACATGATCTGTCTCCTCTCCTCTGAAAGAACCGGGATCTGTGTGTTTACACACACAGATCCCGGTTCTCTCTCTGTCGAAAGCGATCACTGGAGCCTGGCACTCGCATCGGCTCCGGGCACACGCTGTGGGTGCGCGCCCCTAGTGGCCGAAAGGTGAAGCAACGTACGGTAACGTCGTTTCGCCCAGTCGTGCCATTCTGCCACAGTAAAACTGCGGCGGCTGGTCGGCCAGCGGTTAAAATCTAACATTCTTTATTTTTTGCATCTAGAAAAAGACAGCTAAATAAAAAAAAATTCTGTCATAAAATGTAATAGCATGAAAAACTATATTGGTAATGAAATTCAAATGAAGCAATCACAGCTAGCAGCATTTTACAGGCTTGCTAAATAGGGCTTCCCACAGAGTGTGCCATATCAGCTTTTAACACACATAGTCACGTTGCTCTTAGAGTACCAATAGAGAAAATAAATTAGGATGATTGCTCATTTTCTATCAAATTGGCAGGTAACCAAGAAGATAATTTTTTTTCCAAGACAAGCTTATAAATTTTGCTTTAGCCAACAGGTATGTTCAAAGCAGTGCTATCATGGGATCAATCAAAAAGTCCTAAGCCAGGATGAAACTTGCTGTTAAAATTAGCAGTAGCTCGATCACAAACAAAAGAGCTGTCCTTTATAGAAAATTATTAATTTTTTTTACATGATTTTTAAAGCATAATGGCTTTCACACATAAAAGTTTAAATCTGATATTGGTGGAGTTATTAAACCTATATTTGAGTGATAGTATTGCTTTTGTTGTGATAACATTAGAGATTAAATTATGGTTAAACTTGTGGGTTAGGTTAAAGCCCATTAAAGGAGCAAAATCTCCTATTAGTATGCTAACCCAACACCTCCACCAGTAGATACCCCATTTTTTTTTCTAGTTTAGATTTTATTTGGTGTCTGGGTTGATCTTAGTTTCACCCAGCATCAGGATCTTTACAACTTTGGACATCAAAGTCACATGACAAGTCGTTCCCCATGTTTTCCAACGATAACCATTCATATATGTGCGACTTAAAGTTACAGCAACTTCAAAGTAGTTCATACACTACTTTGGTCCGACTTTCATGCAACTTGAGAGTCATAGACTTCAATGTTAACCCTCAAAAGTTGCATGAGAGTCGTACCTGAATGTTATACAATGCAACATTTGTCCATTATTATTTGTCAAAGCAAGAGTCGTATCCAAGTTGTGGTCATCCAAAGTTGTGTCAAAGTTGCACTCCTAAGTCTGCATAACTTTGGAGTCGTACAAGTGTAAATGGAGTATAAATCCCCCCTAAAATCCTATCAAGTTTAAGCATGCAGAAAAAAAAGCTTTTCTCTTCTCGTGCTTCAAGGACTATTTAACAAGAAATGAATCAATGAAGGAAAATGTGGCAAGTGTAAGAAAAAAAATGACATGAAAACAGTAAATAAGTATAGCGTGTATCCTTTTATTTTATTTTATGTAAATTTTATATATGTAATATGCATTAATTACACCATTGTGTAATGCTATGTGATAGCAATAAAGTTAAGTGTAAAAGGTAACGTATAATAAAAAAAAAAAAAATATAAAGAAAAACATTAAATACATTTTTTTCAAAGCCACCCTCCACAACTACCCAGATATGCACATAAATCAATAAATGCATTTGGCTGGTGCACTTACTGTACATACAAAAAATGATGTTACCTACTGCCACAAGGTGTCACGAGTGAGAGGAGTAATTCTAGGGCCATTATTCACAGTTAAAGTGGTAAACCCTCAGTGTTTTTGGCTTGCACATTGTGCACAATAAAATTAACATTCCCAAGTGAACAATTTGTTTAAATTCTTACCCCACTTGCAGTTTACATCTTTTAATGCTGCTGGCTCCTGCTCTCTCAGTACTGCTTCCCTGAATTTCCAACCTTCGCTGGAAAGAGTTATAAGTGAACAGCGCAGTCTCCAGTCAGTTGGTTTACTTGGAGAACGTAGGGGGAAGGAGAAACAAAGTAGCGGTGCCTTTCCTTTACACTGCCTTTAGATTACCATTTGGGGAGAGATAGGCAAAAAACCTGGAACTGGGCTATGAACTACAAACTTGTGTGTTGTATATTTTATGGCAATGCAACAGGTTTTGTTTTCAGTTCTCATCATTTCTCAACACATCCTTACCTTTCCCTGATTCCCCTACTTCTCTGTTCACCATCATGAAGTACAAGAAATACCCAGTACTTCTAAGTATGCAGAAGTGTTCAACTTATACCATGTGACATTGCTGGGCCAATCAATGCTGTCACACAGGGGAGCCCATAGCCCTAGGCAAGTTACAACTCGTTGCTTACATGGGGCTTAGCTTTTACTCCCAGCGGCTGAATAGAAAGGTGGGAAAGTGAGATAAGTATGTGCTAATGGGGAAGACTATGTTAAAGTGAATCTGTTGCTTTGTCCTGCATGGACAAACCACAGATTCACTTTATAAAAGGGAGTATATTTAAAAGAGTTCTATAGTCACAGTCAGGGCCGGACTTACTTTTAGGCTTGACTGGGCTCAAGCCCATGGGCCCCGCCGAGATACATAGCCAACAGGGCCGGACTGGCCTACTGGGATATTTCCTGGTAGGCTGCCTGCCCTGGGGACACTTTGGGCCAAGCTGTGGCTGCAGCGCAGCGCTCCGCTCCCTCCTCCACTATACGTCATACACAGTCTGCAGGCATCTCCCGATGTGTGTCTCCGAGCTGAGTGTAAAAAACTTTTCCCACGCTGTGACAAAAGTCCAGCCCTCCTCCTAGATCAGCCTGTGTGATACATGCAGTGTTCTGTCTATAACACGAGCTGATCTAGGAGGAGGGCGGGACTTTTGTCACAGCACGGCCAAAGTTTTTTACACTCAGCTCGGATACACACAGCGGGAGCTGCCTGCAGACTGTGTAATTCAGGCACAGGATTGTGGGCACGTGAGACTGCATTATGGGAAAGGCTGCTTTATGGGCAAGGCAAGGCTGCATTATGGGCACAGCAAGGCTGCGATTATGGACACGGCGAGGCTGCATTATGGGCATGGTGAGGCTGTGATTATGGGCATGGTGAGGCTGCATTATGGGCACGGCAAGGCTGCATTATGGGCATCTTACTACACCCAGCTATGTCTTGAATATCAGGGTCTTTTTTTCAATAAAGTGAGCGTGTATAAATAAATATAGTATATTGACATCTGTGATGCTGTTTGGAGGTTTCATTTTGAAAGCCTAATGCCCTGTACATGCGGTCGGAATTTCTGACAGAAAAAGTCTGATGGGAGCTTTTGGTCGGATATTCCAACCGTGTGTATGCTCCATCGGACTGTTTCTGTCTGAATTTCTGATGGACTTAGATAGAAACCAGGTTCTCTATTTTTCCGTCGGATTCCCATTGGAAAGTCGGACCGTGTGTACATGGCATAAAGGTTTAGCGCTGAGCAGTGCGAGATGTATCAACCTGGCCCCCACCACCTTCCTACTGCTGGCATCCAGCTTCTTTTAAAATGTAACATCCAAACAGCATTACAGATGTCAACATATTATATTTATTTCTATACGCTCACTTTATTTCTGAAATTCCTCTGAAATTCAAGGCGTAGCTAGGTGTAGTAAGATGTCTACTGGCTTCTTCTGACTGCAGGTGTTCTGTCAAGTTAGCAAACCTGATAGCGATGGAACGCATGCGCAGCTGATGGAATGTCACTTCAGTTACCTAATCTGATGGGTTTTCTATTCTGACAGTACCTCCTGTACTAACTGCGCCTTCTGCAGCTCAGGCTTTGTGGAAGGTGTGACACAGACAGTGATTCCTGTATTGCTTCCCTCCTTAAACTCCTCCTCTCAGCACCTCTGAAGTTTAGAAGGCAGGCTCTGTGAATTATGTTATGCTGAAGTACCTACAAGTAAATAAGGAAGGAATAGTGAATACGTGTGAGTACAAGGAATAGTGCATACGTGTCACACAATTCAAGGTGGTAAATTTGTGGGGATCGTCATAAAGTACAATTTTCAAAATACTGGATCATTCAGATTAATCACTTGACCACCGGAAGGTTTTAACCCCTTCATGTGTGCTACTTTAACTGCAATTGCTCGGTCATGCAACACTGCGGGAAAAAAATATGTATATCATTTTACACAAATAGAGCTTTCTTTGTTAGTTATTTGATCACCAGTTATTCTGGTGTTATTTGATCACCACTGGAGTGCTGAGGTGGCTGTTGGAGGCACTTATAGGGTGCCCCTAGTCTGGGGGGGGACCTCAGGCCTGAGGCTCGGTGCTGGAAGGATCCTCCACAACTCATGGAGGAAACCCTTCCTGGAGGCATGGGAGCGAGTGAGAGGACAGCAGGAGCAGGTCAGCACGTCTGGGAGATCTCCTGAGAAGTTAGCCTGGAAGGCTAGTGAAAGAGGCAGCTGCAGCCAGGTGGGTTGGCAGTGCCTGAAGAGGTGGTGCTGGGACCAGTGATGACAGAGAGGAAGTGCTGGAAAAGTGTGAGCTATATCACCCTATCTTCAAGTATAGGAGCTGCAAGTCCTTGCCTGTAATGGGCCTTCGCTACCAAATTGCAACAGGGTAACACAGCTGAGATCTGCAGGCAAGTGAGTGCTGGAGGAAGCAGTGGAGTGTATATAGACTGTATATAGGAGAAGTTGTCCCTAAAGTTTGTTTGAAGTCAAGTGAGCATCCCATAAACTCCCATCCCTTTTCAAGTTATTACCCTTAATAACACACAAGTCCCGGACTGTTCTCTGATTCTGGAGTGACTGTGAAAATTTGGTGTGCCTGGCTGTGCAGGGTGGAGGATACCATTCTACATGCAGCTTCTTAGGGGGTGTGCTACAATATTAAAACATTGTAAAAAAGGATAAAAGTGTACACCAATCAATATTCGTCTTAAGCCCCATACACACGGTCGGACTTTTTCATGGATTCTGTCCGATCGGACAAGGTTGTTGAAAAATCAGACCGTGTGTATGCACCATCGGACAGTGTTCGTCGGTTTGTCCGACGGACAAAGTCTTATCTCCTGCTGGAAAGATTTGCCGTCAACCCGGTCCGATCACACCAAACCCGATCGTGTGTACGGTTGTCCGACCGGACAAAGTGCTACGCATGCTCAGATCACATTACAAGACCAAAGCTATTGGCTACTAGCCTCTACGTAGTCCCGTCGTAGGCAACAAACGTCACCACGTTCAAAATGATCGGATTTTTTCCGACAACTTTGTCCGACCGTGTGTACGCAAAACCAACATCAGACAAAGTATGACGGACATGGTCCGACGGACCTGGTCCGCGGATTGTCCGACCGTGTGTATGGGGCTTTACAGTGTGCTGACCATTAACAAGCAAAATTTCAACTGGTTGTTGGCTGATACTCAACATCATTGCTTTTTTCACTCTTTCACTTAACAAATAGACAACAGTGCACTGAATCACTTAATATAATAATATACTGTAAATAACAGTTAAAACACATCTAATGGAACAGACACATCTTAGAAACCATGTGGTACAACACAGTTATTTATTGTACATATAATTTTATCCAAAGTCTATTACTATAGTGGAATATGTGCATTCATATGTGTCTAAAAAGTAATGCTCAAAATGTATCATACATTGTGAATATTGTATTAGAACTATTACCATAGTTCATGCTTTGTATAGAAATATGCTTAAAGTCATCCTTTCTAAACTACTGCAATATTGGTTATCTAGAAGGATATACATGCCTCCTGCATGTATACTTACCTGTCAAATGTCTCCCTTCTGTCTGCTATGAGACCCGAAAAACTGCAGATTTTGTAGGTGGGTCTGTTTTCCAAGGCTCAGTGGGTGGAGTTGTGATGTCAGTAGACTCCCCGCCCACCTCTACACTCCCCTTATCAACATGCATTTTCTCCTGTGTATTTCTTATGCCTTGTACACACGGTCGGACATCCCAACGGATTTTGGCTGAAACTTGTCTTGCATACACACAGTCGCACAAAGTTGTCGGAAAATCCGATCGTTCAGAACGCGGTGACATAAAACACGTACGACGGGACTACGAAGAGGCCAGTAGCCAATAGCTTTTGTCCCTAAATTTATTCTGAGCTTGCGTGGCACTTTGTGCGTCGGAATTCTATACACACGATCGGAAAAAGTCAGATCGGATTTTGATGTCGGAAAAATTTAGGTCCTGCTCTCAAACTTTTTCTGTTGGAAATTCCGACGGAAAAAGTCCGCTAGAGCCCACACACGATCGGATTTTCCGACAACATAATCTGATCAGACTTTTTCCGTCAAAACCCAGAAAAGTCCCCTCATGACTTCAGCATGCCAAATCATGCTGAGGTGTGAAACAGCCAATCCTTGCAGAGCTGCTGAAGAAATGAGTGGGGGTGGGAATTAAAAAATAATGCATGTCTTAGGCTAGTGCATGATATATGTAAATCACCTGTCAATCACAGCAAGGGGAAGAACAGACAAAGTTTTCACAGTTTGTCCGTTTTATTTCACTGAAAAAAGATATGAGGATTGCTCAGAGCTGGATTAACTATTTGTGGCAAGACTGGGCACAGCTGATCTGAAATCCCATACTCTATATTGTGCCAGACAAAAAAAATTTAAAACGTTGGGTTTACATCCACTCAAGGTATTTTGGCTGCCTGTTTCATACACTTTATATACAAAAGTTAATGAATGATTTTGAAATTATTTCTTGCATTTTTTCCATCAAAACTACATCACAATATTCCCAAGCTTGATTTGATTGCATATTGTAGTACATTTTATGTGTGTATGTACATACTGTATCTACGTATATATATATATATATATATATATATATATATATATATATATATATAATATACACATATATATATATATATATATATATATACTGTATGTATGTATTGTATATATTATATTATATGATATGTATACATGTATTGTGTAAATGTATTGTGTTCACATACAGACATTCTAAGACAGGCAGTTGACAAATCCATTTAACACATTAAAAGGATGTTAATGTTGTCCAAGAACTCATTGGTATTTGGGACTTTACATATCAAAGGGACAGATTATGACTGTGTGGTATGTTAATTTTACTAAAAGACGGCCCTTGAGGGTCAACCTAATTAGTAGTAAAAAATGCAAATTAGGACATTTCTGGAGGTTTTTTTTTTTTTTTTTTTACCACGTTTAAGGGTCATTATCTATCACCCAGAAGGACAAAAGAAGATCAAAGGCCTAATAAAACTGGCCAATCCAATTGCTTGTCCTTGTATATTAGGGAAGGTTCTTTTTGGCTAAAATGTGACAGGAGAAACTGGGTTCTCTGAAGGTGTCATCTATCTTGTCTGTACCTCTGTTGGTTTTTCTGAGGTTTTAATAAAATGCATCTCTCTGGAAGAACTGGGTTGCTGGGGAAATGACTTGCATTATAGAAATAATTAATTATCATCCATCCACGACTACATCACTACACACCATTGCCTAATTGAGACACATTCGTTGCCCTTTTTCCCCAATATCTGGATTTCGTTTACTTCAGTAGAGAATCCAGGTCTTAGTAACATTCACCATATTTTAATATGACCAATGCTAAATTCACTGGCACCAACTACTTTAAAGTGTAATTCCACTTTTGTTGAGAAAAAAACATTCCCCTCTGAGTGATCTATGTACATTGCAAGGACTTTAACAAACTGTGTTTGCAGATTCCTTCCTTTTGTTATTCTGAAGAAATCACTGTTTGTTCCTCTGTGCTGAGTGGGTCTAATGGGAGTGGTTTCATAACTATCAATCAGGTGTGCAGCTTCAGAGCACTAATGAGGAAAGCTGCTGGGCCTGCATCCCTTTGGACCTGTTCCTATTGGGAGTATCTCACCAAAAATTACATTTTTGTTGCAGGGGATGCCTGAAATCTTGACTTGTATCTTAGGCAGTCTTCTGGGAAAATTGGTGAGCCAATCACACAAGCAGGAAATTATGTTACTGGGGCATGTTCAGTACACATTTTGTGTACAGAACAACTCCAGGTAGCCATATTGCATTGCATTTTCAGAAAATTACAGCAGCTGCAGATTGAAAAGGAAAGGTCATTTTTAATTACATTAAATTACAATATGACTTGTGTCGCAATTGTATACGCTTTATTATTTTTTCTTTATTTGCTATTTTTTTCCCCACGAAAGTGGAGTTACCCTTTAAGGTTAGCTTCAAATATATGTGTTGCAATAACACAAGCATTTTGAATGGAACCTCAATGCATTCAGGCAAAACATGTGCACTGCAATATGCAATTTCATTAGTTGTGCTGGCATGTGTTGGCAGCCATTCAAATTAATGATTTGCCTTAAAGTGGTACTAAGCCCACAACAGTAAAATCAGTGTTTATATGCAATAAAGCATGCTTGTTATACTCACTGTGGAACTTAAGGGGTTAATCCTCTGAATTGTGTAAAAAGGCTGTTTTACCCTGTGTTCTCTGATCCTCCCCTTCTTTTACTGCTGATAGTACAGAGCCCTAGGAAGCACTAGCTTATTCTCAGTTTGGTGTGAATTAAAGAGTTTTGTTGTTTCTTTTTTTAGGTAGGGTGCATATGATCTGCACAGGACCAATCAGCACTGTTCAGACAGAGGGTCAGGGGTCATGCAGCATTATAGAACAGTCAGAAAAGAATGAAAACTACTCCTAAAGGGCTCTAACCAGTGCTCGCCTGACACTGATAGAAGTCACAAGACTGCTGTATACTGCTGATGAGAAAAGGTATTTAGCAGTTTATGATTAATAAAATAATTGCATTTCCATGTTCTGTGTACTGTGGGAGACCAGATATAGCCAATGCAGGGTCCTGGGTTTAGTAACACTTTAACACAACACCCATTAACCTGTATGCATTACTGATTACTGAACCATGATGCTGTAATTCCAGCCTATAGAAACACATCCCTGATGCAGCTGTATTACAGTGCAGGGTAATGCATTACCATGCGTTGTGGTATGCTGCATAAGAAAAATACTGCAGGTGCATTATCTAGTGCAACCTGTTGACAGCCTATTCAAATAAATAAGTTGCTTTAATGCAACTCACATTAACATGTGTAAATGCTGCACTAGACCACATAAATGTTAATGGGGGTTATAAAAGTTTTCCTTTTTACATGGATTTTTTAGAGGATTTATAATGGATTCCTATGGAGACCGATATATAAATTTCACCCCCGAAGGTGCTGATGAGAATGAGCATGGTCTCCCTTGCTAGAGTACAGAGGTTAACAGACCCAGACACAGTTCCAAGTACACTCACAAATGTAGGCTCATCCTAGCGAATGTCTTTTTGTGAATTTATTGCAGAAATTTTGAACAGGAGAGGGATACAAGTGCAGGATACGCCAAAATGTTGGAAGAAATTAACAGGACAAACTTTTGACAAAATCTTCTGGCTGGGGGTTAGAGGAAATGGCCAGCTAATCTAGGACTCTATTTGAGCAGTCCCAGTCCTTACAGCAACCTCTGGCACTTTCATCACCAAGCACATGCACACCAGGGATCCTAGATCAAGGTCTTACTCACAATGTCCTAGGACAGCTGTCGTCGATATCAGCTTCCATGTGACACTCTTCATTGAAGGAGAAAGGATCCTTCACTCTCATCCCAGCTAGGGATGAGCCGAACACCCCCCCGTTCGGCTCGCACCAGAACCCGCGAACGGACCTAAAGTCCGTGCGAGCTTTCGAACCCTATTAGTTATAATGGATGCGAACGTTCGAAATCAAAAGTGCTAATTTTAAAGGCTAATATGCATGTTATTGTCATAAAAAGTGTTTGGGGACCTGGGTCCTGCCCCAGGGGACATGTATCAATGCAAAAATTTTTTTTTAAATCGGCCGTTTTTTCAGGAGCAGTGATTTTAATAATGCTAAAAGTGAAACAATAAAAGTGTAATATTCCTTTAAATTTCGTACCTGGGGGGTGTCTATAGTATACATGTAAAGGGGCGCATGTTTCCTGTGCTTAGAAATGTCCCTGCAAAAAGTGTTATTTTTGCAGGAAAGAAAGCTATTTAAAATCACTTGCGGCTAATGTTAATTGACGGCTCCCGTAACACAGAGAACAGTCATTCATTGAAAGTCATTCATAAAAAAAAAGTCATTGATAAAAAATAAAAAAAATTCAAAAAAAAAGCGTGGGGGTCCCCCCAAATTCAATAACCAGGCCCTTCAGGATGGATATTAAGGGGGACCCCAGCCAAAAAATAAAAAAATAAATGGCGTAGGGTCCCCCTCAAAATCCATACCAGACCCTTGAGGTCTGGGATGGATTTTAAGGGGAATCCCAGCCAAAAAAATTGGCGTGGGGTCCCCCTCAAAATCCATACCAGACCCTTATCCGAGCACGCAACCTGGCAGGCAGCAGGAAAAGAGGGGGGGACGAGAGCGGTCCCCCCTCCTGCCTGAACCATACCAGGCCACATGCCCTCAACATTGGGAGGATGCTTTGGGGGTCTGAGACCCCCAAAACACCTTGTCCCCATGTTGATAAGGACAAGGGCCTCGTCCCCCCAACCGTGCCCGGTGGTTGTGGGGGTCTGCGGGCGGGGGGCTTATCGGAATCTGGAAGCCCCCTTTAACAAGGGGACCCCCAGATCCCGGCCTCCCCCCCTGTGTGAAATGGTAAGGGGGTACAAAAGTACCCCTACCATTTCACCAAAAAAGTGTCAAAAATTGTAAAAATGACAGGAGACGGTCTTTGACAATTCCTTTATTAAAATCTTCTTTCTTCTTTCTTCATTCTTCGGTTTCTTCATCTTCTCCTTCCGTCATCTTCTTCCATCTTCTTCCATTTTCTTCTTCCTCTGATCCGCTTCTTCTTGCACTGGTCTTCTCGTCCTTCTCGTCCGGCATCTTCTTCCATGGTGTGGGCATCTGTTCTTCTGTCGGGCCGCTCTTCGCAATGGGAGGCTCCCGCTGTGTGAGGCGTCGCTCCGTCTGACAGGTCTTTTATAACGGAGGGCACCTGGTGACCCCGCCCCCCTCTGACGTCATGGGGAAAGCCATAGGGAATTCCCCATGACGTCCCTGTGTGTCAGAGGGGGCGGGGTCACCAGGTGACCCTCCATTATAAAAGACCTGTCAGAGGCAGCGAAGCCTCACATAGCGGGAGCCTCCCATTGCGAGGAGTGGCCCAAGAAGAGACACCGACGCCGACGTCATGGAAGAAGATGCCGGACGAGAAGGACGAGAAGGCCAGCGCAAGAAGAAGCGGATCGGAGGAAGAATAAAATGGAAGAAGATGGAAGAAGATGACGGAAGGAGAAGATGAAGAAACCGAAGGATGAAGAAATAAGAAAGAAGATTTTAATAAAGGAATTGTCAAAGACCGTCTCCTGTCATTTTTACAATTTTTGACACTTTTTTGGTGAAATGGTAGGGGTACTTTTGTACCCCCTTACCATTTCACACAGGGGGGGTGGGATCTGGGGGTCCCCTTGTTAAAGGGGGCTTACAGATTCCGATAAGCCCCCCGCCCGCAGACCCCCACAACCACCGGGCACGGTTGGGGGACGAGGCCCTTGTCCTTATCAACATGGGGACAAGGTGCTTTGGGGGTCTCAGACCCCCAAAGCATCCTCCCAATGTTGAGGGCAAGTGGCCTGGTACGGTTCAGGCGGGAGGGGGGACCGCTCTCGTCCCCCCCTCTTTTCCTGCGGCCTGCCAGGTTGCGTGCTCGGATAAGGGTCTGGTATGGATTTTGAGGGGGACCCCACGCCATTTTTTTTTGGCTGGGATTCCCCTTAAAATCCATCCCAGACCTCAAGGGTCTGGTATGGATTTTGAGGGGGACCCTACGCCATTTTTTTTTTTTTTTTTGGCTGGGGTCCCCCTTAATATCCATCCCAGACCTGAAGGGCCTGGTTATTGAATTTGGGGGGACCACCACAATTTAAAAAAAAAAAAAATCAATGAATGACAGTTCTCTGTGTTACGGGAGCCATCAATTCATTAGCCGCGAGTGCTTTTAAATAGCTTTTTTCCTGCAAAAATGACACTTTTTGCAGGGGCAGTTCTAAGCACAGGAAACCTGCCCCCCTTCACAGGCAACCTATAGACACCCCCCAGATGTGATACTGCAATGCTGTACTAACAGCACGCACACACAAATCCCCAGAAATAGAGCACATATTGTCAGCAGTCAGCAACACACTGACACGCTGACACTGAAACACAATATGCGAGACCGCCGCCGCGGCGGCCTCTTATACCGTGGGGCGTGTACTAAAGCCCCTGAGCTATAATTGGCTACAGGCATCCTTTCCTAGCTGTCCCTTTAATAAGGACTGTAAGCGCAAGCGTTTTACAGGGTAACTCTACTTTCGTAGAAAAAGAATAACAAATAAAAAAATAATATTATTATAGTATATACAAGTGCTACATAAGACATATTGTAATACATTATTATTAAAATGACAGTCCCTGCATAGCTGTAATTTTCTGTAAACTTTAGTGCAATGTGGCAACCTAGTGGCGTTCTGTACACTTTTGATGTATGGAACATCTCCAGAAATATCAACTCCTGCTTGTGTGATTGTCTCCCTGATCTTCCCAGAAGTCTGCACCAAGATACAAGTCAGATTTTAGGCATCCCGTGAAATCAAAATGTCATTTTTGACAAGATATTTCCATTTTTTTATTGGATATGTTTTATAGTAGAAAGTAAAAATATATTTTTTTTTTTCAAAATTTCCGATCTTTTTTCATTGATATAAAATATGATCAAATACAACCAAAAGAAAGTTCTATTTGTATGAAAAAAAATATTTAAATTTAATTTGGGAATAGTTTCGCATGACCGCTGTGGTAGTGTGGTACCCCACCAGTGTTTGGACGGAGGATTCTCAACCAGGCAGGTTGAGGGGCTCCAGTTTATTTGTTTATTTGGGAGGAAACTGGCTTTTCAGTTTCCTCATTGTTTACTAAAATCCGTTTTGGGATCTGGAGCCCGGGGATTTCATAGCTATCTGGG
Source organism: Lithobates sylvaticus (assembly GCA_028564925.1). Taxonomy (NCBI): domain Eukaryota; kingdom Metazoa; phylum Chordata; class Amphibia; order Anura; family Ranidae; genus Lithobates; species Lithobates sylvaticus. The sequence goes on along the minus strand of CM053035.1, from coordinate 157,276,074 downwards.
TGGGATGAAATCCCCAGTCCTGGGTCCAGATCTTGAGATCCACCAGCATACTGACTGGTCAGGTGTGTGTGTGCTGGGCTATTTGTACACACCTGACCATGGTTCTGGGCTCCACCCTCCTGAGGAGTCCAAGCAAGCAAGGGAGAAGTGTGCATGTCTGCACAGGTCTGTTTGTCAGAGCAGACAGAGGGTCCAAGTCTGTGGGCTGGAAAAGGAAGCTGGAAAAGAGTGCTGAGGTACTGGGTGTACAGGAACTCTGTTAAAGAGCCGAGAGGGCTGAAGCACAAGTCTGAGCAGCCGTACTGCTAAAGAGAGCCAGGTGGCTTGGTATTTTTGGTTTGACTTGCATTATTGCTGTGGAAAGCTGAAACCCCTGTGTGGGCAACTCGTCTGTTTTATGGACATCTTTTTTCTTGAATAAAAGTGGGCCTACAAGCCCTTAAATCGGCATATCTGGCGTGGACTCCGCTCACTGGTAAGCTCTACCCTTAAGCTAAAACATCCTCCGATGTTACACCGCGCAGGTACCAGTTAAAGTAGCACAGTGCATCCTAGGAGATGAGAGAATTGAAAATATATTGTAAAAAACTAAAGCGGATTCGGGGACAGGGAGGGGTATGTGCCCCTTGGTGGGTTAGGTGGAGTTGTGGTCTGGAGAGAAGGGAATTATATATATTAAATCTTTTTTTTTTCTTTTTTGCCTTCTCGTTTCTGTGTTTAATTTTTGGGTGAGTGTTTTAAGACTTCACAATATATGAGGATTATAAGCATTAAGATGGTCCCTGCATAATTTTAAGGCCTGGTTGAACTACAGACTGTAAGATGAAAATTGAGGGGATTGGTCTTGTAAGATTATGTGAGTGATGTTCTAGTTTAATAAAAAATATAATTTGAAAAAAAGTAGCATAGTGGCCTGGTCATGAATGGGGTAAAACCTTCCGGAACTTAAAGTGGTCGTAAACCCTCACATACAGTGCCTTGAAAAAGTATTCACACCCCTTGATTTATTTTACATTTTGTCCTGTTACAACCAAAAACTTGATGTGTTTTATTGGGATTTTATGTGATAGACCAACACAAAGTGGCACATAATTGAGAAGTGGAAAGAAAATGATAAATGATTTACAATTTTTTTTTATATATAAATATCTGAAAAGTGTGGAGTGCATTTGTATTAAGCCCCCTTTACTCTGATACCCCTAACTAAAATCTAGGGGAACCAATTTCCTTCAGAGATAAATAGAGTCCACCTGTGTGTAATCTAATCTCACACTTTTCAGATATTTATTTGTAAAAAAATGAAAAACATTTAATTTTCCTTCCACTTCACAATTATGTGCCACTTTGTGTTGGTCTATCACATAAAATCCCAATAAAATACATTTATGTTTTTGGTTGTAACATGATAAAAATGTGGAAACCATCAAGGGGTATGAATACTTTTTCATGGCACTGTTTATCCAGTGAAGTGAATAGCCTCAGATGATACACAGATGTATCCTACATAAAAAATTTTCCCCTGGAAAAAAAAAGACCTAGCGTGAGTTCCTGGGATGGCTGCAATATAATCCCTACCTCGAAAATAAGCCCTAGTTAAAGTCTTTGTAAAATCATGTAATCCATTCAGTAAAAAGATTATATAATGTGCAGTGTGTCTTCTTGTGTAACTTTATTGTGGAAAATACCATATTTACAGCGCTGTTGGGCACTCACGTGACCCGCCGGAGCTCTTCTCCTCCCGACTGGAATCTATGCCCCTCCCTCTGCAGTATTTCGGAGCGGGGAAGAAGCGCTCTGGCAGGTCATGTGAGCTCCCAGTGGTGCTGTAAATAAGGTGTTTTCCACAAATATAAGCTCCATGCTTATCTCCCTCTAAGCTCCCTCCCGACACAATTTTTTAGCTCATGTTATCAGAAAACTTGTCAGAAGTGACTCATGCTGATAACAGAGGAACAAATCACCAGAAAGAAATGACACTTCGAGTTTTGGAGAGCAACAAACACTACAGATATATGTGCTTAATTCAAATTTCATGAATGGGGTTTACAAATTTCAGGAGTTTTCAGATTTCCTACTGGGTTCGCCAAATTTGCCACCAAACAAACCTGGCCCAGTTAGCTCATCCCGACCTCCTGAGAGTGCCCAGTGGCTGGGTGCTTAGTATGCCAGAGAGGGCACATAGAGTAACGCATAACCTTGGTATTAGAACCTGTTTACTGGTATAATGGTGTGGAAAGGTATCTAAGGTAGCAACTCTACGTCTCTTCCCACTCTTTATACAAGTACGTATCCCAATAAACTTCTCTACTACTTCACTTTACAAGTGAAGCAGAGCCCCAACCCCCCCCCCCCAACCAACAACACCCCCCCTTCCCTGTCACTCGCTATTGATAGGGCCTACAGACAGATCGCTAGGCAGGCAAATAGATAAATAGACAGACAGAGAGGTAGATGGATAGATAGAGACAGAGACAGATAGATACACAGATAGAGAAATAGATACAGATGGATAGATACATACAGACAGACATATAGACAGACAGAGAGTTAGGTAGATAGATATACCGTAGATAGATAGATAGATAGATAGATGCCCTATCTCTTTTTGGAGGAAGTTGTCTGCAACTTTGCATATGATTCCGAAGAATAATTACCTTTAAGTCCCCCGTACTACATGCTGTAGTAAAGTTATTCCATTTAACACATTTGCAGTTTGCCTTTTAATTAGTATAACATTCTCCTGTCATATGTTAAGTGTTGTGACTGCTTGGTGCACTGACCCAGTGAGGTGATGCTATCCATCCATTAGTAATATACCGTGAAAAGCAGCCGTGTTCATTAATAATGTGTAAGCTCAAATCATGAAAGTCTGATACCTAACAGCTTATGGCAACAGGTCTGCAGGAAATGATTTCTCATAGGAAGGGACGATAGGGGAGGGGGGCAGAGTGCCTGAACTGCGAATGCAGGAGAGCCTAGTGCTCCCAAAGGGTAGTTAAGAGAGAGACGAAAGAAGAGGAAAAAAAAAAACAGACTGAGGAGTGGGATATGGAGATGAAATGAGATATGTCTTTACACATTATCTTACTGCACAATGGAGGAAACAAACAAAGGAAATGGAGAAGATTTTTCTATGAAGGCATGATTAGCAGAGATTAAACCTACCTACTGCAGCTCCTCTCGGGCCGTGCATTCCACGGAGCTGCCAACGTCACTTCCGGTTATCCCAGACATAGGGAAAACAGAAGTGACATCGTAACTATGATAGAAAGCACCGTCCATGTCCTAGGACGGGGCCAATGTCTATCATGCACCTGGCCAGATACATACTACGGGCGATGTGTCGGAAGTCGCCCGGCGCGATGAACTGCGCCACAAAGCAGGTTTAAAACCTGCGAATGAATCTCCCTTTCTGCAATCTTGTGATTGCATAGATGTGGCGCTTCCCATATTGCACTGTGTCCGGCGCCCAAACACAGTGCACTTAAGGACCTTTTTTTCTATGGACGGGCTGCCACTGCGTTACACTGGATGTAACAAATCCTTTAGCATTAATACATTTCATGAATAAATATTTTAGCAGTGTATTAAGCTGTTTGCCAGGAGTTCAGCTTTAAACAATTGTTGTGATAGGAAAGCTACGGGACTCAATTTGGCAGCTATAAGTAGTACTTTCAAAGCAACAACATGCTTTGTGACAATTCCTTTCTTCTTATTCTGCGGGTATATGTGCTTTTAACTTAGTGAAGCTCCAGTTCTGCCATATATTCTGACTTCATTGTTTGTTTAGATAAATGCCGCTATTATTGCAGAAATGAAAAAATCATTACTGTGTCTTAAAGTATTGGAACGCTTTGCTTTTCTTTTTGCACAGCAGTCTGCAAAGCTTTTCAATAAACATAAATAAATTCAAGGAATTTTGTCACCCATGGGTTAAATTATACAGTATCTCTTTATTTGCAATAAAAAATGTAATGCGTCATCCAACAGAGTCTGTTGATTAACTCTTTGCCTGCCTACATACAACATAGTATTTCATACTAGGTACTTTTCCAGAGAATCAGGATTCATTTATAGATACTCTCTAGTTAAATATGAAAACAATGCAGTTCAACCAACTCAAGAAACAGAATCTACCTGCGTAAGGATTTTTAGCAGCTCAATTATATTAATAAATTATAAGGATTAATCGTTAAAAGCAGAGATCAGTCACTAATTGGTGGCACAAATGGCTCTTTACAGTGATACAAAGTGATACAAATACAGATACAAATAGCAACAACTTTACAGATATCCAAATCCCCCTTCAACCAAAAACACAGTACATAATAAAACTGAATTCTAGGTGGATATAAAATGTCTGCAATTATTAATAAATCATTAAAAAAAATTATTTTAAATGAAGGCAGTGTAAGTACCAGGGATGTGTGGTGAGGTCAGTGGCTGGTAAAGCACTGGCTAGTATTAGAGCCAAATACACACAGGTTACATATGCTGCAAACGTTAGAGTGAGAGCAATAATTCTAGCACTAGACCTCCTTTTTAACTCTAAACATGTAACCTGTAAAAAAATTTAAAGCGAGATTTATAAGTATTGAAGTTATGCGCAATTCCACAAGCGTGCACGATTTTAAAGTGTGACATGTTTAGTATCTATTTTCTCTGCGTAACATCATCTTTTACATTATCCAAAAAAATAGGGCTAACGTTAGTGTTTTTCTTTTTATTCATAAAAAAAAAAAAAAATTTCCCCAAAAAAACGCGTTTAAAAAAATTGCTGCGCAAATGCCGTTTGACATAAAAAGTTGCAACAACTACCATTTTATTCCCTAGGGTGTCTGCTAAAACAATATATATATAATGTTTGGGGGTAATTTTCTAGCAAAAAAATGGATGATTTTTAAATGTAAGAGAGAAGTGTCAGAATTGGCCTGGGTGGCAAGGGGTTAATTACCATAAGTAAGTAATATACAAAAAAAAAAAAGATTATATATTGTTGTTAAGGTAATTTACTATATTTTCTAAATCTGTACTCAAGCAGGTGGCTTAACGGACAAATTACTGATGCTTGAAGTTATAACTTCCAACCAGTAATTTTACAGTAAATAGATAAATTATTATTATAACATATAGCATATAAATATATAGTTACATAGTTGGTGAGGTCGAAAAAAAGACACAAGTCCATCAAGTCCAACCTATGTGTATGATTATAGGTCAGTATTACATTGTATATCCCTGTACGTTGCGGTCGTTCAGGTGCTTATCTAATAGTTTCTTGAAACTATCGATGCTCCCCGCTGAGACCTCCGCTTGTGGAAGGGAATTCCACATCCTTGCTGCTCTTACAGTAAAGAACTCTCTACGTAGTGTAAGGTTAAACCTTTTTTCTTCTAATTTTAAGAAGTGGCCACGAGTCTTGTTAAACTCCCTTCTGCGATATCTGGTGACCCCACAATATCCCTATTGTGGGGTCACCAGTACGACATTTATAAATTGAAATCATATCCCCTCTCAAGTGTCTCTTCTCCAGAGAGAATAAGTTCAGTGCTCGCAACCTTTCCTCATAACTAATATACTCCAGACCCTTTATTAGCTTTGTTGCCCTTCTTTGTACTCACTCCATTTCCAGTACATCCTTCCTAAGGATTGGTGCCCAGAATTGGACAGCATACTCCAGGTGCGGCCGGATCAGAGTCTTGTAGAGCAGGGGAATTATTGTTTTATCTCTGGAGTTAATCCCGTTTTTAATGCATTCCAATATTCTGTTGGCTTTGCTTGCAGCAGCTTGGCATTGCATGCCGTTGCTGAGTCTATCATCTACTAGGACCCCCAGGTCCTTTTACATCCTAGATTCCCCTAAAGGTTCTCCCCCTAGTGAGTAGATTGCATTCATGTTTTTGCCACCCAAATGCATTATTTTACATTTTTCTGCATTAAACCTCATTTACCATGTAGTTGCCCACCCCATTAATTTGTTCAGATCTTTTTGCAAGGTTTCCACATTATGCATAGAAGTTATTGCCTTGCTTAGCTTAGTATCGTTCGCAAATACAGAGATCTTATAGATTAAATAGGATTGACCCCAGCACAGAACCCTGGGGGACCCCACTATCCACCCCTGACCATTCCGAGTATTCCCCATTTATCACCACCCTCTGAACTCGCCCTTATAACCAGTTATGTATGTAACTATATGTAACTTTCTCTGATTGGACGAGGAAGAGAGGAGGGATGGAGGACATCCCAATCTTCTATCTCACCCGATCAGAGAACACCTTGTATTCATTAAAGGAAAAAAAAGAAAAAATTCTGCATCCCCATCAGTCCTCTGTATGTGATCTATAAAGGATTACATGCGTCAAAGCTGGACCAATACAAGTTGAAAAAAAAAATGCTTAATGTGTGGGAGAGGAAGAAGGGCGGGGGGGGGGGGGGGGGTAAAGCTTTGCCCAGAGATGGAAGATGAGATTAGACTTGATAGAATTGTTGATACATTAATGGGCTTAAGTAACTATTTTCCAAGAAACACTTTGAGGCACATAAGTCATGATGATTTTTTCTTTTGTTGCAATGTCATTTTCTTGTATAAGTGTAAAAAAAAAAAAGAAAAGACCTGAACTGGTATGGATTTTGAGGGGGAACCAATAACCAATAACTTGGGCGCCACCCCCTCTGTCACGCCACCCCCTCTGTGTAGAATTTATAGATTCATGCATAGCATCCATAGCCGCTGTAGCCACCCCCTATCCCCTACTCAGCGTCCAACGCCTTTTTAGGACGCCGGGCACCTGAATTATAGCAGGGGGGGGGGGGGTTTGAAGCACCTGATTAGAGACATAGGGTGGACTCGGAATGCAGAGCATTGTGCAACCTGTTCTTTAAAAAAAAAAAAAAAAAATGTCTAACTTTTATTCCTATTACAAGGAATGTAAACATCCCTTGTAATAGAAAAAAGCATGATAGGACCTCTTAAATATGAGATCTGGACTCAAAAAGACCTCAGATCTCATATTTACCCTAAAATGCAATAAAAAAAAATGTAGTTTGAAAAAAAAATATCCCTTTAAGAGCTATGGGCGGAAGTGACATTTTGACGTTGCTTCCGCTCTGAAATAGTATAGAGGCGGGTGGAGGTGATATTCCCTTCACTCAGCTCCATACCACAGAGGGGAGAGGATCCAATCACCTCCGCCGGTAAGTGGCAGAGGGCACCTGAGCGTGGAGGGAGGGGGGGCCCTCTCCCGCCACCAATAAAAGTGATCTTGCGGCGAATCCACCACTGAGACCACTTTTATCTGAAAGCAGACCATCCGCTGAAGAAGTGGATACTGGGGTTATGGTAGCTAGCGTAAGTGGTTAAATGTAAAGACTTATTCTTGCTGGCAGTTAGAATCTTCAATATTTGCAAACAAAATGAAGATTTCCTACTTAGAATAAGCATATTTAGTCAGGTTAGTAAAACAGCAATATCAGAACTGATTCAATCATGCAGTTTGTAGTGTACATAGATTTGCAAAACAATGGGTTAAAGGAATATTCCTAAACTTTGTTTTATCTCATGGTTACTGTGAAATTGTGTGAATGCATCAATGCAGTGCATGTTATCTCAGCTTGCAGAGCTTGGATTCATTAAATGAGTTTACCAAAAATTTGAATATTGCAGAATATACAGCCTCATGCTACATAACTAAGCTCTATTTCATGCTGAATAAACTAAATAATTAATGTATCGTAAATAGAAAACATTAGACAGATTTTTACTCAAAAAACATTTTATTAAAATAAATTTGATAAATAGATTTTTATCCACCCTGGTTGCCAGGGCTTATAATAGGTGCTCTGGTGGTTAGTAGGACCTCTTAACCCAACCACATCATCTCCAGCTTTAATGAATATCATGTTTTTCTGGTTTCAGGTCATTTCAGTGTCTTGGCAACCTTTGGGAAAAGACTCATTGCTGCTTCTGAGCAAAGACCATCTGTGCCTGTGTTACCTGGAGTCCGAAGATGAACAGTGAAGTCATGAAGAGATAATCCTACAAAAACATTTACACAATCCACTTTTCATTCTACCAGCAGATGTCTGGCTATAGTTGAGTCTGGGTTATCCCTTTCCTTGATGGGGTGTATTCAGCATGGCCAAATGTAGCATAGCATGCAGAAATGACTTCACCAATCTGAAGTCCCTTACCTGAAAAAGGCTGTGGTGACTTTAAACTTCCTAAATATTCTTCTTCTGGGCTTCTGTTTCTATGGTGGTCTTTGAAGGATGCAACGTGTGCCTCATCAGTAGTTTTTACATGGTAACAAGGTGCAACTATATTGGCGCCAATGATTTCAGTGTGCTATCAGGGCAATAGAACCGTTTTTATAAAGAATAAGGTTTCATGGTTACAGGGGTTGGTTAAGGTTAAAGTTCAACCCTAAATTTTTAAACACAACTCTCCCCCTACCTAAAATATATATATATATATGTGTGTATGTGTGTATGTGTGTATGTGTATGTGTGTATGTGTGTATGTATGTGTGTGTGTGTATGTATGTATGTGTATGTGTGTGTGTATGTGTGTGTGTATATGTGTGTGTATGTGTGTATGTGTGTATGTGTGTGTGTGTGTGTGTGTGTGTATGTGTGTGTGTGTGTGTGTGTGTGTATGTGTGTGTGTGTGTATGTGTGTGTGTGTGTATGTGTGTGTGTGTGTGTATGTGTGTGTGTGTGTATGTGTGTGTGTGTGTGTATGTGTGTGTGTGTGTGTGTGTGTGTATGTGTGTGTGTGTGTATGTGTGTGTGTGTGTGTATGTGTGTGTGTGTGTATGTGTGTGTGTGTGTATGTGTGTGTGTGTGTATGTGTGTGTGTGTGTATGTGTGTGTGTGTGTATGTGTGTGTGTGTGTATGTGTGTGTGTGTGTATATACACACACACAGTATCTCACAAAAGTGAGTATAATTTACATTTTTTTTTTATATTTTATTATATCTTTTCATGTGACAACACTGAAGAATTGACACTTTGCTACAATGTAAAGTAGTTAGTGTACAGCTTAAATAACAGTGTCAATTTGCTGTCCCCTCAAAATAACTCAACACACAGCCATTAATGTCTAAACCGCTGGCAACAAAAGTGAGCACACCCCTAAGTGAAAAATGTCCAAACTGGGCCCAAAGTGTCAATATTTTGTGTGGTCACCATTATTTCCCAGCACTGCCTTAACCCTCTTGGGCATGGAGTTCACCAGAGCTTCACAGGTTGCCACTGGAGTCCATGACATCTTGGACTGGTGGATGTTAGAGACCTTGCGCTCCCCCAACTTCTATTTGAGGATGTCTCACAGAGGCTCAATAGGGTTTAGATCTGAAAACATGCTTGGTCAGTCCATCACCTTTACCTTCCGCTTCTTTAGCAAGGCAGTCACGTTTGGGAGGTGTGTTTGGGGTCGTTATTATGTTGGAATACTGCCCTGCAGCCCAGTCTCCGAAGGGAGGGGACCATGCTCTGCTTCAGTATGTCACAGTACATGTTGGCATTCATGGTTCCCTCAATGAACTGTAGCTCCCCAGTGCCTGCAGCCCCAGACCATGACACTACCACCACCATGCTTGACTGTAGGCAAGATACACTTGTCTTTGTACTCCTCACCTGGTTGCCGCCCCACACGCTTGACATCATCTGAACCAAATAAGTTGATTTTGGTCTCATCAGACCACAGGACATGGTTCCAGTAATCCATGTCCTTAGTCTGCTTGTCTTCAGCAAACTGTTTGTGGGCCTTCTTGTGCATCATCTTTAGAAGAGGCTTCTGTCTGGGACGACAGCCATGCAGACCAATCTGATGCAGTGTGCAGCTTATGGTCTGAGCACTGACAGGCTCACCCCCTTACCCCTTCAACCTCTGCAGCAATGCTGGCAGCACTCATTCGTCTATTTCCCAAAGACAACTTCTGGATATGACGCTGAGCACGTGCACTCAACTTCTTTGGTCAAACATGTCCTCCTATTATGGCAAAAATTTATAGCACATGTCTCTGGAAATAAACAGACATGATTGCACAGCATCCAATCACCTCCAATGTCCCCCTGTAGCTGGTTCCACACACACCTAAATAATAATTAAAAAATGAAGAATGTACCAGCCTCCAACCTCTCACCGTTGGTCCAACAAACCCTAAATAATAATTAAAAAAATTACCAGCCTCCAACCTCCCCTTATAGCTGGTTCAACACACACCTAAATAATAATAATTAAAAAAAATAAGAATGTACCAGCCTCCAACCTCCCCCTATAGCTGGTCCAACAGACCTAAATAATAGGAATAAAAAAAAGAAAAAAGTACCAGCCTCCAACCTCCTCCTATAGCTGGTTCAAACACAACAAAAGGAACCAGCCTCCAGTCTCCCCCTAAAGCTGGTCCAAAACACACCTAAAAAATAAAAAAGGAACCAGCCTCCAACCTCCCCCTATAACTGGTTCAACACACACCTAAATAATAATAATGAAAAAAGTACCAGCCTCCAACCTCCCCCTATAGCTGGTTCAACACACACCAAAAAAAATAAAAGAATCCAGCCTCCAACCTTCCCTATGGCTGCTTCATCAACACGTTTAAATAATAATAATAAAAAAATGAACCGGCCTCCAACCTCCCCCTATAGCTGGTCCAACAAACACCTGAAAAAAAACTAGCAGCCTCCAACCTTCCCCCATAGCTGGTTCAACACACACCTAAATAATAATAATAATTAAAAAAAAAAAAAAAGTACCAGCCTCCAACCTCCTCCTATAGCTGGTTCAAAACACACCAATAAAAAAGGAACCAGCCTCCAACCACAGTGGCTGCGTTTGATGGTACAGTGGGTGCATTTGACAGGCACAGTGGAGGCAATTGATGGGCACAATAGCTGCGTTTGATGGTACAGTGGCTGCAATTTATTTGCACAGTGGTTGCGATTGATGGTACAGTGAAGCTGCAATTTATGTTTTTTTTTTCAGAATTTTTTACTTTGTTTGAGCCCCCCCAAAAAATTTTGAGCACCAGCCGCCACTGCCTCCTCTCTCACTACCCTTCCCCCCTCTCCTATCCTCTTACTACCCTTCCCCCCTCTCCTATCCTCTTACTACTCTTCCCTCTCTCCTAGCCTATCATTACCCTCCCCCTCTCCTGTCCTATCACTACCCTTCCCCCTCTCCTATGACTACCCTTCCCCCTCTCCTGTCCTATCACTACCCTTCCCCCTCTCCTGTCCTCTCATTACCTTTCCCCCTCTCCTGTCCTATCACTACCCTTCCCCCTCTCCTAACCTATCACTACCCTTCCCCGCTCTCTCTCTGCCTCCTGTCCTGTTTAGTATGGGCAATGTCATAAGCTGTATTTTTTTCCCAACAGCTCATTTTCTTTTTTGACTCTCCCATAGATGGCTTGAGTGTTTTCTATCTGTTTTTGTGTCTTTTTCCGCTCTTCTTCTTTCCGATTCTATTCTCTTATCCATGCTTCCTCCGCTGTATTCTTGTCTTCCTCCTGCTGCTTCTTTTTTTTCTCTGATGCATTCTTGTATTGTAGACTTTGTTTTCCAGTCTTGTTTGTACATTCTCTCGCTCTGTGCTCTCTTTTTCCCTCAGCTCCTCATTCCTTTTCTGTTCTTCCCTCACTTTCTTCCTGTCTCTCACCTGCCGCGCCTTCTCCCGTTCCACGCTTCTCTGCCACTTTCTCACATTGCGGGTTGGAATGTTTTCCCTCCTTTCTTGGTCCTGTTTTACCTTTTCCTGCCCTACTTTCCTGTCTCTCTCTTCTCCATCTAAGATGGCTGACTGCTATCACTGAATGCCGATTCACACTAGTGCGATGCAAGAACCCTACAAATTCAGTGCGGGTTCCTGCATCGCACATGAATCGCACAGTGGTTCACACCGCTGCGGGTGTCAATGTAAAGTTAACGACACCCCCAGATTGGTCATCAGATTGCAGTGCGAACTGTGAAATGGTGCAGGAATCGGATCGCATAAGTGTGAGCACCCATGTGATCCGATTCCAGTGCGGACCAAATAAAGGGTCCTGCACCATTTTGGTGCGAATGTGATGCGATTTCAGCCATACAGTTTGTAGGACTGAAATTTAATCGCACAGACATCACATGTGATCTGAACATCAATGCGGTGTGAATCACATGCGCTGGCTGGCATCGCACTCGTTTGAACCCGGTATACACATGGCATAGTAAAAAAAACTGAAGAGCTAAACAATGGATCATTCTGGAGAATCGTATTGGTGTGAACGAGGGTAGTGTTAAACTATGTATCCATGCACACTATAGGCATTTACAGGAGTTTAGAGGCAGGAGAGTTTAGAGACAAAAAATAAATAAATACAAAATGACTCGTGCATTCAAGAGACAAGGGTTTTGTCAGAAAAACACTTGACGCACTTGAACGTGTGCAAACGTGTCTAAACATGCATTAACATTAGGCACTTTTAGCACTTGGGTGTTTTTTTTATATTTCATCAGCCAGAATAAATTAATATTTTTGCCAATAAAATTAATAAATGCCCAAGGGCTTGATGCTCCTAAAAGCGTTTGAAAAAATGCGGCTTAGGAGCATTTTTGCAGCTGCTTTTCTCCTGCTGGGGGAAAAGCATTTAGAAGAGCCCCAGTGTGCATTAATCCTTAGTAAGCTCATGCCAGTAAGAACTGTGTTTTAGGATTTGTCAGCCCACCTTTATTAAATGAAATAAAGCCCAAAATAAAGTAGCTGCAAGACATGCAGGTATTTTTTACCATTAAAACAGGAACTGAAAAAATAATACCAAGCCACCAGCCTTCCTCTTATCATCAGCATCACTGCTTTAACCTTTAACCTTGGCCTTTTGACTGGTTCCTTAGAATGTCTTACACTGTTTGGTCTCTCAGACTGTCTTACACGGTTTGGTCCCTCAGACTGTCTTGCACGGTTTGGCAAAGGTGGCCACACTCCGAAATGAATAACCACACCCATCATTATAACACATGACATCATCACAACCATTTTGTGGGCCTGCCACACTTCCCTGCTGTCCACAGTGGCTCTTATCCATGTGATATACACACTCAGTCTTCTGCTCTTTCTGGCTGTTCCTGGTGTTCCCGTGGTCAATAGGGATGAGCTCAATGTTTTAATCGAACATAAATTTGATTCGAACATCGGGTGTTCACCCGTTCGCCGAACAGCGAAAATTATGTGACGTTTGCGGGAAATTTGAGCGCCGCGGAACGGATCATAATGCACTGCGAGATCGCAGTGCATTGCTGTATGATGATTGGCCAAAGCATTCACCTGACCTGCATGCTTTGGCCAATCACAGCGTGCTCTTCTAAGAGAGCCATAATTATGACATTTATGACATTGCATGGCAACTGGCGGTCACTATGCCGTGATGCCCATCTCCCTGCCCCCTGTGACATCATTCACAGCCAATCTCAGACTGACAATAAAGCGAGGAGAGCCATGCGGCGAGCTGCATATAAAAGACAGGGAAGAAACCCCAGGGAGAGGCAATGATGACATTGCAGAGCTTATATAATACCACACCTGTACAATATCAATGCTGTTTAAGCATAATTTTGCCCGTGGCCCAGCACACATGGGCACACCATTTTTAGGGGGGTTTACTATCCAACATTCAGGGTCTCCCAACTCCATGAGAAGCTGAACATGGAGGGGTAGGTTCCGAAGGGGGGGATATACTTGCAGCAAACAAAGTACTTACCAACTGCAATCAACAGGTGGCCTGAAGCATGACCAAAAAAGAACACTTTAGTTGTGGGCTGTCTTTTATTTACCTAGGAAGAGGTGGTCCTGTGGGGCTCCAGAGGAGGTGTTAACCTGTTGTGGGCCAGAAAACATGAAGTCATGAAGTTAGTCATTCTTGGTTTGTAAGACTAGCCTATAGGGATGAGCTTGATGTTCAGGTCGAACGTAAGTTCAACTCAAACATTGGGTGTTCGTCCGTTTGCCAAACAGCAAACATTATAGGGCGAATTGGAAAATTTGAGCATCTTTGAGCATCTTTGCGCCCCATAATGCAATGCGAGATTACAATGCATTGCTGTATGATGATTGGCCAAAGTATGCACCTGACCTGCCTTCTTTGGCCAATCACAGCGCGCTCTCCTGAGAGAACCATAATTGGCCAAAGGCAGGGTGCCTTTGGCCAATCATGACTCAGGGGGACTAAGTCCAGGCGCTACACTATATAAGGCTGCTTACATAGCAGCCGTGTATAGTGTGTGGACGGAGATAGTTTGAGCTAGATTAGACAGGCAGGTTAGTTAGTGGCAGTGTATTTGATTGCTGTGGTTAAGGGGAACCCTGCACCGACATTTTTTTCAAGAAGGCGTGGGGTTCCCCACAAAATCCATACCAGATCCTTATCTGAGCATGCAACCAGGCAGGCCGCAGGAAAAGGGGGTGCGAGAGAGCACTCCCCTCCTGAATCATACCAGGCCACATGCCCTCAACATGGGGAGGGTGCTTTGGGCTCCCCCCAAAGCAACGTGTCCCCATGTTGGTGGGGACAAGGGTCTCATTCCCACAACCCTTGTCCGGTGGTTGTGTGGGGGTCTGTGGGAGGGGGGCTTATCGGAATCTGGAAGCCCCTATTACAAGGTGGCCCCCAAATCCCTCCCCCCTATGTGAATGGGTATGGGGTACATTGTACCCCTACCCATTCACCAAAAAAGTAAAAATGACAGGAGACAGTTTTTGACAATTCCTTTATTAAAAAAAATAAAAAGTGTCCTGCGATGTCCATGCATCTTCAATCACGTCACCGACGGTCGAGAGGAAAAAAAAGGAAAAACTCTGCCTCCATGGGAGGCCTCCCGCCGACTGCATCCTTTTTGCAGTGACAGCTGTTATATAGCCAAGGGCTATGTAAACGGGTGAACCCGCCCCTTCTGAACTCCTGGTTTCAGGAACCTTATATTACATCCACATCGAGGGGCTTGATCACCATTGACCACCTGGAAGGTGCCACCTGCTGGGGACCTATTAATACACTTTTTAAATGTCATTTAAACATGAGTGCACATTTATTTTTTTTCATTTTACCAATATGTTTTAATAAATGCTACACATAGGTAGTGGCACTTTTCTTTCCTTTTTTCCTGTTTATACATCAGTTAGTGTTATATTGCCCACAGCACCATCGCAGTCCCATTATAAGTCGCTGATCGCCACCATTAGTTGTATAAAAAAAATAAAAATAAAAAAAATTCCAGTATATATCCCATAGTTTGTAGACGCTACAAATTTCACACAAACCAATCAATATACACCTATTGGGATTTTTTTTCATCAAAGCAGAATACATTTTGGCCAAAATTTATGAAGAATTTTTTTTTTAAGTGGATATGTTTTACGGCAGAAAGTAAAATATATTGTTTTGCTTTTTTCATTTATATTGCCAAAAATAAAACATATCAAATACCATCATAAGAAAGCTCTATTTGTGTGAAAAAAAATGATATACATTTTGTTTGGGTACAATGTTGCATGATCGCGCAATCACCAGTTAAAGTAGCAAAGTGCTGAATAACAAAAAAAGGCCTGGTCATGAATGGGGTAAAATCTTCTGGAGTACAAGTAGTTAATCAGTTTTATATATATGTCAATATTCCTACAAAAAGTGGGCTAATGTGTTTCTGCAATAGTTAAAAATAGCAGTGCACTTTATCATACACTTGTGCAACGTGTGTGCTTCCCCCTGCCTGGCAGGACATTCTACAGGACATGGTGGGGTGGTAAAAAAACTGGCAAAAATGGGAGAATTTCTATGCAGAAAGAGGGACATATTTCATACTTCGGTTACTATAGCTGCTACACTATATTACCAGAAGTATGTGGACGCCTGCATTCACATGAACTTTAATGACATACCAGTCTTAGTGCATAGGGTTTAATAATGAGTTTGCCCACTCTTTGCAGCTGTAACAGCTTCAACTCTTCTGGGAAGGCTGTCCACAAGGATTAGGAGTGTGTCTATGGGAATGTTTGACTATTCTTCTCATAGCGCCTTTGTGAGGTCAGGCACTGATCTGGACAAAAATAGGAATAAAGAAAAGAGGGTGCCCCAGCCTTGTGCATCATCCTTTGATACATTTTTTAAAAGAACAGATTAAAAACTACTCACAAGCATGTGAAAGAAAAAACACAACGTAAAAGCCTTCAAGTGACAAACGGTCTCGGTACAACAGTCTCCAGATGGTGAAGAAGGATACCTTCTTCCTCAGTGCCTACTGATGTTGGACAAGAAAGCTTGGCTCTAATTCATCCCAAAGGTGTCCTATTGGGTTGAGGTTAGGACTCTGTGCAGGCCAGTCAAGTTCCTCCATCCCAAACTCGCTCATCCATGTCTTTGTTGCTTGCTTTGTGCACTGGTCCAAAAGGCAGCCGTCTCAATACTTTTGGTAATATACTGTATGTGGTGCTCTCTTTTCTGTTACATATTGGCTACCATTGCTATCCTTTCTTTCTGAAAATGATTTTCAGCAGCAGAGCAGAAAGCAAAAGTTGGGCCTCCGGACACATTGGAGGGTACATACTCATTTTATTTTTTTGTGCCTCTTGCAGTAAACATCACAGCCAAGACATCCGCAGTCATTCTTTAGGATCAATGTTTATTTTATCTAAAACAGCAAAACGTACAGTGACTTTAAACCAAATAATTAACTTTCTACTATTTCATTTTATTTCACTCAAATCAAATAATAAGGTAAAAGGAAAAGTTTTGTGGTCAGCTGATTTTTTTTTTTTTTACATCAGTAAAATGTGCATTATGGCTGGCAGAGGCCAAAGTGACACAGTCATTAATCTTCTGTTGCAAAGAGGCCTGCCAGCGTGCAGCACTGGGGAACAAACAGGTATACTGCTGAGATATTACATATGAGATGCCTTTCATTCCAAAACTCTACGGGGCTGGCCAGGTTTCCTTACTGATATAATCAGCAAGAAATCACATAGCACTACAATAAAGTTATTATTTATTTATTTACTTATTTCAGGTACTTATATAGCGCCGTCAATTTACGCAACGCTTTACATATACATTATGCATTCACATCAGTCCCTACCCTCAAGGACCCTAACTCACATTCATACTAGGGACAATTTAGACAAGTTATGGCAGTATTGTGCTTTTTGGTACCATGACCACTACTTTGGGATTAAATCACTTATAGAATGAATGAAGAGCATTTGGCAACATGCAGACATTAGTAATACATAATCAAATCGAATAGCTTTTTACCTGAGTCAGCTTTGTGTTTTTTGGAAGCATCATTTCAAAAAAAATATGTGTTTCAATAAGCTTTGGGCCTGCATTAAACAGAATAATCGATCCATCAGTTACTCTCCTTGATCCAGAAACTTTCTAATCTGCTCTTAGCTGCTGGGTACTGATTTATGGCCTTCAAGGGTCAATCCATCTAAAATGGCATTTGATTGATAGGTAGAATCTGGTAAAATAAGGTACTCTCTGGCTTTATATACCTCCTGGGGACTTACAACCTTATGTGTTGTTTTCACTTGATATAAAATCAACATTTAACATAGAGAGCAGGAGTTCCTGATAACGACTTGTGCGTAGACTTGGGAACGTAAACTGGAGCTAAAGTCGAAAACAGACTTAAGATTGCTGCTTATCTTTGCTGCAAATATAAGCTAAAGCCCTGTAATACTAATTCATTTTTTAAAGCAGGTTGCCATGTTTATGTAAAAAGAAAAAACAACCAGAAATCGCGCTTGCAGCCGATAGCAACCTAGAAAAATAAGCAGCTTGCCTTATTATTATTATACACTATTTATATAGCGCCAACAGTTTACGAATCGCTTTACAATGTATAGGGAGGACAACACAATTGCAGTACAAAAGGTACAGGAGGGCCCTGCTCGAGAGCTTACATTCTAAAGGGACGGGGTGGTGGTACAAAAGGTAATAGCTGCAGAGAATGATTTGATGGGGGTGGCTCTGGGACAGTTGTTGTTAGGTGGGTGTGGGATAGGCTTCCCTGAATAAATGAGTTTTCAGGGATCTCTTAAAGGTGGACAGGATAGGGGCTGATCGGACATAATGGGGCAGGGAGTTCCAGAGGATGGGAGAGGCTCTGGAGAAGTCCTGAAGCGAGCATGGGAGGAGGTAACAAGGGAGCTAGAGTGCAGGAGGTCCAGGGAGGAGCGGAGGGGACGATTTGGGCGATATCTGCAGATGAGGTTGGTAATGTAGATGGGGGCGATGCTGTGGATGGCTTTGTATGTTATGGTTAGCATTTTGAATTTTACAATTCTTATATTGCTTATACAATTCTTATATAAAGCCTTATATTCTGATATGGAATATACATGTATAAAAAGGTAAAAAGGCAGCACTAAAACACCCAAGACGATTGGTCCAAGGACTATACATATTCAAAGGAAGTGCAAATAAATTGTTCATACATATAAAAGTATGTATTCTGTAAATTCAAAACATTTCCTAAAAACGAGGTGTGCAACCACATGTAAAAAACAGCCAAGAATTTCAAAAATTTACTACAATTTTTGTATATACAGTACATAGTTGATAAACAGTTGTAAAAGCTTGTGGGTGGGGCCTCCTCACCCTGCATGCGGGGGTGCCATTCACATGTACACGCTCACCATTGCCTGGGACCAGGTGAGGCCACGTTCATTGGAAAGTCAACATTAAGGTGGTACCCTGACTTAGAGATGAGCCATCTAGTGTGTGCAGCTGTGTAACATAAAGACTTCCTCTGTGAAACATTCTGTCCCATGTCACTACACACCTTTGCTCTATGAATTTAGAATTTAGGAGGGACACTGCTGATCCTGTGCCCTACTCCACCAGTTCAGCATACCTCTGCCACCTCACTCCCAGTGACAGAATGGTGTCCCGCTGTGCACTAGCACGGACCTCCTGCGTGCACAAAATTAACTCCTTCTCTTTCCCGCATCAGAGTACAGGAAAACAACATACTGGGTATGACAACTGGGGATTCTCTTTTCTATACTAAGGCCCTGCACTTCCTTTTTGGACATCTTGACACAGGTGGTCGTGGCTGTCTTTCATGGAGGTTTACCATATTGGATCTCCATTGGAAGATATTTATATACCTTAATTCATAACCACATGCATCTGAGTTGGCTCCTGTCCCCCCGTGATAAGTTTTGGGATCAGTACTTACCCGGAATAACTATCTGTGTCATTTGGGCTCACAAATGCTCACTGTGCTCTGTGGGATGTTGGCATATTATTCTCCCATAGGTAAAACAGATGACTATAAACTATAGCAGACTAAATAGAAGGTTGTCTTTGTATTCAATGATAGATTTACTGGCTGCAGCTTAATTGCAATCCCTAATTAATGCTCTGGAGTGACATAGGTTACTCTTGTGAACACATGGGAAAGGTCCTGAGGAAGCACTCATGCGAAATGCGTTGGATTGTTAATCTTGAAGCTATGTATTTAATTATCGTTTCATATATTTATACTATTTGCTGCAATCTTGAGAATTGTAACCTTACACAAGGCATAACTCATCCCATGGTATTTTATCTTGAATGATGTTTAAATGCTGTAATAAAGATTTTGTATTTTTTTTTATATGGTTAGTGGTTTCCCTGGTACCAGTAAAGTCTGTTATTTTTTGTACATTTTGATATATGATAATAGGATGTGGTCCATATGTTGGCAGCCTATTTGTGCCTAGTTTTATAATAGAAGCAGCTGCTTCATTAGGCTAAAACACCAAAGGCCAGTTTAATATATTATTATTATTATGCTGTATATATAGGGATGAGTCGAACACCCCCGGGTTCGGTTCGCACCAGAACCTTCGAACGGACCGAAAGTTCGTGCAAATTTTCGAACCCTATTCGTTATAATGGACGCGAACGTTCGAAATCAAAATTGCTAATTACAGCGGCCAATATGCATGTTAATGTCATAAAACAGGTTTGGGGACCCGGGTCCTGCCCCAGGGGACATATATCAATGCAAAAAGAACTTTTAAAAACTAACGTTTTTTCGGGAGCAGTCATTTTAATGATGCATAAAGTGAAAAAAAAAAAGTGAAATTTTCCTTTAAATATGGTACCTGGGGGGTGCCTAAAGTATGCCTGTGAAGTGGCATGTGTTTCCCGTGTTTAGAACTGTCCCTGCACAAAATGACATTTGTAAAGGAAAAAAAAAGAAGCCATTTAAAACCACTTGCGGCTTTAATGTCATGTCTTGTCCTGGCCGCCATATGGCTGAAAATCCTTGATAAAAATGGCATGGCTACCCCATCACCCCCCCCCCCCCCCCCCCCCCCCCCACCCCCAGTCTTGTATGGATATTAAGGGGGACCCCGCACCCAAAATAAAACCCTATACCTACAACCCTATATACTCTGAACGGCAGTATATAGGTGGTGCAAACAAGACACGGTCTGTAGGTTTGTTCTTAAGTAGAATCTGAACAGGTACATTATGAAGTGTAGCTCCATCCCCAAAAAATCTATTTTTAAGCTTTTTGGAGAACATAGGGAGGGGTTATCACCCCTGTAACATTTGCTGTCTTTGCACATCTGTTCAGAACATTTCACCTCACTTTCCGTCCCAATGACAAATGTTTTTGGAAAAGTGGGGTTTTAATTGAAACAAGGATTGGTGATAAAGCATCAGTAGAGAGGAGATACCTTTTTCCCAAATTAAATCTAACAGGATCGAATTTCCCTTCCTAGGGTAGATTTCCTCTCACTTCCTGTTTTCTCTTTCCGTTTGCAAGTAGGAGTCGTTTGTAAGTTGGATGTTTGAAAGTAGGGGCCTGCCGTATATACTCTGCAGAAATGTGCCCTATTAGATGTTGGTGTAGCCACAAGACTGGTGGGCACAGGAATGGGCCCTGCTGTGAGTTAATAGATCAAGATTTGTACTTGCATGCACCTGTTGAACCGGGCAGAAAAATTGGGCCTTTGGTGGTGGTGGTGGTGGACAGTGTTGCCACAAGACTCTAAGCCCTCACAGTTACTCTTGGTGGGTGCAGGAATGGGCCCTGCTGTGAGTTATTAGATCAAGATTTGTAATTACATGCACCTGTTGAACAGGGCAGAAAAATTGGGCCTTTGGTGGTGGTGGTGGTGGACGGTGTTGCCACAAGACTGTAGGCCCTCATAGTTACTCTTGGTGGGCGCAGGAATGGGCCCTGCTGTGAACTATTAGATCAAGATTTGTAATTACAATCCCCTGTTAAACAGGGGCTGAAAAATTTTGCCTTAGGCATTGGTGCTGGTGCCACAACACTGCAACCCCTCACAGATACTGTACTCTTAGCACAGCAATGAGACCTGTTGCAAAGCATTGCCTAAAAATTGTAATTACACGCCCCAACAGGGGCTGAAAATTGTGCCTTAGGCACTGGTGCTGGTGCCACAACACTGCAACCCCTCGCAGATACTGTACTTGGAGCACAGCAGTCACACCTGTTGCGAAGCATTTTTAAAAAAAATTGTAAGTACACGCCCCTGTTATACAGGGGCTGAAAAATTGTGCCTTAGGCACTGGTGTGGTGGCATGGATCATTGAGGAAGAGGATAGTCAGTGAACATAACAGGACAGTCACTCAGCATCAGCATAGGCAGTCTTGAAGGGATGTGACATTATAAATTATTCAGTTATATCCGCTTCAGGTGCCTGGTAGCTGGTGGTGATCCAAGACTGATTCATTTTTATGAAGGTCAGTCGATCAACCGAGTCGGTGGACAGGCGCACCCTATGATCGGTGACAAATCCTCCAGCAGCACTGAATGTGCGTTCGGAAAGAACGCTGGATGCAGGACAGGCCAGTAGCTCAATTGCATACTGTGCAAGCTCTTGCCAGTGATCCATCCTCAGGACCCAGTAAGCCAGAGGATTTTCGGTGGGAAAGGTGTCCAAGTCTGACCTTGCCCCTAGGTATTCCTGCACCATGTATATCGGACGCTGGCGATGGTTGCTGGAACCGATCATACCTTGGGGCTGCGGACTAAAAAATTGTCTGAACGCATAGGTCAGACGTGCACCTTCCCCACCGCTCCTCCTGCTACTGACCGAAGCCTCAGCAACTCGTCGTCCAGGACCAGGAGTTTGTAACCTCCCAGTTTCTGGGAACGCGTTGCACAGACCTTTCTGCAAGGCCTCCCTGAGATGTCTCATCCTCTGCTCCCTCTGCGACGGCAAGATAAGGTCCGCAACCTTACCCTTGTACCGTGGATCAAGGAGAGTGGCCAGCCAGTAATGGTCCCTCTCCTTGATCCGAAGAACACGAGGATCCTTCCGCAGGCTTTGCAGGATCAGGGTGGCCATGCTACGTAGGTTAGCTGAGGCATTGGGTCCGGAGTCTTCTGGGTCACTGAGGATGACATGATCGCCAGCCACCTCCTCCCAGCCACGTACAAGTCCACTGGTTTGTTGGGACTGTACATCATCCCTAAAAGACTGCTGATGCTGAGTGCCAGGCTCCACCTCCATGCTCACACAATCCTCCTCCTCCTCCTCCTCCTCATCCTCTTCCTGTGTGATGGGTGGGACAGAAGGAACACTGTCTGGATAAAGGGGGCCTTGAGAGGCAAGGAAGTCCTCCTCTTCCTGCCTCTGTTCTGCCTCAAGTGCCCTGTCCATTATCCCACGCAGCGTATGCTCCAACAGGTGGACAAGAGGTACAGTGTCACTGATGCATGCACTGTCACTGCTCACCATCCTCGTGGCCTCCTCAAATGGTGAGAGGACAGTGCATGCATCCCTGATCATGCTCCACTGGCGTGGGGAAAAAAAGCCAAGCCCCCCTGACCCTGTCCTGGTGCCGTAGTCGCAAAGGTACTCATTGATGGCCCTCTGCTGCGTGTGCAGTCGCTGCAGCATGGCCAACGTTGAGTTCCACCTGGTGGGCATGTCACATATTAGGCGGTTCTTGGGCAGGTTCAGCTCCTTTTGCAGCTCAGTCAGCCGAGCACTGGCATTATAAGATCGGCAGAAATGCACACAGACTTTCCTGGCCTGCCTCAGGACATCCTGTAAGCCTGGGTACCTGCCCAAGAACCGCTGCACCACCAGGTTGAGGACGTGAGCCATACAGGGCACATGGGTGAGCTGCCCCTGTCGCAGGGCGGAGAGGAGGTTGGTGCCATTGTCAGAAACGACCATTCCTGGCTTAAGCTGGCGTGGCATCAACCACCTCTCGGCCTGCCCCTGCAGAGCTGCCAGAACCTCTGCCCCAGTGTGGCTCCTGTCCCCCAAACACACCAGCGCAAGCATGGCATGGCATCTTTTTGCCTGCGTACTCGCGTAGCCCCTTGTACGCCTACGGAGCACCACTGGTTCCGAGGACAGAGCACTGGAGGAAGAAGGAGAGGAGGGGGTGGAGGAGAGAGGTGTGTCACAACCAGTAGTAGCATTTTGGAGGCGTGGTGGCGGAACAACCTCCAACACTACTGCACCTTGTCCTGCATCCCTCCCAGCTGCCAATAGAGTGACCCAATGGGCCATGAAAGAAAGATAACGTCCCTGTCCATGCCTGCTGGACCATGAGTCAGCGGTAATATGCACCTTACCGCTGACTGCCCTGTCCAGCGAGGCATGGACATTGCCTTCCACATGCCGGTAGAGAGACGGAATCGCCTTTCGTGAGAAAAAGTGGCGTTTGGGAACCTGCCACTGAGGAACCGCACATTGAACAAACTCACGGAAGGGGGCCGAGTCTACCAACTGAAAAGGCAGCAGTTGAAGTGCTAGCAATTTAGCCAAGCTAGCATTCAACCGCTGGGCATGTGGATGGCTGGGAGTATACTTCTTTCGATGGTCCAGCAGCTGGGGCAGGGAAATTTGCCTGCTACAATCGGACGTCGGTGTACTGCGAGTACTTGGTTGTGACACACCTAATTCTACACCTTCAGTCCTCTCAGAGCAGCTTTCAGAGAGGACTGAAGATATAGTGGGGATGGAGATCCCAGCTGATGAGGAGCAAGGAGAGGTCTGCTTTGTTCTTTGGTGTGGGTCTTTTATGTGTGCTTGCCAACGAGCTGCATGGCAGGTCGACATATGTCTGCTCATGCTTGTGGTGCCCAATAAGGATGGGCCCGGTGCTCGATGCGAACCCACGTTCGCATCGAGCACCGGGCGTTCGCTCGCTCGGCGAGCCCAGAACTATTTTGGCCGCTCGCATCACGTTCGTGTGATGCGAGCGGCCCCGCAATGCATTGCGGCCGGCGCGGCCGACGCAGTGCATTGCTGGCTGATGATTGGCCAAGCATGCACTGTGACCCCGCATGCTTGGCCAATCACAGCCCCGGAAACTCGAAGAGCCATAATTGGCTACAGGCAGGACGCCTGTAGCCAATTACAGCTCAGGGGCTGTAGTACACGCCCCCCCCTATAAAACGCCGCCACGCCGTCTGCGCCGGTCACATGCTGTTCCGGCGCAGATTGAGCAGGCTGTTCCTGTGACACTCTGCTGCATTTAGATAGATAGAGAGAGAGATTCACTTGCAGAGATTGAGTTAGATAGATTCAGTTACAAAGATTGATTGACAAAGAGGGGCTTGTAGTGTGCTCGTGGCAGGCAGGCAGAGCTCCTATATTTTGTTACCAGAAGCACCTATAGGACTTGTAGTGTGTTCGTGGCAGGCAGGCAGAGCTCCTATATTTTGTTACCAGAAGCACCTATAGGACTTGTAGTGTGTTAGTGGCAGGCAGGCAGAGCTCCTATATTTTGTTACCAGAAGCACCTATAGGACTTGTAGTGTGTTAGTGACAGGCAGGCAGAGCTCCTATATTTTGTTACCAGAAGCACCTATAGGACTTGTAGTGTGTTAGTGGCAGGCAGGCAGAGCTCCTATATTTTGTTACCAGAAGCACCTATAGGACTTGTAGTGTGTTAGTGACAGGCAGGCAGAGCTCCTATATTTTGTTACCAGAAGCACCTATAGGACTTGTAGTGTGTTAGTGACAGGCAGGCAGAGCTCCTATATTTTGTTACCAGAAGCACCTATAGGACTTGTAGTGTGTTAGTGGCAGGCAGGCAGAGCTCCTATATTTTGTTACCAGAAGCACCTATAGGACTTGTAGTGTGTTAGTGACAGGCAGGCAGAGCTCCTATATTTTGATACCAGAAGCACCTATAGGACTTGTAGTGTGTTAGTGGCAGGCAGGCAGAGCTCCTATATTTTGTTACCAGAAGCACCTATAGGACTTGTAGTGTGTTCGTGGCAGGCAGGCAGAGCTCCTATATTTTGTTCCCAGAAGCACCTATAGGACTTGAAGTGTGTTAGTCCCATCACACACACAGAGCTATATTTTCTTCCCAGAAGCACCTATAGGACTTGAAGTGTGTTAGTCCCATTACACACACAGAGCTATATTTTTGTTCCCAGAAGCACCTATAGGACTTGAAGTGTGTTAGTCCCATCACACACACAGAGCTATATTTTTCTTCCCAGAAGCACCTATAGGACTTGAAGTGTGTTAGTCCCATCACACACACAGAGCTATATTTCTTCCCAGAAGCACCTATAGGACTTGAAGTGTGTTAGTCCCATTACACACAAAGAGCTATACTTTGTTCCCAGAAGCACCTATAGGACTTGAAGTGTGTTAGTCCCATTACACACAAAGAGCTATACTTTGTTCCCAGAAGCACCTATAGGACTTGAAGTGTGTTAGTCCCATTACACACACAGAGCTATATTTTCTTCCCAGAAGCACCTATAGGACTTGTAGTGTGTTCGTGGCAGGCAGGCAGAGCTCCTATATTTTGTTCCCAGAAGCACTTATAGGACTTGAAGTGTGTTAGTCCCATTACACACACAGAGCTATATTTTGTTCCCAGAAGCACCTATAGGACTTGAAGTGTGTTAGTCCCATCACACACACAGAGCTATATTTTCTTCCCAGAAGCACCTATAGGACTTGAAGTGTGTTAGTCCCATTACACACAAAGAGCTATACTTTGTTCCCAGAAGCACCTATAGGACTTGAAGTGTGTTAGTCCCATTACACACACAGAGCTATATTTTCTTCCCAGAAGCACCTATAGGACTTGAAGTGTGTTAGTCCCATCACACACACAGAGCTATATTTTCTTCCCAGAAGCACCTATAGGACTTGAAGTGTGTTAGTCCCATTACACACACAGAGCTATATTTTCTTCCCAGAAGCACCTATAGGACTTGAAGTGTGTTAGTCCCATTACACACACAGAGCTATATTTTCTTCCCAGAAGCACCTATAGGACTTGAAGTGTGTTAGTCCCATTACACACAAAGAGCTATACTTTGTTCCCAGAAGCACCTATAGGACTTGAAGTGTGTTAGTCCCATTACACACACAGAGCTATATTTTCTTCCCAGAAGCACCTATAGGACTTGTAGTGTGTTCGTGGCAGGCAGGCAGAGCTCCTATATTTTGTTCCCAGAAGCACTTATAGGACTTGAAGTGTGTTAGTCCCATTACACACACAGAGCTATATTTTCTTCCCAGAAGCACCTATAGGACTTGAAGTGTGTTAGTCCCATCACACACACAGAGCTATATTTTCTTCCCAGAAGCACCTATAGGACTTGAAGTGTGTTAGTCCCATTACACACACAGAGCTATATTTTCTTCCCAGAAGCACCTATAGGACTTGAAGTGTGTTAGTCCCATTACACACACAGAGCTATATTTTCTTCCCAGAAGCACCTATAGGACTTGAAGTGTGTTAGTCCCATCACACACACAGAGCTATATTTTCTTCCCAGAAGCACCTATAGGACTTGAAGTGTGTTAGTCCCATTACACACACAGAGCTATATTTTCTTCCCAGAAGCACCTATAGGACTTGAAGTGTGTTAGTCCCATTACACACACAGAGCTATATTTTCTTCCCAGAAGCACCTATAGGACTTGAAGTGTGTTAGTCCCATTACACACAAAGAGCTATACTTTGTTCCCAGAAGCACCTATAGGACTTGAAGTGTGTTAGTCCCATTACACACACAGAGCTATATTTTCTTCCCAGAAGCACCTATAGGACTTGTAGTGTGTTCGTGGCAGGCAGGCAGAGCTCCTATATTTTGTTCCCAGAAGCACTTATAGGACTTGAAGTGTGTTAGTCCCATTACACACACAGAGCTATATTTTCTTCCCAGAAGCACCTATAGGACGTGTAGTGTGTTAGTGGCAGGCAGGCAGAGCTCCTATATTTTGTTACCAGAAGCACCTATAGGACTTGTAGTGTGTTCGTGGCAGGCAGGCAGAGCTCCTATATTTTGTTCCCAGAGGCACCTATAGGACTTGAAGTGTGTTAGTCCCATTACACACACAGAGCTATATTTTCTTCCCAGAAGCACCTATAGGACTTGAAGTGTGTTAGTCCCATTACACACACAGAGCAATATTTTCTTCCCAGAAGCACCTATAGGACTTGAAGTGTGTTAGTCCCATCACACAGAGCTCCTCTATTTTCTTTGCATAAGCACCCACAGGACTTCTAGTGTGTTAGTGGCATCACACAGAGCTCCTCTATTTTCTTTGCAGAAGCACCCATAGGACTTCTAGTGTGTTATTGGCATCACACAGAGCTCCTCTATTTTCTTCTCAGCAGCACCCACAGGACTTCTAGTGTGTTAGTGGCATCACACAGAGCTCCTCTATTTTCTTTGCAGAAGTACCCACAGGACTTCTAGTGTGTTAGTGGCATCACACAGAGCTCCTCTATTTTCTTTGCAGAAGCACCCATAGGACTTCTAGTGTGTTAGTGGCATCACACAGAGCTCCTATATATTCTTCTCAGCAGCACCCACAGGACTTCTAGTGTGTTAGTGGCATCACACAGAGCTCCTCTATTTTCTTTGCAGAAGCACCCATAGGACTTCTAGTGTGTTAGTGGCATCACACAGAGCTCCTATATATTCTTCTCAGCAGCACCCACAGGACTTCTAGTGTGTTAGTGGCATCACACAGAGCTCCTATATATTCTTCTCAGCAGCACCCACAGGACTTCTAGTGTGTTAGTGGCATCACACAGAGCTCCTATATATTCTTCTCAGCAGCACCCACAGGACTTCTAGTGTGTTAGTGGCATCACACAGAGCTCCTATATTTTCTTTGCAGAAGCACCCATAGGACTTCTAGTGTGTTAGTGGCATCACACAGAGCTCCTATATTTTCTTCTCAGCAGCACCCACAGGACTTCTAGTGTGTTAGTGGCATCACACAGAGCTCCTATATTTTCTTTGCAGAAGCACCTATAGGACTTCTAGTGTGTTAGTGGCATCACACAGAGCTCCTATATTTTCTTCTCAGCAGCACCCACAGGACTTCTAGTGTGTTAGTGGCATCACACAGAGCTCCTATATTTTCTTTGCAGAAGCACCCATAGGACTTCTAGTGTGTTAGTGGCATCACACAGAGCTCCTATATTTTCTTCTCAGCAGCACCCACAGGACTTCTAGTGTGTTAGTGGCATCACACAGAGCTCCTATATTTTCTTTGCAGAAGCACCTATAGGACTTCTAGTGTGTTAGTGGCATCACACAGAGCTCCTATATTTTCTTCTCAGCAGCACCCACAGGACTACCGACTACAATGGCTGGAAGACCGCCAAGGGGAGGCAGAGCGTGCAGAGCCAAGAACACAGGGCAGACAGTCTCTGTTTCTAGTGGACGTGGCCGTGGACGTGGACGTGGTCGTGCATCGTCATCAGCACGTGGCCATGGGACACGCGCGTCTTTGTTTTCGGCAGCTGGACATGTGGAGCCGCATCATGCTGAAGGCTTGGTAGAATGGATGACCAAGCCCTCCTCATCCTCCTCATCCTCTCTCACCCAGGCTCAGGGTACTGACAGAGCATCATCAGCCACCCCTTCCCTAGACCCACCATGTCCTCCTGAGGAGTCCCCCGAACTCTTTGAGCACAGTGTTGGGTACATGCTCCAGGAGGATGCCCAACGATTCGAAGGCTCGGATGACGATACCCAGCTTGAGGAATCTGGCAGTACAGTTCCACCAGCTGCAGCTTACTGCCAGGTTTGCTCTAGTGGTGAAGAGGGAGGGGATGATGAGGTCACTGACTCCACGTGGGTGCCTCAAGGGAGAGAGGATGAGGAGGAGGACGAGGAGGAGGAGGATGCGGCGTCACATGTCCAACGAGGCAGGATGCCCCCTGGAGGCCAGGTAGAGGCCAGCACAGCAACTGTACAACACCGCAGAGCTCCGCCTGTGCAGGGCGCTGCCTCTGCACGTTATCAGAAAAGTTCTTTGGTGTGGGCCTTTTTTGAGACGAGTGCAGCAGATCGCACCACTGCTATTTGCAATATTTGTCTCAAGCGTATCTCGCGTGGCCAAAACATCAGCCGCTTGGGCACGACAAGCATGACCAGACATATGGCGACCTGCCATGCAGCTCGTTGGCAGGCACACATAAAAGACCCACACCAAAGAACTAAGCGGACCTCTCTTGCTCCTCCTCAGCTGGGATCTCCATCCCCACTACACCTTCAGTCCTCTCTGAAAGCTGCTCTGAGAGGACTGAAGGTGTAGAATTCGGTGTGTCACAACCAAGTACTTGCAGTACACCGACGTCCGAATGCAGCAGGCAAATTTCCCTGCCCCAGCTGCTGGACCGTAGAAAGAAGTACACTCCCAGCCATCCACATGCCCAGCGGTTGAATGCTAGCCTTGCTAAATTGCTAGCACTTCAACTGCTGCCTTTTCAGTTGGTAGACTCGGCCCCCTTCCGTGAGTTTGTTCAATGTGCGGTTCCTCAGTGGCAGGTTCCCAAACGCCACTTTTTCTCGCGGAAGGCGATTCCGTCTCTCTACCGGCATGTGGAGGGCAATGTCCATGCCTCGCTGGACAGGGCGGTCAGCGGTAAGGTGCATATTACCGCTGACTCATGGTCCAGCAGGCATGGACAGGGACGGTACCTTTCTTTCACGGCCCATTGGGTCACTCTATTGGCAGCTGGGAGGGATGCAGGACAAGGTGCAGTAGTGTTGGAGGTTGTTCCGCCACCACGCCTCCAAAACGCGACTACTGCTACTGGTTGTGACACACCTCTCTCCTCCACCCCCTCCTCTTCTTCTTCCTCCAGTGCTCTGTCCTTGGAACCAGCGGTGCTCCGTAGGCGTACAAGGGGCTACGCAAGTACGCAGGCAAAAAGATGCCATGCCGTGCTTGCGCTGGTGTGTTTGGGGGACAGGAGCCACACTGGGCCAGAGGTTCTGGCAGCTCTGCAGGGGCAGGCCGAGAGGTGGTTGACGCCACGTCAGCTTAAGCCAGGAATGGTCGTTTCTGACAATGGCACCAACCTCCTCTCCGCCCTGCGACAGGGCAGCTCACCCATGTGCCCTGCATGGCTCACGTCCTCAACCTGGTGGTGCAGCGGTTCTTGGGCAGGTTCCCAGGCTTACAGGATGTCCTGAGGCAGGCCAGGAAAGTCTGTGTGCATTTCCGCCGATCTTATAATGCCAGTGCTCGGCTGACTGAGCTGCAAAAGGAGCTGAACCTGCCCAAGAACCGCCTAATATCTGACATGCCCACCAGGTGGAACTCAACGTTGGCCATGCTGCAGCGACTGCACACGCAGCAGAGGGCCATCAATGAGTACCTTTGCGACTACGGCACCAGGACAGGGTCAGGGGAGCTTGGGTTTTTTTCCCCACGTCAGTGGAGCATGATCAGGGATGCATGCACTGTCCTCTCACCATTTGAGGAGGCCACGAGGATGGTGAGCAGTGACAGTGCATGCATCAGTGACACTGTCCCTCTTGTCCACCTGTTGGAGCATACGCTGCGTGGGATAATGGACAGGGCACTTGAGGCAGAACAGAGGCAGGAAGAGGAGGACTTCCTTGCCTCTCAAGGCCCCCTTTATCCGGACAGTGTTCCTTCTGTCCCACCCATCACACAGGAAGAGGATGAGGAGGAGGAGGAGGAGGAGGAGGATTGTGTGAGCATGGAGGTGGAGCCTGGCACTCAGCATCAGCAGCAGCAGTCTTTTAGGGATGATGTACAGTCCCAACAAGCCAGTGGACTTGTACGTGGCTGGGAGGAGGTGGCTGGCGATCATGTCATCCTCAGTGACCCAGAAGACTCCGGACCGAATGCCTCAGCTAACCTACGCTGCATGGCCTCCCTGATCCTGCAAAGCCTGCGGAAGGATCCTCGTGTTCTTCGGATCAAGGAGAGGGACCATTACTGGCTGGCCACTCTCCTTGATCCGCGGTACAAGGGTAAGGTTGCGGACCTTATCTTGCCGTCGCAGAGGGAGCAGAGGATGAGACATCTCAGGGAGGCCTTGCAGAAAGGTCTGTGCAACGCGTTCCCAGAAACTGGGAGGCTACAAACTCCTGGTCCTGGGCGACGAGTTGCTGAGGCTTCGGTCAGTGGCAGAAGGAGCGGTGGGGAAGGTGGACGTCTGACCGATGCGTTCAGACAATTTTTTAGTCCGCAGCCCCAAGGTATGATCGGTTCCAGCAACCATCGCCAGCGTCTGATATACATGGTGCAGGAATACCTTGGGGCAAGGTCAGACTTGGACACCTTTCCCACCGAAAATCCTCTGGCTTACTGGGTCCTGAGGATGGATCACTGGCCAGAGCTTGCACAGTATGCAATTGAGCTACTGGCCTGTCCTGCCTCCAGCGTTCTTTCCGAACGCACATTCAGTGCTGCTGGAGGATTTGTGACTGATCATAGGGTGCGCCTGTCCACCGCCTCGGTTGATCGACTGACATTCATCAAAATGAATCAGTCTTGGATCACCACCAGCTACCAGGCACCTGAGGCGGATATAACCGAATAATTTTTAATGTCACATCCCTTCAAGACTGCCTATGCTGATGCTGAGTGACTGTCCTCTTATGTTCACTGACTATCCTCTTCCTCCTCCTCAATGATCCATGCCACAGCACCAGTGCCTAAGGCACAATTTTTTCAGCCCCTGTTTAACAGGGGCGTGTACTTACAATTTTTTAAAAAATGCTTCGCAACACGTGTGACTGCTGTGCTCCAAGTACAGTCTCTGTGAGGGCCGTGTTGCAGTGTTGTGGCACCAGCACCAGTGCCTAAGGCACAATTTTTCAGCCCCTGTTTAACAGGGGCGTGTACTTACAATTTTTTAAAAAAATGCTTCGCAACACGTGTGACTGCTGTGCTCCAAGTACAGTCTCTGTGAGGGCCGTGTTGCAGTGTTGTGGCACCAGCACCAGTGCCTAAGGCACAATTTTTCAGCCCCTGTTTAACAGGGGCGTGTACTTACAATTTTTTAAAAAAATGCTTCGCAACACGTGTGACTGCTGTGCTCCAAGTACAGTCTCTGTGAGGGCCGTGTTGCAGTGTTGTGGCACCAGCACCAGTGCCTAAGGCACAATTTTTCAGCCCCTGTTTAACAGGGGCGTGTACTTACAATTTTTTAAAAAAATGCTTCGCAACACGTGTGACTGCTGTGCTCCAAGTACAGTCTCTGTGAGGGGTTGCAGTGTTGTGGCACCAGCACCAGTGCCTAAGGCACAATTTTTCAGCCCCTGTTTAACAGGGGCGGGTAATTACAAATCTTGATCTAATAGTTCACAGCAGGGCCCATTCCTGCGCCCACCAAGAGTAACTATGAGGGCCTACAGTCTTGTGGCAACACCGTCCACCACCACCGCCAAAGGCCCAATTTTTCTGCCCTGTTCATCAGGTGCTTGCAATTACAAATCTTGATCTAATAACTCACAGCAGGGCCCATTCCTGCGCCCACCAAGAGTAACTGTGAGAGCTTACAGTCTTGTGGCAAAACCGTCCACCACCACCACCACCACCACCACCACCACCACCACCCCCAATTTTTCTGCCCTGTTCAACAGGTGCATGCAATTACAAATCTTGATCTATTAACTCACAGCAGGGCCCATTCCTGTGCCCACCAGTCTTGTGGCTACACCAACATCTAATAGGGCAAATTTCTGCAGAGTATATACGCCAGGCCCCTACTTTCAAACATCCAACTTACAAACGACTCCTACTTGCAAATGGAAAGAGAAAACAGGAAGTGAGAGGAAATCTACCCCTAGGAAGGGAAATTCTATCCTGTTAGATTTAATTTGGGAAAAAGGTATCTCCTCTCTACTGATACTTTATCACCAATCCTTGTTTCAATTAAAACCCCACTTTTCCAAAAACATTTATCATTGGGACGGAAAGTGAGGTGACATGTTCTGAACAGATGTGCAAAGACAGCAAATGTTACAGGGGTGATAACCCCTCCCTATGTTCTCCAAAAAGCTTAAAAATAGATTTTTTTGGGATGGAGCTACACTTCATAATGTACCTGTTCAGATTCTACTTAAGATCAAACCTAAAGCCGCAAGTGGTTTTAAATGGCTTCTTTTTTTCCTTTACAAATGTCATTTTGTGCAAGGACAGTTCTAAACACGGGAAACACATGCCACTTCACAGGCATACTTTGGACACCCCCCAGGTACCATATTTAAAGGAAAATGTCACTTTTTTTTTTTCACTTTATGCATCATTAAAATGACTGCTCCCGAAAAAACGTTAGTTTTTAAAAGTTCTTTTTGCATTGATATATGTCCCCTGGGGCAGGACCCGGGTCCCCAAACCTGTTTCATGACATTAACATGCATATTGGCCGTTGTAATTAGCACTTTTGATTTCGAACGTTCGCGTCCATTATAACGTATAGGGTTCGAAAATTCGCGCGAACTTTCGGTCCGTTCGAAGGTTCTGGTTCGAACCGAACCCGGGGGTGTTCGGCTCATCCCTAGTGCCCAAACGGCTGATGGTTTGGCCACGCGAGATACGCTTGAGACAAATATTGCAAATAGCAGTGGTGCGATCTGATGCACTCGTCTCAAAAAAGGCCCACACCAAAGAACTTTTGTGATAACGTGCAGAGGCAGCGCCCTGCACAGGCGGAGCTCTGCGGTGTGGTACAGTTGCTGTGCTGGCCTCTAGCTGGCCTCCAGGGGGCATCCTGCCTCGTTGGACATGTGACGCTGCATCCTCCTCCTCCTCCTCTCTCCCTTCAGGAACCCACGTGGAGGCAGTGACCTCATCATCCCCTCCCTCTTCACCACTAGAGCAAACCTGGCAGTAAGCTGCAGCTGGTGGAACAGTACTGCCAGATTGCTGTCCTTCAGCATCCCCTCTCTCTGCGTGCACACTACTGCCTTCCTCAAGCTGGGTATCATCATCCGAGCCTTCGAATCGTTGGGCATCCTCCTGGAGCATGTACCCAACACTGTGCTCAAACAGTTCGGGGGACTCCTCAGGAGGACATGGTGGGTCTAGGGAAGGGGTGGCTGATGATGCCATTGAGTACGCGTTGGCAGCTGCTCTGCCAGTACCCTGAGCCTGGGTGAGAAAGGATGAGGAGGATGAGGAGGGCTTGGTCATCCATTCTACCAAGCCTTTGGCATGATGCGGCTCCACATGTCCAGCTGCCGAAAACAAAGACAAGCGTGTCCCATGGCCACGTGCTGATGACGATGCACGACCACGTCCACGGCCAGCACTGTTGTCTCTAGAAACAGAGCCTGCCTGCCCTGTGTTCTTGCCTCTGCACGCTCTGCCTCTCCTTGGCGGTCTTCCAGCCATTGTAGTCGGTAGTGTATATAGTATAAAAAATAGAGCTCCTATGTGTGCTCACAACACACTGTAGGTCCTATGGGTGCTGACACTAACACACTATAGGTACTATGTGTGCTGCTGACAAGAAAATATAGGAGATCTGTGTGCTGCCACTAACACACTAGAAGTCCCATGGGTGCTGCTGACACAATAGGTAGTATATGTGTGCTGCTGTCAAGAAAATATAGGAGCTCTGTGTGCTGCCACTAACACACTAGAAGTCCTATGGGTGCTGCTGACACAATAGGTAGTATATGTGTGCTGCTGTCAAGAAAATATAGGAGCTCTGTGTGCTGCCACTAACACACTAGAAGTCCTATGGGTGCTGCTGAGAAGAAAATATAGGAGCTCTGTGTGCTGCCACTAACACACTAGAAGTCCTATGGGTGCTGCTGAGAAGAAAATATAGGAGCTCTGTTTGCTGCGACTAACACACTAGAAGTCCTATGGGTGCTGCTGACACAATAGGTAAAATATGTGTGCTGCTGTCAAGAAAAATATAGGAGCTCTGTGTGCTGCCTGCCACTAACACACAAGAAGTCCTATAGGTGCTGCTGAAAAGAAAATATAGGAGCTCTGTGTGATGCCACTAACACACTAGAAGTCCTATGGGTGCTGCTGAGAAGAAAATATAGGAGCTCTGTGTGCTGCCACTAACACACTAGAAGTCATATGGGTGCTGCTGACACAATAGGTAAAATATGTGTGCTGCCGTCAAGAAAATATAGGAGCTCTGTGTGATGCCACTAACACACTAGAAGTCCTATGGGTGCTGCTGACACAATAGGTAAAATATGTGTGCTGCTGAGAAGAAAATATAGGAGCTCTGTGTGCTGCCACTAACACACTAGAAGTCCTATGGGTGCTGCTGACACAATAGGTAAAATATGTGTGCTGCTGTCAAGAAAATATAGGAGCTCTGTGTGCTGCCTGCCTCTAACACACTAGAAGTCCTATGGGTGCTGCTGAGAAGAAAATATAGGAGCTCTGTGTGCTGCCACTAACACACTAGAAGTCCTATGGGTGCTGCTGAGAAGAAAATATAGGAGCTCTGTGTGCTGCCACTAACACACTAGAAGTCCTATGGGTGCTGCTGAGAAGAAAATATAGGAGCTCTGTTTGCTGCCACTAACACACTAGAAGTCCTATGGGTGCTGCTGAGAAGAAAATATAGGAGCTCTGTGTGATGCCACTAACACACTAGAAGTCCTATGGGTGCTGCTGAGAAGAAAATATAGGAGCTCTGTGTGCTGCCACTAACACACTAGAAGTCCTATGGGTGCTGCTGAGAAGAAAATATAGGAGCTCTGTGTGATGCCACTAACACACTAGAAGTCCTATGGGTGCTGCTGACACAATAGGTAAAATATGTGTGCTGCTGTCAAGAAAATATAGGAGCTCTGTGTGCTGCCTGCCACTAACACACTAGAAGTCCTATGGGTGCTGCTGAGAAGAAAATATAGGAGCTCTGTGTGCTGCCACTAACACACTAGAAGTCCTATGGGTGCTGCTGAGAAGAAAATATAGGAGCTCTGTTTGCTGCCACTAACACACTAGAAGTCCTATGGGTGCTGCTGAGAAGAAAATATAGGAGCTCGGTGTGCTGCCACTAACACACTAGAAGTTCTATGGGTGCTGCTGAGAAGAAAATATAGGAGCTCTGTGTGATGCCACTAACACACTAGAAGTCCTATGGGTGCTGCTGAGAAGAAAATATAGGAGCTCTGTGTGATGCCACTAACACACTAGAAGTCCTATGGGTGCTGCTGAGAAGAAAATATAGGAGCTCTGTGTGATGCCACTAACACACTAGAAGTCCTATGGGTGCTGCTGAGAAGAAAATATAGGAGCTCTGTGTGATGCCACAAACACACTAGAAGTCCTATGGGTGCTGCTGAGAAGAAAATATAGGAGCTCTGTGTGATGCCACTAACACACTAGAAGTCCTATGGGTGCTGCTGAGAAGAAAATATAGGAGCTCTGTGTGATGCAACTAACACACTAGAAGTCCTATGGGTGCTGCTGAGAAGAAAAAATATAGGAGCTCTGTGTGATGCCACTAACACACTATAAGTCCTATGGGTGCTGCTGAGAAGAAAATATAGGAGCTCTGTGTGATGCCACTAACACACTAGAAGTCATATGGGTGCTGCTGACACAATAGCTAAAATATGTGTGCTGCTGTCAAGAAAATATAGGAGCTTTGTGTGCTGCCTGCCACTAACACACTAGAAGTCCTATGGGTGCTGCTGAGAAGAAAATATAGGAGCTCTGTTTGCTGCCACTAACACACTAGAAGTCCTATGGGTGCGGCTGAGAAGAAAATATTGGAGCTCTGTTTGCTGCCACTAACCCACTAGAAGTCCTATGGGTGCTGCTGAGAAGAAAATATAGGAGCTCTGTGTGCTGCCACTAACACACTAGAAGTCCTATAAGTACTGCTGAGAAGAAAATATAGGAGCTCTGTGTGATGCCACTAACACACTAGAAGTCCTATGGGTGCTGCTGAGAAGAAAATATAGGAGCTCTGTGTGATGCCACTAACACACTAGAAGTCCTATGGGTGCTGCTGAGAAGAAAATATAGGAGCTCTGTGTGATGCCACTAACACACTAGAAGTCCTATGGGTGCTGCTGAGAAGAAAATATAGGAGCTCTGTGTGATGCCACTAACACACTATAAGTCCTATGGGTGCTGCTGAGAAGAATATATATGAGCGCTGTGTGATGCCACTAACACACTAGAAGTCCTATGGGTGCTGCTGACACAATAGGTAAAATATGTGTGCTGCTGTCAAGAAAATATAGGAGCTCTGTGTGCTGCCTGCCACTAACACACTAGAAGTCCTATGGGTGCTGCTGAGAAGAAAATATAGGAGCTCTGTTTGCTGCCACTAACACACTAGAAGTCCTATGGGTGCTGCTGAGAAGAAAATATAGGTGCTCTGTTTGCTGCCACTAACACACTAGAAGTCCTATGGGTGCTGCTGAGAAGAAAAAATATAGGAGCTCTGTGTGCTGCCACTAACACACTAGAAGTCCTATGGGTGCTGCTGAGAAGAAAATATAGGAGCTCTGTGTGATGCCACTAACACACTAGAAGTCCTATGGGTGCTGCTGAGAAGAAAATATAGGAGCTCTGTGTGCTGAGATTAACACACTAGAAGTCCTATGGGTGCTGCTGACACAATAGGTAAAATATGTGTGCTGCTGTCAAGAAAATATAGGAGCTCTGTGTGCTGCCTGCCACTAACACACTAGAAGTCCTATGGGTGCTGCTGAAAAGAAAATATAGGAGCTCTGTGTGATGCCACTAACACACTAGAAGTCCTATGGGTGCTGCTGAGAAGAAAATATAGGAGCTCTGTGTGCTGCCACTAACACACTAGAAGTCCTATGGGTGCTGCTGACACAATAGGTAAAATATGTGTGCTGCTGTCAAGAAAATATAGGAGCTCTGTGTGCTGCCTGCCACTAACACACTAGAAGTCCTATGGGTGCTGCTGAGAAGAAAATATAGGAGCTCTGTGTGATGCCACTAACACACTAGAAGTCCTATGGGTGCTGCTGAGAAGAAAATATAGGAGCTCTGTGTGCTGCCACTAACACACTAGAAGTCCTATGGGTGCTGCTGACACAATAGGTAAAATATGTGTGCTGCTGTCAAGAAAATATAGGAGCTCTGTGTGCTGCCTGCCACTAACACACTAGAAGTCCTATGGGTGCTGCTGAGAATAAAATATAGGAGCTCTGTGTGCTGCCACTAACACACTAGAAGTCCTATGGGTGCTGCTGAGAAGAAAATATAAGAGCTCTGTGTGATGCCACTAACACACTAGAAGTCCTATGGGTGCTGCTGACACAATAGGTAAAATATGTGTGCTGCTGAGAAGAAAATATAGGAGCTCTGTGTGCTGCCACTAACACACTAGAAGTCCTATGGGTGCTGCTGACACAATAGGTAAAATATGTGTGCTGCTGTCAAGAAAATATAGGAGCTCTGTGTGCTGCCTGCCTCTAACACACTAGAAGTCCTATGGGTGCTGCTGAGAAGAAAATATAGGAGCTCTGTGTGCTGCCACTAACACACTAGAAGTCCTATGGGTGCTGCTGAGAAGAAAATATAGGAGCTCTGTGTGCTGCCACTAACACACTAGAAGTCCTATGGGTGCTGCTGAGAAGAAAATATAGGAGCTCTGTGTGCTGCCTGCCACTAACACACTAGAAGTCCTATGGGTGCTGCTGAGAAGAAAATATAGGAGCTCTGTTTGCTGCCACTAACACACTAGAAGTCCTATGGGTGCTGCTGAGAAGAAAATATAGGAGCTCTGTGTGATGCCACTAACACACTAGAAGTCCTATGGGTGCTGCTGAGAAGAAAATATAGGAGCTCTGTGTGCTGCCACTAACACACTAGAAGTCCTATGGGTGCTGCTGCTGAGAAGAAAATATAGGAGCTCTGTGTGATGCCACTAACACACTAGAAGTCCTATGGGTGCTGCTGACACAATAGGTAAAATATGTGTGCTGCTGTCAAGAAAATATAGGAGCTCTGTGTGCTGCCACTAACACACTAGAAGTCCTATGGGTGCTGCTGAGAAGAAAATATAGGAGCTCTGTGTGCTGCCACTAACACACTAGAAGTCCTATGGGTGCTGCTGAGAAGAAAATATAGGAGCTCTGTTTGCTGCCACTAACACACTAGAAGTCCTATGGGTGCTGCTGAGAAGAAAATATAGGAGCTCGGTGTGCTGCCACTAACACACTAGAAGTTCTATGGGCGCTGCTGAGAAGAAAATATAGGAGCTCTGTGTGATGCCACTAACACACTAGAAGTCCTATGGGTGCTGCTGAGAAGAAAATATAGGAGCTCTGTGTGATGCCACTAACACACTAGAAGTCCTATGGGTGCTGCTGAGAAGAAAATATAGGAGCTCTGTGTGATGCCACAAACACACTAGAAGTCCTATGGGTGCTGCTGAGAAGAAAATATAGGAGCTCTGTGTGATGCCACTAACACACTAGAAGTCCTATGGGTGCTGCTGAGAAGAAAATATAGGAGCTCTGTGTGATGCAACTAACACACTAGAAGTCCTATGGGTGCTGCTGAGAAGAAAATATAGGAGCTCTGTGTGATGCCACTAACACACTAGAAGTCCTATGGGTGCTGCTGAGAAGAAAATATAGGAGCTCTGTGTGATGCCACTAACACACTAGAAGTCATATGGGTGCTGCTGACACAATAGGTAAAATATGTGTGCTGCTGTCAAGAAAATATAGGAGCTCTGTGTGCTGCCTGCCACTAACACACTAGAAGTCCTATGGGTGCTGCTGCGAAGAAAATATAGGAGCTCTGTTTGCTGCCACTAACACACTAGAAGTCCTATGGGTGCGGCTGAGAAGAAAATATTGGAGCTCTGTTTGCTGCCACTAACACACTAGAAGTCCTATGGGTGCTGCTGAGAAGAAAATATAGGAGCTCTGTGTGCTGCCACTAACACACTAGAAGTCCTATGGGTGCTGCTGAGAAGAAAATATAGGAGCTCTGTGTGATGCCACTAACACACTAGAAGTCCTATGGGTGCTGCTGACACAATAGGTAAAATATGTGTGCTGCTGTCAAGAAAATATAGGAGCTCTCTGTGCTTCCTGCCACTAACACACTAGAAGTCCTATGGGTGCTGCTGAGAAGAAAATATAGGAGCTCTGTGTGCTGCCACTAACACACTAGAAGTCCTATGGGTGCTGCTGAGAAGAAAATATAGGAGCTCTGTTTGCTGCCACTAACACACTAGAAGTCCTATGGGTGCTGCTGAGAAGAAAATATAGGAGCTCTGTGTGCTGCCACTAACACACTAGAAGTCCTATGGGTGCTGCTGAGAAGAAAATATAGGAGCTCTGTGTGATGCCACTAACACACTAGAAGTCCTATGGGTGCTGCTGAGAAGAAAATATAGGAGCTCTGTGTGATGCCACTAACACACTAGAAGTCCTATGGGTGCTGTTGGGTGCAATGCTGTGCTAACAGCACTGCGGTTGGTACTACTGCAATACTGTACTAACAGTAAGCACGCACCAGACTAATCCCCAGCAGCAGCTAATAACACACTAACTGTGCAATCAGCAGCAATGAACGATCACTAATGATGAATGACTCAGGTAGCAATGGTTTAGCAAAGAAATAGCCAATGGTTTAAAAAAGAAATAGCAATCAAGCAAAGACAGAATCAGCAGACTGCTCTCTCCTAAAGCCGGAACACATGTGACCGGGGCCGACGGCGTGGCAGCCTTTTAAATGGTGGGGCGTGTACTAAAGCCCCTGAGCTTTAATTGGCTACAGGTGTCCTGCCTGTAGCCAATTATTGCTCTTTGAGTTTCCGACGCTGTGATTGGCCAAGCATGCGGGGTCACAGTGCATGCTTGGCCAATCATCAGCCAGCAATGCACTGCGCCGGCCGCAATGCATTGCGGGGCCGCTCGCATCACACGAATGTAATGCCCAAATAGTTCTGGGCTCGCCGAGCGAGCGAACGCCCGGTGCTCGATTCGAACGTGGGTTTGAATCGAGCACCGGGCCCATCCCTATGTATATATAGTAATAGAAGCATTCCTAATGAAACTAAGTTTACTTGATACAGAATATTCATTCACAAACAACCTTTCTGAAACGGTTTAAGGATCAAAGTGCAGACTGTAAAAGAAGAAAAATTATTTTAAACAATAAAGATTTGATTATACGAACAAGATCTATGGTAGCAAAGAAATTATAGCGACTCTTTAAAATGTATATGATTGCTATTATAGATTTTTTGTGGTATTATTCAATGTATCAATCATACATGATGCTAGTGAAGTAACAGATTTTAAGCAGATGTTATAGCAACTGCACTGCCGGATGCTCTGTTCCATTGTTTGCCTTGATAATATGTCTTGTAAACAAATTTTTTCCAAGAATGTTTTTTAGGGTTATAAATTAATTGTGTTCAATATTTGACAATTTATCAGTCACTTTGCAATATTTGTGCACATAAAACAAATTAGTTGCTCTGCAAGTGTGTCAAATTACAGAAAAAAGGTCCTTCTGTCTATGGTCAATCTAATGCAGTCTGTTGCAGATCACTTTTTAACTGTTTGCTCTAGAGTCACAAAATATGTGTATTAGATACTATATTAGAGGTACTGTACATTAGAAATAAATAAAAAAGTGGTGCAGCGTGTTTAACTTACCTATAGTTTGTTATACTATATAGTCTCTCAAGGATGAACCGATATCCATCCACTTCTAAAGCGCTGCGCCATTCTTTGTCACTTGCACATCTTCAGCCTTTTTACTGAACTAGGAATGAGCATCAGTGCTACTGCTATGACAAAGACATCCTTATCTGCTTAAGCACTGCTTCCTCCAACCTTTACAACCTTTAAAATTCTTTTAAATAAATACAATTAAGTCATGTAGTAAAGTATTAGCACCACTTTTATGGCTGTATGGCCCTTTAAACGCCCCCCCCCTGTAGGCAGGTGCCTAATAGGGTACAGTAAATTGATGTGTTGCTAAAAGGGTTAATGGCTGGTGTAATAGGATTGGAGCTGTGTTTTTCCCTGTATGACACATTCTGCTTCCAAAGTGATTTATACAGGAGGAGACCCAACCTCGATGTATGGGAGTTTCCCAGTCAGGATGTAAACTGGACTGTATGGTGGAGTTCATCCTTAAGTGGATCCTGGGATGAGTTTTGAGGATGACACTGTTAACAATACTTGGTGTTGATGGACTTAAGTAAATTTTTCCTAAGGTAGTAACAGCCCCACACTGCACAGCACAGCCAAAACCGGTTAGCGTTAGGAAAGTTTCTATAAGTGGAAATGGGGATACACTATTGACTCTGTATGTCTCAACCACTGTACTTCTAAAGTCCGCACAGAACTGTAAATATTACTACCTCATTCAGTAAAAAAGTTCTGGTTAGGTGGAGTTGTCTGGTCTGAATTACTTTGTGTTCTGAACTGGGGAATAAAGTGTACCATCATAAGTTAACTTATAAGGTTATGGCACAAAGTGTGTATTACAGTCAACCCTGAAGGATATAAAGTGACAAATGTCAAGAATGAGGAGCTTCCAGCTCAGGAGATGGAGCATTGGTCACCAATGACGTTGGTTCCTGTAGGTGTAATTACCCTCCTGAGAATCAGGGTCCTTAACCTAGGGCTCGATGCAAAAAGGAGCCCTGCTAGAGGGCTTGGAGCCATTTATGTGTGAGACCTCATGAAATAAATGCAGTGGTTCTACTGTTTGCCTTGAAGGCTGTACCCTAGTATAGTTGCCAACATTGTCAAAAAATGTATAGGGACACTTTTTTGTTTGTAGGTGGAGTTTTATTATAATTAGGGGGCGTAGCATTCATTTGTAGGTGTGATGTAGCTGGGGGGGTGAAAATATGTGATGAAATATGGACGTGGTTTAAAATAAATATTGGGAGTGGCTTAAATGGGGTGTGGTTAGAGTCTGAGATGAAAGAGGAATGGAGGGAGAAGGAAGAGATGATGGAGGGAGGGAGAGAGAAAGAAAGAGAGGGGGAGAGAAAGAAGGAAAGAAAGAGGGATGGAGGAACAGCAGGCCCAGATCCTACAACACAATAGCAATATGTGTATTCAAGAAAGTTTAACAATCAGCAGATAAATATACTCCAAACACCCGATGTTAAGAATTTTTTTGAGTATAGCCTCAAGTAACAAGGCCAAAACCTAGGCATAAAATAGTACCATCATCCGAAAATGATATAGGAGAAGAAGGGGAGGGGTAAAAGTGTGAGAACAGTTGCTGAGGCAGGCCAGACATATACTTTAACCCACAAAGTTTGTGGTGAACCATCTTGGTACTGATAAGCAAAAAAGTAATTCTTAGATAAAAATGTATTCATTTATTACATCTAAAAAAGACATACATAAATCACATTAAAATGGTTTGAATAAACAATGTACAAATACTCAAAGGTTTCCCCAAGAGATATCTGTTGATGGAATGTTTCTCATAGATTAACCAGTCCTCTACTAGTTTTACGGTACAAACACTGCTTCATCAGGAGGAGTAATCTATAAGACAAATGATCAGATAAAACACATAATAGGAAAATATACAAACATAATGTAAACAGATAAAGTGTGTAAACAGATAAATTAATATTCGCTTTCCTAACACTGAACCGCCTCTCCGCCAATCAGGTGCTTGGGTGCTTGGGTTTGTTACCTGTCACCTTATTGGGGGAGAGGCAGTTCAGTGTTAGGAAAGCGAATATTCATTTGCTTTTCTAACACAGCTGGGTGAACTGCGAGAGGGGGCGGCGCCCGTGCGCCCTTATGGAAGCACCGCCACTGCTCCCCCCATCCCCCATCTCTGCACACATTTCCCTCCACAGCACTCATCTCATCCCCCCTAAAAAAGTTTCCTCGCATCTCACCTACCTGGCCCAGCTGTAGTGGCTCCACCTATCTGTCTTGCAGGGAGACCATTGGTCAGCATCTGTGCACCCAGCTACTCTAACCTACTGTGATCCAAAGCCAGCTCATTCCACCTTTTTTGCAATGGAGTCCTATCTTTTTTTTTTTTTTTAATAACAAGGTTGGTCTTTATTAAGTAGAAAGTTACAGTACAGAAAATATTGCATTAAACAGATTTGTGATAATCAATGTAAGCAAACACTGAAAGTAAAACAATCACAGTCTTGAACAACATAGTAATTTTCTCATAATACCGTACATGCACTTGATGTTTTAGATAAGGACTATAATCATATTGCTTCAACTCTGACCCCGTGGGGGGGGGGGGGGGGGTAGGGGGGGAGGAGAGCCCCCGCCACCCAACTAGCCCAATAGGACTGGTGATTCCTGTATAACTCTTGTCACTTCCTAGAACTGTTCCAGCCATGGTGTCCAGAGCCTCTCAAACTTTTGAGGACATCCTCT
Source organism: Lithobates sylvaticus (assembly GCA_028564925.1). NCBI lineage: Eukaryota > Metazoa > Chordata > Amphibia > Anura > Ranidae > Lithobates > Lithobates sylvaticus. Next base: position 157,231,456 of record CM053035.1, on the reverse strand, counting down.
ATTTGCGTACGTTATCTTATATAGGGGGAGCACGGCATTTACTGCGGAGTCCCAGGAAGCCACAGTAGGGGGAGAAGATGAGATCCAAGTCCTGAGAATCTCCTTCCTGGCATAAAACGCCAGAAGAGAGATTAGCAGTCTCGTATATCTGGGCCTCTGCTCGTCGTCGTGGATGCCCAACAACGCCAGCTCGGGCGACATCGGTATATCCAACTGTAGTCTGACGTTGATGCACTCAAAGACTGCAGACCAGAACCCCACTATCCTTGGGCACGTCCAAAACATGTGAATAAATGTGCCTTCAGGAGATTGGCATCTGGGACAGTTCGGTGTTCTGTGTGGGTAAATCCTATGTAGCCTCTGCGGGGTGTAATGCACCCTGTGCAGGAACTTCGTGTGTATCAGTCTGTCCTTAGATGAGATCACTACTTTTGCCCCGTCCTCAAAGCATTCTTCCCAAGTCTCCCTGTCTAGACTTGGAATGTCGCTGTGCCATTTGTCCCAGAGGGTGTTCATCTTAGGCGAGTCAGCTCCCAGTAGTATAAAGTACAAAGTGGAGAGGGTTTTTTCAAGGGTTTTCTGAGCGAGGGTTTCCTCAACCGAGTCCGACTGTAACACTACCGCCTCAGGGAATTGGGCCCTAGCTGCGTGCCTCAACTGAAAATATCTAAACAACATATGACCTGGTAATCCGAACTTCTCTACCAGGGCCTGGAAGGGAAGCAGGGAGCCCGCGCTGAATATATCCCGAAGTGTTTTAATTCCATACCTGGCCCAAAGCTGCGGGTCTGGGATGGACCTAAAGTGTTTCAGGGAGGGGTTACCCCACAGCGGTGTATGGGGAGACCACTGGTTTCTTACCAGAAATCTCTTCCTAGCTACAGCCCAGACCCTCAGGGTCACCTTTGTGACGTCCGGAAGAGAGGGACAGGCAGCTGTCCCTCTGTACACCAGGCTGCCCAGCTCCACCATAGATCCCAGCACAGCCGCTTCAAGACGAGTAGCAGCGTTCGAGTCTGACTGTTCAAACCACCACCTCACCGTGACTAGTATTGCTGCCCAGTAATAGGTCATAAAGTTCGGAAGGGCCAGACCTCCACATCGCACTGGAAGTTGGAGCGTAGACCTAGCCAGCCTGGGGGAAGCCCCCCTCCATAGGAAAGAGCCGATGAACCCCTCAAGCTCCTTAAAGAAGAGCCCGGGGAGCCACACCGGACTATTCCTGAAAATATAGTTAAACTTAGGAAGGTATAGCATTTTGATAACATTAATCCGGCCCAGCAGGTTCAGGGGGAGGTCCCTCCACCTGTTACAGTGTTCCTTGAGTTTTGTGACGATGGGCTGGAGGTTCAGGCGGCTGAAGGCCCGGATGTCCCTGGATATCACGATCCCCAAGTACTTAAATTCCTCCACCCACTGTAAGGGAGAGGAGATACCCCCCGCCCTGGGCCGGGGGTCAAGTGGGAACAGCAGGGACTTAGACCAATTGATATTAACTCCAGAAAACCTCCCAAACTCATTGAAGATCCCCAGGGCAGTTTGAAGAGACGCTTCGGCGTCGTGTAGATACAGCAGTGCATCGTCTGCATACAGGGAGATTTTCTCCTCCAGGGGGCCAACCCGGAGACCCTGGATCGCCCCCGACTCTCGAATCCTGGCGGCCAGGGGTTCGAGAGCCAGAGCAAACAGGCTGGGCGATAGAGGGCACCCCTGCCTTGTGCCCCTCTGGAGGAGAAAAAACTCTGAGAGGGTGTCATTGGTGCGAATCCTAGCTCTGGGGGACCTATATAGCATTCCCAACCATGCCAGAAACTTCGGACCAAAGCCGAACCTCCTGAGCACCTCCCAAAGAAACCTCCACTCCACGGAATCGAAGGCCTACTCGGCGTCAAGGGAAGCTATGACTCTGGACCCACTGTTGTCATGAACTATTCCTAAGTTGAGGAAGAGCCTACGGATGTTAATATCGGTGCCTTTACCTGGCATGAACCCGGTCTGGTCATGGTGTACCAGCCCCTCTATCACTTTGGCCAGCCTAAGGGCCAGAATTTTAGCAATCAATTTAGCATCAGTGTTGATTAGTGAAATGGGTCTGTATGACGAGCATTCATCCGGATCCTTACCAGGCTTGGGCACCAACACCACCACCGCTTCAGTCATGGAGTCTGGGAGAAGGCCTAGTGAAGAGAACTGCCCTAGAAGGGAGACCAGTCTAGGGGCCAGCATTTCCTGGTGGGTCAAATAAAATTCGATGGGGATACCATCGGGGCCTGGGGATTTGCCTACTTGCATTTGGGCCATCGCTTTTTGGACCTCCTCTAAGGTAATGTCACTATCCATAGTCTGTCGTTGGTCAGGGTTAAGCGTAGGGAGGTCAACTAGGTCTAAGTAAGCGGTCAGTTCGTTGTCAGCATAGGCAACTTTGGATGCATATAGTTCTTGGTAGTATTGGAAGAACCTATGACTAATTTCCTCCGGTGCGGTCAAAATGTCTCCTCCTGCAGCCCGTATGCGGCCTATGTGGGTCATGGCAAATTGCCCCTTAGCCAGCCAAGCCAATAGCTTCCCGTTTTTATCCCCAAATTCGAACACCCTCTGGGCACTGGCCAGCATTGCTTTCTTAGTCATATCTATTCGCAGCAGCGATAACTCACGAAGGGTCCCCTGCCAAGAAGCATAGTTTGCCTGGGCAGGGTGCCCGATATACTCCCTTTCCATAGCTAGTGCTTTGTCTTCTAATTGTGTAAGCGATTGCGTGTATTCGCGTTGTCTGCCTGCTATCTTTTTGATGTAGGTGCCCCTAACCCAAGCCTTGAAGGCGTCCCAAAGGACCTGCGGGTCGGCCGAGTTCGTGTTGTGCATCCAAAAATTACATATTTCCTCAGGCATGTCCTCTTGTATTTTCTCCTTCATGATCCAATATTTGGACAATCTCCACAATCTTATTCCTCTATGGGGAGCTACCTGCACCCTGACCAGCAGTGGAGCGTGGTCCGATATGCCCCGGGAGAGGATCTCAGCAGAGGATATCACCCGCAGCATATCGGAGGAGGCAAATGCCATGTCCAGCCGCGACATAGATCTATATGTCGTCGACAGGCATGTGAACTGTCTGTCAGACGGGTGGAAGTGTCTCCACACATCTGTCAGGTGGAACGCTGAGGCCCAGAGGGACAACCCAGCATTGGAAGACGGAGGCGGGTTCAGCCTGTCCAAGTCCCCGGCCATCACCAAATTAAAATCTCCCACCATTAGCACCCTGCTGACGCCCAGTTGTATCACCGTATGCATCAATTCGTGTAGCAGAGAGACGTCAGCTGGAGGCGGTAAGTAAACACCCACTATGATATATGGAAGATCCCCAATAAGGGCATGCATCAAGACATAGCGTCCCTGGGGGTCCAACTTGACCTGCACCAGCTGGAAAGCCAGGGACCTGTGGACCAGGACGCTCACCCCTCTTGCATAATTAGAGTATGTGGCATGGTAGGAAGTGGCAACCCAGGCTCTTTTTAACCCCAGTATCTTAGCTCCAATTAAGTGTGTCTCTTGCAGTATGCAAATTTTAGGGCTGTGTTGTCTGAGAAATCTAAACACCAGTGATCGTTTTATGGCTGAATTGAGTCCCCTGACATTCCAGGACATCACAGTAAAGTCAGCCATGGGTTCAGCTCAATCTTTTCAGTAGGATACCATCTTCCACCGCAGTGCAGTATTCCTCCTGGGAAAGTGTCAGGCACCCCTACCCACCGAACTCGGCGGGAGACAAAAACGCCGTTAGGCGGTGCCGTCGCTCCCCCAGCAGTACTTACATCCCAGTATGCATGAGTGTACATAAAAAGACCAACCAAAAAATAGCAAAACCAAAACAGTAAAAACTTAAACCCAATATACCATCGGGCGGCAACGGCCGACCCCCCCCCCTCCCCCCCACCCCATGCGCTCCCAAACAGCGGGAGGCATCTGGATCCCCAAAACTGGACACCCCTCATGAGAGGTGTATTGACAGGTCGGGAGGCGTGGGCCCGAACAGAACTACGCCAAGTAACTTAGTCTATGTTGGAGTGGAGTCTGCACTCAAATCCACTCATTGGGTGAGATGCTGGAGTCATACTTTGCCGGTGAAGGAGTAGGGGAGAAGAAAAAAAGAGGAAAAAAAAAAAAAAGGGGGGGGGGAAAACACACAGCCAAAAATGAAAGATAACGTTGTGAGTCCGGGCAAGTGAACAAATATGCAGCCGGTGAACGCATAATGGAGGGGAAAGGGGGGTAGTGGGATCACTACACTTGTTGAGAGGGAGGCCGGGATCTTCCAGGGGCCTAACTCCTCGTGAGCGGGGAACAAGAGACGAGCCGGTATAGTGCGCTGCGGAGTCCCCCACTAGAAATTGTCAGGTGGGAAAGGTGCCTTAGTGTTCAGGCTGAGAGGGAAGGGGACCCCGGCCTAACCACCGGGAAGCAGTGATCAACAGGGGGACAATGTAGAAAATAGCATCCGGCATACCTTAGTAGCATTCCGGCGATGTTAAGTCTCGCTCTGAGTAGGTACATAGCTGCAGGTCTTTGGTCCTCATCCCGGGGGCAGGGTGTCCATCCAGGCGCTGACCTCCTTCGGTTGGTTAAACACTCTGATTGTTTCGCCGTCCACCACCCGCAGCTTGGCCGGGAACAGGATACTATAGCGGATGTTCTTGGCCCTGAGGGCCGCCTTTACCGCGTCGAATGACCGGCGTAGCTTTTGAGTTTCAAGGGTGTAGTCGGGGAACATCATCAGCTTGGTGTTCCTATATTGGATGTCCCCAGCCGTTCTTGCAGCGCGGAGCAGTTCATCTCTGTCACGGTAGTTCAGTAGACGGAGTATTAGTGTACGCGGGGGGGCCCCCTCCGGCCCGGGCCTCGGTGGGACACGGTGCGCTCTCTCCACAGTAAAGTGAGGGGAGAGCTGGGCGGCAGGAAGGGCCGTACGGAGCAGGTCTTCGGTAAAGCCTGTGGGATTTCGCCCCTCCACCCCTTCAGGGAGGCCTACGATACGGAGGTTATTCCTCCTACTCCGGTTCTCGGCGTCTTCGGCCCGGTATTCCAGGGCTCTCACCTTGGTCTGTAAGGCCCTGATGGACGCCTCGTGGCTGGTAACCGCGTCTTCCGCATCCCCCACTCATTGTTCCACCGCTGTTATTCTGGAGCGGATCTTGTCGAGGTCTTGGCGGACCAGACCGACATCGAGCTGCACTGCTTCTATTTTATTAGTCAGGGCGGTTTGGCACAAGTTGATAGCTGCCATGACCTCCGGGATTCCAGGCGGCGTCCCCTCCTCGTGGTCCGTCTGCGACGCCATACTGCTATGGCGCGGAGGAGTAGGCCTCGGATCCAGCACCGGAGTCTCAGGAGCGTCCACAACCGGGGGAAATTTCAGCTTTTTGCCCTTCTTTGGGCCCCCTGAGCACCTAGAAGGCATGCACGGGCTGTGTGTCGCGGATGAGAGTAGTTCTCCACCGAAAACGGATTAATTCACGGATATTTCTCCAGCAGAGCTCAAGGAGTGCGACCGCTCAGTTCAGCATCTTGGCCACGCCCCAATGGAGTCCTATCTTTAATCGGGAATTAACGAGAGGGCAGTTATCCCAGTCTTTACTTTCTTTTTTTCATACATGGACACTGCTAGCAGGCATCTTTCCTTTCTCCAATCTCAGTTAAGGAGATCTTGCTACCTTGCCCTCACTGTATGCAGATCTGACTCAATCGTCAGCGCCTATACTTCAAGTGCTAAAGGGCCCCAAAGAATTGCTAGCAGATCAGTCACAAACACAAACTGCCTTTTTCCTATACAGATTTTTATCACCCACCCAGGAGTGTCTCTCCTCTACCTGTACGAAACCACTACCTAAATTTCCAATGCTGCACTGATGGCTGTGCAGAGCCTGGCTGCATTAGTGGCAGGCCTCCCTTCCACAGCTAGTGTTGCAATTTTAGAAAGCAATGCTATAATCCATACTTCTTCACCCAGTGATTCATTATTATCTGTTTGAATCTGCCATCATTGTTACCCGTATATAATCTTTCTAACATTTCTAACTGTGTTTTGCTGTTAGCCAATTATTTCTATAATTGACCTGAACTACTTTGTAGTATTCAATATAACAGTGTTTATTGAAATCCCTGTTCATTGCCTTTTGTGCTGGGTACTGTGTGTGACAAGGTTACGGAACAGTGTTTGCCAAATGCATGATTGAACCTAGAGTGTCTGTTAGTTGACAGGGCTCACATACTTCATGTTACAAATTGCCTATGTCTGCTGATCCAAAGTCCTCTTTTAAATTGAATGAGGCCCTCCGAATGTTTGCCCAACCCACATATAATGAATGGGACATGTGATGGCTGAAATTGCCCCCCCCCCCCCCCCCGTCTGTACATCTTTCTCCCCCTCTCACTCAGCCCTCCACACTCTTCCCCTTCCCTAACTTGCTTCTCCTCCATTTAATGAGGCCTACATTTCCTCTGAGTTATATAGTTAGGGAATTGGTGGCCTTGGGAGACAGGCATCAAGTTCTCTTCCTGAAGTGCCACCTGCTGTTTTGCCCTGGTGCCTGTCTATAAGGTCATGTATCGAGTGTTCCAACACTATAAGGGGTAGTGCCACAAATCTCTACTAATGGCTCATTGTTTTTGTAGCCTCATTAAAATGGTGCAAAATGAAATAGGCACCCAGGATCAGCAGCCACTGCAGGGGGTAAAAAAAAACCTAAGTTCCCAGTAATGTTTTTTTTTTTGTACCCTAATGCATTCTCTGAATTAAGGTAAAATATATTTTGCATGTAGCGCCTTCCCCCCCAGCACCACCTTATACCTACCTGAGCCAGATTTCAACCCACTGCTTCCTCTAGTTAGGGACTAGGGATGTTAGGGAATGTCTGCACTTTATTCCAAACTGTTACCTGTGATTGGGTTTAAATTAAGGGATGGTGGCGCTGTTCAGGGTAAGTATGGGGAGAGCAGGATAAAGATATAAATAAATGAATAAATATATGACAGGTGCGTATAAATAGTAAAAGTGAATATGCGTATAACTGATAAAAGAATATATGTATAAAAGACAGTGAGGCACCTTCACTTAAAAACCAATAAGGATATATAAAGTGACTACGTGCGACAACTCATAAACATAATGTGTAACTGAGTACATAAATATGTGTAAGCAATATCATGTGACAAGCAAAACCAAAGATGTAAAGTTCCATAAAAATAAAGATAAATATAAAAAGTGACTCTGTGCTAAGATGATGATAAAAATATATATATATATATATATAAAAGAATATATATATATGTGTAAAAACAATATATTAAATAAATCCAATGAGGATAGAATGAGTATATCCTCTTAAAAGAAAAAGTGGTTCAAGTGTACAATTTCCAGTATGAATAAATAGAATAAATGGGTAAAACATTTTTTTTTTTTTTTCTTGACAATTGTCCCAAATAAATCAATAATAGTGATCAGTGATCAAAGTGGTGAAGTCCTGTGCTGTCCTTTAAAACCCAGCAATCTTGTGACATCACATGACATATAGGCAAACAGATGACTTGTACACGGTGACCATTCAAGTGCTCCCCTCCATCTGTTGAGTGACCCCAAATGTGCAAACACTCACCAGAGTGCCTAACCCCTGCAGGGGTGATAGGCGTATAATCTCCTGGGTATACGGTAGGGATCCTCCTCAATGGGGATGGTTTGCTCAGAAAAGCCTCCTCTGTGGGGGTGTCCAGCCTCTGCCACTCTCCAGGGATGGGGGGTAAAAACACTGATGGGGTCCGTGTGTGTAAAAAAATATAACACTAATAGTGTGATATTGCCAACTAAATAATTAATTTATTTACAAGTAAAAAATGGGGAACAAAAAAATAATGACAATGTAGCCGGTAGGCTATTAAAATCATGCAATGAATTGAAGAAATAAAAAATAATTTAAAAAGCAGAGCGTGCAGCTGGAGGGCAGAGCGATGACGGCACCGCAAAGCCCCGGTTACAGCGTGCGTTCCACTGACAGCAATTCCAAAACCGGAAGCCGCAACAAGGAAGTGACGTGTTGTGTACCAAGGGTATCGCCTGATGTACGTTTGGTCAATAGGATGTCGTCGGAGACGATACCATCTTGGTACACCTTACGCATTAAATAGAATGGGACGGAGCCGCGGCAGCCAATGGGGTGGTGGTGGGCGTGTCGAAAGCACGAATGCCAGACCAATGGGGATTCATCGTGTGCGGACTTGTAGGCAATGAGTGAATAGGCATAGGAAGCCAGTTAGATTGCATAACCGCCCCCCAGGATGCTAAAATTAACCCATCCCTTGTACCCTATCAGAAAAAATTTTTTTATATATAGGGAAACCGCAGCTCCCATCCCAGCATATTAAACAAAGAAGGGGATATTTAACAGAAGAAAAAAAAACGGAGTGAATATTGAATAAGTACAAACATAGTATCTCTGAACTTAGAAATCTATATACATACTGGACATCTGGGTGGATTAATAAGTGAATAAATGTGGTGAGCGAAGATGTCTAAATTGGGAAATAATCAGTTATAATGTATGTGGCTGTGGTGGCAACTATATAAGAAGCAAAAACCCCTAACAAGCAATGCTAGAAAGGGGGGGGGGGGGGGTAAAGCATTAGGATCAATTAATGGATGTTATATTAGATCAAGAAGCAATCCAAATAAATTTTAATTATATCCTGGATGGATACCATAGAACATATATATGTACAAATAAATGCATGAAATGAATAGGTAAAAACAATGGAGAATTAGTGAATCAATTAATGCCGAGCATGCGACTTACGATAAAAATTATTATGCATCAGCACCAATGGGTGTGTTGTGTTAAAAGGCATCTATCAGTATAAATAAATAAATGTAGGAAAGCTGGCATCTATAAATAAGAATAAATATAGGAAGACTGGGTATGGTACGGGTGGGGGTAAAAAAGGGGAGGTATGTGTCTGGATAAAAACTGGTACATCTAATAAAATACAATATACGCAACACACATTCCTGATACCGTGTGGGTGCCGTATAATTAAGAAATAACAAATAGGATAAATAGAATAGAATCATAAAGATCTGATGTAGATGGAAAAATATATATATATATGTAAATATAATTGGTAATAATAAAAACACAAGTGAGATATGTGGTCTATAGAAGTGGCCTCAACATGTGTCTATATATTATTATATTGTAGAAAGCCATAAAAATAGAGATGGATGTATATAGGACACAGACACCCGGTAAGACTCGAAATCACATATAGAAAAATAGAAAAAATTCAAATTAAAATTAAAACCAGGGGTATTTAAAAATTAGATAGAAAACAGTTGAGGTCAATATCAACGTTTAACCCCTTGGGCACCAAGGATCCCAAGCGATATATCCATTTAGTTTAGTTGTGGGATACCTGTATCGTTTTATTGCCTCCTCGCCAGTGATTATTAATAATATCTATACCATAAAACACTAATCCTGACGGATCCCTTTTATGAAATTGGTCGAAGTGTCTCGATAGATTATGTCTGGGGAAACCTGTTTTTATATTGTTGATGTGTTCTCTGATGCGAACACACAAAGGCCTAGTGGTTCTCCCCACATATTGCAACCGGCATGGACATTCAATTACATATGTAACGTAGGTGCTATTACAGGTGACGAGTTCCTTAATCTCGAATTCCTTCCCTGATCTGGACCTGAATTTGGTCTTTCTTCTAGGCTGTTTCTTGGTCACCCGGCATGCTAGACATCTCTGACATTTATAGAAACCTTTTAATTCAGAGAGTATTCTCACTGGTCTGGGTGGGTCTATTACATTTTTCACTAATTGATTTCTCAAAGTAGGTGCCCTCCTATAAATGAATCTAGGTTTTTTTGCAAGCAGATTCGCTAAAGTGCGATCTGCTTTAAGTATAGGCCAATACTTCCGAATGATGTGTTCTATAGACCTATATTGTGTGTTAAAACCGGTAATAAAAGCAACATTTGTGTGTTGGTCCATTCTGTTTTTCTTGTCTTTAGTAAGTAATAGTGAATTTCGATCAGTTTTTCCAATTTCATCTTTCAGTTGCAATAGAGGTTCCAAAGAGTATCCCTTGTCCACGAATTTTGTGATTAAAGTATCCGCTTGTGTCTGATAATCATCCAGTCTCTGGCAGTTCCTACGTACTCTAAGAAGCTGTCCTTTAGGGACATTTTCTTTCCATTTTGGATGATGGCAACTTGAGGTAGGTATATAGCCATTCCGATCAGTTTGTTTAAAAAATGTTTTAGTTAAAATCACATCTCCTTCTTTAAAAACTTGCAGATCAAGATAGTCCACCTGGTTAAAATCATTTTTCCCAATAAAAGAAATTCCGTATTTAATTCAGTTAAAAAAATTTCAAAAGATTCTGGTGTGCCTTCCCATACTATAAAAATGTCGTCAATATATCTACGGTAAAATTTAATCTCTGGCTGACTCCTTCTGTAGATATACCGGTCCTCCCACATGTCCATAAAAAGATTGGCTACGCTTGGAGCGTACTTGGCCCCCATGGCGACGCCTTTAGTCTGTACGAAAAACTCCTTTTGGTACCAAAAGTAATTGCTTTCCATGGCTAGTTTTAGGGCTTCCAAAATAAAACCAATTTGTTCCTGGCTGAGATCTGTCTTATCATGTAGGGCCTTTAAACACCCTCCAGCCCGTCTTTTTGTATAATGCTGGTATATAATGAATTAACATTGATAGTTGCTAGTATGCATCTACTCGAGTCCGGAATCTGACTTAGTTCATTAATCAGTTGTGTGCTATCTCTTAAGTATGATTTCCCTTCTCTCACCAGGGGTTTTAAAAATTGGTCAATATATTCACCGAGCCGTGAAAAAAGCGAATCCATTCCACTGACTATAGGTCTACCTGGTGGTTTATCCAATCTCTTATGAATTTTGGGTAAATAATATGTTACCGGAGTTCTGGTACAATCTGGTATCAGGTATCTGGCCTCTTTTTTATGTAGTATGCCGATTTCCCTTCCTCATTTCACTAGAGCTTTTAATTTTTTCACATAGTGGGGTTTTGGATTAGATTTTAATTTTTTATATGTGTTAGGTACTTTTAATAGATTCTCCATCTCTGTTTCATAATCGTCTTTCTTTAGAATCACGAGGCCTCCTCCCTTGTCAGCGGGGCGAATAACAACTTCCTTTCTTTTACCCAGAGCTTTTATGGTTTTCCATATATTTCCACCTTTTTTTCTTTATTGCTAGTTTGTTGAGATCACTCTCAACCATCCTTTTAAAAGCTCCTATGCATTGATCACCTGGTACCTTGGGATTCATAATGGAGTTTGGTATGTGAAAAAATTTAAGTATCAGTATCACTCGGTAGATCTCCATTAAGTGCAAAGTGCTTCTTGATTTTTAGTTTCCTAATAAACCGTTGTACATCGATAAAAACCTCGAACTTATTTATATTTTTGTCTGGTGCATATTTCAATCCTAAGTCTAAAATTCGCATTTCTGCTTCCGTAAAAACAACATCAGTCAGGTTAAAAATTCCTTTCCCTAATATTCCGTTTGTCTTTTTCTTCTTCCCTCCACGTCTTCCTCTTGTCTGTTTCTTTCTGGATTTCTTTGCATTTGTTCTTGCTCCCTCTCTGGATTCATCATCCATCCATTCCTTATGTTTGTTCGTTGATTCTGAGGGTGTCCTTGATTCCTGTTCCTTCCATCTTCTCTGTTCGCATCTCCCGGTGGTCCACCTCTCCTCCAAGGGGCACCTTGATCCATTCTCTGATTTCTCCATCCGGTAGTCCTATAAGGAACTCGTGTATTCCATCTCCCAGGGGGTCTTCCTCTCGGTCTTCTTTGAAAAAAATCCTCATCGTCTTCTCTATAATCCCTTCTGTTGTTATAATTCCGATACAGTGTTCTTTGCCCCTTTCTCTAAAGGGGGAAAATCTATTATGTGTGGGGATATTGTATCTGGGGGTGCCAGGGGAACGTCCATAATCGGTACCCCTGTTCCCATTTCTTCCTCTCCCAGGAAAATGCGATGAGGGGTTAGGGGTTCTAGGTGCCCCTCCTCTTGCCCCGTTGGGGACAAAATCAAACCTAGTCTGACGTATATTAACCGGATTCTGGGTTGAGGTTTCAATGTTGTCTTCTACTGGGCCTTCATCCATTGAAATCTCATCAATGTCCACATTAAGTTCTTCTACATTTACTTGCCATTTATAAACTTTCTTGTTAGCGTAATCTAATATGTCTCTTTTGAATTTCTTTTGTTTTTTTGCTTGTATCTCAGCATCATATTTTTTAATGATATCCTGCAGGTCCTTATCCTTTGTTTTGTATTCGTTTAATTCTGTATGAGGGGATAAGAGATCTTTTATCGCCTTAATATTACTCTCTATGCCTCTGAGTTTAAGTTGCCTCCTCTTGACAATTATCCCCAATAATTCTTTCTCACATTTATTGAAGAAAGTATACCATTCTCCCATAATATCTGCATCAATTATATTATCATTGGGATTAAGATCCCATCTCAGCCTCCGGGGGGTCATGCCTTCCCCAATATACATCTCTAGTGTGGCTATATCCCACCATACCCTAAGTTGTTTTTCTAGGGTATGCCTTAATTGTTTAAAGAGACCATTAATATCTTGAGTATTGGTAACCTGTTCCTGATTAAATATCCCTTCCAAATCAATGTTACGATTAGTCATATACCCAAATATATCCATAGCTGCAGAAAAAAATGTGGCACACCCGTAGGTGTAAAAAAGTGAAAAATATATTATAGAATCCGCGCTTAGGATTAGAACTGCAGCCTCCCAGAGAGGTACTGCACACAAGTGTGTAGTAAAGGAAATGGTTTTAAATTAAGGGATGGTGGCGCTGTTCAGGGTAAGTATGGGGAGAGAAGGATAAAGGTATAAATATATAAATAAATGAATACATATATGACAGGTGCGTATAAATAGTAAAAGTGAATATGCGTATAACTGATAAAAGAATATATGTATAAAAGACAGTGAGGCACCTTCACTTAAAAACCAATAAAGATATATAAAGTGACTACGTGCGACAACTCATAAACATAATGTGTAACTGAGTACATAAATATGTGCAAGCAATATCATGTGACAAGCAAAACCAAAGGTGTAAAATTCCATAAAAATAAAGATAAAAATAAAAAGTGACTCCGTGCTAAGATGATGATAAAAAAAAAAAAAAATATATATATATATATATATATATATATATATATATATATGTGTGTAAAAACAATATATTAAATAAATCCAATGAGGATAGAATGAGTATATCCTCTTAAAAGAAAAAGTGGTTCAAGTGTACAATTTTCAGTATGAATAAAAAGAATAAATGGGTAAAAAAAAGAGCCTGGCTGCATTAGTGGCAGGCCTCCCTTCAACAGCTAGTGTTGCACTTTTAGAAAGCAATGCTATAATCCATACTTCTTCACCCAGTGATTCATTATTATCTGTTTGAATCTGCCTATTCATTGTTACCCGTATATAATCTTTCTAACATTTCTAACTGTGTTTTGCTGTTAGACAATTATTTCTATAATTGACCTGAACTACTTTGTAGTATTCAATATAACAGTGTTTATTGAAATCCCTGTTCATTGCCTTTTGTGCTGGGTACTGTGTGTGACAAGGTTATTGAACAGTGTTTGCCAAATGCATGATTGAACCTAGAGTGTCTGTTAGTTGACAGGGCTCACATACTTCATGTTACAAATTGCCTATGTCTGCTGATCCAAAGTCCTCTTTTAAATTGAATGAGGTCCTCCGACTGTTTGCCCAACCCACATATAATGAATGGGACATGTGATGGCTGAAATTGCCCCCCCCCCCCCCCGTCTGTACATCTTTCTCCCCCTCTCACTCAGCCCTCCAAACTCTCTCCCTTCCCTAACTTGCTTCTCCTCTATTTAATGAGGCCTACATCTCCTCTGAGTTATATAGTTAGGGAATTGGTGGCCTTGGAAGACAGGCATCAAGTTCTCTTCCTGAAGTGCCACCTGCTGTTTTGCCCTGGTGCCTGTCTATAAGGTCATGTATCGAGTGTTCCAACACTATAAGGGGTAGTGCCACAAATCTCTACTAATGGCTCATTGTTTTTGTAGCCTCATTAAAAGGGTGCAAAATTAAATAGGCACCCAAGATCAGCAGCCACTGCAGGGGGTAAAAAAAAACCTATGTTCCTAGTAATGTTTTTTTTTTTTTTATACCCTAATGCATTCTCTGAATTAAGGTAAAAAATATTTTGCATGTAGCGCCTTCCCTCCCCAGCACCACCTTATACCTACCTGAGCCAGATTTCAACCCACTGCTTCCTCTAGTTAGGGACTAGGGATGTTAGGGAATGTCTGCACTTTATTCCAAACTGTTACCTGTGATTGGGTTTAAATTAAGGGATGGTGGCGCTGTTCAGGGTAAGTATGGGGAGAGCAGGATAAAGGTATAAATATATAAATAAATGAATAAATATATGACAGGTGCGTATAAATAGTAAAAGTGAATATGCGTATAACTGATAAAAGAATATATGTATAAAAGACAGTGAGGCACCTTCACTTAAAAAACAATAAGGATATATAAAGTGACTACGTGCATCAACTCATAAACATAATGTGTAACTGAGTACATAAATATGTGTAAGCAATATCATGTGACAAGCAAAACCAAAGGTGTAAAATTCCATAAAAATAAAGATAAAAATAAAAAGTGACTCCGTGCTAAGATGATGATAAATATATATATATATATATATATATATATATATATATATATATATATATATATAAAAGAATATATATATATATATGTGTAAAAACAATATATTAAATAAATCCAATGAGGATAGAATGAGTTTATCCTCTTAAAAGAAAAAGTGGTTCAAGTGTACAATTTCCAGTATGAATAAAAAGAATAAATGGCTAAAAAAAAAAATTTTCGTGACAATTGTCCCAAATAAATCAATAATAGTGATCAGTGATCAAAGTGGTGAAGTCCTGTGCTGTCCTTTAAAACTCAGCAATCTTGTGACATCATATGACATATAGGCAAACAGATGACTTGTACACGGTGACCATTCAAGTGCTCCCCTCCATCCGTCGAGTGACCCCAAATGTGCAAACACTCACCAGAGTGCCTAACCCCTGCAGGGGTGATAGGCGTATAATCTCCTGGGTATACGGTAGGGATCCTCCTCAATAGGGACGGTTTGCTCAGAAAAGCCTCCTCTGTGGGGGTGTCCAGCCTCTGCCACTCTCCAGGGATGGGGGGGTAAAAACACGGATGGGGTCCGTGTGTGTAAAAAAATATAACACTAATAGTGTGATATTGCCAACTAAATAATTAATTTATTTACAAGTAAAAAAAGGGGAACAAAAAAATAATGACAATGTAGCTGGTAGGCTATTAAAATCATGCAATGAATTGAAGAAATAAAAAATAATTTAAAAAGCAGAGCGCGCAGCTGGAGGGCAGAGCGATGACGGCACCGCAAAGCCCCGGTTACAGTGTGCGTTCCACTGACGGCAATTCCAAAACCGAGAGCCGAAACAAGGAAGTGACGTGTTGTGTACCAAGAGTATCGCCTGACGTACGTTTCGTCAATAGGACGTCGTCGGAGGCGATACCATCTTGGTACACCTCACGCATTAAATAGAATGGGATGGAGCCGCGGCAGCCAATGGGGTGGTGGTGGGTGTGTGGAAAGCACGAATGCCAGACCAATGGGGATTCATCGTGTTCGGACTTGTAGGCAATGAGTGAATAGGCATAGGAAGCCTGTTGGATTGCATAATCGCCCCCAGGATGCTAAAATGAACCCATCCCTTGTACCCTATCGGAAAATAATTTTTTTATATATAGGGAAACCGCAGCTCCCATCCCAGCATATTAAACAAAGAAGGGGATATTTAACAGAAGAAAAAAAACGTGAGTGAATATTGAATAAGTACAAACATAGTATCTCTGAACTTAGAAATCTATATACATACTGGACATCTGGGTGGATTAATAAGTGAATAAATGTCCCTAAAGGACAGCTTCTTAGAGTACGTAGGAACTGCAAGAGACTGGATGATTATCAGACATAAGCGGATACTTTAATCACAAAATTCGTGGACAAGGGATACTCTTTGGAACCTCTATTGCAACTAAAAGATGAAATTGGAAAAACTGATCGAAATTCACTATTACTTACTAAAGACAAGAAAACAGAATGGACCAACAAACAAATGTTGCTTTTATTACCGGTTTTAACACACAATATAGGTCTATAGAACACATCATTCGGAAGTATTGGCCTATACTTAAAGCAGATCGCACTTTAGCGAATCTGCTTGCAAAAAAACCTAGATTCATTTATAGGAGGGCACCTATTTGAGAAATCAATTAGTGAAAAATGTAATAGACCCACCCAGACCAGTGAGAATACTTTCTGAATTAAAAGGTTTCTATAAATGTCAGAGATGTCTAGCATGCCGGGTGACCAAGAAACAGCCTAGAAGAAAGACCAAATTCAGGTCCAGATCAGGGAAGGAATTCGAGATTAAGGAACTTGTCACCTGTAATAGCACCCACGTTACATATGTAATTGAATATCCATGCCGGTTGCAATATGTGGGGAGAACCACTAGGCCTTTGTGTGTTCGCATCAGAGAACACATCAACAATATAAAAACAGGTTTCCCCAAACACAATCTATCGAGACACTTCGACCAACTTCATAAAAGGGATCCGTCAGGATTAGTGTTTTATGGAATAGATATTATTAATAATCACTGGCGAGGAGGCAATAAAACGATACAGGTATCCCAAAACGAAACTAAATGGATATATCGCTTGGGATCTTTGGTGCCCAAGGGGTTAAACGTTGATATTGACCTCAACTGTTTTCTAGCTAATTTTTAAATACAGAAAAGGTTAAAGTGGAAACTGCGCTAAATAGTATTCAAAACACATGTGGGTTCCCCCCGCTAGTGTGTGCTATGCTGCGGTGTCCCCAACAGCCTATAGTGCCAAATGTGCAGGTGCTGGCCTATAATATATTAATACCTTGTTCAAAAATAAGAAATAGAGGACAAAAAACAAAAACCAAAAATACCCAAATGTGTCAGGTGCCTGTGTTGGCTTTATGCCTTATTAAGGCTATTTAAAGTGCTTAGTGCATGCGGATATCATAAATTGCTATCCTGTGCAGTTTGGGCTTATATCTACGCTAATTACAGGGTAAGGTGCTCTTTCTAAAAATAACAAATGTATTCCATCAGTAGCCCATCTTCACTCCCCCAAAAATGATAGTACAACGGGGCATATATAGCAGATGTCTATTACATATAGTATAATCAATATCCCAATCCCATCAGTTTAGCCATATACAAAACAATTATTCAATTTGTCGATATCATGCAATCTAACGTGAACAAACACAAAAGAGCCGAGCTATGAACTATAAAAACTGTATAAAGAGAGTCCGTGCCAACACCGCTTGTGCTTAATACAAATACATATAACTTGTGCAGATTTCTTGACCGTCACCACCTATGGAATGGATCACTTACCAGAACTTGGTAAGTGTAGGGCCTGCGGTTACTTTAGGATAACCAATCCTATCAGTGGCCTCTCTCTTTCTCTCACCTCCTGGTCAGGTATTGTGTGGGTGTTTTTGCAAACGGACTCCACAGCAGGGATCCCCCAAAATGAAATAATAGACAGGGGGCTTCCAATAGTGAAGTATGTTCATCAAAAGGGTATTTATTAAAAGAAAATTGTTTAAAAACTCACATGGTCCAGGTGCCGCAGCTGGCACCAAGCATATCCAGCCTTGTGTTTTTAAATTTGCGTCCTGGCTTCCCTTCCTGGTCTGAGGTGCCTCTCCCGGAAGTGGTGCAAGCGTACGATTACCCAGCAGCCTCTACGCGTTTCGCAAAGGTTATTGCGTCATCATCCTGATGACGCAATAACCTTTGCGAAACGCGTAGAGGCTGCTGGGTAATCGTACGCTTGCACCACTTCCGGGAGAGGCACCTCAGACCAGGAAGGGAAGCCAGGACGCAAATTTAAAAACACAAGGCTGGATATGCTTGGTGCCAGCTGCGGCACCTGGACCATGTGAGTTTTTAAACAATTTTCTTTTAATAAATACCCTTTTGATGAACATACTTCACTATTGGAAGCCCCCTGTCTATTATTTCATTTTGGGGGATACCTGCTGTGGAGTCCGTTTGCAAAAACACCCACACAATACCTGACCAGGAGGTGAGAGAAAGAGAGAGGCCACTGATAGGATTGGTTATCCTAAAGTAACCGCAGGCCCTACACTTACCAAGTTCTGGTAAGTGATCCATTCCATAGGTGGTGACGGTCAAGAAATCTGCACAAGTTATATGTATTTGTATTAAGCACAAGCGGTGTTGGCACGGACTCTCTTTATACAGTTTTTATAGTTCATAGCTCGGCTCTTTTGTGTTTGTTCACGTTAGATTGCATGATATCGACAAATTGAATAATTGTTTTGTATATGGCTAAACTGATGGGATTGGGATATTGATTATACTATATGTAATAGACATCTGCTATATATGCCCCGTTGTACTATCATTTTTGGGGGAGTGAAGATGGGCTACTGATGGAATACATTTGTTATTTTTAGAAAGAGCACCTTACCCTGTAATTAGCGTAGATATAAGCCCAAACTGCACAGGATAGCAATTTATGATATCCGCATGCACTAAGCACTTTAAATAGCCTTAATAAGGCATAAAGCCAACACAGGCACCTGACACATTTGGGTATTTTTGGTTTTTGTTTTTTGTCCTCTATTTCTTATTTTTGAACAAGGTATTAATATATTATAGGCCAGCACCTGCACATTTGGCACTATAGGCTGTTGGGGACACCGCAGCATAGCACACACTAGCGGGGGGAACCCACATGTGTTTTGAATACTATTTAGCGCAGTTTCCACTTTAACCTTTTCTATATTCTGAATAGCCACCTATTGGTGGTTACATTACACGAAACTGCAGCTCACTAAAATATTGTATTGTATTTCATTTATTCTTAGTCTTATTTTTATTTTTGGAACACACTAACCAGCGCCAGTACCACACGTTCTTATTATAATTTTTAAATACCCCTGGTTTTAATTTTAATTTTTTCTATTTTTCTATATGTGATTTCGAGTCTTTCCGGGTGTCTGTGGCCTATATACATCCATCTCTATATTTATGGCTTTCTACAATATAATAATATATAGACACATGTTGAGGCCACTTCTATAGACCACATATCTCACTTGTGTTTTTATTATTACCAATTATATTTACATATATATATTTTTTCCATCTTCATCAGATCTTTATGATTCCATTCTGTTTATCCTATTCATTATTTCTTAATTATACGGCACCCACACGGTATCAGGAATGTGTGTTGCGTATATTGTATTTTATAAGATATACCAGTTTTTATCCAGACACATACCTCCCCTTTTTTACCCCCACCCATACCATACCCAGCCTTCCTATATTTATTCTTATTTATAGATGCCAGCTTTCCTATATTTATTTATACTTATAGATGCCTTTTAACACAACACACCCATTGGTGCTGATGCATAATCATTTTTATTGTAAGTTGCATGCTCGGCATTAATTGATTCACTAATTCTCCATTGTTTTTACCTATTAATTTCATGCATTTATTTATACATATATATTTTCTATGGTATCCATCCAGGATATAATTAAAATTGATTTGGATTGCTTCTTGATCTAATATAACATCCATTAATTGATCCTAATGCTTTACCCCCCCTTTCTAGCATTGCTTGTTAGGGGTTTTTGCTTCTTATATAGTTGCCACCACAGCCACATACATTATAACTGATTATTTCCCAATTTAGACATCTTCGCTCACCACATTTATTCACTTATTAATCCACCCAAATGTCCAGTATGTATATAGATTTCTAAGTTCAGAGATACTATGTTTGTACTTATTCAATATTCACTCCGTTTTTTTTTCTTCTGTTAAATATCCCCTTCTTTGTTTAATATGCTGGGATGGGAGCTGCGGTTTCCCTATATATAAAAAATTATTTTCCGATAGGGTACAAGGGATGGGTTAATTTTAGCATCCTGGGGGCGGTTATGCAATCTAACAGGCTTCCTATGCCTATTCACTCATTGCCTACAAGTCCGCACACGATGAATCCCCATTGGTCTGGCATTCGTGCTTTCCACACGCCCACCACCACTCCTTTTGCCTGCCGTGGCTTCGTCCCATTCTATTTAATGCGTGAGGTGTACCAAGATGTTATCGCCTCCGACGACGTCCTATTGACGATACGTATGTCAAGCGATACCCTTGGTACACAACATGTCACTTCCTAGTTCCGGCTTCCGGTTTTGGAATTGCCGTCAGTGGAACGCACGCTGTAACCGGGGCTTTGCTGTGCCATCATCGCTCTGCCCTCCAGCTGCACACTCTGCTTTTTAAATTATTTTTTATTTCTTCAATTCATTGCATGATTTTAATAGCCTACCGGCTACATTGTCATTATTTTTTTGTTCCCCATTTTTTACTTGTAAATAAATTAATTATTTAGTTGGCAATATCACACTATTAGTGTTATATTATTTTTTTACACACATGGACCCCATCAGTGTTTTTAACCCCCATCCCTGGAGAGTGGCAGAGGCTGGACACCCCCACAGAGGAGGCTTTTCTGAGCAAACCGTCCCCATTGAGGAGGATCACTACCGTATACCCAGGAGATTATACGCCTATCACCCCTGCAGGGGTTAGGCACTCTGGTGAGTGTTTGCACATTTGGGGTCACTCGACGAATGGAGGGGAGCACTTGAATGGTCACCGTGTACAAGTCATCTGTTTGCCTATATGTCATATGATGTCACAAGATTGCTGAGTTTTAGAGGACAGCACAGGACTTCACCACTTTGATCACTGATCACTATTATTGATTTATTTGGGACAATTGTCAAGAAAAAAAAAAAAAAAAACATTTTTACCCATTTATTCTTTTTATTCATACTGGAAATTGGTACACTTGAACCACTTTTTCTTTTAAGAGGATATACTCATTCTATCCTCATTATATTTATTTAATATATTGTTTTTACACATATATATATTCTTTTATATATATATATATATATATATTTTTTTATCATCATCTTAGCATGGAGTCACTTTTTATTTTTATCTTTATTTTTATGGAATTTTACACCTTTGGTTTTGCTTGTCACATGATATTGCTTACACATATTTATGTACTCAGTTACACATGATGTTTATGAGTTGTCGCACGTAGTCACTTTATATATCCTTATTGGTTTTTAAGTGAAGGTGCCTCACTGTGTTTTATACATATATTCTTTTATCAGTTATACGCATATTCACTTTTACTATTTATACGCACCTGTCATATATTTATTCATTTATTTATATATTTATACCTTTATCCTGCTCTCCCCATACTTACCCTGAACAGCGCCACCATCCCTTAATTAAAACCATTTCCTTTACTACACACTTGTGTGCAGTACCTCTCTGGGAGGCTGCAGTTCTAATCCTAAGCGCGGATTCTATAATATATTGTTAGAAAAGAAAAATTGGCTGCGCTGGAAATTAATGCATGTGAAAATTATTTCACCTAAATTGATATTATAGTGCATGAAAATCAATCCCGCCCTAAGCGGGCAGTGTTACACGTGAAAAAGTGTTACAATAGGCATCCGCTGGATGCAATCCTTAGCCCATTGTTCTAATATAATTCAAAATTATACAATCAAACAGTGAAATTACAAATATAACATAAAAAATAAATAATAAAAATTAGAGTGATTTCAGAAATCCGTGATTCAATATAGTGGCATAGTGAACAACAGAGGACAAAAGTGAGACATCGCTTGTTGGAAAGTTTAAAGCATGCAAAAGTCCACCATATAGGTTAGGGTTCTGTTGTTGTTGATTTACAGTACTGCAGCTTTTAACACCCACGAAACCAGTAAATGGATAGCCAGATAAGAGTCCTCCACCAAATGAAAAAATAGCAGCTTACCAGCTGTTCTGATCTCTGTATCAAAGAGATCAGATAAGCATGTGGCATGAACCCCTGCCCGGGTCTCTATCCAAGGTCTCCCAGATGGCACTCAGATTCCAAAGGAATATCCAAAACTCTCTTAGGTTCTTCTTACCAATATCAGTCTCACAGAAGCATCACTTGGATTGGTCCTCTAAGCTGGAATAACACTACGTGATTGGATGTTTGCTATAACTGGTTAAACTTCCCTCTGTTGGGCTCATCACAAGGGCGATCGAAGTATAAAGCAGTGGTACGTCTTCCAAACACTTTGTGCATCACTGTGAAGAGCCGGGTTCACCACTGCAGGTGACTGGACGTCAGAAGCATGCATGCCTACAGAGATGCCCACATAGATGCTGAGGATAATTTCTTTGAACTAATCCTGTGTTTAAGGTTTTCTACAGATGTTTTTTATTGGCTTTTGGATAGGAAAAATTCAACTGAGGTTTTTAGAGTTCCCAGGTGACAGCAGAAGGCTTCCTTGTGATGATCCCAATAGAGAGAAGTTTAACCAGTTATAGCAAACATCCAATCACGTAGTGCTATTCCAGCTTAGAGGACCAATCCAAGTGATGTTTCTGTGAGACTGATATTGGTAAGGAGAACCTAGGAGAGTTTTGGATATTCCTTTGGAATCTGAGTGCCATCTGGGAGACCTTGGATAGAGACCCGGGCAGGGGTTCATGCCACATGCTTATCTGATCTCTTTGATACAGAGATCAGAACAGCTGGTAAGCTGCTATTTTTTCATTTGGTGGAGGACTCTTATCTGGCTATCCAATCACTGGTTTCGTGGGTGTTAAAAGCTGTAGTACTGTGAATCAACAACAACAGAACCCTAACCTATATGGTGGACTTTTGCATGCTTTAAACTTTCCAACAAGCGATGTCTCACTTTTGTCCTCTGTTGTTCACTATGCCACTATATTGAATCACGGATTTCTGAAATCACTCTAATTTTTATTATTTATTTTTTATGTTATATTTGTCATTTCACTGTTTGATTGTATAATTTTGAATTATATTAGAACAATGGGCTAAGGATTGCATCCAGCGGATGCCTATTGTAACACTTTTTCACGTGTAACACTGCCCGCTTAGGGCGGGATTGATTTTCATGCACTATAATATCAATTTAGGTGAAATAATTTTCACATGCATTAATTTCCAGTGCAGCCAATTTTTATTTTCTTGCATTTTGTTGTGTGTATCTCACATGAGGTTGCGGCAGGAACTTTTATTATTTATTTAATATTTTAGGTTTTTTACATAGCTTGTTTGATTTATTTAGAACAGGTATTGATTGAATCATTTATTTTCCATTAGACAGCGCTGTTACTCCAACACATATAATATATTGTTACCTGTGATTGCCATCATATTTATTCCTTAAGTAAAGCTTTTGAAATTTGGCAGTTGCCTGGTCTTAAGTTACTAAAGGGGTGCGATGTAAGTAACCGGAACATGTGGTCCACAGCCCAGAACACTAAACACATTGGGGTATGAAGATGTCAGTGTAAAGAATTAATACAGTGTGAAGGCACAAGTAGTTACCAAGAGTAACGAAGGGTTTGCTAATAGCCTGCTGTTAAGCATGTACATCTGGCAGGTAAGACAGCCACTTGCAACGAGGGAGATGTTGTCAGCACTCCTTCAGCCTCGATCTGTCTCCCATAGCAATGGTCTCAGCCTCTACACAGATACAGAAGAGTCAAGTGAAGTGAAGTGAAGTGCACACATGGAGTCAGTGCAAAGTGCATGGCAGGACCCCATATTGTTAAGTGAGGTTTGTTGCAGTGAGGTAGCATGATACACTGGACAGGCAGAAAGGGCATTGGCTCTGTATGTCCCTCCTAAATACGCAAGTAATTGTGGTAACACCTAATACTTCAAGAGAGTTTACTAGAGTTCATTCACCTTTGTCATCTACTGGGTCATGAGTGTAACTCAAGTAAAGGTTACCCCATGTGTATGGCAGTGGCCCTGTACAAAGTGCCTAGTGTAGCCCAGAAGAACCCACCTCGGGGTAGGCCTCTCATGTGACCCTTGCTTTGTGCCGAATGAAGAGGGAAACATGCTTGTGTAGGCGATCACCTCCTATTATCATAGCTCACCTGCTATTTTGGGTATATTTTTAGGAATATTCCCTATTTTTACCATGGAAGAGGTGGTATAAGATATACCGTGTGTAGCGCCCACACTTTTTTAAAGTGTGCGCTATCAATGTAAATTTTGTTTTTCTCAGAACTGTAATGGAGTTCTGAGGGTTAATTGTACAGGATTTCCTTTGACTTCAGTTTGGCTGGGCTGTACTGAAGTTCTGCCTGGTCATAGGTGCAGTGAGGCACCTGTGACAGGCTGAGAACCAAGCCTGGTTGGACATGTTAGGTACCAATCTTTCCCGGAGCCATTCAGCGGGCACGTCTGGCCCTGCTGTGTTGTCTGGGAAAGGGTATTTAAGAGGCTGAAGTCACGTGTTCAGGGTTCGGCTGCTGCTTTGATTCCTGGTTCCGGTCCGGGGCAGCCACGTGAGGGGTCCCGGGCCCAGGAGTGTCTGCCATCCCTGCAGGCATGGTCGCCCTGACCAGCCCCAGAGGCTTTCATGGTCTGGGGTAGGGATCCAGCCATTCCTGAGCCTCGGAACAGGCTAGTTCGAGGCCCAGTAACTGAAGGAGGATTCAAAGGCGTCCTGGTGTGCTCTCGGTATTGGAGGGTGTGTTGCTATGGGCATTTGTATAGTGACTTTATTGCAATAATATAGAGTTTTAGATTTAGTAACAGCATGTCCACAGAAGGCCTCTTCCCCCTCCATTGATATGTAAATAAACCAGATAGAAGATGAGCAGAGGAAGTTGGTGTTTACAGGAAGTGGGTGGGAGGGGCATGGGAGGGTTTGAAAGAGACATGTGTTTTGGGACAGAGGGACAGAGTGGTTTTTGGAGGACAAAGAGGAAACACATGGTTTCCAGGAGGTGGACTGAGCAAAGGACCATGGAGGACATCTTGACCCCTAAGTTGAGTAATTGTTTAGTTTGCTTAATGTGCACATATTATACATGCTTATATGTGTAGGCATATATTTTGTAAGCTATAAGTTGTGTTGTATTGTTCATCCTACAATTTGTATGTGCAGATTTTTCCTTGTTTAGTAAAGCATTGATACACTTCAGAAGTCTAAACTTCCTTGGTTTTACCACAAGAACTTAATAGATAGACGCATAGCATAACAGAGGGACACAGCAACACATACAAGTGACCAGGGAAGGACTCTTCGGTGAAGGGCCAACAAGCTGGCTGCTCAGTAAGAGCCTGGGAGCTGAGTTGTATGGACACTAAAGAATCCACACTTCCCACAGTATCGCCAAGAAGGCTGAGAGATTCAGGTACTGTGGGGAAGGTTCCTACTTAACTTCATTTACGATCTAGTCTGTGGCAGAGACTTTGCAAATTTTCCGGATCACCTGTTGGCTGCTAGATCTCTGGCTAGAGGTTTCACCAGCGGTGAAGCACCCAGCTGCGAGTCGCTACTCTCTGGGTTAATTAGAGACATTCAGTGGATGTCAGCAGTTCAAAGTGCCTGAGTTTTATCACCCATGCCCTCTAATCCCACCTGAGACTGTGTTATTGTTGGATGTTACCCCTGCAAAATAAAAACCTTGAAAAGGACTTTTATGTGTCAGCATCTGAAGTGACTGGGTACTAACCCTGGGAACCCCTAGACAACAACCGACAAGCCACGAGGAGGTAATTGGTAAGCCTAGAAAGTCAAGGCCGCCCCTAGGGGTTATGGCCGCTACACGTATAATGCCTGTACTTACCTTTTCTGTTTGCTTGTGCAACAGATCTTCAAGCTCTTAAGGGAACCCTCCTAATCCAACACACTGTGCTAGGGTTCCTTCCTTCCACCAGGTCCTCCAGGTTGCAGTAGTGGTGTAAGGGTTGGTAGAAGGAACCACAGCCCTCCCTGAAGTGTGTGATACCAAGAATCTTTTCTGGGTTCTGTAACTCTTTTATAGAGGAGGATTAAGTAAGACTAACATGTGGGTTGGTGCAGCGTGATGTGGATGGCAGAAAACACACATTCAATTCCAGTAGTGCAAGAGCAGTAAAAGGAATATATTGTGACAGAAGTCCAGCAATACACAGCAGACCTGGTGGGAAGGCTACCCAACTGGGAACACTTACAAGTTCTTACCAGCAAAGGAACTGTAGATTGGACACTCGGGTGTGTCGAAAGCATCTGTCTCAAGGAGCAGAATGTGGCCTGGCTGGTATGTACCCATATGGGGAGGCTTCCAGAAAGGGTGGCGTGTCCCTGCACTTTCCCTACTCCTCCCTTCCACTGATGCTAAACACTGTCTCTGACAGACAGGTACAGTATCCTGTGTGTACACTGTCACTCGCAAAAATGAATGCCAAACCCAGGGGCCAGGGTCTTTAATAGACTCTGCCTGCACCCAAGATGGCCTCCAAAGTCACATGGGGTGCCAGCATCCAATCGAATAACTGCCTCCCTGTGATAGAGCAAATAGGTTCCTCTTGACTTTCTTCCCCATATACATTGCAGCTGCAGGTGGGAGCCACCTGCAGTGAAGAATATAGACTACACCTGCCTACAAACATCTTTTTTGTACGCAATTTTAGTCCTGCAACAGGGTTGCTTTATGTCACTGACAGCTGTACAATAAGGCAATGAAACCATTTTAGAATACCTTTGTTACTAACAGTTCTACTACACAGTATATCTCTGCATTCTATATAAAATGCTTGTGGTACTGAACTTTATATTCCTGATTTCTGTTTAGAACTCTTTTATGGCTGACAGCTGTAATTTAAATTACTGCATTTTATTTAGAATGATTTTGTTAGCATGATCTATATTTTATGTTCCTGCATTGTGATTAGAATTCTTTTATTACTGACATTTGTACAGCAGACAGTTTAGAACTCTTCTGTGACTGACAGTTGTACTGTAAATTTCTGCATTCTGTATACAGTAAATTGTCTATGTTACTAATGATCGTTCTTCATATTCCTGCACACCCTCAAGAATGCTTGTGGTACTGACAGTTGCGCTTTATATAAGTGAATTTCATTTAAAATGATTATGCAGCTGACAGATGTACTGTACTTTATAATCCTGCTTTCAATACAAAATGCATATATTACTGACAGTAGGTTCTGCATTCTGTTTAGCATCCTTTTGCTACTGGTAATTCTACATACGTAATAATAATGTAATTTAAATGAACAAGGGCAGACATGTATGGAGTCCACCACTGAATTAAAAGCTATCTTGTTCCACTACAGGCCCATTGATCCTATGTTCCTCTGAATTCAGGCTCCCAGCAATTGGTAGCCAATGTAAATGCATCACACACAATCCAGTCTTCAACAGAAAAGGGCAGCCACTCACCATGATAAATGTGGAAATGTAAATATATTGAATAGACCAAAGCATAATTATACCACCATAGGGCTTTAAAACCCTAACGTGTATTCTAAAATCCATGTATTTTTCCCGACGGATGTTGGCTCAAACTTGTCTTGCATACACACGGTCACACAAAGTTGATCGGAATTTCCGACCGTCAAGAATGCGGGGACATACAACACGCACGACAGCACTATAAAGAGAAATTTCAATAGCCAGTGTGCCACCCTTTGGGTTCCTTCTGCTAATCTCGTGTTTATCTTGTGTTAGTAGAAGTTTGGTGAGAGACGATTCAAGCTTTTTAGACTAGTGCTTTTCCGATCGTTACTGCTCTTCAGTTTGTGCTTGTGGGTTCGTATGTGTTCTTCAGTGTGTGTAGTCAGTTTGCATTTGTTTGTCAGTGCGTATTATTATTGTTTTTTTAATTCAATGTTTTTTATTGAATATTTCAGAAATAAACATAGTACAAAGCATAAAGGGAAATATTGATATACACATTCAATTAATGTACATCTTGAAAAGTGGTGTATTGCTTCTGCTATCAACAAATAATCTTTATAGACAAGTAATATCAACTGGATGAAGTACAAGCGAGAAAAAGAGGCGCCTCTGGGTGCAGACTGTATAACAGTTTTTAATAATCAAAAAATGGTTGTAGCAGCACTCACATTTACATGGTGAATGAAAGGCAGAATAAGGTCCCATACAACGGGGGGCATCAGTGTAGTCAGTCCCTGGAATGGATGTGCAGTTCTTTTGCTCGTCTCTAGCACCGCTAGATGTTTTTCCGGCTGATCATCACCCTTCGCCTGGACTCCAACTTGCGTTCCAAGCCTCGCTCTGACACCCATTCACCGCTGTCCCCCGGAAAAACATCTAGCGGTGCTGGAGATGAGCAAAAGAACTGCACGTCCATCCCAGGAACTGACTACGCTGATGCCCACCCGTTGTATGGGACCTTATTCTGCCTTTCATTCACCATGTAAATGTGAGTGCTGCTACAACCATTTGTTGATTGTTAAAAACTGTTATACAGTCTGCACCCAGAGGCGCCTC
Organism: Lithobates sylvaticus; assembly: GCA_028564925.1. NCBI lineage: Eukaryota > Metazoa > Chordata > Amphibia > Anura > Ranidae > Lithobates > Lithobates sylvaticus. The sequence continues at coordinate 157,202,785 of CM053035.1, read as the reverse complement.
TTTTTCTTGTTTGTCTTCTAGTGTCTCGAGAACATGGTTTCTGTTTTCAACCGGGTGGCTGCCGTGATTGTGGACTTTGCCCCCCCCCCTTACCCTCTCCCCTCCCTTCCTTATTCCATTTATTTACATTGTGCCTATTGCCATTGTGCATACATATTCAGCGGGCTTATAGCCCCTCTTGTGCATATACAGGGGGTCCCCGACTTACGAACGCCCGACCTACGAACAACCCCTACTTACGAACGGGGCGCTGCGGGGACCCTCTGGCATTTTTCGCCGATTTTCGGCATCATCTGGCCGTTCTGCGCATGCGCGGCCATACGGAGCCTCGGAAAATGCCGGAAATGTCCGTAATTTGCCGCGCATGCGCAGAACGGCATTAGACGTAACATCGGAAATGTCCGGAAATGTCCGTATTTGTCGGTCTGCGCATGCGCGGCCGACTTACGAACATTTCCGACTTCCGTACAGGCGGGCAGTCCCTAACGAGTTTGTAACTCGGGGACCCCCTGTAGTCTTTTCTTATTCAGCACTGTGTTGTTTTTCTTTTGAAAATGACTGTGGATTATTGCCTTAGTTTTTTGCGCCTTTTACTTGTATTAACTGTACGAAGTAACCTCTTGGATTATCAAAATCATCAAAATCAAAATCATTTGGGCCATATAGACCAATGTTTGTCGAATGTTGCACATTGCAAAGAAATTATCACTATAAGACGTTCGAAAGTGTAATTTAAGTGCACAGCTGTAGTGACGTCTGATATGTTTATGGCTGTTGTGGATTTCCAGTTGCGTAGGATCAGTAATCGTGTCTCTAACAGTACGTGTGTTATGACTGGTCTGAAGTCTGTGTGGAATTTCTCTATGTTCAAGTGTAGAATTGCCAAAGCCGGATCCGGGGGTGTGAGCATTCCTGTTATAGAAGAGATCATTCGGAATACTTGGTTCCATATACTTTTAACTGTGGGGCAATGCCAAAACATGTGAAATAGGTTCCCTATTTGTCCACAGGCCCTCCAGCAATGTGGCAATGCTCCAGGGAATTAATTTGCTAACCTATATTGGGTGTAATGCCATCTGTTTGCCATTTTAATTACTAGTTCCCAGTGTTTGACACAATGAGAAGCTTTGTGTTTCCCTAAATGATTGTTGCCATTGTTCTACTGAGAAGATAGTGCCCAGTTCTTCCTCCAATTTTTTCATTGCTAGTTTTTGTAAGTGAGAGTTTATCCCGTGTGATGTTGTAAAAGAAAGATATTACTTTCGTGTTTTGTTTGGCTGTTGAGTAGAATTGTCATATTTTGCATATTTTATTTTCGGTTGTGTTTGGGATTTAAGGAAGTGAGTGATTCTCAAGCATGTAAACCTCTTAACACTCGGAAAGTGGAATTGTGTCATAATCTCCTCCACAGATTTGGGTTGTGTTCCATTATAAAGGTCTGATATATGTGTGATACCCTTCTGTATTAGGTCTCTGACTGTCAGCATTGGAATCTTTGCCTCTAGAAGCGTCAAAGGTTCTTTGTAGTTTATGGCGTATTATTATTATTATAGTACGTATTTGATTCTCAGTGCGTTCTTGTCCGGACGTTTCTGATTTTCAGCTCGCTCTTCTCATGTCTTTCTGTTTTTCAGTGCTTTCTGTTGGTTCATTCTGACCAGCCGACCGTTTTGAAGCCATGTTGCGGCTACATACTCGTCGTAGAGATCGTGCTATACGGGGGCTTGGTGTTGGGGTTCTTGCTTTGACCCAAGTCCAGTCCATGAACAGGGTGGGGAGGAGTTCATGGACGAAGAATTGGTTGCTCCAGCGTGACCAATTCTCTCATATGCCTTTGTTGCGGCAGATTCAGGAGAATAATTCTGATGATTTCAGGAATTATCTCTGGATGACGGACCCGTTTTTCACTGTCTGTTGGCTTTGCTGTCCCCTTATATTAGCAGGCAGGACACCTGCATGCGGCAAGCCATCTCTCCTGAACAGAGGCTAGTTGTCACATTGTAGTACTTGGCGACGGGGAGAAGTCTGCAGGACATCAAGTTCTCGACAGGCATCTTCCCCCAGGCTCTGGGGATCATTATTCCAGAGACCTGTTCTGCCATCATTCAGGTCCTGCAGAAGGACTATATTAAGTTAAGATTTCTCCTTTAACATCACATTCTATGTATTTAATGTTTGCTAATGTAGTGTATTTCTTTCATCAATTCTTAATTACCATGATTATAATATGCTGTGAATGTCCCCTTTATCCTCATACATGCTTGAATTTTTTTAAACTTCTTTTTTTGTCCTTCATGCATATTTGCCTTCACTGACCTTCCCAGCATGCTATCCTGGGCCCATACACACCTAGCCTAGTAACTTCAAAATCATTTAGAACCCTCCCTCACCCCAACCGCTAAGTCAACCGATACCAATCCTCTATCTGCTGACTTTGCCCAACCCATACACACCTCTTTTGTGTTCATATTTATGGATGAATCCACCAAAGCATGTAGTGAAAGGTCCTGCCTGAATACATTCAAATGGTACTGTTTAAAGTTTTGTTCTCCTATTATCTTGATAGGTAATTGCAGAATGTAAAAAAGTGCTTCAATTTGTACAATATGTATTTATATTTGTGTATTATGACACTTCTTACCTGTCCAGTGGGCTACCAATAATGTAAGGGGCTGGCCAAAGAAACACACATTATTTATGCATTCAGCTCTCAATAAAGTGGAGAGGGTTACCTTTCCAACCCCCCCCCCCCTAAAATGTATACAATGGGCCTTCAGAGGGGGTGAGTACAATATACAAGTAAATGCGCAAAAACAGGATCAAAGATTTTTCACAATGTCCACCAATCTCTCACCAATTGAAACCAAAAATTCAATTATATAAATGAGAGTCCATGTTATATAAAAATCCATATGATTATGATATTAAAAACTGCCGTCCAGTAAGACAAGGGGTAAGTTAAAAGCAGTCAAAAACAGGAGTTCCACGTCCAGGGCTGCCATCAGAGAAGGACAGAAACCATGTTCCAGTCTGTGAAAAGAAGAAAAGGAAGAGGCGCCTCTGGGTGTAGAGATAACAAACACTTGATAAAAATGATAAATGATAAAAATGTGTTAATATAGGCAACTCACATTTTAGATGTAGTATATGAGCGTTCAACACTTTAAAAGCTGAGCATTGATGTGGTCATCTACAAGTCTGTCAGGCTAAGGCGATGTAGCCACTAGCGGCCGGGAAGTGGCACAAACGCCGGCCGTGGAACGCAGTTCAAAGCAGAACGAGGTTTGGAACGCGGGCGGAGAGCGATGACGTCATAAGTGGGTGCGACCGAATTCGCGAGCGTACAGGCTGAGATCGTGTGACAGCCGCGCTCCTTCATTAAGCAAATGAGACAACTACAAGGACTAGTATATATAGACCATGCACAGGAAAAAGGGGAGGGAGTGGTGTACTACAAGAGGGCGCTTAAAGTGCAAGTTGCAGATCGCAATTGGATTCAAGGAAATAAGTATCAAGGAAAAAGGGGAAATAAATAATGATGAAGATAAATAAATAAATTGGAATAAAAATTTAATTAATAATAAAAGTAGGGGAATAAAATTAAAAATAGGGGGTGAGTAATCTGATAAGTGGACCTTAGATTTTTGTCTTTAAGTACTCCTTAAAATAAATGTTATACTGATGTTTGCCAAGAATGTTTGTATCTAATCTGCTTGCAATGTTATGTGCAAAAGTACTATTTTTTTTTCCTTGTTTGACTCCACCGTTTCCTTTAACGCCACAGGAATGGCAGACTGTGGCATCCCACTTTGCCCAGCATTGGGACTTTCCCAACTGTGGAGGGGCAATAAATGGGAAAAACGTCCACATCATCCCACCCCCCAACTTAGGGGCATACTATTATAATTACAAGGGGTTTAATAGTATTGTGTTGTTGGCAGTAGTGTCGGCTACTTACGAGTTCCTGTATGTGGACGTGGGGAAAAATTGCCGGATGTTGGATGGTGGAGTCCTCGCCCACACAGAGTTTTACAGATGGCTTCAGAATGGCAGCTTGGGCTTGCCACCTCCAGAAGACAATGTGGAAGGACTCCCATTCGTCTTTGTCGCAGATGAAGAATTTGCACTGGGGGACCAACTTATGCGGCCATTCCCTATGATGATCTTCACTAGGGAGCAGAGGGTTTTTAATTACCGGCTGGCCAGAGCCAGAAGAGTGGTGGAGAACGCTTTTGGGATAATGGCCAGCCGGTTCTGCCTATTTCTGACACCAATCCACATGGCGAAATATAAACTGAACCATTGTGCTTGTCTGCTGCATTCTGCACAATTTTGTGGCCTCAGTTGGGACTGAGGCCAGCTTTCCTGATACTTCAACCCTGATGGCACTTGAAGCTGGCCTTCCTGGCTTGCCCCCCAAAGCGCCCGTGAAGTGAGACAAAAATATCTGGAGTACTTTGCGGGTAGGGGGGCCATTGATATGCCACACAATCAAGAAACATTTTAAAATAAATATTTTTTCGAAAAACTTAAATAATATTTCCTTGTATTTACTGCTTGTGTTTCTTTCGTTTGTGATTTTTTGTTAGTCACGAAAATGGCATCATTGTGACAAATTAAAAAGCATTGTGGGAGTTATTTACTAAAGGAAAATCTACTTTGCACTCCAAGTGCACTGCAAAAGTGCACTTGAAACTGCAATGAACGTGCACTTGTAGTGCAAAGTGGATTTGCCTTTAGTAAATAACCCCCATTGTCACTGTAAACACCAACTTACTTCAAAAACTGCTTTGGAGCATTGAAATAAGAAGCCAAACATTGTTGAGTAGAAAACATTTTAGTCAAAGCACATTCACATGTGCATTAGAAAAGGGTTTTGGAACAAACCAACATCTTTGTTGTATAACATTTTTTTGGTCACATTAGAAATATCCTTTTTTTGGGTCAACAGGCATGTTTTCAAACATAACATACACAAATCAAGAACTTACAAAGTTCAACTTTGACAAAGTGTAGGCAATATCAGACATTAGTATGTCCAAACTGTGTTGATATTGCCTTCATCAGATGGGGTGATGTCACCCCTGTAAAAGCCAAATTTTGAAGATGCACACAAATTGGAATTCAAAATGGGAATTTCCCTCCTGATCCCATGCCTAATGTCAACATGTGCTAGCTCCCATCATGGGGGATCAATGGACGTGTAACCCCTTCCTGTCACCTACTTCAGTTGCGAGGAAGGGGTTGCACCCACAAAACGCCTACATTGATATCCCGTGTTGGCAGATAGTACATGTTGACACACTGTGTGCATCTTCAAAATTTGGCTTTTAAAATACTTTAAAACTTGTTTTTAAAAACAAGAATACACAATAAAATGGTACAATTTTGTTGTGTTTTATATTCTGCCTAAAACATCAATGATGTTCTTCATTTTTTGTTGAAGATCATTGATGTTTTCGTTTATCTTTTCTAAATCACGATTGTACCCCATTATCTCCCCAATGAGGATCTGGGCACTTTCACTGGTGAAATTAGAATCTTCTTCCACAACATCCACATCACCTAAAAAAAACCTTACCTCTATATAAATATCAAAAACTCCTAAATGGAATCTTGTACTAAGCTATCAAAGATTTAGCAGAGTTCTGAGTCGGAACTGTTTTCCCAGATCAATACACCCACATCCTCTTTACTTTTTTATCTGAAGATTGTGAGCATTCTAATTGAAAATGATAGACAGACACCTTCTGTGCAGGCTTGAGATTTCACCCCATATCCTTACCAGCTGGGGCTGTATAAATTATCAATTCTTTTCATTTTTACAGGTGCCTTTCTGTCAGTAGGGAATGTGAAGGGACCTTAAGAAATTCTCAAGCTAACTTTAAATTTAAAGAGGATCAAGTAATGCTACGAGTAACCCAAAGGACTTCTATTTCAGATAAGTCACACTATAAAACGCTAAAGCATTCTGGTCTGTTGGGAGATTGGTATAAAAATGGCATACATTGAGTCTTATGAGTCCTCTTTTCAGCAATAAATATGTCCTGAAAACATAGTTTCTTCTTCTTTGCGATCGTAAAAAATAATGAATTTAACACTATTTTTTAAATACCTTAGGAAAAACAAGATTACAAATGTTTTTAATGTGTTGATACATTTTATTAAGTATATTTTTGACAATAATGTAATTTTTTGTTACAATATATTTTTGTGTTCACGGAAATTAAACATCAAATTACATTTTGTTCAGTAATTAGCACAAGTTATGTCATTAGGGTACACAAGATGCTGCCATAACACACATGAACGTCAAGTTATTATTGTTTTACTGTAACTTATAACTAGATAGTTTACAAAATAGTATGTTGCATTCAACAGGGCCCTTACTTATGTAGTGCTGGTATTTTTGCCATGTAATTTTCACCTGTTAGTTAAGCAGGAAGTGATTAATTTATTTACTTTGTGAAGGACTCACCTACCCACAATGCCCACTCACCTACCCACGAACACTGAGTGGCTGAACTGCATGCTGGGTAGGTAATAAAATGCCGAAGGCGGCCATTTTTTCGCTCTCTTCGGGACGCACGGCCTGCCTGCAAGGATCTGTGAGGACATGTTCCGGAGAGTGCGGCCTACATCGTGCGGAGCAGAGCAACCACTGACTCTGCCTTACCCCAGTGTGCTGGAGAAACAGTGTGATCGGATAGGGAAGGATCCAGAGACACCTGACAGAGCCATTTGAGGGTCCCATTCATCTTGCAGAGGGGAGCAGCATGGCGGAGCTGGCTTGCAGCAGTACTGCGACAAGCAAAGTGGCGGTTTCCAACTTTTCAGACCTGGTGTTGCGAGAGGGCGGACGCCCAGTAGTTATTTAACACACTTAACACACTTAGACTCATACCACAGTACCGCAGAGGGATCATATTCAAATAGACTTAGTTCAAGCAGGCCTCAAGCCTATACTTTACTAAGAGCTGACACTGTGGCGGTTCAGAGATAACTATAGCGGAGACAGTTATAAGTGCGTGCACCTCAGGAACTGCTCTAAACCATCAGCTTATGTTACTTCTTTGCTTGTTAAACCCTTGGATTACAGACACTGCAGTATAATAGCTAGCAGAAGAAGGAAGAAAGGAGACTACATTTCTCACTGGAAGGCTTTGTGCATTCAGTTACAGTAGCACAGAACTGCATATTACCTCAGGGGGGAGCTCTTGAGCAATTATACTGTGTTATGTTATGTACCTTATATTTTGTGCTCTGTGCGGCCGCGCTGGAAGTGTGAAGGTCTCCAGAGTCAAGGCATTGTCATTCTGGACATTAGTCCCACTTGGAGACGTGCTTGTAAGGGTTATCCAAGGAGTTCTTGAATGATAATCTGTAAATATTCATTGCTTTATTGTATTGAGTTTGGACGTTTGTACAACCACTGTTAACCACTGTTTTACAACCAGAGTCAGTAAATTTATATTCTGGCTAATCACAATTGGTGTGAGACTTATTCATTTACTTAAAGTGGAGGGCCACCATAAAAAAACAGCATTAATATTCTTAAAAAAAAAAAAAAAAACATTTGAAAAAAAAAAATGTTTTACCTTACCAGAAACCCCTGTTGCTAGGCAGTCTTCCTAATCTGCCTCTTCCTACTCAGCGGTGATCTTCGGTCTTCTCTCCTCCTTGCGTTGTCTTCTGGGTAATGGGGCGCACTGTGTTCTGGGAACTGTGTGTTTCCTAACACAGCGAGTCCCATTCACAAAGCGCCACGTGACTCGCGCATGCGCAGTAGGAAATGGGCAGTGAAGCCGCAAGGCTCCACTGCCTGTATCCCTTAGTAAAGGATAGCGGCGCTGGGACCCGAGAGCCGAGGGATGGGTCGGCCTTGGCGGCCAACATCGTGGGCACCCCGAAAAGGTAAGTGTCCTTAATAAATGTCAGCAGCTACTTTTTTTTTAGATGCTGACTTTTAAAAAAAATATTTCCCGCTGGAACACCCCTTTAACAGGTGGAACAACGGATGCCCAGGTAACGGTAAAGGTACTATATATACACATTGTAAATTGTGGGGTTGTTTTTGCTGTTAAGTCTCACACCAACACTGTTACACAGCTGTGTCAAGCAGTTCGAGCCAATTCAGTTGGGGTAAGATAGCAGAGTACAGGCCCAATAAATTACCAGCAGCTCCCTTGGGGTTCAGTGCTACACTTAATTTATTAGATGGGTGGTGCAATTCCATTTAACAGGAAAACAATTCTTCCTGAATCCAAAGACATTTTGAAAAAGTTCATGCTTCCAACTTTGTGAGAACAGTTTGGGGATGGCTCCTTCCTGTTCCCACATGACTGCACTCAAGTGCACAAAGCAGGGTCCATAAAGACATGGATGAGCGAATTTGGGGTGGAGGAACTTGACTGGCCTCTAGGGATGAGCCCGATGTTCAATCTGAACAGCGAACAATATGCGGTGTTCGCGGCAAATTCGAACGCCGCCGGAACACCGTTAAAGTCTATGGGACACGGACATGAAAAATCAAAAGTGCTAATTTTAAAGGCTTATATGTAAGTTATTGTCATAAAAAGTGTTTGGGGACCTGGGTCCTGCCCCAGGGGACATGTATCAATGCAATTTTTTTTTTAAAACTGCCGTTTTTCGGGAGCAGTAATTTTTTTAATGCTTGAAGGGAAACAATAAAAATGAAATATTCCATTAAATATCGTGCCTGGGGGTGTCTATAGTATGCCTGCAAAGTGGTGCATTTTCCCCGTGTTTAGAACAGTACCGTAGCAAATTGACATTTCTAAAGGAAAAGTTGTCTCGGATCTCGGCAATATAGATAAACCTCATTGAAAAAAAGAGCATGGGACCCCCCCCCCCAGTGCATTACCAAGCCCTTTGGGTCTGGTATGCATATTAAGGGAAACCCCGAACCAAAATTAAAAAAAAAAATTGCGCGGGGGTGCCCCTAAAATCCACCCCAGGCCCTTCAGGTCTGGTATGGATATTAAGGAGAACCCTGCGCCAAAATAAAAAAAATGGCGTAGGGGTCACCCCAAAATCCATACCAGACCCTTATCAAAGCACGCAACCTGGCAGGTCGCAGAAAAAGAGGGGAGACGAAAGAGCGCCACCCCTCCTAAACCATACCAGGCCACATGACCTCAACATGGGGAGGGTACTTTGGGGTCTGACCCCAAAGCACCTTGCCCCCATGTTGATGGGGATAAGGTCCTCATCCCCACAATGCTTGCCCAGTGGTTGTGGGGGTATGTGGGCGGAGGTCAGACCCCAAAGCACCTTGCCCCCATATTGATAGGGACAAGAGCCTTATCCCCACAACCCTTGCCCAGTGGCTGTGGTTGTATTCGGGCAGGGGGCTTATTGGAATCTGAAAGACCCTTATCTGTCTATGCACGCAACCTGGCAGGCCGCAGGAAAAGAGGGGGTACGAGAGAGCGCCCCCCTCCTGAACCATACCAGGCCACATGCCCTCAACATGGGGAGGGTGCTTTGGGGTCTGACCCCAAAGCACCTTGCCCCCATGTTGATGGGGATAAGGTCCTCATCCCCACAACCCTTGCCCAGTGGTTGTGGGGGTATGTGGGCAGGGGGCTTACTGGAATCTGGAAGCCCCCTTTAACAAGGAGACCCCCAGATCCCGGCCTCCCCCCTGTGTGATATGGTAATGGGGTACATCGTAACCCCTACCATTTCACAAAAAAAGTGTCAAATATGGTAAAAAAGACAAGAGACAGCTTGGGACGAGTCCTTTATTAAAAAAAAAAAAAAAAATGTTCTGCGATGTAAGTTCACGCTGCCCGACGGAGCAGAAAAAAAAATCGGCAACCGTGGCTTCCCGTGGTGTCAGAGGGGGGTGGGGTCACCCATATACATCACCGGGTGGACCCCTTCTCAGTTATATAAGAACTGTCACAGAGAAGGCGCGTCAAACGGCGGGAGCCTCCCATTAAGGCGGATCGGTTGCGGCTTTTTTTTTTGGTCCGTCGTACTTACATTGCGGAAACATTTTAATTTTTGTGCATTGTGTTTTATGCACTTTAAATGTATTTATCAGATTTTAACCAGAGTTAACCAAAGTGCTGGTGTGAATGTAGCTCCTCCAGAGTTACCATGGGCCTCTTGACTGCTTCTCTGATTAATGCTCTCCTTGCCCAACGTGTCAGTTTAGGGGGTTGGCCATGTCTTGGTAGATTTGCAGTTGTGCTATACTCATTCCATTTTCGGATGATGGATTGAACATTGCTCTGTGAGATGTTCAATGCTTGGGATATTTTTTTTATAACCTAACCCTGCTTTAAACTTTTCCACAACTTTATCGCTGACCTGTATGGTGTGTTCCTTGGCCTTCATAATGCTGTTTGTTCACTAAGGTTCTCTAACAAACCTCTCAGAGCTTCACAGAACAGCTGTATTTATACTGAGATAAAATTACACACAGGTAACCTCTATTTACTAATTTGGTGACTTCTGAAGGCAATTAGTTCCATTAGATTTTAACATGGGGTATCAGAGTAAAGGGGGGCTGAATACAAATGCACGCCACACTTTTCAGATATTTATTTGTAAAAAAAAATTGAAAACCATTTATCATTTTCCTTCCACTTCACAATTATGTGTCACTCTGTGTTGGTCTAGTAAATAGTACAAAATTACTCAAGCTCTGCTAAGTGTGTAAAATAAATGTGTTTAAAACACCCAGAACAGCTGCACCATTTAGAAAGTGGATGGTGCGCTTATTTCAAAACTACTGTGACAATTAATGATACAAATGCAACATAAAAAATAATAGCATGTGACAAACCAACCATGATGTGTGATTATTGATATACATAAAATCATTTGAAATTTAAATTAAATAAAAGTCACATATGTAAATAGTCCAGGTATAGACTTAAAAATCCATACAGTGCTTGATTTATTGTGAAGAAGCACTTTATGGATTTTTAAGTCTATACCGGGACTAATTACATATGGGTCTTTTATTTAATTTTAATTTCAACTTATTTTATGTATATCAATAATCACACATCATGGTTGGTTTGTCACAGTCATTTTGGAATAAGTGCACCATTCTCTCTAAAAATGATGTGTTGGTCTATCACATAAAATCCCAATAAATTACATTTAGGTTTTTGGTTGTAACATGACAAAATATGGAAAATTCCAAGGGTATGAATACTTTTTCAAGGCATTGTATGCATTCTGTTTGGGTTGGATAGAGGTATAATCAGTGATGTAAGTAACTGAGTTAAAATAAACTGAGTTACCTAACGCAGTTACTTTAGAGGGTAACCAATAATCTAACTGATTACTTTTCCCCTCATGGTAACTCAGTTCCCATTACTTTGGCTTAGTTACCCCAATTACATCTACCGCCACTAGATGGCAGTAGTGTAATTCCGGTGTCCTGCCGAAAAAGTTCCCCCCGCCAGATAAGGACCCCCTGTACTGTGCCGGCGCAGGGCTTGCGCAGTAGGAAGCACTACGGAGCTTCCGAAAATTGCCGAACCTAAACAGCTCTGAGTGAACTCTACACCGCACAGGTGCAGTTAACATGTAATTGTACGAGGCGATGCCGCACGCTCCTGATGCTCGTGCTACTCTGCAAGGGGCGTCTATCGTGTAAGGGGCTGGTCTAGTATTACTGTAACCAAGGGGCGCATTTATTATTTTTGTTATATATCGAGCGCTGCCCATTAATTTAACATTCGCCCTCTTCTGTAGCCATCCGCCCCTTACACGATATAATAATAATAGACCCGCCACTTGTTTACACGCTATAACAGATCTGCCCCTTGGTTAGAGTAATAATAGAGCAGCCCCTTGGTTACACGATATATAACAATAATAATAAATGCGCCCCTTGGTTACAGTAATACTAGACCCGCCCCTTAGTTACACATATAGAATATTTTAAAAAAAAGTCAGTTACTTTGCTGCATAACTAATTACTTTTCCAATGTAGTAACTGAGTTACTAACGCAATTACTTTTTGGGAGAAGTAATTTGTAACTTAACTAATTACTTTTTTAAAGTAAGATGACCAACACTGGGTATAATGCAACTTAAAAACAAAATTGGTCTGTATCAATTTGGATCCATGTTGTTACATTATTTTGTATACTTCAAACATTAACAAAAAGCCAAAACTATTGAATTATTTTATCCGAATTAAACAAATGAATTTAAATGAATTTGCTGTTTTATGATAATGTATTTTGGATTTATTAAAATGTGGTACTATTGTGAGTCGAAGATTCACGAAACATCCGAATCTCCAAAAAATAAAAATTTATTCCGAATTTTGATTTGTAGCGAAACAAATAGCACGGGTCTACTGAGAACCCAAAAGTAACAATTTGGTATCATTACTGTTTTCAAAGCATTATTTCATTGCATAAGAATAGAATATTACCTACTCAGCCAAAAGTTCTAATGTCAGTGCTAATATACAGTATGTTCTGTTTAGCACATAGGATTGACACACATATGGAGCGAGTGTACAGTAAGTAATTTCCTGCTTGCTATCAATGTCTACAACAGCTTGCACACTGTCTTGATGAAGATAATGAAAGCTGTTCTACCACAGGGACTGATGAGATGTTTGTATATATTCTTTGAACAACTTCAAAATATTAATGAAACATTAGATCTAACCTTATCACCCTAAGCACTTATTGTATATTGAAAGCACGTTCCCCTTTTCTTCTAGGGCTCTGAGGAAGAAGGTCATCCTTCGAAATGCGTCAGCCGGCAGTGACTCCTGTAATCTCCTCTAAGATTGGTTTGGTTTAAAAGATCAAAGTGGAAGTTCTCCTCCCCCACCCACATCTTCCTGGGACACATCAAAGGTCCCAGAAGGTTGCAAGACTATTCACAAAGCGCAGGGTGTATTGCAGGGTGTATTGCACATGTGCAGTGGGCAACCAGCTGTGAAGCCACAAGGAGTCACATCAGCTGCCCACAGTTAAACTGTTGGCACCGGGCACCTGAAGACTTCTGAAGAACCGGCTCGGGTGAGGACAGTGCTGGATCCTGGGACAGGTGAGAGTGTCTGCTTATTAAAAAATAGAAGCCACAGTTTTTATAGCTGCTGACTTTTAATAATTTCTGAAAGAACCTCATTAAAAAAATAGATTTGGACATATTTAGGCATATGTAGTGTGTTGGTGACCTTTTATCAAAGGGTGGGGTTTTGGTAAATTAACTGATTACCGAAAAAGAGATTTTTTGCATTTTAGTAACCTTAAAATTATATTGAACCCAACTACTTAAAGCGGAACTTCAGTCATTTTTTTCATTTTTCCATCTATTAAACATAGCTCCCAACTGTCCCTGATTTTGAGGGACTGTCCCTGATTTGGAGAAATGTTCCTCTTTCCTCCTCATTTATCCCTCATTTTGGTCTGATCCATATAGTTGTATATAAAATGCACTTTTTATCTTTCAAAAAGTGTTTCCCAGTGCTAAAACTTTCATTGATTTCTAAATTGCTGCATTTGAACATTTTAAAAGCCAATATAAAGGAATAGAAGTGGTAAAAAAAGGACTTGTGGATTTAATTAACCTTTCTTTTGGTAAATTCTCTTTTAAGGGGGTGTGGCGGGGCGGTGTCCTATGCCTTCATACTTTTGTTAGTAGGTGTCCCTCATTCCTATCTCAAAATGTTGGGAGGTATGTTTTAAATCTTCTGCCCTTGTTGTTTTAACTTTGGATAGTAAAACATTTTTTTTCTGCCAGTAAATACCTTATACAGCCCACTTCCTGTTTCTTGTCTGGTAAAAAGCCTAGGCTTATGACATCATGCACAGCTCTCTCTCTCTCTCATTGTCTCAGAGTTTGCAAGGAAGGGAGGGGGGATGAGTCATAGGAGGGCCAATGAGAGCTGCAGAGCTGGAGGTGTGCCTCTGTGCAAATCCAGGAAGTGAAGAGGCAGCAGCTTCAGCTGCCCACAGTTAAAATGATTGCAGCCAGACTCAGTGGAGGGAGATTTCTGCAGCATATTTGGGAAGTACAGAATCACAGTATATATAAAATAATATGCAACGTTGTTGGAGGGAATCTTCAGAATGGAAAAGGTGTTTTTATTGCAAATTATGTAAGCAGACTCCAGTTCCTATTTAAACCAATTCCTAGATGTGGTGGATATATTCGTTTTTATTTTCTTCTTTATTTTCACCTGGTGATCTGGACAGTAACACACTTCTGTCTAGGGCGTCTCCACTTTGCATGGAGGACACCATTGGACACATGGAGACACCAGTGGATAGCAGCATTGTCAATCTTAGGGGGTAGTGTTAAATAGAATTGCCGATTTAGAGTGATTTGGCTAACACATTAACCACTTCCCGACCGGCGCACGACGATGTACATCGCTAGAATGGCATGGGCAGGCAAAAGGGCGTACAGGTATGTCCCTTTAAGATTGCCACCGTGCCTTCCGTGTGCACGCCGGCGGAGGCGCGCGTGTGCCAGGCGGGACCCCCGGGAGTCCGGTCAAGGGTCCCACAGACTCGATTGCTGCGGGGATACCCGCGATCGTCTCACGGGAAGGCTGAATGGGGAGATGCAGAAGTAAACATCTCCCCGTTCTGCCTAGCAACAAGTGACACTGATCTCTGCTCCCTGTGATTGGAGCAGAGATCAGTGTTCACTAAAACACAGCCACGCCCCCCCACAGTTAGTAACACGCCCCTAGGAACACTTAACCCCTACACTGCCAATCCCTGGTTAACCCCTTCACTGCCAGTGTATTTACACAGGAATCAGTGCATTTAAATAGCACTGATTGCTGTATAAATGACAATGGTCCCAAAAATGTGTCAAAAATCGCTGATCGAATAAAAATGCTATAAAACTATCCCCTATATTGTAAACACAATAACTTTTGTGCAAACCAATCAATAATCGCTTATTGCGATTTTTTTGCCAAAAATATGTAGAAGAATACGTATTGGCCTAAACTGAGGAAAAAAAATTTTTTTTTTATATATTTTTGGGGATATTTATTATAGCAAAAAGTAAAAAATAATGTGTTTTTTTTCAAAATTGTCGCTCTTTTTTTGTTTATAGTGCAAAAAATAAAAACCGCAGGGGCGATCAAATACCACCAAAAGAAAGCTCTATTTGTGGGGAAAAAAAGGACATCAATTTTGTTTGGGAGCCACTTTGCACGACTGTGCAATTGTCAGTTAAAGCGACACAGTGCCGAATCGCAAAAAGTGGTCTGGTCCGGTCTGAAAGTTGTTAAATATGAACTCCAGTGAACGCTTTTCAAGCAGTTACAGCAACAGGTTTTTTTTTTTTTTTTTTAGATAAATGTATTACATAAATGAACAAAAGCTGACTATTGTAACCACCCCATCAATGTTAAATGGTCTCAACCTTCTAACTGCCACTTATACTGAAAATTAACAGACTTACTGCTTGGATTACCAAAAAAAAGAATAAATCCTCAATAAGAGAAATCTAATGCAGAGGCTAAAATATAATATATTTTTGTTTTGGGGTTTAATACTTCATGACAACATGTACCACAATTGTGTAAATATCCCAATCAGCTGTAACCAATATTTCCCAGAAAAACAGCATATATCTATATAGACCTTTCAGAAACCTTGCTTTTGTTTTAAATATAATGTAATGCAAAGACCTCTAGTGGGAATTGGAAACATTTATTATTGCAGAAAATGTTGTTGAAATAGTTGAATACCACTGCCATCTTCTGGACATGTGTAGTAAGATCATGTGGTATTGTTTTTACTGTATAATCAGTCTCTGACGCAGAGATCTGCTTTTTTTTTTTGTCATCTCTAGCAAAGAAACTCAGTGTTTGACATCAAAACAGTATCAGAGACAGACTATTAAAGTAACTGTCTAAGAACAAAGCAAATAGGTCAAAAATGTATTTTGTTTTTCAATAATACTAATTTGTAATTACTATATTCCCACGCATACTATTTTAAAAATGATTTGTATTTACTCAGTAGTAAAATTTGTACTAACTGGCAACAGAGTTGTAACTGTCAGATAGTTATTTGTTTAATTCATATCAGTTCCAGATTTCCTAAGTCATCCCTAATAAAAGAGTCTTATCTAAACATGGGTGTATAATGTAGCCAGACAAATCTGGAATGGTTACTTGCATCCCAAAAGGCATACGAGGCACACTTGAAACATTCCAAATGTAATGAAAAGATTTTTGGTAATCTAGTACCCAGGGAATGTCTTATTCTTCATGCTCTTCTAGTGTAGCCCCAAATACTATGTCATTGAGGTACATAACTCATGCGAGTATTACATCACCTAGAAAACAAGTGCAAGTTCGGCAGGTCATCAGTCACCTATGACTAATGACCTGCAGAATGACATTGTCTCCGCTTAAGGAGTGGTCACTGATCCAGCCAAAGTTTAGGTAGGGGTGAATTGGCCTCAGCTTTAGAATATTAGATTTATGGCCTTTCCTTGGATTTTGTGGATACTACTACAGATTTGTAGAAGGCTACTGCATATAAAAGTACCCCAAACTCTTCATGACCTGTTGAAGACTGATGTGTGCAGTCAAGGTTTAGTTGGGGTGCAGAGCGATGCAACGGTAATAACACACAGTCCAGGTGCAATGAGAAACTTATATTAAAGTAATGCAAAGACAGTTCACAAAAAAACAGGTGGGAAGACAGCCAAACCAGAGGCACTCACATGTTCAACAGTGTGTAGAGAGTGGATTTCAGTAAAACTGACAGCATCTGTTAGGAGGGGCAGAATGCGACCTTGCTGTCTCGTGCCCAAGCTGGAAGATTGAGAGCCCTACACTTTGCCTCCTTGCCAGGAACCTTTCCCTACCGCTAATTCTGTCCCTAACAGACTGGGTACCTGTCCCTACTCTACCCACTCACAAAATGTGTGCCAGTCCTGGGAGCCAGGGCCTTAAATAGGCTTTGGCTGACCCAATATGGTTGCAAGAGTAACATGGGGTGGCAGCATCCAATCGAATAGCTTCCCCAGTGATCCAAAAAACCATAGAAGAACCATGTTCCTCTTGACCTCCTCTTCAACTGCATTGCCGCTGCAGAAGAGCACCACCTAAAGAGAGCAGTGGAGAAAGTAGACTTTTGGGGACAACTGGACTTCTGCATGTGAAGATTTTTTCACTCATTTGAAAAAAGAAGCTGACAAAAGCACCAGTCTTGGCATATGCTGATAATCCAGAAGCCATATGTGTTCCATGTGGATGTTAGCTTTGTAGGATTGGGTGGAGAGTTGAATCAAGAGTATCCAGCTGGACTACGCCCAATTGCCTGGATGTTAGCTTTGTAGGATTGTGTGGAGAGTTGAATCAAGAGTATCCAGCTGGACTACGCCCAATTGCCTGGATGTTAGCTTTGTAGGATTGTGTGGAGAGTTGAATCAAGAGAATCCAGCTGGACTACGCCCAATAGCCTTTATCAGTCAAAGCTTCACTCCTAGTTAGTGCAACTATCCAGTCTACAGGTTAGAGTTCCTTGGTGCCTAAATTGGCCTTCATTGATAAGTTACATAATGGAGCTACATTTGGAGTAAGAATGAATAATAATTCTTTGATGAATATCCTAGCCACAACCAAACTGGATGCAACAGGACATGGTTTCTGTTACCAATAACAGTGAATCGGAAGATTTACCTGGTCCCGGCATTGGGGCTCTGTGTGCTATGGCTGCAATAGTTAAAGATCAAGTTGACTTTTCTGAAGTCTAGCTGATACACTACATACGCTCCCACTTAGCAAAGGTTCTGGTTCTCTTATTTTCCTACAGGTGTAGTGCAATATCCTATTTGGGGAGGGTTATTTGTCATAACCCCCCTCCCTCCAAAAGAAGGCTACAGTTACAATAGATCAGGAGGAGCCATGGTATTGCAGCAAACAACAATATACTAAAATACACAGTATGAGGGTTTCCATCGCTCATCTTCTTTTGAAAATGTTATTTACCTGGTTGTCTGTTCTATAGTTTCTGAGATACAGAACAAGAACTAACAGGCACCAAATGAATTCTGAATAAAGCCTGAACTCTCAATCTACATACTTGTTGCAGGTGAAGAAGAATTGAAGGCAGATGTAGCCAGGCAGGAAGAATCTTCAGAAGAAAACATCAGTAGGGGCAGCTAAGTACTTCATCCACTTCAGTCCACTTCTTGAATGTTAAAAAGAATCAAAATAAATAATACTGTACAAATATAAGAATAAAGATAAGTGTTATACCTCACTAAAGGATTAAAGCCCAATACACACTGCTATTTTTGTTCAACTCAGCGCACTGAACAAAGAAAAACTGACAGATCGCAGTACCAACACAAGCGATGTTGGTGTTAGGATATGTGAGGATACCCCTCGCTGTGCTTTTGTATTCTGACAGGGGGAATCCTCCCCACCAGAACACACTGAGCAGTGCTCACAACTATTGGCTGGAAGCACTGAATGGATGCTCGTTTTTCAGTATGTCCATTTGACAAAAGCCAGTCGTTGGACCGGTTTCTGTCACACAAACAGCTGTACATAATGACCGAATGTCAGCGAGTTCCTGCTGAACTGGCCAATTGTCCACCTGTGTGTAACCAGCAATAGGCAAAAAGACAAAGAACAGCAACTAATCCAATTTTGCATTTTGTTGAGCTAACTTATGGAAACGTGAGATTTGATTGGTTAAAGCGGGAGTTCCGCCTATTTTTTATTTTTTTTTAAAGTCAGCAGCTACAAATACTGCAGCTGCTGACTTTTAAAATATGGCCACTTACCTGTCAAGCACGCCCGCGATGTCGACACTCAACGCCGATCTGTTGCTCGGCTCTTGGGTGCTGCCACCACCATCTTCGGTATGGGAATCCTTGCGGCTTCACTTCCCGGTTTCCTACTGTGCATGCACGAGTTGTGTTGCACAATACGGATAGTCCCTGCTGTCTCTGAGACCCGGGTGTTTCCCAGCAGACAGCGGGGGGCAGGAAGTGATGTAGATTCTGCGGATATCTATGCCCGTAAGTGGGTGCAAATACCTGTATTATACAGGTATCTGCACCACCCTCCCCCCTGAAAGGTGCCAAATGTGACACCGGAGGGGGGGAGGGTTCAGAAAAGCAGGGGGTTCCTATTTTGTGTGAACATCCGCTTTAATAATTAGAGATATGTGAAGCCTGTGATTTTGCGGCGGACAGATCGGGCACTTTTGACACTTTTTTGGGACTATTGACATTTATTGACTGATCCATCCCTTTCTAGTTCCATTCATTAAAAGTATGGTTCTTAGTATATTATCTCTCGCTTCCCTCCCGTGGACAAAACCCGCCTGATCTTTTTCTATCTATTTTGGCATAAAAGACTTCCGCCTCTCAGCCAATATCCTTGCATATATTTTAATATCATCTTCTTTTATTAAAGATATTGGGCTGAAGCTGGAGCAAGATTTGGGGTCTTTCCCTTCCTTTACAAGAAGTGATATATAAGCTGAAGAATTGTCTTGAGAATAATAAGTAAAATCTTTACCCCTAGGGTGTAAGATTCTCCAAGCTGCAGCTGATGTAGCTTCTGTTTATTTGCCTTAAGATTTCTTCCTTCCAACCATAAAATAAGCGTGTGAGTATCATTAGCGACGGTGAGAGGGAATGTGGACATAGGGGGGGGTGAGGGTTGGAGAGGAGGCCCACAAATTAGCGGCGTTCGCAGACGATGTTTTATTCTACATCTCCAACCCTCGAATCACCATGCCGAACCTATTGAGTGCCTTAAGGGAGTATGGAGAACTGTCAAATTTTAAAATCAACCCAGATAAATCCGAAGTACTAAACGTAAATACCAGTTTAAAAGAAAAACAGAGCCTTCAAAGGGAATTTAAATTCCCCTGGAAAAGGACAGAAATAAAGTATCTGGGGTAAAATTAACACCTTCCATAGAGAAGATTTACCAGGCCAACTATATACCATTACTAGAAGAGTTAAAAGTAGAAATGAAGAGAATAGCAACACAACCTCTGTCTTGGATAGGGCTCTATAAATTTCAAATGCTCCCTATATACATATCCCCAGCTTATTTTAAAGTAATTAAAACATTAATTACAAAATTAATTTGGCAGAACAAAAAACCCAGGATAGCGTTAAGAATTCTGCAAACAGAGAAGGATCAGGGAGGATTAAGCGTACCCAATTTAAAAAAAAATATTACGAAGCAGTAAATTTAACAAGAGTGGTGGAATGGACAAAACCAAAGAGTCAAAAAGATGGGCACAGATAGAGCACAATAAGGCAGAAACAAATTTAGGAAATAATATATGGATACCACCTCAACATAGATCACTAGGGGGAAACACACTTATAATAACGGGAAAAGGAATGAAGGTATGGGATGGGGTGCACAAACATAACAAGTGGAAATACAACTCACCATTAATTGCTTTAAAAGAGAATAACTATTTTACACCAGGTAAAAGTACACTAGGAGGGAAATTATCGGGAGTGAAAAGGCACAACTGAAACACATTTTGCACAAGGGGAAAATACGCACAATACAAGAATTAAAAGAGAAAAAAATGAGTGAATGGCGTAATCTCCAGCTTAGACATTTTGTCTCGTCTCTTCCTCAGCCGTTGAGAGGAGGGGAGGAACTGACGGCAATGGAGAGGATCATCGATTCAGAGACAAAATGAGGAAGGATCTCTCAGATATACAAGATTCTCCAACAAGACAACGAGCTGGAGATTCCAGCATACATTAGAAATTGGGAACAGGAAATGGGTACATGAGGTGATAATCATGAGATAAAGAAAATATTAAAATTAGTACATACATCCTCAGTAAACATCGGAATGACTGAGACAAATTATAAATGCCTAGCCAGGTGGTATAGGACTCCTGTAACTGTAGCAAAATATCAAAGAGACCAAAACAGGGATTGCTGGAGGGGATGTGGGCAAATAGGGACGATGGCACACATCTGGTGGAGTTGCCCAAAGATCATAATATACTGGAGGGAAATACTAGGATACATTAAGGACATAACTAATATCCAGATACCTGATGATCCTTGGGTTTGTCTATTCCACGGGGTAGAAACTCCATTAACAGAATATAGTAATTCTATAATAATCCATCTGATGACTGCAGCTAAGAGTTTAATACCGAAAAAATGGAAAACAGCAGAAAGCCCTAAAATAAAGGAATGGTTCGATAAAATAAATGAAATATATGGAATGGAGGGACTTAGAGCTGGAGAAGAGGGTGGAAGGGAACGCTTTAACAAGAGGTGGGAGGAATGGAAAGAATTTAAACAAACGGAAAGGTATAGTGAGGTAGTAGGATCGTAGAATGAACTAAAGAAGGTAGGATGGAGGGAGGCTGAAGGGAGGGGGGGGAGGGAAAGGGTTAAAAAGGGGTAAAAGGGTTAGGTAGAGGTTTTACAATGTGTACTAAAAGTAAGAGGGGGCAGAAATGCTCCTCCAAATGGAATGTTTGATTTAATGTACACTGTGAAATAAATAAATAAAGAATTAAAAAAATAAAGTGTTGGATCAAAGACAAAATCAATTACCCCTCTCTGAAGCCTTCCAGTTTATTTACTACCTTCTTCAAAAAAAGAGAGGGACGAGTATTAGGGCAATAAATGTTGACCAGTGTGTAATCGATATTAAATAAAGAACCTTTGTTAAATAAATATTGTCCTTCGGGGTCCGACTCTAATGCTTTCAATACGAATGGTGTGTTCCTATCGAACCCAATAGCTATTCCCTTAGATCTCTTATTAGGGGAGTGACCATGGAACCATAATGGAAAACTCTTAGAGCCTAAACTAATTTTAGATGACCACCTTGTAAAAAAAAAAAAAAAAAAAAAAAAGAAAACTATATAGGCAGAAAATCCTTTCAGTTCCTGAGATATTTGATGTCTTTTGCTAGGGGTATTCAAAGAGGGGCCCATATTTCAAAAAGAAAAAAATTAAAGCAATAAGAAGGGAGTGAGCTTCTTCCCAATTTCTAGGGATACACCATTTTCCTAACAACCACCAAAACCAGCAGAAAAACATATAACCTCTTAACAACATAAACCCCACCCCTTACCCTTCCCTCCCATAGATACATTGAAAATCAATGTTATGTCCATCCTGGCTGCCGCCTTAATAGAAACACAGCCAGGCTAGGCATCCCTTGGGGTTTTTTATATGCCCACGTGGGCAAAAATGTTGGCGATGGTTCTGGAGGGCCAGGTGGGCATAGCAACTCCCTGATGATCCCCCCGAGTGATTCCTTTTTCTAAACTGATTCCCGTTCTGTCCCATCTAACCAGCACCTTTCTGCAACCTTATTTCAAATTTAATACATTTTTACACTCTATACTTTTTTCCACACCCCATCCTTTAACTTCCTCCAATCCTAGGGTTTCTTTTCCCGGTTCTCCAGATTGATACATGAAAGACCATGTTTACTGCAGAAATTCTGTGAATTCTTTCAAAACGAATGGGGGAAGTGAGTTCTCTTTTCAGTATCTTATTGAACACCTCCCGAACCGCACCTCTTAGATCAATATCTTTGACGGACTCTGGGAGAACCCAAATCCTTAAGTTGTTTCGTCTACTTTCTTTTTTGGTCTTCAAGCCTGCTCTTTCTCACAATTCAATAATGGCCTAGACTATTTTTTGGTTAATCAGCAATTTATTGGTTGCTAGTGTCCTAGCAACCAATAAACTAAATACACTACTGTCAGTGGTGGAGCCTGATGGAGAATGACTAGTTCCCCATTCAAACTGCCTGCCTTGTGATTGACAGCAGAAGGCAGTGGGTGGCTATGATATCCAAAAAAAGCGTCATGCTCACTGGGTCTGTTGGGTGGGCTGTGCCTGATGGGTAACTGAGAGACTAGTCGAAAACATTGACAAATTTGTTGTGGGGATGTCATGGAATTCAAAAGGCTCTTTATGAATTTCAGGGATAATGTTTTGGGGGTTTTAAGTAATTTTTAGGTCCAAAATGTGCATTTAAAAAAAAAGATGGCCTAGGCAGTGAAAAGGCTAATAAACTGTGAACCACAGTTTTGTTAAACATTGTTTGCCTAAAAGTTTTTTTTTATTTATTTAGGCACAAGTTACATTTTAATCCAAACAAATACATACTGTATGTTGTACTTTGAAACTACCAGCAGGTGAGGATATTGAGCTATTTTTAATATCAGATCTTCGGCTTTGTGTCTACTATAAAAAAATGAGGTTGAATTTTTGCAGTAAAAATATTAAGTTACATGATGCATTAGCTTAAATCGTTTTTAACTTAACAGATGTTCCATTTTTTCTTTTTTTTTTTTGTCTTTTCTTTTGATTGTTATGCAGTGTTTGATTATATTATATTTTAAAGCTGAACTCCAGGTATGGATTTTATAGCATAGTTACTTTGGTCCAGGTTGTACCAATGTAAGTATGCATATGCAATACCTTTGGTATACGTGTGGAAGCTGCTAACCACTGAAGCCATGGTTTGAACATATATACTTTCATTGCTCCAAGCTGAACTAATGTAACTATGTCTTAAAATCCAAACCTTGAGTTCATCTTTAATATAGGGTCCAAAGGAGAATAAATGCAATAGGAAAAAATACAGCGCTAAATACATGTAACACAAAGCAGCAGCTCTGCCGTGACATACACACAGAAAATACAAATAAACAAAATGGAACTGTGCTAGCCTAAATGAAAATTTTCAATTTTCAATTTTCATTTAGGCTAGCGCAGCTCCATTTTGTTTATTTCTAAAGGAGAATAGTCTGTGTAAGAAGAATATTTTTGTTATTTAAATTGTTTTATTTTTTTTGCATAGGCAATGTGAATGCGCAAACAAACTTTAGCACTTTCAAATATTGTGATCAGGTGCACACATGTTGTAGCTGATCCATTAGTTCATTTCAGGTGTTAAACTGGGTTTTTTAAATTGAAATAGCAAATGAAATGAAGCCTTCTCAGAAGTCTGGGAAGGATTTTATGCTGCCAGGAAACTAGATCTTTGGTAACTTTATCAAATGTTCCCAGTTGGTATTAAAATACTGTTATGCCCCGTACACACGATCGAAAATTCAGCCAGCAAAAGTCCGATGAGAGCTTTTGGTTGGAAAATGCTACCGTGTGTATGCTCCATTGGACTTTTGCTGGCCTAATTCCAGCCAGCAAAAGATTGAGAGCATGTTCTCAATTTTTCGGTCGGAAAAAGTTCCGATCAGAAATTCCGATTGTCTGTACCAATTCCGACACGCAAAATTCCTACGCATGCTCGGAAACAATTTGACGCATGCTCGGAAGTATTGAACTTCATTTTCTCGGCTCGTCGTAGTGTTGTACGTCACCGCGTTCTTAAAGGTCGAAAGTTCAGCAAGCTTGAGCGGAATTCCGTTGGAAAAACCATCCAAGATTTTTCCGACGGAAATTCCGCTCGTGTGTACGTGGCATAAGTCTGTATACTTCAAAATATAACTGTAACTTCAGTGGCAAGAAGAGCACAGGGCATCCCTGCAGTGAAGATTTCTACAGAATCCCGCCGCCTGCCCATTGTGGAACATATGCCTTTACAGGTAAGTGATGTAGTTGTAGAAAAAAAAAATTGCTTTAATAATGTTATTAAAAGTTTGATGTCCATCAAATTGAATGCCTTACAACTCCCGCAGGGCTGATCCGCATGAAGTTCAAACAAATGGCCACTGCCCCATCTACAACTGGTCTTCGTAGCAAGGAACACATGGAAGGGTGATGCATGTCAACCAAAGAAAAATACCAGCTCAAGTCACCAACCAGCCTGCAAAAAAACAAATTATCCTAACAGTTTGAGTTAAAAACAGGGGTTTAGTTAGCACACATTGCAAATACATGCATAAGCTACAGAGCCACTTAACGGCACCCCAGTATTATCTGCAATCCTAACTCTGTAAATTTTTACGAGCCTCCACAGTGGAAGCACATGCATCCTAATGGATATATAGAGGGCAGGTGAGCCAGGAGGGAGCCCACAGCTCTTCAAAGGCACAGGGGGACACCCACAAAATAGTACAATAGCATCAAAGATGTCCAGTGAGTCCCCTCACCAGTATTCCATCAGTAAAAACAAATGTCCACTGCCGCCACCTATAACTGGCCTTTGCAGCAAGGAGCACATGGAAGGGCGACACATGTCAAACAAAACCAAAGAAAAATCCAAGCTCAACTCAACAAACCAGCCTGCAAACAACCAAATTAACCTGTCTAACAGTTTTCCCCTGTTTTTAATGCAACTATTAGACAGGATCATTTGGTTGTTTGCAGACTGGTTGGTGAGTTGAGCTAGGGATTTTTCTTTTTGGTCCACAAGGAGGCAAAGAGTAATTATATCTTTAGAAATGATTTGTTGCAAAAAGGTAATCCAGTCCTTTTTAAATTCAATTGCTCTTGCCCTCTGTATATTTATTTTATTATTTATTTATTACAGGTACTTATATAGCGCAGTCAACTTACGCAGTGCTTTACACATATACACTAGTAAAAAAGAACCGTACGGTTAAAACTGCGCTTGAGATCAATATGTTATTTCAAAATGTAAAATAAATAAAAAAACTTGGGGTGGGTGCAGCGCTAGTGCCAATATATACATCCAAATAGTGAAATTCAGAAAATAAACACTTAATTCAAATTATTCAGAAGTGGTGAAAAACCTGAATTAAAAAGTGAAAACTAAGGCAGAGTCCCAATGCCTAAATTTGAGAAACTGCATATACAATAATGAAGGTTCTGAATTTTTTAGTCAGAAAAAGTTTTGATCGGAAATTCCGATTGTCTACACCAATTCCGACGCGCAAAATGCCTACGCATGCTCAGAAACGATTCGACGCATGCTCGGAAGCATTGAACTTAATTTTTACGGCTCATCGTAGGGTTGTATGTCACCGCGTTCTTGTCGGTCGAAAGTTCAGCGAACTTTTGTGTGACCGTGTGTATGCAAGCCAAGCTTGAGCGGAATTCTGTCGGAAAAATCATCCAAGATTTTTCCAATGGAAAATCTGCTCGTGTGTATGGGGCATTATAGCTGCAAAAGGTGGGCCAACTCAATATTGAACCCTACAGACTAAAACTGGGATGCCATTAAAGTTAATGTGTGCGTAAAGTCAGGTGTCCCAATACTTTTGGTAATATAGTGTATATTGTACATTGTATATATAATCAGTGTAGCGCAGCAAAATAAAATATATTAAAATAAATAATTAATTTATAATGATTTATATAATACCTCAAACTGTCAATGAGTGAATAAATAAATAACTAAGTAAACAGTCCTCTGTAAATAAAATTCCTCCGTGAATTTAATATACTGCTTCAATGTATCCAGTGACTGAACTTTTTAAAACAGTGTGATAATCCTTCACCAAGCAAAGTGCCCACTCACCTCCATGTAGATAAACAGTAAACTTGTATCTCCTCACAACCTGGTCAGACAAAGATAAGGAATCATTATAGATAGAAGCAGGCTGTTATCTCCTCTCCACCCAGGCAAACGGCTCCAATATTTCTCTCCTCTTTGATATATGATCCCGTGCTCGGATAATCTCGGATTATATGCATAATGAAGTAGAAAGGACAAACATAGTGTACTTTGTATGGAAAAGTTTATTGCCAAACCCCCAAAATTGTATGTAATAGCAGAGCTGGCTCACCACCTCACCAGGTGAGACTGTGGAATATGTCACAGAACACTACCTCTCCCCTAGATGCATTTAGCCAAGTGATAGGCTTCCTTTGTCGAAACTGGTCTGGGAGGGCACGCAGTGACGCCACCATACTACAGAGAGGAGGACGGGCTCCTACATTTGCCGGCCGGCACTTTTTTACATGCACCATAGCATTTGAATAAATGTAAGTGCTTTCTATTTTGTTTTAATAAATTGTTTTATCGGATTCACGCTATGGGCTTCCTTTTTTCCTCTACTTCCCATATGGACCCCATGTGAACAAGTGTCTCCTTATACCCATGCCATTTGGAGTATCGATTGTCGCCCTATAGTAACAGGAAGAATCGCATCCTTTGGTCGTTCAACTTATTAGCTGAGCCTTCTTACCTTGGCTTTCCGGTAAGCAGCCACTTTTTAAGGGTGTCGGGCACTGTGTTCAACACTATCGCCATTCACAAGTCACCGGGTGCCTCTTCTGTTTACTTCAGAACATCAGGATCATCTCCTCCACCATTATTTCTTTATGTCTTCTCCCGGAGATTGAGGAATAGTTTGCCTTTGTCCCTATTTCTATGCCTAGGACTTTGTGCTACCAGAGACTGTCAGTCCAAGGGGACATTAGTGTTTTCTGTGGATAGTACAAGTTATTATTGTTTAGGACAATATTTTGCGTATTATTCCATATTGACCAGATCATATGGTGATTAATGTATGCTTTTTTTTTTTTTTTGGCGCAGCTTTTCTTTCTTTAAATAACTAAGTAAACAGTCCTCTGTAAATAAAATTCCTCCGTGAATTTAATATACTGCTTCAATGTATCCAGTGACTGAACTTTTTAAAACAGTGTGATAATCCTTCACCAAGCAAAGTGCCCACTCACCTCCATGTAGATAAACAGTAAACTTGTATCTCCTCACAACCTGGTCAGACAAAGATAAGGAATCATTATAGATAGAAGCAGGCTGTTATCTCCTCTCCACCCAGGCAAACGGCTCCAATATTTCTCTCCTCTTTGATATATGATCCCGTGCTCGGATAATCTCGGATTATATGCATAATGAAGTAGAAAGGACAAACATAGTGTACTTTGTATGGAAAAGTTTATTGCCAAACCCCCAAAATTGTATGTAATAGCAGAGCTGGCTCACCACCTCACCAGGTGAGACTGTGGAATATGTCACAGAACACTACCTCTCCCCTAGATGCATTTAGCCAAGTGATAGGCTTCCTCAGTAGGCCTACTGAGGAAGCCTATCACTTGGCGATACGCGTCTAGGGAGAGGTAGAGTCACTACCATTGTCACCCTATAACATCAAGGACCTTAGTGGCAGGACCATCAGATATTATTTTAATAGCTGTAAATTTAAATCAATAAAACATTTTTTTTGAAATTACATTAATCTTACAGTATATATGGTAACAGATAATACAGATTAGGAGGGTACAGAGACCACATCACCATGTTTTTATATAGAAGTATAAGAAACCATGTAAAACTGAAATAGTGTGAAGAAGAGTGGCCTATTAACCCTACCCTAGGATAATAATGTTTAATTCATGATTATTAGGAAGATAATGACGTTATGAAAGATAATACATAAATTACATTTAAATAGAAGATACCAACATTTAACCACCAAGTAATGAATCTTTGCTTTTTCCTTTTTTTTTAATGCTTATATAGCTACAATATGTAAAAAATTTACTTTTTCCGTCGAAAATTCAGACGGTCCTAGAAAGAGAACATGTTCTAAATTTTTCAGATGGAACCAATTCCTATCGGGAAAACCGCTCGTCTGTATGCTGTTCCGACGTACTAAAAACAACGCATGCTCTGAAGCAAGTACGAGACAGAAGCTATTGGCTACTGGCTATTGAACTTCCTTTTTCTAGTCCCATCGTACCTGTTGTACGTCACTGTGTTCTTGACGGTCGGACTTTGGTGTGATCATGTGTATGCAAGACAGCTTGAGAGAGAAACCTTCAGAGTTTATTCTGACGGGAAAAACGCTTGTGTGTACACGGCATTAGGGTGGACATCAGTCGGATAGGTTAACTCCACAGTTCACCTTTCACACACACACTTGGTAGATGTTGCTTCATGTATTAATGGAAACATACACCGTTAACAGCATCTGCTGTAGCAGTTTTGACCATTAGGAAATGTCTGTGACACTTGCTGCCACGCCCAGACAGAAATGTAACAGAGTTTTTCAGTAGTCCTCACAGAGTTCAAGAGTAAAACAAAAACAATGTGCAAGAAATTATTTAACAGAAAAGAAATTACATAACAAAAAATTAGCAACAGTAAAAAAGTTAAATTGAAAGTGAAAAGTACTTAAAGTGAAAGAAAAGCCTAAGTCTAACTATTCTTAAAAAATGTTCCTACCCACTCCTATCTATCCTACCTAACTTAAAAAAAATGTGTATACTTGCATTTTTTATTTATTTTTTTGCTTTTTTCTAGTTTTAAGAATTTAAGGTATACAACAGGCATTCCAAGACCTTTACATACTTATCTATTTTTATTTGCTATGGTCTGGTAACCAGATCCTGCAGCTCTGGCTCCCCTGAGTAGCTACTGCAGGGGTGACAATGAAGCACTGACAATGGCTGGGCTATGGGAGCCTATTGGTGACATCATGGCTCCAGGAAATCCCAGCCATTGTCAAGTGTCCCTGAGCAAAAGCTGCAGGATCACATAATCCAGACTGGAGTAGATTCAAAATAGACAAGTACACATATCTCTTTTAAAGACTTTCACATACTTAGCCTCGTCTTTGGTTTGCTGCAGAGTCCAATCCGATATATTAGAGTCACTGGCTCCCATAATGACTCTTTAAATTCTTTCATAGTTTTTAAGGAGACCAGAGGGACAGCTGTCAATAGCCAACACTTAACTTATCAAAACAGCTAAAGGGTGAGATATATGAGCAATGAAATGTTTTATTATACTTCAGCAGATATACCCTTAATGCAATTATAGTTATATTTCCAGAAGACTGATTTTACAATTTGGCAACCAAGGGATTATTGAACAGAATGCTATCATGGTTTTAAAGACATACAATAAATCAGATGCTTAATTCACTTAGGATATTTAATATGTTCTATTCACCTACTGGGCACTGTAGATTAGGCATGTTTGGTGTTTAACTCTCAAACTGGGTCTGGTGACCTGCCAGCAGCTGTAGGCAAATATGGTTCCTGTCCCCCCAGGATAATGAGCTGCAACATAACATGACAGTGTTTAGACTGAGACAGTGCATGTGCTTTGGTTTCAAGGAGTCAAAGGATTAGACCAATGAAGAGGAGGGGGTAAAGGTGACATCCCAGTCACCATCTGACAAGCATACTTATTGGACCATGTGTCTGTGGTCATGTATACCCTGCCACTGACAATGTGATACAGTGACACACACATTATATTCCACATGCTGGTGAAAGGCAGGGATAACCTGGGAAAAATATTGCCACCATTATGTAGCACAGGCCATGAATTCATGGAGGGGGCTAATTGCACGAGCTGGGATGGGAGCAGCTACAAAACCAGCACATTTGCCAAGTTTGCAATAAGAGGCTAGACATGGATGTAATTTAGGGACATATTATTCTTCTGCTTCTGCAGCCGCAGAAGAGGTGCCTGCTTTGGAAAGGATGTTGCAGGAGACAGTGTGGTAGGAGAATGTTGAAAAGGTTTAAGCCTTAGCATTATCCTTCTCAGTGTGTTCCTGTCACCCTCTTTCCCACTTGACGTGGTGGACCCCAAGCCTTTGAAACCCCTTTGTGAGATTTATTTCATGGTCATTGGATGCCGCAAATGTTGCAGTGGATTCAGCAGCAGAATTTTGTGGAGGGGAAAGATGTAGAGAGTGGGGAATGAGGAGGAGGAGCGAGATCCCTTTGCTGCCAAATGTCTGGTACTACCACTATGGCTGATGCAATGGTGCTGTTGACAGCAAATATGTTCAGGAAGGCCCATACTTCAGAGCTCTGTGGACCAACCCTGGAGATAGCTGTCAAATAAAACTCAGTCTTACCAGACAAATTTAAGGGCACATCCCTATATGCAGACCTGTCTCAACAGAGTGTCCTGAATAAAAAAAAGCTTGCGCATTTGACCAAATTTCTGAAGAATAAGACTGAGTACAAATGGATCTTTCCTACCAAATTACTTGTGACATGGAATAGTAAAATTGTTCCTACTTATAGCCTGGAAAAAGGCATACGATTATTCAAGGAATGGAAACTTATCCCACCAGATGCCCAATCATTTACTCCATAAAGTCTTGTGTCGATGAATATATCCTCTTAATAGTGCCACATCCAAAAATTCTAAATGAAGATAGATACACCTAGGGTGCACTTTTTAGGCACTTAACAAAAGTAGTTGAGTGTATGCAAGTATATTTTGTAGTAGAGCAGATGATCATCCGCTCTGGAGAAGCTTGATGTCAGGATGTGTGTTCATGCTGCTAATGACATTTATAAGCTTGCACAATCCCCATACCAAAGAGCTATCTTGTCTCTATATGAGACAGCTTTAAAATTCAGGTCATTTTCCAATTTGTTGACCTCAGTGCTTTTATTTGTCCAAGATCTCTCCGGGGGAGCTCAGCATCATCAAATATTTGATAATTTTTTGACATGTATTCTTTATATGGCCATTGAGACATTGCGTGAGTATATTAGAAACAGTACACCACGGAATGCACTGTAGATATAGGCTACACTGAATGCAGAGTATATATAAGGCAGTTAAGGCAGTGCTGGAAAATAATGGTGGCCACACAAAATATTGACACCTTGGGTCCAACTTGGATATTTTCACTTAGGGTGTACTCACTTTTGTTGCCAGTGGTTTAGACATTAATGGCTGTGTGTTGAGTTATGTTGAGGGGACAACAAATTTACACTGTTATACAAGCTGCACACTCACTACTTTACATTGTAGCAAAGTGTCATTTCTTCAGTGGTGTCACATGAAAAGATAGAAGAAAATATTTACAAAAATTTGAGGGGTGTACTCACTTTTTTGAGATACAGTATATATTATTACTGAAGTGTATTAGAAACAGCACACCACGGAATGCACTGTATATATAGGCTACACTGGATGCAGAATATATGCAGAGTATACACATCTCAAAAAGAGGCTCGGCCCTTAAGTGGTTAATATTGAGTTGCACTGAATATTTTGTTTGTATTTTTACTTGCATTTAGTTTGAATATTGTGCTGATTATATTTTTGTTTCACATTTTTGGTAAATATTACATATTTACCTAGCCCTTCCCCCACTCTCAATCTTGAAGGATCCTATTGTATGCTTGCAGCTGCCGGTGGGAAGAAGAGGAGGTAAGCCAGTTTTCAGCTGCTGCAGAGAGATTCATACAGGGAAATGGTTCCAATAATTGCCCCCCTGCCACACCGATCATCCCCCCTGCCCACATCCTATTCACCCTCCTGCCTGGGCCTCCCTGCTGGGCCGGGCCCTGTAAAGGAGAACTGGTGGTATCCCCATATCTACGGCCCTGCTGACCACAGCAGAAAGGTCAGAAATTTAATCCAGCAAATGTATGCAGAAGTGAGAGTCTCATTTCTACTCAAAATGTGCACAGAGAAACATTGTGGCAAAACAGAAATACTGCAGGGGATCAAGAATGAATGTCAGTAATGTAGCCTCAGCTACTTTATATATGTTTACCCTGGCTGTGGGCAGATTATAATTTTAAAAAGTGCACAGGATTTAAAGCAGTATTAAACCAAAAAGAAAAGATTTATTAAGTGCATCTTACCAATTCTTAGATGTGATGGCTGCATTCGTTTTCTTTTTTAGTCTTTCTTTCCCTTTTTTCACCTGGTGATCTACCCAGTAAACCTGTTGTTTTTCAAAAGAACAAGCTATCTTGCAGATGTAGCAATTACAAGGATTAGACAAACCATTTACCACTAATAAGGGTGCTCACAATTATCTGCTTTTATTTATTTTTGTAAAATCTTTATTCCAAAAAGAACAAAAATTGTTGATGTAACTGCATATAAAGTGTTAGGTTGAGTTTGACTTCAATTTGTTAGTATATGTAAATCTGTTAGTACATCTAACACCCCTCTCCTCCCCAAGACTGACAATGCTGATGTCCAAAGGTCATGTGCTTCTCCATCCAGAGTGGAGATACTCCAATACAGGAGGTGTGTTACTGGCCAGATCACCAGGTCAAAACAGAGGAGAAAAAAAAGCCTAAAGAAAGAAAACAAATGCAGACACCACATGTAAATATTGGTAAGCTGCAATATATTACATTTTTTGGTTTTGGATATAATACCGCTTTAAAGTTAAGTGAGTAAATAGGTCACATGTAGGGCACTTGTAAAATGTTATGTCTTCAATCACGAGAGATGCAACACCAAATGGCATCATCCACAAATCATGTATTTCAAATTCCTTTCACCTATTTCACATTATGGCTTATAAAATGGTCCATCCATTGCCTAACAATGATAAACGTGGTTTAATGACATTACACTTACAGAAACAGATCAGCGATTATAAAACAATAAAATGATTCACAAAAACTGGGTTGGGCAGCAGTGCCTGTGCCATTCAGACGTTATCTTCAGATTGCTGACTCAGATATTATAATTCTATTCTATGCAGGTGTGAAAGTTTCATTCAACACTGAATTAGAACAATGTAAACTATGAGTAATAAGCTAGTGAGCACACTTCCTGTAGCCTTTAATTTACAATGTATTTGTCATGCTCATGTGACATACAATGTATATATGCTGTATAAATATATATATATACAATTGTGCTCATAAGTTTACAAGAATTTATGATTTCTTGGCCATTTTTCAGAGAGTATGAATGATAACACAAAAACTTTTCTTTTACTCATGGTTAGTGTTTGGCTAAAGCCATTTATTAGCAATCAACCGTGTTTAAAATTCTATCTTTTTAAATCATAATGGCAATAGAAATTACCCAAATAACCCTGATCAAAAGTTTATATTCCCCAGTTTTTGAAAACCGTGTATTGCCCCCTTTAACTTCAATGACAGCTTGAAGTCTTTTGTGGTATTTGTGGATGAGGCTATTTATCTTCTCAGATGGTAAAGCTGCCCATTCCTCTTGGCTGTCTATCATGAACTGCCTGTTGGAGATCTCCCCAGAGTGGCTCAATGATATTGAGGTCAGGAGACTGAGATGGTCACTCCAGAACCTTCACTTTATTCTGCTGTATGACAGGTCAACTTGGCCTTGTGTTTTGGATTATTGTTATGTTGGCATGTCCAAGTATGTCCCATGCGCAGCTTCCTGGCTTATGAATGCAAATGTTCCTCCAATATTTTTTGATAACATACTGCATTCATCTTGCCAACAATTTTGACCAAATTTCCTGTCCCTTTGTAGCTCACACATCCCCAAAACATCAGCGATCCACCTCCGTACCTTTCATCATAGGCCTTGTTGACTCCTCCTAAAATGTAGCGTTTATGGTTGTGGCCAAAAAGCTAAATTTTGGTCTCATCACTCCAAATGACTTTGTGCCAGAAGGTTTGAGGCTTGTCTCTGTGCTGTTGGACATATTATAAGCGGGATACTTTGTGTCATTTGCGTAGTAATGGCTTTCTTCTGGCCACTCGACCATGCAGCCCATCTTTCTTCAAGTGTCTCCTTATTGTACATCTTGAAACAGCCACACCACATGTTTTCAGAGAGTCCTGTATTTCACCTGAAGTCAGTTGTGGGTTTTCTTTGCATCCTGAACAATTTTCCTGGCAGTAGTGGATGAAATTTTAGATGGTCTACCTGACCGTGGTTTGGTTTCAACAGAACCCCTCATTTTCCACTTCTTGATTAGTGTGAACACTGCTGATTGGCATTCTCAATTCCTTAGATATCTTTTTATATCCCTTTCCTGTTTTATACAGTTCAACTACCTTTTCCCGCAGATCCTTTGACAATTCTTTTGCTTTCCCCATGACTCAGAATCCAGAATAGTCAGTGCAGCACTGGATGAAAGATGCAAGGGTCTGTCAGGAGTCCAGAAACTCATTGACCTTTTATACACACACAATAATTACAAGCAAACAGATCACAGGTGAGGATGGTTACTTTTAATAGTCATTCAAACCCCTTTGTGTCAACTTGAGTGCATGTTCTAAGGCCAAAATCACCAGGGTATGTAAACTTTTTATCAGGGTAATTTGTGTAGTTTCTGTTGCCATTATGATTTAAAAAGAGTAAACACAATTATTATTATTGATAATGAATGGCTTCAGCCAAACGCTAACCATGAGTGAAAGAAACTTTTTTGTTATCATTCATATTCTCAGAAAAATGGTCAAAAAATCATAAATTCTGCCAGGGTATGTAAGCTTATGAGCACAAATGTGTGTATGTATGTCGCCCATTGAGAAAGTCGTAATGACGAAACGCGTCTGGGCGTGACCGACACGACGACCGGAAGTGACGTATCTACGCATCTGCGCTTCACAAGGTGGCCATCACAAACCGGAAGGCTGTTTGGAGATTGTAAATGGTGTGGACAATTTTTGCTTTATCCCACCACCAGCTGTTTTTCCAGGTACATACACTCTAAACCACCCTTAGTTTATGACAACCAGTGATTGGCCACATTCGCAGAGATAGATAAAGGAGAACAAGTGTGAAAATATTCAATTTTTTATTGTGCAAAGTGGAAATATATTTTTTAACAAAAAAGAAATAAAGTCAGTTTAAGACGTACTGGACTATTTGGATCTTTTTACCCCCTCTCTATATCGTAATACACGGGCCGATTGTTGCTGATGTGCGGAGAGGATACACAAGGAGAGTGACGGCAGATCCTGGGAGACTATGACTCAATGCTGATATTATTCGACATTCTGGTGAGTTCAAACCCCGGAGGGGAGTGTGGAATACGCATGGGTGAAGCAATTTGGTGGAAGCTTAACAAGCAGATAACATCCCTGTCTTCACTTATGTTATAAACTCATGGACTATAGTCTCACCTTATTAAGTTATTGATGTACTGTCATATTAGATTGGCTATGAGAAGTGGTATATGATCTCCACAACACAATATTGCAGATTTTTTATATACATGCTATTTCCTAGTGTATATATACAAACATTGGTTTCTTGATAATAAGTATCATCCAGATGAGCGCTGCTAAATGGTAATGGAATATATTTGCAATTAATAATTTTTATTTACCGTTATAAAACAATGTATACATATATATATATATATATATATCATACGCAGATGTGGACATAATTTTATTCATAAATAAATACCAATACAATTTATACCTAGTCTTTTTTTTTAAAGACAGATTTCCAGTTTATTTGTTTTTGACAGGATGGGGAGGATTAGAAAACTTTTCAGGTTTTTATTGACATCTGTGTATCTGTTGTGTATCTGTTGGGGAATTTCCTCCTTTTAAGTACTGTAAGAAGCGGAAGGAACTCTCTCCAATTGATACACAGATTATAATTTTTTTGAACGTGGGATAGGGTTAGTACTTGACATTTTTATTGATGTATAGGCTTTATGTCCTGGTGACAACTAACCCTCCCCATTTTTTGTCCTAAGGGACAGGAAGTGTAGAGAAAAAAATTCCAACCAGTTTAAAGGTGATTGGAAACCTAACAGAAATTTTTACTCTTTCCTGGTCTGTAGACTAAAGATTTTTCTTTCTTAACCTGGGATTAGCCTTTAAATTATGAAAATGCTAGGATCATGATTTTATTATGTTCAGAACTAATCAATATGCTTTTTATTTTTTCTTCATTCAAACCAGGTAAATTCTGAACTATTGATATATATCAGTAAACCTCTAACTCATTAACCAGCTCCTATTCTGAAAAATAACTAACTAGCCTGAGAAATCTTATTACGCACTCTTCAGAACAATTTACACAGGATGGACACATATTAATCTAGGCAGACCTTGTTTGAGAAAACCATCAATGGTAGATTGTCTGAACGTGAGAAAAGTTCAATAAGCATTCTTAAATGGTGTATATGTAATATGAATTTCTAGGGAAACACAATCTGATAAAGGGTATGTTCTGCCAGGGTTTGGGGGAGGGTTAGAACCCCTGTAATTGTATACTGTTATCTGGGGCTCTGTTTGATTTCCTCTCCCTTTTAGTCCTGCTATGTAAGGTATTTGCCAGACAGAAAGTGAGGATAAATCTCCAACAAGCAATGAAGACAGGTGGGTAGGGTGCAACGTGATGCACTGGCAACAGATAATATATAGAGGTCAAGGTGAATGGAAACAGTGTATTAAGAAAGTCCCACAATGCATCATTAAGCCCGGCGGGTAGGCACAGCCGACCGGAGCCACTTACAAACAGTAGTAGAGGATTGTTATCTTGCAATGGCGCTGACAGCTTCTGCAGCGAGGAATGCAACCTGGCCAGTCCTCACCCAAATCGGAGGCTTCCTGAGAGGCGATAGCAAAGTCGATGCACTTTCCCTACTCCTCTGGAACCTCTCCCAACCACTATGTACTGTCCCTAAAAGGAATGTTTCTGTCCCTACACTGGGGATTTTGTATGGCGCACATAGGAAATAGCTTATAAAATGCATATAGTGGGTAACGGTGGGAATAGTGAGGGGGAAGCGAATAACGTATGTGTTAGTTCAAGAATTAGATATTAGTCCATGTACACATACTGAAATTTAAAACATAATTGCTGAGCATAAAAGGCTGCCAGTCCATAAAAGCAAGAAGGAGCTCTGAAATGAAATAAAAAGAGAGAGAGAGAGACGGCGCCCTCTAACTGCAGCAAAATAAGATCAATTTATTGTAAAAGAAGATTAAGAACACTCACACATTGGATGTGTCATAAAGGCATATCAGAAATTAGAGGATCTTCCGTTTTTGGGTCCCGGGTGAAGAGATGTCATCAAAGCTGCTGTCAGGTGTGCTATCTCAAAACGTCCTGTGTAATCCAGTGGAGATCCGGTGGCGCTGTGGGTTCTCAGTGCCTCCGGACGGCTGGAGAGCAGGCTGTGCAGACAGTAGGTAGCTATGTTCTAGGCAGCGGTGTTATTGCGCGATCACTTCCAGGTACGGGTCACGTGGGCGGCGCTTCGGGGCATGCGTGCCCCTTCATCAGGCTGTGACCCAAAAACGGAAGATCCTCTAATTTCTGATATGCCTTTATGACACATCCAATGTGTGAGTGTTCTTAATCTTCTTTTATAATAAATTGATCTTATTTTGCTGCACTTAGAGGGCGCCGTCTCTCTCTCTCTTTTTATTTTCTGTCCCTACACTAACCACCAAATCAGGGAGCCAGGGCCTTAATTCGAGTCTGCCCTCACCCAAGATGGCCACAGTGGTCACGAGAAGCAACAGCATCCAATTGGATAGAGAAACCTAAATTCCTCACAAATTCCTTCCCCTCTGCATTGCCAGTTTGGTCGAGGGCCACCTACAGTGGGGAGTACAGACTGCACCTGGCTACAGATAGAATTAAAAATTCTAGTTTTTAGTAGATTAGGGAAAGGCTAGAACCCAGGTCAACATTGTATTTCTGTCTGTGGCCCTGTTGTAGATCATCCCTCACTTTATGTCTGGTGAAATCATTATCATTATGACAGTAGGTGAAAAGAAATCTCCCTAACAAAGCCTTTGATAGCAGTAAAAAAGCTAACAGAGGTTCTAATCCTTCCCCATGGTATCCAAAAGCATAAAAAAAAGCATTGGCTGGACATACAGTACACTTTAAATATAGATTGGTACTGTATATAGATAGAAACATCTCAAATGCTTAATTTAAAGTGGTTCTAAAAGCTCAAGGTTTTTTACTTGCATGCATCATATGCATAAAGGTAAAAAAAAACTTTTCTGTGCATCAGTCCCCCCAATACGTACCAGCGATGTGCACAAGAGCCACAGCTTTCCAGAGGCTGAGACAGCAACAGGAGCCATTGGCCACTGTTGCTTTTAATCACATAGAAAACAAAAAAGAAACTGCGCTAAGATTGACATTGCCCATAGCAACCAATCATAATTCCTGCATACTTTTGCCATTGAGCCTAGGTTCACATACTGTATATGCGATCACATGCGATGTCTGTGCGATGCGAGTTCAGCCATACAAATGTCATTCATTTAATGAGACAGAGCATTTGTTGAAGGAAATGTATGTCATATAACCTCTTTTTTTAATAGAGTTTTGGTATAAAACCATTGACTCATATGTAGATTTTCAGGGCCATCCCTAGCATGAATCTGTGAAAGTTTCAGCATGTAAGTCATTGTTATAACTACGTAGCCGCACGTGACACGTGACATTCCAAAAGTAGATCTTGCTCCACACCCTGAAACTGGAAGCCGTGCAGTGTTGTAACATTTAGAAATATGAATCCAATTAGTGTTATCTTAATAAAAATCTAAAATATAAAACATAAATCTAATACACATTTGTTGAATAGTAAGTATTAAAATGTATATCTATAAAAAGTAATAAAATGTAAAAAAGACAGCTAATGAGAGAATCATGGTAATAAAATGTAAGGTTTTATTAGTAAAATTCTATAGTCTTTCAAAGGAGCACACGCAGGGAGTCTTAAGATTGAAACAGGTTCAATTTAATTTATTTCTCCCCAGCAGCACATATTTAAAACAACACTGTCATAACCCAAACTAAATCATAAAGTCAGTTCATAAAGAAGTTTTATACTTAACTTGCTGGTGGTTTTGTTGAAGTGCTACAGTCAGAATCATCAGCGTTCAGTACTTCCAGGAGTGTGACTGGGTCCCCGACCACACACTTTAGTTCCATCCTTCTACCCAAAATAACTACAGGACACAACAGTGTCCAAGGCATCCGATCATAGCATGTTATTTAACCGCTTGACCTCCCTTTCATGACCAGGCCATTTTTTTGCAATAGGGCACTGCGTTACTTTAACTGACAATTGCACAGTCATGGAATGCTGTATCCAAATCGAATGTATGTAATTTTTTTCCCCCACAAATGGAGCTTTCTTTTGGTGGTATTTGATCGCCACATCATTTTGGCAGTGTGAGTTAATTACACCCTTTTGGTCCATGTCTATGCTCCAACGATTATTTGAGTCCCCCCTATCCTGTTGGATAGTCCCCCCTATCCAGACTTGGGGAAAAAACTCAAACAAACTGGCCTCATACATTTTATTAGCAGCTAAGAGTGTTATTCCAATGCGTTGGCTGGCCTCTACCCCTCCCTCTCAAGAGCAACTTCTCAATGTCATCAGCGAAATTTGTAGAATGGAGCACACAACAGCATTAGTAGAGGATGCTATTGACAGGTTTGATGGGGTCTGGGAATTGTGGGACAAATCTAAATATGGTACCCCTTCCTGACTCTGTCAGAATCATATCAATCTTTTCATTCCCAACCCATCCTGATTTAACCCTCTCCCCTACTCAAATCTTGTTCCCTTGCTGATCGCTGCTTGCCGTCCAGCATACTACCTCCTTACGCTATGGTATAAATCTGTGTTGGTTAACGTTGCTTTACATTTCTAGTTGACTCAAGAGAACAATGGCTATAACTTTTAGTTTATTTGCTCTACACCTCCCATTATCTAGATACATATCTGTATTTGAACTGGATGCTTTATCTTTTTTTTTTGTGTCTGTTTTCTGTTTCTTGTTTGATGCCTTATAGCTCTCTCCGAGCTCAATGTGCTTTACTTGTAATGTAGAAATAGCGGGACTGCCATTTTGTGGCGGACAGTCGGACACTAACTGACACTTTTGACACTTCAAGGAACCAGTGACAATAAAACAGTTATCAGTGCTAAAAATATGCACTGCCACTGTACTAATGACACTGGCTGGGAAGAGGATAAACATCTAGGGTGATCAAAGGGTTAACTGTGGGCCTAACCAGTGTTTTACTGTGCTGTGTGTGCTGCTTTTACTCAGGGAAGCAATGGATTTTATTCCATGCCGGGAACCCTACTGCGCATGTGCGAGGCTCCGCTCCTCTCTCCTACTGGCCCGGCGGCAGGGGAAGGTGGAGGGAGGAGGAGGGAGCCCCAGTGATGACATCAAAGACCGCTTACAGTGCGTTGGCTGACATTCAGCTTGGCTGTTAAGAGTCTTAATTCTTCCCCACCATGGCCACCACCCAGTTGAAAATATACTCCCACAATATTCATGGTTTCAACTCACCTATCAAGCAGTTCAAAGTTTTCCATCACCTTAGATCTCAACACATAGATGTGGGTAGAATCCGGTAGGTTGCCTATGACGGACGGTCCCGATGCTCCAGAGCCCTTACCGTTCCCTTTTCTCTCAATCTCTGACCCTCTGATCCACAAACTTTTTTGCTTCCCTTAGCCTTCCTTTGCTCCGTTCCTGTCAGGTGGACACTCCCTCTTTCTTGAGTGCCACCTTTCTGTTTCACTTCCTCCTGAGTTCCAATTTACCTCTCTCCTCAGTTCTGTATACGTTACCTTCTCAGGACTCCTGCCCCTGGCAGCCTTATGAATCAGGCCTTTGCTGCAGTGTTAGTACTCATTTTCTTCTTTATGTTTACATTGCCTCTTTTGGATAATTTTTGGCTAACTTTTGTAATAACTGTCAATGCTAGCCCCTGCGTGAGCGTAACTATTGCACATTGACTACTTGTTAAACTTGAATAAAAATTATTGAAACAGAAAAGGAAATGTATGCATATGTCTAATTGGAAATACTTTGCTTCCAAGTGCTATCTCTTCACCAAATGTTTAACCACCATGATGGCGGGGCAGTGCGGCTCTCGTTCTGGATGGATGTCATATGATGATGCCCAGAACGGCTGCTTTTGCGTGCCCCCGGGGGCGGGCAGTGCCGCAATCGCGGCCACGCCGTGCTGCTAGGGCACGGCACAACCCCAATCTCTGTAAAGAGCCGTGGCTCTTAACCATGTGATCGGCTGTGTCCAATCACAGCCGGTCACATGTAAACACAGAGATGACGGTAATTGGCGCTCCTCGCCTCACACTGTGAGTGTGAGGAGAGGAGAGCCGATCAGTGGCATCTCCTCACAGAGGACATCTAGGCATGTAATCAGGGAACTTATCATCAGTGCCCTGATTACAATAAAGCACCCACAGTGCCAGCAGTGAGTGCCCACCAGTGCCAGCAGTGAGTGCCCACCAGTGCCAGCAGTGAGTGCCCACCAGTTCAGCAAACAGTGCCCACAAGTGCCAGCAATCAGTACCCATTAATGAAGCCAGTCAGTGCTGGCTATCACTGCTGCCCATCAATACCCATCACTGCTGCCCATCAATGCCGCCCATCAGTGCTGCCCATCAGTGCCCATCAGTGCTGTCTATCTGTGCTGCCTATTTGTGCCCACCAGTGCTGCCTATCTGTGTCCATCGGTGCCCACCAGCGCCGCCTATCAGTGCTCATCAGCGCCACATATCAGTGCTACCTATCAGTGCCCATAAGTGCGGCATATTCGTGTCTCCTTATCAGTGCCACCTAATCAGTGCCCATAAGTGCCACCTCATCAGTGCCCATAAGTGCCACCTCATCAGTACCCATCAGTGCAGCCTATCAGTGTCCATCAGTGCTGCCTCATCAGAGCCTATCAGTGAAGGAGAAAAATTACTTATTTACAAAACTAAAGAACAACTTTTTTTTTTCAACATTTTTAAGCTTTTTTTTTTAGAAAAGGTTAAAAAACCCAGAAGTGATTAAACATCCCCAAAAGAAAGCTCTATTTGTGTGAAGAAAATGATAAAAATGTTTACATAGTTACAGTGTAGCATGACTGCGCAATTGTCAATCATGTGTCACAGCGCTAAAAAATGGCCTGGGTAGGAAGGGAGTGTAAGTGCCCTGTATTGAAGTAGTTTAATAAAACCTTAAAACATGTGGTCCAGGTTTGTGAAATGTGTAGCTTATTTAGTATAATTAATAATGGTCTGATACTTTAAATAAATTACTAGAGATGTGCACAACGGAAAAGTTTAGAACTAAAATGAAAGTCTTGAGAGCTGCGATGTGTATACGTGTCACATCAGAATGTGAATTGCCTACACCGACCACATTTCTCATAAATATGTGTTCATAAATATATTAACCTGCTGGTGTCGCACTACACAATATTATCTCCTCAAATAATGCAATGTGAGAATACCACTTAAACTTAAAAAGCAAAAAGAATATATAAACAAATAATGAACATAAATACTACAAAATCATTATTAAAAATAATAAGTCCCGTGTGTCACTATTGAATTTAATAAAAACAATAAATAAATAAATAGTCCCCAGTCATAAGAAGTCCTTAATACTCTTCTTATTGCAATCCACCATTCAGATATTTCACCAGTGTGATCTATATATGCTTTTTTCCCACCATAGTGGACTCAAAATAATCTTTCCGGATTAATGGTTATCTCAGGTGCTTCAAACCAACTAAAACTAATGTATTGTTTAAAAAAACTCCAGATAACACACTAACATTTTGCAGGTGCTCAGAGTGCACCATGTGCTTGAGCCCTATAAAAGCAGTGCAGGAGCAAAATGAACTGGTTTTGCGTACGGGAGAGGCTTGATGATGTCACAACGATCAGTGTACGAGGAACTTCGGTATCCATTATCTCGGCAGTACTGTCTATTACTGGATGTTTAAATAATCTTACATGCTGTTATGCCCTGTACACACGATAGGA
Organism: Lithobates sylvaticus; assembly: GCA_028564925.1. NCBI lineage: Eukaryota > Metazoa > Chordata > Amphibia > Anura > Ranidae > Lithobates > Lithobates sylvaticus. The sequence continues at coordinate 157,159,384 of CM053035.1, read as the reverse complement.
TTTTCCGACAGCAAAATCCATGGGATTTTTTCCGACGGATGTTGGCTCAAACTTGTCTTGCATACACACGGTCACACAAAGTTGGTCGGAAATTCCGAACGGCAAGAACACGGTGACGTACAACGCGTACGACGAGCCGAGAAAAATGAAGTTCAATAGTCAGTGCTCCTCTTCTGCTTGATTCCGAGGATGCGTGGCACTTTGTGCGTCGGAATTGTGTACACACGATCGGAATTTCCGACAACAGATTTTGTTGTTGGAAAATTTGAGAACCAGATCTCAAATTTTGTGTGACGGAAATTGCTATGGAAAATGTATGATGGATCCTACACACGGTTGGAATTTCCGACACCATGGTCCTATCACACATTTTCCATCGGAAAATCCTATTGTGTGTATAGGGCAATATAGTTTGGTGTACTGGCCTGGCACCCTCTGTGTGGTACCCTTTTAAGTGACACCCAGGACACGTGCCATACTCTGGATAAGTCAATGGTTGCCAGTGGTGACCATTAGTCTCTTTGTTGTGTGAAAAGCAGGATTAGGATACATAGAGACCTTGAACCTTGAAAAGCAAGTAAGCGGTGCCAGCTTGTTTATTGCTGATGTCATATTAAAAAAAAAAGAAAATCCTTTGTATAAGGCTTTTGTCAGATCATTAAAACAAATCAGGCATAATAAATTCATGTATCCTGCACAAATTAAATACCTTTGTTGTCTATATGGAAAATCATTTGTTTATTGTAACTCTTTTCTGAGGGTTCAATTACCAAAATTGCAGACACCAACGGTAACAATCATCAACTTGTGGCACAAAAATATTTTTCTCCACCTTGCACTAATTTCACCCAATATTGTAGGTGATACATATGCTGTGTACAGTGAAAAAGTATTTGCCCCCTTTCTGATTTTTTTCTTTTTTTTGGATATTTGTCACACTTAACCAGTTCCCGACCATGTCACACAGATATACTGGGGCACAATGGCTCTCCTGGGCGAAATCCCGTAGGGTACGTCCTACCCTTTTTCAGCCACCAGAGGGTGCCTGCGTGCGCTGCATGGCAGGGGACCCGATGCGCGTGTGCTGTCAGAGGAGAGGAGTCATATCGTTTGTTCCTACTAAGTAGGAAAAACTATATGGCTCCTCTCCTAGTCAATCCTATCCTCATACAGTTAAAACACACTGAGGGAACACACATTTAACCCCCTTGATCGACCCCTAGTATTAACCCCTTCCCTGCCAATGACATTTACATAGTAATCAGTGCATTTTTGGTCCCAAAAAAGTGTCAAAAGTATCCGATCTCTCCATTGCAATGTTGCAGCACCGCTAAAAATTGCAGATCACCACCATTACTAGTATAAAAAAAAATAATAATAAAAATGCCATAAATCTTAGTTTGCAGATGCTATAACGTTTGCACAAACCAATCAATATACGCTTATTGCGATTTTTTTTTTACCAAAAATATGTAGTAGAATATATATATTGGCCTAAACTGATAAAGAAATTTGTTTTTAAAAAAATAAAAATTGGGGATATGTATTATAGCAAAAAGTAAAAAATATAGTTTTTTTTTTTCAAAATTGTCGCTCTATTCTTGTTTATAGCGCAAAAAATAAAAACCGCAGAGGTGATGAAATACCACCAAAAGAAAGCTCTATTTTTGAGAAAAAAAGGACCGCACAATTGTCAGTTAAAGCGAGGCAGTGCCAAATTATAAAAAGTGCTCTGGTCAGGAAGGGGATAAAATCTTCCGGGGTTGAAGCGATTAAATGACTCAGATCAGCAAACAAATTGTATTATTACACAAAGCTAGCCCATGTATATACAAAATGTAGTTTTTAAATGATGGTTTCATTTATTAGGTTAAAAAAGCTGTCCAAACCTGCCTGGCTTTATGTGAAAAAGTAATTGCTCCCTAAACCTATTAACTGGTTGTGCCACAATTGGCGGCAACAACTGCAATCAAGCGTTTGCGATAACTGGCAATGAGTCTTTCACATTGCTGTGGAGCAATTTTGGCCCACTCTTCTTTGCAGAATTGTTTTAATTCAGCCACATTGTAGGGTTTTCCAGCATTAACGGCCTGTGTAAGGTCATGATACAGCATCTCAATTGGATTTAAGTCTGGGCTTTGACTAGGCCACGCCAAAACCTACGTTTTGCTTTGTTTGAACCATTTGGAGGTGGATTTGCTGTTGTGTTTTGGATCATTGTCCTGCTGCATAACCAAAGTGCCCTTTAGCTTGAGTTCACAAACTGATGGCCGGACATTCTCCTTTAGGATTTTCTGGTAGAGCTCAGAATTCATTGTTATCTTTATGTAATATTAAAATTTGTTTGATGATCTGAATCATTTAAGTGTGAGAAATCTGCAAAAAAAATAAAAAATCAGGAAGGGGGCAAATACTTTTTAACACAACTGTATATACACTATATTGTCAAAAGTATTGGGCCGCCTGCCTTTACACGCACATAAACTTTAATAGCATCCCAGTTTCAGTCCATAGGGTTCCAGTGAAGGGAACTCCTAAGGTGTCAGCATACCAAGACATTTTGGACAATTGCCAAAATGGAAACTGATGACGCGTTGACCACGAAATACATTGAGGCCCGCAATGACGTCACTTCCGGGAACTCGTGGTTCTGATTTCTGGTGTTTTGGAATGCATGCTGCAATTTGGAGGAACAACACTTCCTACTCTGCTGGCTGTACATGTTGGTGCTGACTTATTAGCACCTTAAAATGTAAGTGCGCATTAAATATTTATTTGCTTGGATACCTGCTACAATAAACTTGTTAAGCTATGATATACATTCTGCTTCTCCCGAGCTTCTTTGGTATACTAATCTAAGGAGATACCTCATGAGCTGAGCTTGAGTTGAGGGTTACCCACTTCAGACATATATCGATACCCAGGGGATCTGAGTATTACGAGGCTCATTATATTTAGTCATCTGGTGAGTTTGTATTTCTCCCACACGAGTGATGGTGGAGCACCTATAATCAAGAATACTTGTCACTTCACAATTTTTTTTTTGTCCCTTTGTTCCACAGTGTTTGCATTTTTCCTGTGGACTTTCTTTCCCTTTTTTTCACTACATGAATTTTTTGTGGAACATTATTATGCACTAAATGATTGTATGGAGTTGATATTTTTAGAAGGTTTTTGAGAAGAAAATGTCCTTGTAATTTCCTAAAAATGCAACTGAAATCACAAACAATGTTATCTTCCTCCCAATCTGTCTTCTGAAATGTCCTCCTCCTCCCATGTAATGAAGATGAAGAGAGGAAGACATGTTTGTAGTCTAAATCAGAAGAACAGACAAGTGTGACAACAATGGGACAGAATAACCAAGTGAACAAATTAAAGAAAAAAAAAAGCCTGAAAAGGAAAAATCGAATGCAGCCACCACATCTAACGACTGGTGCGCTAAACTATATTACATTTTATTTTTTAAATATTGTACCTTTTAAACAAACTTTGTTTTAAATATGTTTTCCTACTTTTTACATTTACAATAATTAGTAACAGATTGTTCATCCTAAACATAATTAAAACCAAAGTTTAATATTCTGAGTTAGGACAAAGCTTTATGGTAGTACTTTGACTTGGTAAATATGATAAATATTAAACGCATGATGAATTATAGAAAATAGTAAATTAGTTATTCTAAACAATAGAAAACCTGGCAACAGTATAATAGTACAACAGTATAATTACAGCTATGAATGCTTTTCATTTTTTCCCTCTCAGATTCTTGTCAGATTTGTTTGATGTGAATAATACTGAGGTATTTTCATAGTTCACAACAATGACAGTAAACTCTGTAGTCACAATACAACACTAAACAGAGATAAACATTGGGGTCACTAAAGAGTGTCAACACATGCAATGAGGATTTTTTTATCATTGCATAAGAGGTTATGGAGAGGATATTGTTGGTGTTCTGCAGTAATGGATAGATCTGCTTGGGTTTGATTTGTGGTCACAAATTGAGAACTCTTATGTGAACCCAATTGAAGTCATTGGGAGGAGATCATTGAACATCAATTCTCTCCATTTTCAAGGTTAATAGATAAGGGCATGAGGACAATGGAAATAAAAATACTGTTGAAAATGTTGAAAAAATTTGTTTTTTAATTACTGTTATAAAATTCTCCAAATAAATAATCTTTCTTCTTAAATTTACGCCAAAAAGTATTCTGATAGATTTCTGTGGTAAAAAATAACCCAAATTAGCGTATATTATTTAGTCTGAGTTATAGAGTCTACAAACTATGGTGCATATATTTGAAAATTGATCAATCCCGATGTACTGACTGCCTAACTCAATTCTTGAGGCCCTAAAATGTCAAGAGAGTACAATTACTGCCCACCTTTTGATAACTAGACTGTCCAAGGTATTTTGGAGTTTTTTGAAGTTGTAATTTTTTTGTTACAGTTGTTTGGAATGAAATTAAATATATATTTTTAAAAAATTAGCAATTTTAACACGTTATTTCTCACACACAGCATAGGAACATTTAGAATTACATCCTAAAACACATTCTGATATTTTGCCTAAGTATGGGGATACCGTGTGAGTCTTTTTTACAGCCTCGATGCATAGGGGGGCCCAAAATCTAAGAAGCACCTTTGGGTTCCAAGGAGAATAAGTTACGGATCAGTGGAAACACCTACAAAATGACCCAATTTTGGAAAGCAAACACTCCAAGGAATTTTACGAATGGCATAGTGAGTGTTTTAAAAATGTAATTTTTTTGCCACAAGTTTTTTGGAAATGCAGGAAGGAAAAAGAAAATGTACCGTATACTTGAGTATAAGCCAAGTTTTTCAGCACATTTTTTTGTGCTTAAAGTGCCCCTCCTCGGCTTATACTGGAGTCAAGCACTTTTCTGCAGCAGAGAATGACATTTTCCGACCCGACTTTGGGGCCTTGTATCTCGGGGCCACTTGGGAACCCCAAATTTGGATATGTTGTAGTGCTGGTACCACTGGGTTTGCACACCAAATTTGGGGTTCCTATCACCAAGTGGCCCGAGATATGGGGCCCCAAAGTTGGTTTGGAAAATGTCATTCTCTGCTGCAGAAAAGTGCTTGACATTTTCCGGCCCGACTTTGGGGCCCCGTATCTCGGGGCCACTTAGTGCTAGGAACCCCAAATTTGGTGTGCAAACCCAGTGGTTCCTAGCACCAAGTGGCCCCGAGATACAGTGCCCCAAAGTCGGTCAACTGTGTCCATCTGCAGCAATGTCATTTTGGGACCCTTTGGGTCCAGAGACCCCAAATGTTGGCTGCAGCTAGGGGGCATCTAGGAACCCTTAACTACCAAGTTTGAAGTTTGGGGGACCTATGGCTGCAAATGGGCACAGTGAGGCATGCAAATGGACCCTCTTTTACACTTAAGCCCCATACACACACGCGGATTATCCGAGGACCATGTCGGTCGGATCCTGTCGGTCGTACTTTGTCCGATGTTGTTGTTGCGTACACACGGTCGGACAACGTTGTCGGAATTTCCGGTCTGCAAGAACGTCGTGACGTAAGTCGTCTTCCACGAGACTAGAAAAGGGAAGTTCAGCACCACGTCAGGCACCCGTTGGGCTCCTTCTGCTGATCCCGTGTTTATCGCGAGTTAGTCGAAGTTTGGGGACTTAAGATTTGTGCTTCTCAGTTTTCTGACTCAGATCGTTACTGCTCTTCAGTTTGTGCTTGACGTGCGTATCTGTTTATTAGTGCGTGTAGTCAGTTCGGATTTGTTGGTCATTGCGGCCTATATCTTGATATAGGACGCTTTGATTTGCACTGCTTATTGTCTGCTCGTTTCTGGTATTCATTTCGTTCTTTCAGGCCTTGCTGTTTATCGGTGCTTTCTGTTTGTCCGTTCTGACCAGCCGACCTTTTGTGAGCTTGTGAGCGATGTTTCCCGTGCGTACTCGTCGCCGAGTTCGTGCTGTACGCGGAATTGGTGTCGGGCTTTTAGCTTTGAGCCAAGACCCGTCCATGAACAGAGTGACGAGGAGTATGTGGACCAAGAATTGGTTGCTTCAGCGTGATCAGTTCTCGCACATGCCTTTGCTTCGTGAGATCCGGGAGAATAATCCTGATGATTTCAGGAACTTTCTCCGGATGACGGACCCCGTTTTTCACTGTCTTTTGGCTTTGCTGACCCCTTTTATCAGCCGGCAGGATACCTGCATGAGACAAGCCATCACTCCGGAGCAGAGGCTTGTTGCTACGTTGAGGTACTTGGCGACAGGGAGAAGTCTTCAGGATTTGAAGTTCTCTTCAGGTATCTCTCCCCAGGCCCTGGGAATCATTATTCCAGAGTCCTGTTCTGCCATCATCGAGGTCCTGCAGGAGGACTATATTAAGGTAACATTTCTCCTTTACTATTCCATTCTATGTATGCTCTGTTTGCTAATGACTTTTATTTTTGTCCTCCTTCCAGAATTACCATGATTGCAATATGTTCTAATATGCTGTGCCCCTTTTCTCCTTCATGCATTTTTCCCTTCACTTACTTCCCCAGCATGCTCTTCTGGCCCAATAGACACCTATGGCCTAGTCACTTAAGCAATGTATTTTGTCTGCTGCATAGTATTGTTTGCCCCCAAACACCCCCTAAAATATGCACAAATGTTTGCTGTGTGGTTTACTTCATGTAGAGCCCCTTTTTTTTTTTTTTGTAGGGGGGGGGGCAAACTCATTAGGAACCCCTGGACACAATGTGGACACGTGGACACAATGTGTGCATGTTCTAAATTTCACACAGTTCTTAAGTTGCAAATGTGTTCAGAAGCAGCCACAAATGTGTGTGAATTACTTGGTGCATTTTCAGATTTTTCCTAAAACATCAATGATGTTCTTCAATTTTTGTTGAACATCATTGATGTTTTGCTTTATGTCATCTAGATCTCTATTGCAGACCATTATCTCCCCGATCAGTACGTGGGCACTCTCTGTGGTAAAGTGCGATTCTTCTTCCACAACATCCACGTCACCTAAAAACAAACAAAAACCAAAAAAATGTCTTGGAAATGAGGCAGGCATACATTGATTAACTGACCAGTAGCTGTGTTCTCCCACACTCACCTGTTGTGGTGACAAGTTCGCCAATTTCTATGATCTCTCCTTCCTCCTCCTCCTCCTCTGCTTCTGGTCTTTCCCCTTCTTTGGGAGGTGTTGGTTTGGTGGTTTCCTCTGACGTCACGTGTTTTCGCTCCCCTATGAGAAGGTACAAAAAGATTTAGCAACACAATCTATTGATGGCAGAAATAGGAAATGTCAAACATTGCTTGAAAGTGAGGGACAATATTTTTGTTGGGCCAGTTACAAATGACAACAACATGAATGTAGTCACTTTTTCAAGGTGCAAAACTGATTAGCTTTTTGGTAGAATTTTTTTTGATGGAGACCCCCCTCTAGTATCCACTGGAGCACATGTGTAGAAAAGCATAATAAAAAGTGGGTTTGGGTGTCCCAGCACTAGTGCTCTAGAGTCCAGATGGGTAATCAGCTACTGGGTGACCTCTCCTTTACATCGAATAAATTGGCTTTACATTCTTGATGACATTTCTAATGAGAACAAACTTCCTTTCTCCAAAAAAAACAACAAACCTCGTATTATAAGTGTCCGAACGATCGAGGTTGAGTACGATCGAATGGACACACACGAACATGACAGTGGCAGAAAGATCGAGGTTGAGTACGATCGAATGCACAGACGAACCTGAAAGTGGCCATTTTGGAATGTACAACTTGGTAAAAATCCTAACACATGGAGCAGCATGCAAGCAAGAAAACAAACACAAAACACGACAACTACTTACTTTTTTGAAGAACTCGCTTGATCTTTCTGTACTGATCGGGCTCCCTCAGTTTCAAGTCTGACCAGCGTTTCCTCAGTTGCTCCTTGTATCGTTGTACCCCAAAATGATTGTACAGCCTCCTCACAACTTTAGACATGATCTTGGCCTTGCGGACATTGGGGTTGAGGTAAGGCCCATACTTCCCATCATAGTCGCTCCTCTTTAATATGTCCACCATCTCCAACATTTCTCCAAATTACATATTGGAGGCCTTGAATTTCAGGCTCTGGGATCGGGACGTTTCTGCCTTCGGCCTTTCCTCGTCCTCCTCCTCGTTGGTGGGATATTTGGGGCGCACCTGCTGTGTCCCCGCCATGTTCTCTCCCCACTGCGCCGTAAAGAGAAGGGGTGGGGAATAGATGAGAAAGATCGTCAGGGGCGGGCGGAGTTTGACGCATGCGCACTGTATATAAAACGTCACACGCCTGTGTCGTAGCCACGAGCTGTGAGACGAGGGGAGAGAAAGCTCACGCACGAGACGATCGCTATAACGAAGGTACAATTTGACGTTGGTACATAACTAGCCTAGACTGATTAGACCTTGAGGCTTCTTTATGGAGAAGATTAGGAGACTTTTGACTGACATTATTTATAGTGTTTTGTGTGGTGTTGTGTCTTGCAGAGATTATGCAGGGATTCAACGACGTGAGTTTTCTCCCCCTGTTCATTGAGAAATAGAGGGAAATTCCCCTTTTATGGCAGGCCAAACACCCCCATTACGGCATCAAACCAATGTGGTCCGCAGCCCTGCTGGAACTTGTGGAATTTGTAAAGCCAAGGTTCCCCACGGCAACTGTTGGTGATTTAAGAAAGAAAATTGGCAGCCTGAGGAGTGCGTATATCAGGGAGCGCAAGAAGGTCCTGAAGTCCCTAGAATCTGGAGCTGCAGCAGATGTCTATGTCCCCAAGCTCTGGTACTATGACAGTCTCCATTTTCTCAAAGACCAGGCTGATGTCACGGAGCCACTCTCGACTCCTCCTTTCACGCTTCCTTGCGCGCAGGCCACCCCTGATGAGGCTTCCGAGGAGCAACCTGGGCCTTCCAGTCTGGAAGAGGTGGAGGAGCCCAGCTTGTTCCAGGTATAGTAGTTTGGGAACCATTTTTGTGAAAAAGGAATGATGTTCACTGAATTCAGGATCACCAATTGTTTAGTTCATAACGTGTTTGACATATCAACTGACAGTAGTGTTGGAGACAGTTGGGGCAAGAATGTAAACTGCAGGGCTGAGAATTGTATGGTTTGCGATTTGTAACCATTTTGCAACAGTCACTAGATGAAAATTGTGTGTGTTTGATGAACAAATAACTGAAACTATGTCCCTTTTTCATACACAGGAAGACCTCAGCCAGGAGGAGGCTGTGGAATGTGGCAGTCAGGAGGAGGAAGGGGTTAGTGGCAGCCAAGAGGTGGGTAGTGGCAGCCAACAGGGGGGTAGGCCTCGGAGCCTGACTGTCTCCCAAATCCCTCCCCTCCGCCTTCCCTACAAAAGGGCGAGAAGGGGGGGTGAGGTGGGAGAGTCAGCGTTCCGGATGATCCGAGAGGCTTCAGCCTCCCTACATGCCACACCCACCGACGAGGAGACCTTTGCCTCTGTGGTTGTCACTAAAATGAAGGATATGGAGGTGAGGCAACGCAACATGTGTGAGGGGCTCATCCTCAAGGTCCTAAATGAGGGTATGGCTGGGGAGATGACCCCACTCACACATGTTTGCCATAGTGACCATGCTCCGCCTCCTCCTCCTCCTCCTCCTTCTGCCACCCCACCAGCAACACAGCCACAGCGTGCAAGGAAGCGTGGAAGGAAGACCTGAGAGTGACGACCTGGATTCAGTCTGGTCTGAGAGAAGATGGAGCCTCTCGTAGTACCAGAGCCTGGGGACCTAGATGGCATCTGCTGCAGTTCCGGGTGTTTTGGACTTCAGGACCAGATTGCACTCCCCTTAAGATACGTACTCCTCAGGCCCCCAATTTTAGACACTTCAAAAATGATGGTTGCCGTGGGGGTCCAAGGCTTTGCAAATTCCCCAAGTTTCTTCATCGCTGCGTTCCTCTTTGGTTTGTTGCTGACACCTAAATAAAGGTTTTTTTGATTTGAAATAATCATTGCCCAATGCCTATGTGTTTTACTTTTCTACAATGACAGTTTATTTGGGAGTAGGCAGGTACATTTCACTAATCATAAAGTATAATTAACAAGGGGCACCAACAACCAACAAACTCCTAGTAAATTTAAGCAATGAATACAAATGTTAATAAAGTGGTTTTGCTAAGTTGAGACACAACCCCCCTCCACAAAAAAAAAAAAAAAGCTCCTTAAAATATGTCTTCCAACAAAAAAATAAAAATGACAAATCATCCCAAAAAAATAACAAAGATTCTTTTACGATCTGAGTACAAATAAACATGTAGTGTAGAAATCCTGAAAACTAATAAAGAACTAAGTTTGTGAGAAGTGCGGGTGAATAGGAGCAGCTAAAACATGTCATTCTTCTTGCATTGTAAAGAAAAAGAGAATGCGCTGCATTAAAGACATTTTAACATTGCAGCGTGACGAATGAGCTGTGTCGATTAGGAAAGGTAGTTTTACCTGACCGAGCACTTCCGTCACAGAATTTCTTCTGAGCATGCGTAGCACTTTGTCCGTCAGACTACCATACACACGATCGGATTTGGTGTGATCGGACCTTGTTGTCCAAAAATCGATCCAGCAGGAGATAGGACTTTGTCCGTCGGACAATCCGACGTACACTGTCCGATGGTGCATACACACGGTCTGATTTTTCGACAACATTGTCCGATCGGACAGAATCCATGCGAAAATCCGACCGTGTGTATGGGGCTTAACAGTAGCTGTGCATTTCTCACCCTAGGCTTATACTCGAGTCAATAAGATTCCCAGTTTTTTGTGTTAAAATTAGGAGTCTCTGCTTATATTTGGGTCGGCTTATACTCGAGTATATATGGTATTTTTTTACATAAACTTCTCAATTAATCAGATATTTCTAAAACACATTATAGGTATACTTAGAAATACACCCCAAAACACATTCTGATACTCCTCCTGAGTATGGTGATGCCACATGTATGAGACTTTTTCACAGCCTAGCCAAACAGCAAGTTCCAAAATCCAAGGCGCACCTTCAGGTGTTCTAGGGGCATAAATTACACATCTAATTTCCTGACTGCCTGTCACATTTTTGGAGGCCCTGGAGCACCAAGACAGTGGAAACACCCACAAAATAGCCACATTCAGGAGAGCAAAAACCCTAAGGTATTTTTTTAAGAGGCATGGCAAGTCTTTTAGATACTTTTTTTGCCACAGGTTTTTGGAAAATATTTTTTTTACAGTTTAATATTTAATATGATATTTCTCACACTTATAATTACACCTCAAAGCACATTCTGCTACTTCTCCCCAGTATGGCGATACCACATGTGTGAGACTTTTTCACTGTCTGGACTGATTTCATACTGGGCATTTTATCTTGTGTATCACACAAATCAACCAATTGTGTTAAAACCAATGTACTGTAATGACTGCCTCTATATGATTGATCAGGGAATATAGCTTAGTGTAGCATCACATATACAGTAGTAGTCCCTGTTCCTACAAGCCAAGCAAGCCTAGCATACTGGTACATGCCTGTTTCCAGGAATGCCATGTTCACAGTCCAGGAAGTAAAGGAGGCTAAAGAAAGGAAGAACAAAAGATTTCCTGTATTTCCAGGAGGGGAGTTGTCAGCAGGGGATGAAAGGGACTGGTGTCTTGCAGAAACATAGTCAGACATAAAGATGGGTCACTTCACCAATTCGGGAGGATACCACTATACCACCAGCGCTTGCTGTTTGCTACATCCTGAGAGTCAAATATAGTTACATTTTTTTTTTTACTCTGCGATACTGCCAGTGACTTGTGTCTTGCTCCTCTTGGATATCTGCTAAGTGCTTAAATGGATCGGTTATGGTGGTATAAGATGTAGCCTTATTAATAACTATAGATCTTGTTTTATCATCCTGCATTTTTTAAGATTTCTTGGATGGTTCCTTTACTGTCTCCATGTCCACCCGGTAGACTTTAGGTGGTGGTGACATGTACGTTCCTCAGTAACCCAACCCAGTAACCCAATTAATTGCTCATTCAGTATTACCACGGGCCATTCTGAAGATCGCCTGGCCATCCTGGAGAAGAGAATTTTGATTCCAAATAACACATTGAATATTGGGGTCTGTCTCTCCCCCAGCCTCCAGATCTTAAATATGACATACACCTGTGGTTGTATAGACTTAACAACTTAGTATTGTAACATATGTATACATGGGCAGGGAGTGTGAAAAAACCCTCTTGGATGAGGTTGAGCTATTTTGTACTATGGGTTAAATGATCGTTTTGATTTTAATAAATTACTAGTATTTTAATACATGACAATCATGGATATCTTCAGAAAACTGGCAAAGGATTGGTCCAGGCAACAGGCAGAAATATGGTCATTAAACAGGCCAACGTTAGTGTAGGGAATCAGGGACACCAACTATGACTGGCTACACTATTGGGGTTCTTTGACACATGAGGTTGGGTTGAGACATATTTTTACTACCCCTCAACTGCTACCCCCTTTAGCTGCAGAGGCAGTGGCCAGGGGTGTACACATGCCATGGCTGCAATGCGTTGCTTCACTTCTGTGGCAGGAATTATACCCCCTGTACACTGATTGTGATTCATTCAAGTGAATGGGGTTGCTTGTGAAGAGTCCAAGGGGTTAAAGCAGGTGGCGAGGAGGCAATATAATGCCTCCTTACTGTCTGACCAATGCTCCCTGAAGAGCCATCTAAATACAAATGGCTCTTCATAGAGCATCACACATATGAACAGTCCTTATGGTGGCACTATTACTGGTGTGAGGGTGATCAGGGACACCGTAACTGGTGTTGTAGTAATCAGGGACACTGTAACTAGTGTGGCGTGATTACAGACACTGTAACTGGGGTGGCGGTGATCAGGGACACTGTAACTGGTGAGGCAGTGATTAGGGATAATATGACCAGTGCAGCGGTGATTAGGGACACAGAATGTGACAGTATGTTACAAATAAAAAATAATAATAATTTTTAAAATGTTATATTTTTTTACAGTTTTTTTTTAAACATATTGTCAGTATAACCATAGTGAAACTGTACTACTCTGGGGGAAGTGATCATGTTTTTTTTTTCCTTACTCTTTGTTTATTACAGTGATGATCACTTTAATAAGTGTAGCGCTACCCCTGCAGGAGACGGTTAAGTTTATTTGGTTCGGTACTCTGCCTCTCAACCCCAATAACAGTCTCTGCCCCCTATAGCACACCTGTAAGTGCAAGGACCAATGAGAAACATACACGTTATGATAAAACACAGAAATTGTCTTTACTGCAATATTTCTGTGGGAAAGTAACAAACAATAACAGAACATATATTCAGGTAATCAACTGGAGAGCAATAACTGAAATTACCAGCAAGATAGCTCAATACTATATTCAGGCTGCTTTCAGGGGATTCCACACCTGAGAATAACCCCAAGAGCAGAGGCAAACACTTTAATAACAATAAATCACAATATGGCAATCTGTACCAGATTGGTTACCTTTACTCAGGTCGGCCCTATGAGTCCAGGCAGGAGGAAAGCAGAGGAAGGACCCTCTTTATGTCAGGCCTCTCTCTTCTGTCCCCTAATACCACAGGCCCGACTTTAAACACTGTTCTCAAATCACTATTTAATAGCTTAACTTCCCAGATAAACAGCCCTGCACACCCAATGCATATACAGAGCCCTGAGTATGTGTGTGTGGGCCCATATGGCACTAGTAGATTCAGTCCTTTTGAAGAAAGATGAGGCTTTGCATCTTCAGCTAGCCACTCTCGTTGGTGCACTTAAACTTCTGAAAATCATGGCCAAACAACACAACTGGCCCGGATTATCAAGTAAAGAATGCAGGATTTTCCTCAGCAAGGGGAATGGACAATGGTGACAATGGTGTCGGTATACAGTGTCCCTGTGAATGGATGGCCTCATCCTTTAGCCCTGTGGCACTACAAGTGTGAGCAATATGACTAACAGCAATGATGTTTGTATACAGTGTCCATTTAACTCTGTCTGCATGCAGTGTCCTTGTTTCCTGCAAATGGGCGAAAGCCCTCTCACCCAATCCTGCGGTTAAGGCCCAAACATCCTGGAACAGCTTCTAGGGACCCGACTTGTCACCTCACACTGGAACACCTCACACTGTCGGTGAAGGTGCATCTGGATATGCACCTGGGATCCCCCTCTCTCAGGCTGCATGTCCTGGCTGGCTATGGATGCCTAAAATCACACAGTGGACTGACCTTGGAGGCAGCACCTCTCCCCTAGGTCTAATCTCTTCCTCTGCTTTGTGTAGTCTGAATTCCCTCAGACAAACACGATGGAGTCTTTGGATCAATTTCCCCAAGAGCATGCTGACTCTTGTAGTTCTATACAGTTCAATCTGAATGTGAAATTGAGTTCTGGGACTACAATTCCCTGTATGCTTTGCTCCCTGGTGGTAAACACTCTGCTGGCAGGATGTAATGACACAGAGTCTTAGCTGGCACTAGAGGGAAGCAGTCTCACTGCAACAATGTTGTAGAGTGTCTTCTGATACTGCAGGAAAGATAACCAGCTCCCTGCTACATAAGAGATCTGTAACACTGTTCAAATATTTCACTCATGAAACCTTGTTTACTACTGTGGTGTTGTGATTGGTCACAGCTATCACATGATACATGGCCTCTCTGGTTGGCCCTGGTACCATGTGATCGCTATGACCAATCACACAGTGTCATGCCCCTGGTGGCGATGAGTCTGGTTAGCAGAGGAGGGCCTCCCTTGCGGCTCCCACTCTCGGTCCCCTGGTAAGGTGACAGGGAGACCAGGAGTCAGGAGGGGCACGGGTGCCTGGCAGGACTTGTAGGACCGGTAGCGAGAGATCCCTGGATCAGCTCAGCGGATCAGAACTGCAGGTAAGGTCGGCAAAGCAGGCTGGAACAGCAAAGCAGACTGGAATGGTAAGGCAGACTGGAACAACAGGCAGACTGGAACTGTAGGCAGACTGGAACAACAGGCAGACTGGAACTGTAGGCGGACAGGAACAACAGGCAGACTGGAACTGTAGGCACACTGGAACAACAGGCAGACTGGAACTGTAGGCAGACTGGAACAACAGGCAGACTGGAACTGTAGGCAGACTGGAACAACAGGCAGACTGGAACTGTAAGCAGACTGGAACAACAGGCAGACTGGAACTGTAAGCAGACTGGAACAACCGGCAGACTGGAACTGTAAGCAGACTGAAACAACAGGCAGACTGGAAACAGCAGGCAGGTTGGAAGGTCAGGCAGGCCGGGTCGGGTATCAGGCTGGCAATGCAGAACAGGTGGGTCAGACATGAGAGAGGTCACAGACAAGCCAAGGTCGGGTGCAGGCAGAAAGCAGGAGGTCAAAGGGTAGCCGGGTCAAACACTGGTAACAACTTCAGATCAGGTTTCAGGCACAGAACGCTATAGAGCAGACAGCGGGGACCGTCTGTGACAGACGGATTTAAATAGCCTCATTGGCGCCAATGGGGGCGCGCACTCGTCCACCCACGCGCGCTCTCGTCTGCGGGCGCATGCGCAATGGCGCCCGTGGACGGGTACCAGGGATGCTGAGACACTGGTTACTGGCAGGATCTTCATGACACACAGTAGTTACAAGTAGTAAACAATGACAGCATTACTGTAACTATGATCGCTGTGATTTGTCACATTGATCACATGGTATCGGGGCCGCTCCCTGCAGCTCAGTACTGTGATCAGTTGCAGATTGTGCAGCTGTGCACACTTGAGAGTGCGCACCAGCAGCTGATACAGGGAGGAGGTACGGGTATGTCCACCCATATCGGGGCTGCTTCTGTCGGGTTGTTTTCATACAATGGCCAGATGGAAGGCAGTTAAATGACATGCTTAGGGATGCCTTAAAGAGCTGCTCTCTGCCAAACAGTTATTTTTTTTGTGTTGGTACATGTACCCCCTGATAATGTTCAGCTCCCCATACCCTTTCATTCCCCATCCTCCTCCATGCCATTACCTATTAAACCTGAAAATTGAGAGAATTAAGGTTCAAGGATCTCCCCTTTTGACTGCAATTAGGTTAACAATAAATTCTCAACTGGCAGATTTTTTGGATGTGTTCACTAAAGCTGCTCTCAAATCCAAGCAAATTCAGCCATCACGGTATCATGGTAACCTTGAGAACAATACTCATTACAGTTGCTGATCTTATTGATCATCTCTGTTTAGTGTTGTACTGTGACTACAGAGTTTACTATCATTGTTATGAAACATTTCCTCAAATATGTGGAAACTATGATATAATGATAAAACATATAATTATGAAAAGCTCTCACAGCTACAAGTATACAGGTTTCTAATGAAGCCTTGTACTGTTGCCAGTTTTCATATTGTTTAGTAGAGTACATATCTTTTAGTAATGCAACATACTTTTAATGTTTCATAGTTACCAGTAAATACAGTAGTACTATCTAGTCTTGTTTTGATTTTTTTCTTCTCTCGCTTCCCTTTCTCTACAGTTGGTTTACTCTGTGATTTGATATGCAATACCTTCATCCCATTCTGTGATATTTACTGTGATTCCTTGATCATCCCTTGAAACTGTGACTTTATCACTTTATGTACAATTGTACAATTGTTCTTCTCCTGTATATGTTTGAAAAAGTTGCTTCTTGATATTGAAAAATAAAAAAGTTATTCATCCATAAGCCTAGTGTTATCAGACTCCCAGTATCATTGGCTTAAAGTGTAACAGAACCTAGGACCCTGCATTCACTCTATCTGGTCTCCCACAGTACACAGAACATGGAAATGCAGTTATTTTAGTAAATATAAACCGCTAAATAACTTTTCTCATCAGCTTTATATAGCAATAGTATGACTTCTATGAGTGTCAGGTTAAAGCTTGTAGGAGGCATTTTCTTTATACTCTGACTGTCCTACGAGGCTGCAGAACCCCTGACTCTCTTTCTGAGCAGTGCTGATTGTTCCTGTGCTAATCACATGCACCCTCCCAAGAAACATAAAACTCTTTAGCAAAACTCTTTACACACTAAACTGAGCATGTGCAGAGTGCCCCCCAAGGCTCTGTGCTATCAGCAGATGGATTGGGGACAGGGGAAGAAGGGGGTGATCAGAGAAGACAGGATCAAACAGCCTTTTTACACAATATGGAGGATTAACCCCTTAGGTTCCATAGAGAGTATAACAAGCATGCTTTACTGCATATACAGATTTTATTGTTGTGGGTTTAGTAAGATTTTATTGTTGTGGGTTTAGAAATAATGCATCCAAGCAGTAGGAAAGTGTAACGTGAGCAGCACAAACAGATCACAGTGGGAATATGCTGTTCATAATAACAGCGAAAATTATCAGTATTCCTCCAAAAATACACAACAATAGACCTAATAAATATAGACTATAATCAATAGTCCATTTTATATATATATATATATATATATATATATATATATATATATATAATGTAGCGCTGGCTCCTGACGAGCAGGCACTATTGATTTTTTTTCAAAATTAAGTTGCCTGAAGCCACAGTTGGGTTTCAGGCTAATTTCTTAAAATTACTGGTTACTGTACCAGTCCAGAGGGGTTGCACTGGGTTCTCCTTTACCGTAGGTGTCGCTATCACCCCACCGGCAAGAGTAGAAACGCAGCTTAGCTTAATGCATTGAATGCCACCTATTGCTCAGAACCAGCCCAGTGGGAGTGTTTTCCTGCTGTGCTTCTGGGGGGTGGTATTTAAGGTGCCGGCGCCATTAGGGTGGGCCTGTCTTTTTGGGGTTTTTCCCCATGGCCCTCCTGGGCTGGGGTACGGAGCCATGCATCCTGTGTTTTGGGCCGGCTGGCCCGAGGCCACGCAACTGAGAGGATAGGCCCAAGCGGATCTTGGAGCCTACTGATCCAGGGATGGTCTGGTGCCATCTCATCTGAAGGGAGAGGCCCAGCAACTGAAAGACCCAGGGGAGGACTCTTCCAGGAGAAGACTGTGCGCAAGGCTGGTATCTCTGGAGGAGCCTGGAGACTCAGTTGAAGGATGCAATCCGGATCACTATAGCTACAGTATCACCGGTTTGGCTGAAAGAGACTGGTATTGTATGGGAATGTTCTTTAATCTCTCAGTGACGCTTAATTTCAAATTCACAAGTCTGTGGCAGAGACTGTGTTACATACCCAACCAGCTGCTAGGTCCAGTGAGAGGGGCTTATCCGGTGGTGGCTGGATCTAGAGAGTGAAACCATTGTTTTCTTGATCTAAAAGAGATCTTAAACCCACAGTACCAGGTGCCTGAACTCATCCCTAACCCTCTACCCTTTATTGAAAGACTTTGCTTCTATTTTGAATAAATAATCATAAAAAGGACTGAGTATTGGAAATTCACTTTCTTTGGGCCACTTTCCATGGGATCCCCAAGACGGCGATGCAAGCAGGTGAGGTAAGGGTAAGCCCAAATAAAACCAGCAGCTCCTTCGGGGGTTAGTGCTACATGTGGGGGTTCGAGTCCAGGATTTAGCCATTACCTCTCGCAACTAAAGGAGACTATCTGATGGAGGTTACACGGTAGAGGGTTTTGGACTGCGCCATACTTTATCACTAGAAATTGATTGCAGGCCACTGCCTGGCGTGTAGACTGTAGGCGGAGTCAAGAAAAGCCCGCGAGTTACGTGACTGAAGGAGCGAGTGGGCGGAGTCTTGTCTGTCTTCTTGCTGCACGAGGCACCGCGTGTGTGTGTCGAGAGAAGGAGAAGGACAGAGCTGTTGTTTTTCTTTGCTAAAGAGATATGTTCTGGATGCCAGGAACACCGTCCATCATAGGACCCAGGATGTTCTCTGTGGGCAACGCCACCAGTGGGAGACTGCCTGGGGCTCTGTTCACTGATACAGGGATTCGCCTGAGACCGCAGGGGCGTTTTGTACTGTACACCATAGGAGATATCGAGGCCTTGGGCATGCTCTGCAACAAGTGCGAGGGACTGGTCGCAAACCTCCGGCCGTTTGTACGATGCCTACAATGTGGGGAGTACCTATTCGCAGTGGAGCAACCCACCGTGCCACCTCGTGCCTACCGGATGGATTGGGCCACAGGCATTGCCCCGAGGAGTCCGCTACGTTCACTCCTATGGCGAGACCTGCATCTTCGAGACCCACTGCGACAGCCAGTGTTCCCGAGGGAGCTGGTGCTGCTACTATCACCGGAGGAGCCACTCCCGACATCATGGACACTGCTTTTTCCACTATCACTAAATTATCTACACCTGCTCACAAGAAGGTGGGATATGTGAAGGCCTCCTGCAGTCGAGGCCTACCTCAGAACTTGCCTGGATCGGATCGGGGGAAAGTGATTGCTCCCAAGGAACCCACAGCAGATACGGGTGAGAACTCTGGGGTAAATGTAATGAGTGGGACTGTGTGTAGATATTTGCTGTAAAAAGAGAGAGAGAGACGGCGCCCTCTAAGTGCAGCAAATTAATATCAATTTAATATAAAAGAAGATTAAGAACACTCACACATTAGATGTGTCATAAAGGCATATCAGAGATTAGAGGATCTTCCGTATTTGGGTCCCGGATGAAGTGATGTCATCAAAGCTGCTGTCAGATGTGATATTTCAAACGTCCTGTGTGATCCAGTGGAGATCCGGTGGCGCTGTGGGTTCTCAGTGCCTCCGGACGGCTGGAAAGCAGGCTGTGCAGACAGTGGGTAGCTGAGTACTAGGCAGTGGTGTTGTTGCGCAATCACTTCCGGGTACGGGTCACGTGGGCGGCGCTTCGGGGCATGCGTGCCCCTTCGTCAGGCTGTGATAGTGGCCATATTGGAGATGGGAGTTTTGTACCCTAAGTGGGGAGTGGCTGGGAACTGGATTGGTGGGCGAACAGAGGGGGCGGGGCCGAACGGAGGAAGGAATGGTTACCAGGGAAACCGGGCCAGCAATGTAATAGGAGAAGATGTATTTTAAACTGAGCTGGAGATGGCCATATTAACGAGCGAGATATCAAGCGGGATATATCGGGAGATAGGATGGGTGATAAATATGGGTGACTATATTGGAGCGGACTATAAAGGGGAGGTTGGTAATTAAAGGCAACGTAATGTGAACTTTTGTTTAAGTAGCTTGATTATGTTAACTGAATGTTGCAGGGGGAAAAACGGTGATGGAGTTATTAAATAAGGAATAAAAAATAAAAAAATAAATAATAAATAAAAAATAAAAAATCATTCTAGAACAGAATACCTGCAAACCTGCCATAGTGGGGTATTAATAAATGGTTGGATATGTACAAAAAATAAATAGCAATAGCAGACATATGAGTTATACTGACGACTATAGACTATAGACTATAGACTATATACTATATACTTACGGCCAATTAAATTCATTATATAGGGGCGACCTTGGGAGATCTATATATATATAGAAAAAGAGGAGAACGTTATACAATATAATATGGTGTTATTTTGTACTAGCATACTAATTAACAGATTGAGTAAGATGATGAGGGGGAAGGAAGGGGGGGGTTTGGGTGGGGGTGACGGAGGGGAAGGGTGAGAAAAGGGGGGGGTTTGGGGAGGGGGAAAAGGGGTGGAGAAGGTGGGGGGGGGTAGGGAAGAGGGGGTAAGAGGGGAATGTGGAAAGTGAAAATAAGGAGTGGGGGAGGGGAAAAGGGGAGGGGGGGTTTGAGTGGTGGTTTGTAGTGGGTATATTGGGAGAAGAATAGCTGGAGGCGATGTCAATATTTTAGAGGATGGGAAACTGTAGGAAAGGTAACGGATAGAGAAATTACGGGAGGTTATGTATAGAAGGGCGACCGTATTAGAGGGTGCCTTCACAGTGGTTAGTGGCACAGAGGGGAATAATAAAAGAACATCAACGTACGCATAAACGTACGAAATATGTCAGCCGATAAGCATATAAATAAACATCAGAAGTGTATATACACACACTTATATATAAAAATACATGTAAAAATATACATCTATGCAAGATATAAGATATATATGTATATATAGATATATACACATAAAAAACATATATATATAAAAAATATACACATAAAAAATATATAAACAAACATAAATAAAACTGGATATACAGACTATTGTCATAATCATATAAGGGGTGGTATCATGAAATGTCAGCGACGTGTGGGGGACTATACCAGAAATGGAGATTCAGAGGAGGATATTAATTTCAATCCCCTCGTTGAGGCCCCCGGGCGATAATGTATCTAATTTATATATCCAATAGTTCTCCCTCTCGCATAGGCGCTTGTATCGCTCTGCGGTAGGGAGAGAGTTGGAGATGGATTCTAGTACCCAGACGCATAGGCCCAATGAGCTCTGTTCATGGCGTTCTTTAAAGTGTCTGGGTACGCTGTGTTTGTCTTTACCTTTTTCTACCAGGTTGCGGTGCTCGCCAAATCTTTTACGGAGGGTTCTTATGGTGCGACCGACATATAGTAGGCCGCAAGGGCAAGAGAGACAATAAATAACATAATTGGAGCTGCAGTTAAAAAAGTCCGGGATAATATATTGTTTTCCTTTGTGGTAAAATTATTTTTGTCTATGGGTCACATGGGAGCAGGTAAGGCACAGAGGTTTCTTACATTGGTACATACCTTTAATATTAAAAAATGTCAAAGATGTACTGGCAGATGAACGTGTTGATGAAATTTTACTGGGCGCTATTTGAGATTTGATGTTTCTTGCTCTTCTATATGTCACTAAAGGTCTGTCTGGTAAAGTGAGTTGTAAATGTGGGTCTTCCCGCAGGATAGACCAATGTTTTTTGAGAATGTTTTCCATTTTCTTAAAGCGATTATGGAATTTGCCGTGTGTTTCATAGTCTTGTAGTCTTGTACAATTATGCTTTAGTCTGCAGAATTGACTTTTAGGGATGTTTTTGACCCATCGTGGGTGGTGGCAGCTGTTGAAGTGTAGATATGAATTACCGGAGGTGGGTTTGGTGAAATTTTGAGCGCATATTGTGGTGTCTTGATGGAAGAGTTCTAGATCTAGAAAAGCCAGTTTTTTATCATCTGTAACCGAAGTGAAGGAGAGGCCCATAGTGTTATTATTACAATGTTGTACAAATGAAGGAATAAGGGTATCCGGACCATCCCAAATGATTACAACATCAGCTATATAACGACCATAGAAGATGATGTTTGCTGCATATGGGTTGTTATTTTGTATATGTTTAAGTTCCCATAGACCCATGGTAAGGTTGGCATAGCTGGGGGCAAAATTAGCCCCCATGGCTGTGCCTTGTGTCTGAATATAAAAATCACCATTAGATTCAAAGTAGTTGTGTGTTAGACAAAATTTCAGGATTTCCAATAAGAATGAGCTCTGGCGTTGATTGAGAAGTGGGTCATTATTGAGATAATGTTGTACAGCTTGAATTCCTATATTGTGAGGGATGGATGTGTATAGTGAAACAACATCTAGGGAGAGCCAGCGATATGTAGATTCCCAGGAGTAATGTTGTAATGTGGAAAGTAATTGGATGCTGTCTTTAATATATGATGGTAGATTTTGTACTATATTTTGTAGGAAATGGTCTAGATAAATGGAAAAATAGCTGGTCACACTTTCCATTGCTGCAACTATGGGTCTGCCGGGTGGGTGTGTGGGATTTTTGTGGATCTTGTGTAAATGGTAAAAGTACGGCCTTTGATAGAAATCATGTTTAAGAAAGGCGGCCTCAGGTGCTGTTAAAATACCATCTGTGGCTGCTTGGTTAATTATGTCATGGGCTTCAATAATAAATTCAGGTAACGGGTCTCTTGGGAGTTTTTTGTATGTGGTACTATCCGATAAAAGTCTGGCGGATTCGAGCATGTAATCTGTGCGGTTTTGGACAACAATGCCACCACCTTTGTCTGCTAACTTAATAGCTAGCGAATATCGCTGGCTCTCCCTAGATGTTGTTTCACTATACACATCCATCCCTCACAATATAGGAATTCAAGCTGTACAACATTATCTCAATAATGACCCACTTCTCAATCAACGCCAGAGCTCATTCTTATTGGAAATCCTGAAATTTTGTCTAACACACAACTACTTTGAATCTAATGGTGATGTTTATATTCAGACACAAGGCACAGCCATGGGGGCTAATTTTGCCCCCAGCTATGCCAACCTTACCATGGGTCTATGGGAACTTAAACATATACAAAATAACAACCCATATGCAGCAAAAATCATCTTCTATGGTCGTTATATAGATGATGTTGTAATCATTTGGGATGGTCCGGATACCGTTATTCCTTCATTTGTACAACATTGTAATAATAACACTATGGGCCTCTCCTTCACTTCGGTTACAGATGATAAAAAACTGGCTTTTCTAGATCTAGAACTCTTCCATCAAGACACCACAATATGCGCTCAAAATTTCACCAAACCCACCTCCGGTAATTCATATCTACACTTCAACAGCTGCCACCACCCACGATGGGTCAAAAACATCCCTAAAAGTCAATTCTGCAGACTAAGGCATAATTGTACAAGACTACAAGACTATGAAACACACGGCCAAACGTTAAAAATCAAGTTTAAAGAAAAGGGCTACCCTGCTCAGATCATAGATGAGGCCTTTAGCCACTACCACCATGACAACACCACAACCATCACCCACACTGATAAAACCAATACTGCCAATACCACCCAACCCGTGAGATTCATCACCAAATTCCATAATCGCTTTAAGAAAATTGAAAACATTCTCAAAAAACATTGGTCTATCCTGCGGGAAGACCCACATTTACAACTCACTTTACCAGACAGACCTTTAGTGACATATAGAAGAGCAAGAAACATCAAAACTCAAATAGCGCCCAGTAAAATTTCATCAACACATTCATCTGCCAGTACATCTTTGACATTTTTTAATATTAAAGGTATGTACCAATGTAAGAAACCTCTGTGCCTTACCTGCTCCCATGTGACCCATAGACAAAAATAATTTTACCACAAAGGAAAACAATATATTATCCCGGACTTTTTTAACTGCAGCTCCAATTATGTTATTTATTGTCTCTCTTGCCCTTGCGGCCTACTATATGTCGGTCGCACCATAAGAACCCTCCGTAAAAGATTTGGCGAGCACCGCAACCTGGTAGAAAAAGGTAAAGACAAACACAGCGTACCCAGACACTTTAAAGAACGCCATGAACAGAGCTCATTGGGCCTATGCTTCTGGGTACTAGGACCCATCTTCAACTCTCTCCCTACCGCAGAGCGATACAAGCGCCTATGCGAGAGGGAGAACTATTGGATATATAAATTAGATACATTATCGCCCGGGGGCCTCAACGAGGGGATTGAAATTAATATCCTCCTCTGAATCTCCATTTCTGGTATAGTCCCCCACACGTCGCTGACATTTCATGATACCACCCCTTATATGATTATGACAATAGTCTGTATATCCAGTTTTATTTATGTTTGTTTATATATTTTTTATGTGTATATTTTTTTTTATATATATGTTTTTTATGTGTATATATCTATATATACATATATATCTTATATCTTGCATAGATGTATATTTTTACATGTATTTTTATATATAAGTGTGTATATACACTTCTGATGTTTATTTATATGCTTATCGGCTGACATATTTCGTACGTTTATGTGTACGTTGATGTTCTTTTATTATTCCCCTCTGTGCCACTAACCACTGTGAAGGCACCCTCTAATACGGTCGCTTTTCTATACATAACCTCCCGTAATTTCTCTATCCGTTACCTTTCCTACAGTTTCCCATCCTCTAAAATATTGACATCGCCTCCAGCTATTCTTCTCCCAATATACCCACTACAAACCACCACTCAAACCCCCCCCCCTCCCCTTTTCCCCTCCCCCACTCCTTATTTTCACTTTCCACATTCCCCTCTCACCCCCTCTTCCCTATCCCCCCCCAACTTCTCCACCCCTTTCCCCCTCCCCAACCCCCCCCTTTTCTCACCCTTCCCCTCCGTCACCCCCACCCAAACCCCCCCCCCCTTCCTTCCCCCTCATCATCTTACTCAATCTGTTAATTAGTATGCTAGTACAAAATAACACCATATTATATTGTATAACGTTCTCCTCTTTTTCTATATATATATAGATCTCCCAAGGTCGCCCCTATATAATGAATTTAATTGGCCGTAAGTATATAGTATATAGTCTATAGTCTATAGTCATCAGTATAACTCATATGTCTGCTATTTCTATTTATTTTTTGTACATATCCAACCATTTATTAATACCCCACTATGGCAGGTTTGCAGGTATTCTGTTCTAGAATGATTTTTTATTTTTTATTTATTATTTATTTTTTTATTTTTTATTCTTTATTTAATAACTCCATCACCGTTTTTCCCCCTGCAACATTCAGTTAACATAATCAAGCTACTTAAACAAAAGTTCACATTATGTTGCCTTTAATTACCAACCTCCCCTTTATAGTCCGCTCCAATATAGTCACCCATATTTATCACCCATCCTATCTCCCGATATATCCCGCTTGATATCTCGCTCGTTAATATGGCCATCTCCAGCTCAGTTTAAAATACACCTTCTCCTATTACATTGCTGGCCCGGTTTCCCTGGTAACCATTCCTTCCTCCGTTCGGCCCCGCCCCCTCTGTTTGCCCTCCAATCCAGTTCCCAGCCACTCCCCACTTAGGGTACAAAACTCCCATCTCCAATATGGCCACTATCACAGCCTGACGAAGGGGCACGCATGCCCCGAAGCGCCGCCCACGTGACCCGTACCCGGAAGTGATTGCGCAACAACACCACTGCCTAGTACTCAGCTACCCACTGTCTGCACAGCCTGCTTTCCAGCCGTCCGGAGGCACTGAGAACCCACAGCACCACCGGATCTCCACTGGATCACACAGGACGTTTGAAATATCACATCTGACAGCAGCTTTGATGACATCACTTCATCCGGGACCCAAATACGGAAGATCCTCTAATCTCTGATATGCCTTTATGACACATCTAATGTGTGAGTGTTCTTAATCTTCTTTTATATTAAATTGATCTTAATTTGCTGCACTTAGAGGGCGCCGTCTCTCTCTCTCTTTTTATTTCATTTCAGAGCTCCTTCTTGCTTTTATGGACTGGCAGCCTTTTTATGCTCAGCAAATATGTTTTACATTTTAGTATGTGTACATGGACTAATATCTAATTCTTGAACTAACACATACGTTATCCGTTTTTCCCTCACCACCCCCACCGTCACCCACCATATGCATTGTAAAAGCTATTTCCTATGTGCGCCATACAAAATCCCCCTTGTATGTAGATATTTGCTGGCAGAAGAATTGCGGGACTCTGAAATAGATTCCCTGTCTGACTTATCAGGGGATGATGACTTGTTCGAGATTATGTCCCAGGAAATGTTATGGGCTAATGCAGATGATGTGGCTGCAACATGCAATGTGTCCGGCTGGCTAGCCTTAAATTCGGGGAGTGCATTGGTGCGGGCGGGAACCCCTACAACCATAAATGAGACTGTTCCCCAAAATAACAGTTTGTCTGGGCCCAAGAGACTGCTTTTTTTATGCCATGGTGCAGAAGTCACCTAACTCTTGTGTACCTTCCGGGGATGGAAGTGCTTGAGCCCTGGCCAGACTTGCACGGTCACAGCGGCTGCTGAACAAGCGGGTGGCTACGGAATACATATTGGAGTTCCCATATGTTCCTAGAGAGGTGATGCAAGAAATTGAATAAAACAGGGAACATTGGTAAGCCAGTGATGCATGGGACTATCTGAAGGTACCAAAGCCCTTCAGGAAACCAGGTTGCTCCCACAGAGTTTATTCCGACGGGAAAACCGGTCGTGTGTACAGGGCATAAGACATTTGACCAAAGTATAAAGAGCAGGAAGTGCTTTACTGGTAGTTTGTTATGGCAGCAAAACTGCCCATTGTTCTCCAGGTCCGCAAACCACAAATAGTCTGGGTTTGCCTTGAACTCATGTTTGGCCCAAACCTTAAAATTCTTTTTTTAATGAATTTTGACAAATTAGTTAATTTGGAAATATCCAAATTAATGAAAACCTGTTTAACAATTTTTTCCAATTATTCGTAAATTCGAATATTCAAAAATTCATAAATTTGAAAATTCGTAAATTCAAAATCCGAAAATTCGAAAACCCAAAAATTGGAAAATCTGAAATAATAACTAACTAATAATAACTTAACTATTACTAACTATTAAAACATAGGTATTGGAATTTCCTTTCAAATTTGGCTGAAATATGTGTAACAAATTTGGCTAATTTATTACGTAACAAATGAATAATAATAAATAACAATAATAATAAAAATGTTTTATTATTATTATTATTAATTTGTTTTGTTCCATTTGTTTATATGTGGCATTCATTATTTCGTATAATTCGTAACTTCGGAGAAATTCGTATTCATTACTTTCACTAACAGACAAATTTAAAAGGAAATTCCAATACCTATAATTTAATAGTTAGTTATTGTTAGTACGTTATTCTTTCCAATTTTCGGATTTTCTTTCTTATTTTCGGATTTTCAAATTTTCAAATTTAGACATTTTTGACTTTACAAATTTTCACATTTACAAATTTACTAATTGCGATCATAACGAATGACCCGAAAAATGAAAAAAAAATTTAAAAAGGAAATGAAAACAAATACATTTTTTGGCAGTGCACATTTCTAGTAAATAATTGGTCCCATGTAAATATTCTACAATTCAGTGGGCATCCCATATTCCCTTATCCCATGACAGTTAATTCCCCTCAATAAAAAAAACAAAACAAAATGCGTGGACTGTTTTCTGTCTAAAGAGTGACTGGAAATTGTGTGCCTTGTTGGGCATGGTAACAAGTGGACTACAATACTCAGCAGCCCTCACGAGGGTACCGCTACATAAATAGGGACAGCAACCTAGTATCACAACCGTGGCTCTCAACCGTGGCTCTCTCCATAGTTACAGTTGAGTGAGTGAGTGTAGCCCCTCTGGGACAGAATAACATTTTTTTTAAAATGTAAAAAATAAAGGTAAAAAGCCAGAAAAAAACTGTATGCAGCTACCACTTCTAAGGATTAGTAGGCTAAAATATATTACCTTTTTTGTTTTTTGTTTTAAACGCATATTTGAAACAATTTCAGTTTTAAACAATTTTTGACCTACCTATTTAGATTGCAATAAGTAGTAAGAGGTGTTCATTTTATGTGCATTTGAAACCAAAAGGTTAATTTTGTATACCAGGACAAAGGGTTATGATAGTACGATAGTACTATTTTCTGGTTACTATGAAACATTAAAAGTTTGTATGCAACTTTTTCTCAATAAAAACTTTGATTGTGAAAAAAAAAAAAAAAAAAAAAAAAAAAATAAAAGTATGAGAAATTACTAGAGAAAAACATGCATACTTTTCTAAACAATTGAACACCTGGGAAGAGTTGAAGGCTTAATTAGAGCCCTCATAATTTCATTATAGTTTGTTGTGAATAATGACATTATATTTCTGAAGATGCCCACGGGTCATAATAGTGACATTAGTCACAATACAGAAGGCCATTCTGTAGAAGTTGTTTAAGCATCTTATACAGTTGTCTTGGTGAAGTCTTTGATAGGAGGAGATACTAGGCTATGGTCTAAGCCATAAGCACTTAGAGAGTAGTATAGAGGAACAAAATATGACAAACTAATGCCGCGTATACACGATCGGAAGTTCGGCCAGCAAAAGACTGATGAGAGCTCTTGGTCGGAAAATGCGACCGTGTGTATGCTCCATCGAACTTTTGCTGGTCAAATTCCTACCAGCAAAAGTTCGAGAGCATTTTCTCAATTTGCGTTGGTACATGTACCCCCTGATAATGCTCAGCTCCCCATACCCTTTCATTCCCCATCCTCCTCCATGCCATTACCTAATAACCCTGAAAATTTAGAGAATTAATGTTTAAGGATCTCCCCTTTTCACTGCAATTAGGTTAACAATAAATTCTCAACTGGCAGATTTTTTGGATGCGTTCACTAAAGCTGCTCTCAAATCCAAGCAAATTCAGCCATCACGGTATCATGGTAACCTTGAGAACAATACTCATTACAGTTGCTGATCTTATTGATCATCTCTGTTTAGTGTTATACTGTGACTACAGAGTTTACTATCATTGTTATGAACCATTTCCTCAACTATGAGGAAACTATGTTATAATGATAAAACATATAATTATAAAGAGCTCTCACAGCTACAAGTATACAGGTTTCTAATGAAGCCTTGTACTGTTGCCAGTTTTCATATTGTTTAGTAGAGTACATATCTTTTAGTAATTCAACATACTTTTAATGTTTCATAGTTACCAGTAAATACAGTAGTACTATCTAGTCTTGTTTTGATTTTTTTCTTCTCTCGCTTCCCTTTCTCTACAGTTGGTTTACTCTGTGATTTGATATGCAATACCTTCATCCCATTCTGTGATATTTACTGTGATCCCTTGATCATCCCTTGAAACTGTGACTTTATCACTTTATGTACAATTGTACAATTGTTCTTCTCCTGTATATGTTTGAAAATGTTGCTTCTTGATATTGAAAAATAAAAAAGTTATTCAACCATAAGCCTAGTGTTATCAGACTCTCAGTATCACTGGCTTAAAGTGTAACAAAACCTAGGACCCTGCATTCACTCTATCTGGTCTCCCACAGTACACAGAACATGGAAATGCAGTTATTTTAGTAAATATAAACCGCTAAATAACTTTTCTCATCAGCTGTATATAGCAATAGTATGACTTCTATGAGTGTCAGGTTAAAGCTTGTAGGAGGCATTTTCATTATTCTCTGACTGTCCTATGAGGCTGCAGAACCCCTGACTCTCTTTCTGAGCAGTGCTGATTGTCCCTGTGCTAATCACATGCACCCTCCCAAGAAACATAAAACTCTTTAGCAATACACACTAAACTGAGCATGTGCAGAGTGCCCCCCAAGGCTCTGTGCTATCAGCAGGTGGATTGGGGACAGGGGAAGAAGGGGATGATCCGAGAAGACAGGATCAAACAGCCTTTTTACACAATATGGAGGATTAACCCCTTAGGTTCCACAGAGAGTATAACCAGCATGCTTTACTGCATATACAGATTTTATTGCTGTGGGTTTAGTAAGATTTTATTGTTGTAGGTTTAGAAATAATGCATCCAAGCAGTAGGAAAGTGTAACGTGAGCAGCACAAACAGATCACAGAGGGAATATGCTGTTCATAATAACAGCGAAAATTATCAGTATTCCACCAAAAATACACAACAATAGACCTAATAAATGTAGACTATAGTCAATAGTCCATTTTATTTATATATGCCCCCTCGTGCCTACCGGATGGATTGGGCCACAGGCATTGCCCCCGAGGAGTCTGCTACGTTCACTCCTATGGCGAGACCTGCATCTTCGAGACGACTGCGACAGCCAGTGTTCCCGAGGGAGATGGTGCTTCTACTATCACCGGAGGAGCCACTCCCGACATCATGGACACTGCTTCTTCCACTATCACTAAATTATCTACACCTGCTCACAAGAAGGTGGGATATGTGAAGGCCCCCTGCGGTCGAGGCCTACCTCAGAACTTGCCTGGATCGGATTGGGGAAAGTGATCTCTCCCAAGGAACCCACTGCAGATACGGGTGAGAACTCTGGGGTAAATGTAATGAGTGGGACTGTGTGTAGATATTTGCTGGCAGAAGAATTGCAGGACTCTGAAATAGATTCCCTGTTTGACTTATCAGGGGATGATGACTTGTTCGAGACTATGTCCCAGGAAATGTTATGGGCTAATGCAGATGATGTGGCTGCAACATGCAATGTGTCCGGCTGGCTAGCCTTAAATTCGGGGAGTGCATTGCCTCAGGCGGGAACCCCTACAACCATAAATGAGACTGTGCCCCAAAATAACAGTTTGTCTGGGCCCAAGAGACTGCTTTTTTTATGCCATGGCGCAGAAGTCACCTAACTCTTGTGTACCTCCTGGGGATGGAAGTGCCTAAGCCCTGCCCAGACTTGCACGGTCACAGCGGCTGCTGAACAAACGGGAGGCTACGGAATACATATTGGAGTTCCCATATGTTCCTAGAGAGGTGATGCAAGAAATTGAACAAAACAGGGAACATTGGTAAGCCAGTGATGTATGGGACTATCTGAAGGTACCAAAGCCCTTCAGGAAACCAGGTTGCTCCCACAGAGTTTATTCCGACGGGAAAACCGGTCGTGTGTACAGGGCATAAGACATTTGACCAAAGTATTAAGAGCAGGAAGTGCTTTACTGGTAGTTTGTTATGGCAGCAAAACTGCCCATTAGCTCTCCAGGTCCACAAACCACAAATAGTCTGGGTTTGCCTTGAACTCATGTTTGGCCCAAACCTTAAAATTAGTTAATTCGTAAATATCCAAATTAATGAAAACCTGTTTAACAATTTTTTCCAATTATTCGTAAATTCAAATATTCAAAAATTCATAAATTAGAAAATTCGTAAATTCAAAATTTGAAAATCCGAAAACCCAAAAATTGGAAAATCTGAAATAATAACTAACTAATAATAACTTAACTATTACTAACTAATAAATTATAGGTATTGGAATTTCCTTTCAAATTTAGCTGAAATATGTGTAACAAATTTGGCTGAAATATGTGTAACAAATTTGGCTGAAATATGTGTAACAAATTTGGCAAATTTATTACGTAACAAATGAATAATAATAAATAACAATAATAATAAAAATGTTTTATTATTATTATTATTAATAACTTGTTTTGTTCCATTTGTTTAGATGTGGCATTCATTATTTCGGATAATTCGTAACTTCGGAGAAATTTGTATTCATTATGTTCACTAACAGACAAATTTAAAAGGAAATTCCAATACCTATAATTTAATAGTTATTGTTAGTACGTTATTCTTTCCAATTTACGGATTTTCTTTCTTATTTTCGGATTTTCAAATTTTCAAATTTACACATTTTTGACTTTACAAATTTTCACATTTACAAATTTACTAATTGCGATCATAACGAATTATATAAAAACAGAAAAAGTGCAGCGCTGGATGATATA
This sequence comes from Lithobates sylvaticus, assembly GCA_028564925.1. Classification (NCBI taxonomy): domain Eukaryota; kingdom Metazoa; phylum Chordata; class Amphibia; order Anura; family Ranidae; genus Lithobates; species Lithobates sylvaticus. Next base: position 157,127,300 of record CM053035.1, on the reverse strand, counting down.
CAATATATAAGGTATATGTAAAATGTATTTGTTTTCATCTCCTTTTTAAAAAAAAAAATTTCATTTTTCGGGTCATTCGTTATGATCAAATTAAACAAAAAGAATTGCGCTAGGTGAAAACAATAAGTGATAATAAATAATGAAAAAAATATATTGTGAAGATAGTCCTGCAGCTGAACACTAAATAACCCCCGGCATAGGGCACAAAATGATATAAAAACAGAAAAAGTGCAGCGCTGGATGATATACAATATATAAGGTATAACAAGTATACAATGGTGTGCAAAATAGTGAAAAGTATAATAAGTGTTTAGAAGGAACAATCACTAATCCTTCAAAGACAAGTTCATATGTGAAAGTCCATCAAATGCATGTAATTATTCAAAGTGCAATCCTGGAAGTGCTTGAAACTTATCCGTGCAACACATCACCGTCACCACAAGTGTGTAAAGAGGGGAGGCTTACCAAAAAGCCAGTGATCGCCCTTATTCAGGGTGGTCAAACTGGGCTTGGGAGAACAGCCTTGGTGCTGTTAGCGGTCATCAGCGTTCCAAAAGATGTCTCTGAACAGCTGCGTTGTCTCCTGTATGGCGACTCTTCCCTCTGTCCCTCAGTTGTCACAGAAAGTAAAATAGCATCCAATTGTAGATGAAAAGACAAAAGAGACTTCGATAGTGTAGAAGTTCGGGGGATTTATTAATTAAAAAATCCACAAGACAGAGAAGTAAAACCTTGCACGGTAAAAAAATGGGGCTCCGTTGGTCTATTGGTAAAAAGAACCAATTGTGCATGCGCAGTGCGAACGTGCGTAACAAACCCTACGCCGTTTCGTCACAATTGACGTCATCAGGGGTACGGTAGGGGAAAGGAGACTTACAGAATTTACATCGACAGGGACTGGTGTCACTTACCCAATCAAATCCTTCATAACTTGCACCACAAAATGTGTGGTGTACCTTTTGAGGTGTCCTTGTGGTTTAGAATATGTGGGACGAACAATTCGGATGCTACACATCCGATTGGGAGAGCATATAGCGAATATACGAAGGGGTTTTGACAAACATAATGTTTCTAAACATTATGACCTTGTGCACAACCGGGATCCAAAAGGTACTACCTTCATTGCTCTTGAGAAATACATCCCCCATTGGCGGGGTAGTAATGGCAAGAGGGTGATTTCTCGGTCTGAAACCAATTGGATCTATAGGTTGGGCACTCATATCCCAAATGGCTTGAACGTGGAGTGGGACATCAACTGTTTCATAAATAACTGTTGATGTCCCCTCCAGGCTCTCCCTACCATTTACCAGCTATTCTATTCTACCCAAGCTAATATTTGAGTGGTTCAGTCTTCTGTTTTTTTTCCTTTTCTTCTTTTTATACATATGTATTTTTACATATACATTTGTTACTTCATAAGAGCAGTTAGAATAATTTGAGACTGCTTCTTAAAAATTAATTTGTACAGTGGGGTTTAAAAATCTATTTAATAATATATATATTTTTTTTTTATTTCATAAATGATATATGGAATATACGTTCATTATGTCTGTTATGAGTTTGACCATTGAGATATTCAGTTATCTATAGGTCTTTTAATAATATGGGTAATATTGCCAACCAACCACAAGATGGCCCCCTTCCCTATTTTTCTCTCTAGGGAATGTCAGGTGCCGTTATATTAAATTATATTTACGTTTATGGCCGGTGTTAGCAATGATTCCCAAATTTGAATCCTTCTTATGTATTTTATCCTTGCAATCATTCTAAGAATTGTTTGTGAACGATTTACACATTTCCCAATAGGATATGTTCTCAGATGTATGATCTATGTATGGCAGCGTTGTTATGTGACCACAGGATGGCTCTGTATGCTAGCGCTTAATGGCGCTGTGGCCGTACTGTGGCGGTAACACTATGCTATGCATCTGGGTTGGTTGTCATGTTCCAGCGGGCGGGAACTTTGTTGTGTATTAGCTCCTGGTCTCTATGGTGACATCCAATGGTGGAGCGTCTCTGCCGACGCGACCGCTACTTAAAGCGCATGCGCGGGTGGGCGGGCGTACCCCTGATGACGTCAATTGTGACGAAACGGCATAGGGTAACGCACATTCGCACTGCGCATGCGCAATCAGTTCTTTTTACCAATAGACCAACGGAGCCCCATTTTTTTACCTTGCAAGGTTTTACTTCTCTGTCTTGTGGATTTTTAAATTAATAAATCCCCTGAACTTCTACACTATCGAAGTCTCTTTTGTCTTTTCATCTACAATTGGATGCTATTTTACTTTCTGTGGCAACTGAGGGATGGAGGGAAGAGTCGCCATACAGGAGACAACGCAGCTGTTCAGAGACATCTTTTGGAATGCTGATGACTGCTAACAGCACCAAGGCTGTTCTCCCAAGCCCAGTTTGACCCCCCTGAATAAGGGCGGCCACTGGCTTTTTGGTAAGCCTCCCCTCTTTACACACTTGTGGTGACGGTGATGTGTTGCACGGATAAGTTTCAAGCACTTCCAGGATTGCACTTTGAATAATTACATGCATTTGATGGACTTTCACATATGAACTTGTCTTTGAAGGATTAGTGATTGTTCCTTCTAAACACTTATTATACTTTTTCACTATTTTGTACACCATTGTATCAGTGTTGCCAACCTAACAGATTGAAATTTACTGACATGATACCCAAAATTTACTGGCACAGCCACGTTTTTACTGGCATTTTCAAAAGTTACAAAATTACAGTTTTAAGTCCAAATTTCACTATTTAGGCTATAAACAAAAGTACAATATGTAATTAGCAATGTGATTTAAGGTAGATAATAAGGCAAAAAACATATTTCTTATTTTATTTTCGATATAGTAAATAAGTAGCGGCACACACATGAAATTGACTCTCACAGTGATACTGACAGCAGTGTGCAGCAGTATGGATTACCGACATGACACGACACGTCCCCTACTGAGTCACAGTGATAGTCTCTCTCCAAGCCGAGTGGTCCCCCCAGTCCAAACAGCACTGATGGTCCCGCTCCTGGCCTGTCTTGCTCCCATCCCGCAGACCCAAACGCAAGGCTCTGGCCGCTCTGCTTGGCTCCCTTGCACCATGACATCACAGGACATGCTGAGGCACCGCCTCCACCAGAGCCGCCCGAACACACTGTAGCAGGCAATTGTATGGTCTCAGGTGGCTCCACCATGTCACAGCCATATTTTTTACTGGCAACCTTTTCTTTTTACTGGCATTTACTGGCAGGCGAAAATTGCCTGTTTTTTACTGGCTGCCAGTAAAAATACTGACGGTTGGCAACACTGCATTGTATACTTGTTATACCTTATATATTGTATATCATCCAGCGCTGCACTTTTTCTGTTTTTATATCATTTTGTGCCCTATACCGGGGTTATTTAGTGTTCAGCTGCAGGACTATCTTCACAATATATTTTTTTCATTATTTATTATCACTTATTGTTTTAACCTAGCGCAATTATTTTTGTTTAATTTGATCATAACGAATGACCCGAAAAATGAAAAAAGGAAATGAAAACAAATACATTTTTTGGCAGTGCACATTTCTAGTATATAATTGGTCCCATGTAAATATTCTACAATTCAGTGGGCATCCCATATTCCCTTATCCCATGAAAGTTAATTCCCCTCAATAAAAAAACAAAACAAAATGCGTGGACAGTTTTCTGTCTAAAGAGTGACTGGAAATTGTGTGCCCCGCTGGGCAGGGTGACAAGTGGACTACAATACTCAGCAGCCCTCACGAGGGTACCGCTACATAAATAGGGAGAGCTACCTAGTATCACAACCGTGGCTCTCTCCATAGTTACAGTTGAGTGAGTGAGTGTAGCCCCTCTGGGACATAATACATTTATTTTTTTAAATTTAAAAAATAAAGGTAAAAAGCCAGAAAAAAAACTGTATGCAGCTACCACTTCTAAGGATTAGGCTAAAATATATTACCTTTTTGGTTTTTTGTTTTAAACGCACATTTTAAACAATTTTTGACCTACCTATTTAGATTACAATAAGTAGTAAGAGGTGCTCATTTTATGTGCATTTGAAACCAAAAGGTTCATTTTGTATACCAGGACAAAGGGTTATGATAGTACTATTTGCTGGTAACTATGAAACATTAAAAGTATGAGGAAATACTAGAGAAAAACATGCATACTTTTCTAATCAATTGAACACCTGGGAAGAGTTGAAGGCTTAATTAGAGCCCTCATAATTTCATTATAGTTTGTTGTGAATAATGACATTATATTTCTGAGGATGCCCACGGCTCATAATAGTGACATTAGTCACAATACAGAAGGCCATTCTGTAGAAGTTGTTTAGGCATCTTATACAGTTGTCTTGGTGAAGTCTTTGATAGGAGGAGATACTAGGCTATGGTCTAAGCCATAAGCACTTAGAGAGTAGTATAGAGGAACAAAATATGACAAACTAATGCCGCGTATACACAATCGGAAGTTCCGCCAGCAAAAGACCGATGAGAGCTTTTGGTCGGAAAATGCGACCGTGTGTATGCTCCATCGGACTTTTGCTGGCCAAATTCCTGCCAGCAAAAGATTGAGAGCATGTTCTCAATTTTTTGGTCGGAAAATCGTCTGTATGCAATTCCGACGCGCAAAATTCCTACGGATGCTCGGAAACTATTTGACGCATGCTCGGAAGCATTGAACTTAATTTTCTCGGCTCGTCGTAGTGTTGTACGTCACTGCGTTCTTGGCAGTCGAAAGTTCAGCGAACTTTTGTGTGACCGTGTGTATGCAAGACAAGCTTGAGCCGAATTCCGTCGGAAAAAACATCCAAGATTTTTACAACGAAAAATCCACTCGTGTGTACGCCGCATTAGACAAATTAATGAAACTTTTAGCTTTTATATAAATGATAACTATTCATTCATTTATTTATTCTTTAACCACTTCCCGACCGCCCATTGACTAAATACGTCAGCAGAATGGCACGGGCAGGCAAAAGTACGTACCTGTACGTCCCCTTTAAATGCCTGCCCGTGGGTCGCGCGCGCGCCGCCCGCGGCGCGCTCGCGACCCGGTCGGGAGCTCCATGACCCCGGCCGCGGGACCAGCGGACCCGATCGCCGCTGGTGTCCCGCGATCGGGTCACGGAGCTGAAGAACGGGGAGAGTTATGTGTAAACAAACCTCTCCCCGCGCTTCCTACTCTGCCTGTCATTGATTGGATGTTCCCGGTCATCGGGAAAGCCGATCAATGACGTCAGACGTCAGCCCCGCCCCCTAATGTAAAAAAACACACAGACGTCACAGCCCATAACCCCTCCCCTCCCCCTACTGGTTAACTCTTTCACTACAACTGTCATTTATACAGGAATCAATGCATTTAAATAGCATTGATTGCTGTATAAATGACAATGGTCCCAAAAATGTGTCTAAAATGTCCGATGTGTCTGCCATAATATCGCAGTCACAATAAAAATCGCTGATCGCCGCCATTACTAGTAAAAAAAAAATATTAATAAAAATGCTATAAAACTATCCCCTATTTTGTAAACGCTATAACTTTTGCGCAAACCAATCAATAATCGCTAATTGCGATTTTTTTTACCAAAAATATGTAGAAGAATACGTATCGGTCTAAACTGAGAAAAAAAAATGTTTTTATATATTTTTTGGGGATATTTCTTATAGCAAAAAGCAAAAAATGTTGCATTTGGTTTCAAAATTGTCGCTCTATTTTTGTTTATAGCGCAAAAAATAAAAACCGCAGGGGCGATCAAATACCACCAAAAGAAAGCTCTATTTGTGGGAAAAAAAGGACGCCAATTTTGTTTGGGAGCCACGTCGCACGACCGCGCAATTGTCAGTTAAATCGACGCAGTGCCGAATCGCAAAAAGGGGCCTGGTCCTTTGGCTGCCAATTGGTCCGGGGCTGAAGTGGTTAATTTACCCCTGTTTCCCCTCAGCATCCCTGTAAAAACATATATATATATATATATATATATATATATATATATATATATATATATATATATATATATATATATATGTGCTCCTTCCTCATCCATGCTCTGTGGACCATGGAGAACCGCAGATTTCTTGCTGCAAACTCCCATGGACAGTCCATTGCTTCTTCTCATTTATTGTCAAGATGCAATGTCTATCATCAGGATGAATGATGTATTTCTTCCATGCATGAGCAGAAGAAATGAAAGGTCTAAGCAGGAGCATTTGCATTGTGGTGGCTATTTAACTCGAAGTTGGTTCCACATTGTGGGTCTGGTGGGAGTATGAGTTAGTATAAAACTTAAAGGGGTGGGGGGCTAGAGTGAGTACCTTAAAGAACAACTATATGAAAGTATATTTATTATTAAAACCCAGAAAAATAAAACCCTTATTTGTAGAAAATGGCAACATTTCTGCAATAACCGACTACCGGATATACTCGAGTATAAGCCGCACCTCATTTTACCACAAAAAACTGTGAAAACATATTATAGGGTGAGAAATGTGCAGCTACTGTAAGTGGAAAAGAGGGTCAACAATGCCCATTTGCAGCCTCACTGTGCCCAGTGCCCATTTGCAGTCATAGGTCCCCCGAACTTCAAACTTGGTAGTTAAGGGTTCCTAAATGCCCCCCCAGCTGCAGCCAAAGGGTCCGAAATGACATTGCTGCAGATGGACACAGTTGACTGAATTTGGGGCCACATATCTTGGGGCCACTTGGTGCTAAAAACCCTAAATTTCGTATGCAAATCCAGTGGAACTATCACTACAACATATCCAAAGATGGGGTTCCTATCACCAAGTGGCCCCGAGATACAGGGCCCCGAATTCAGTTTGGAAAATGTCAAGCACTTTTCTGCAGCAGAGAATGACATTTTCCGAATCGACTTTGGGGCCCCGTATCTCGGGGCCACTTAGTGCTAGAAACCCCATCTATCCCCATTGGATATTTGGATATGTTGTAGTGCTACTTCTACTGGCTTTTCACACCAAATTTGGGGTTCTTAGCACCAAGTGGCACCGAGATACGGGGCCCCAAAGTCGGGTCGGAAAATGTCATTCTCTACTGCAGAAAAGTGCTTGACTGGAGTATAAGCCGAGGGGGGCATTTTCAGCACAAAAAAATCTGCTGAAAAACTCGGCTTATACTCGAGTATATACAGTACATCTTTTTCATCCAACATTTACTTAAAGCAGTTTTAAACCCAAAAGCAAACATTTATTATATTGCACCTTACCACTTCTTAGATGTTGTGGCTGCATTCATTTCGGGTTTTTTTTAGGATTTCTTTCCATTATTTTAACTTGGGGATCCAGCTAGTAAGTCTATTAAAAAAAAATAAATAAGCTCACTTTTGTATGTATCAGTTTACAGGGATGAGACAAACAATTTAACACTGACAGGGGTGCTTACAATAATCAGCTTTTATTTATCCATGTAAAATCTTTATCCTAAAAGAAAAAAAAAACAGTTTGCTGTAACTAATTATAAAGTGGGAGCTGGAGTTTGGCTTCAATTTTTTGTGTATTTAAATCTGCTCGTACATCTAACACTTCCCTCCCCCCCAGACTGGCAATGCTGCTGTTCCAAGATGCCCCTTGTGCTCCTTCCTCTAGAATGGAGAAAAGCCTAAAAAAATAACACAAATTCAGCCACCATATCCAATGATTGGCGATCTGCAATATATTACATTTTTTATTTTGCATTTAGAGCCCTTTCACACCGCACCGACTGGGGCAGCAGCGGTAAAGCGGCGCTATTTGTAGCGCCCCTTTACTGTTGTTTTAGCGGCGCTATTTGGCCGCTAGCGGAGGGTTTGAACCCCCCCGCTAGCGGCCAAAATGGGGTTAAATCTGCCCGCAAAACGCCGCCGTTTTGCCGGCAGTATCGCAGCACTGCCCCATTGATTTCAATGGGAAGCAGTGGTGGAGGGGCTGTGGAGAAGCAGTGAGTTCACCGCTCCTTCACAGCCCCAAAGAAGCTGCTGGCAGGACTTTTTCTGATGCCCTGCCAGCGCACCGCTCCAGTGTGAAAGACCTCTGGCATAGAGCAGCTGTTTTCGGGCGTTTTGCAGGCACTATTTTTAACGCTATAGCGCCTGCAAAATGCCCCCAGTGTGAAAGGGGTCTTCCACTTTATATCCCGAGGATGCATTTTATAATAAATCTCTTTTGCTGCCAGTGATGTAAAAACTCAAGAGGTGGCAGCATCAGGAATATAAACAAACTCATGGCTGTTGTAGTAGAGAAGAGTTTATTTAAATTTTTTTCTCCAAACTGCCAGCTTTCTTGTAGAAATGATTCTGCCCAATCACTTCTCCATGCTGAGAAATATTATAAAACAAATATATATATTTTTTTGTTTTAAAAGGCCCCTCACCCACATCCACGTACATTGAAATGCAGATTGCACCACGCATATTAGATATCTTCATGCACACTGTAATAATTGAAGGGTCACCTTGTACTGTTAACTTGAATTTGATGAGCTATAAAGACTTTTAAAGTGTTGGCTATGGATAATTTTGGGTCCTATCGTTTTTAGCTATTGCGTAAGCATGTAATGAGCCTTGACATACAGTATTTAACATCTATTTACTTGATGCAACATTATTGTTTATATTTTTACAAAAAAAAAATGGGTATTAAATTGTGTCTGTGTGCAATAAAACATTGAAAATATAGAATTGATAAATGAAATTGTTGTGTGGCATAAAAAAATGCTACTGCCACCATTTTATTTTACAGGATTGCTACTTCCAGAAAATAATAATATTTTGGGGGGTTAGTATACATCAACCCTAAAATGTGCTAACGTTTTATCACGCCTGTTTAGATGCATCACAAAATAGGCTCAGGTAGAGAAAGTCCAGTGTCAGGCAAAACTTATTTTTAGTTTTTAATCAATTGGAAAATGGTTCAAACTCTCTAGTCTTTATTGTCTGAAGTGTAAAAATGGATCACCAAAAAAGATGAATAGACCACTGGACAGAACTTGCAACAGATGCAACTTAGCTGCTGGAGTGGGCATTCGGTGCTGCTGGAGATTTTTGTGACAGATAAAAGAGTATGTCTGTTCACAGACTCTGTTGACCGGCTGACATTTCTCAAAATGAATCAGTCAAGGATTGGCATCAGGGGCTTGATAGCTGCTGCTAATGTTGTTGGAGATCTAGAATCTCTGAAAGACTATCTAGGCTGCCTAGCTTTGTCTGTGTTTATTTTAACTTTAAGTAATTTTTTGGTATATGTTTCATGGGCACAATTAACACCCAAGGCCAAATGTTTCTGCACCTGTGTGACAAGTGCATATCATTTTAATTTCCTTACATCAGGGTCCAGTCCTGCTCTCCCCAAGAGCAACTGTGAAGGGTTAAAATGTGCAGGCACCACCAACATTCAAGGCCCAATTTTTCTGCACCTGTTACTCTTATCCAAAGTCTCCGAAAGAGACACCAGACTTTATCTAAAAATAATCGTTAATCTCGACCTGAGTGTAGTATAATTTGGCTTCTTCACATAAGTTGGCTCACTATGGTGCAAAACTTTGTTATTTCCACTCAAAGTCTGCCAAAGAGACACCAGAATTTATGCAAAAAATCCCTAATCTTGTTCCGAGTGCACTAAATTGTGGCCTCATCATACAGACTGGCCCCCAAGCCATTGTTTACAAAATAAGAAAGCTTGCAGGGAAAATCTATTTAAGGGCCGGTTCACACTGGCGTGATGCCAGACATTGCATGTGATTTGCAGCGCATTGCTGTGCAGATCACATGCGATGTATGTGCGATGCAAATTATGCCATGCAAGCTGTATGGCTAAATTTGCATCGCATTCAGACAAGAAAGTCGTGCAGGACCCTTTTTTTTGTCACACCCATGCGCTTCGATTCCTGTCCGAATTCACAGTTCGCACTACGATCTGCAAACCGATCTGGGGGTGTCATTAACTTTGTATTGACACCTGTAGTGGTTCGCAGAGGGCAGTGTGAACCGCTGGCAATTCAGGTGTGATGCTGGAACCCACACTGGATTTGCAGGGTTTCCCGCATCGCACCAGTGTGAACCAACCCTAAATGTAATTTGTTCTATACACGTCAGTTTTGCTGCAACAGGTTCTATACATGCTACAGATGCACCACTTTACAGGAAGACTAAGGGGACCCCAGCCACTGTATTTAAAGGAATTGTTCATTTTTATTGTTTCACTTTAAGCATCATTAACCAGTTCCCGACCGGCGCACACAGATATACGTCGGCAGAATGGCACGTACAGGCAGGAGGGCGTATATATAAGTCCCTCCCTAATGCCTGTCCGTGCCATCGGGAGCGCGCCAGGAGCGGCGCGCCCTCGCGCCGGTCGGGACCCCTGTGAGTCCGGTCATGGGCCCCGCGGACTCGATCGCCGCGGGGACCCCCGCAATCATCTCACAGGAAGGCTGAACGGGGAGATGCCGAGATAAACAGCATCTCCCCGTTCTGCCTAGCAACTAGTGACGCCGATCTCTGCTCCCTGTGATTGGAGCAGAGATCAGCATTCACTAGCTGACAGCCACGCCCCCCCCACAGTAAGAAACACACCCCTAGGCATACTTAACCCCTACACTGCCCCCTTGTGGTTAACCCCTTCACTGCCAGTGTCATTTATACAGAAATCAATGCATTTAAATAGCATTGATTGCTGTATAAATGACAATGGTCCCAAAAATGTGTCAAAAATGTCCGATGTGTCCACCATAATGTCACAGTCACAATAAAAATTGCTGATCGCCGCCATTACTAGTAAAAAAAAATATATAAAAAAAAAATGCTATAAAACTATCCCCTATTTTGTAAACGCTATAACTTTTGCGCAAACCAATTAATAATCGCTAGTTGCAATTTTTTTTTACTAAACATATGTAGAAGAATACGTATCTGCCTAAACTGAGGAAAAAAAAATTTTTTTATATATATATTTGGGGGATATTTATTATAGCAAAAAGTAAAAAATATTGCATTTTTTTCAAAATTGTCGCTCTATTTTTGTTTATAGCGCAAAAACTAAAAACCGCAGAGGCGATAAAATACCACCAAAATAAAGCTCTATTTGTGGGAAAAAAAGGACGCCAATTTTGTTTGGGAGCCACGTTGCACGACCGCGCAATTGTCAGTTAAAGCGACGCAGTGCCGAATCGCAAAAAGGGGCCTGGTCCTTTGGCTGCAAATTGGTCCGGGGCTGAAGTGGTTAAAGTGTATTTTCTAAAATAAATTGCGATTGAAAAAAAATTGCACACAAATCATATGACATTAACATTTGCAAAACTCACCATGTTATGCTCTATGGCCTTGGCTTTAAAAAAAATATGTAATGTGTAAATGCAGATTTGTTTGAGTATGAGAGAAATGTCAGAATTGGCCTGGGGCTCAAGTGGTAATAAAAGTGAGTCATTGTCCCTGTTAGATTACCAAAACATATCTCATAATAGGAAAAACATTTTTTTTTACTCTTTGTTCTAATTTTACTGGAAGCTATTTTGCTCTTTTTAGTATTAAAGCTGGTAAAATTATTTAAAAATAAAAGGCTGACTCGTTTTTATGAATCATTTTGTCAGCTAGGGCTCTACCCACCATAAATGGCCAGTTCTACTACAGGATCACAAGTTAGGGCATTTCCTTCCTCCAAAACTCAGAGAGCACCTAATATAAAGAGCAAAACAGCTTCCAGTAAAATTCAAACATGGAGTAAGAAACCTTTTGCTAGCATAGAAAATGTTTTGGTATCCTAATAGGAACATTCCAGTGTAGAAAAAATAAATGTCTCAAATTCATTAAACATGGACAACAACTGTTTCAGGTAATGTGGTATATATCAGATCAACGTGAAAACTTTTGGATATTCACTTTAAATCCTTTATCTTCAGCAAGACTGAACACAGAATTAGAGGTCAACACCATTATCTATTTGGGAATGTAACAGGATTTTGTATAGACCCCTTCAAAACATCATATATGGGCTCTTGACTCATTTATTAGTTGTTAATATTGATAAGATTTGTCCTCTAGTCATTAGGATGCTGCTATTGTAACACATGCATGTCTTTAGATACATTGTATCATCCTCAAGTATCTTAATCCTGAAGTGTTTTGAAGATTGAAGTGTACTTGAATTGCAGTGCAGCAACATGCTTGTTCTTGTCCCACAAGCTTCTTATGTCCCTCATGCTTGCTCTTGTAGCCAAGCTAGAGAAAGTGGTGGATTTTCTCTGAAACACGTTGCCAGCTCGATCTTGTTGATTCTATGCCTGCCTCTCTATTATGCTGTGTTTATACAGCTGTTCTCTGATTCAGCTAAGGTTCAGCATACTAGTACTGGCTTTGTCTTTCACAGACTATGGGTCTGAAAATTTGGATGCCACAGCACATGACAGGTCATGAGAAGTCATCTTGAGGCTTATTTGATATGATACTATGAATTTCATGAGTGGATACTGTTTTTTTTTAAAACATTAAACCTATTATAATACCTCCTTTTGTGCCTTGTGTTTCCCCGTTTTCTCTTAGTTTGTTAAAGTAAATCTAAACCACACTACTGACACCTCATATGAGCTTTATCATGATAATATGGCTTGGAAAGGGGCCAAGAAAAAAAAATAAAAGTGGCCAGTAGAAAAAAACAAAAAAAAAACACAAGCAGACTGGTAATTGGAAAATTGGTTCAAACTCTCTGGTCTTTATTGTCTGAAGTGTAAAGGAAAATGGAACACTGAAAAAAATGATTCAGTGAAACGGTCAGATTAGAATAAGTTGTCTGAAATCTGTGTATGTGCAACTGAGACACGGTCATTTGGGAGAAGCAGCACAACTGACACACTTGATACTTATCAGTAACATTTAGTACCAATTACACCCATGACAAAGGATTTCCTGAGCACTACGGGTTAAATAAATAGAGAGCAGAGCAGAAGCTGTTTTCTGCATAGTCTTTGACAAAAACCTAGGGGGCGAGGGGCGAAAGGAGAAGAAAGAGCTTCTATCAGCAAAGCTGACAAGATTATAGAGGAATCTATTAGATTAGATCTATTAGTTATCCCATTAAGCCCACGAGAGAAATCTAAAACTGGCCATAAATGGTTCGAATCTCAGCAAGTTCAGCAGGGACCGGCTAAAATTTGAACAATTTATGGACAGGCTGATTGTACCCTAATCGAGCCATCGATCGACCTGGGGACAACCAGCATGTCTGATTTTTACATGTTATTATTGCCAGAAGCCTCTAGCAATAATCACTGTGTTCTCCTGGCCAAGATGGCTCCCTGTGCCCACCAGGAGAACACAATAACTTCACGGGAGGAATACCACCATTAACACTGACCATGTTAATGGGGAAATCGAGAAATTGTCTTTCCTGCAGAAAGAAAATTATATCATCTATGACCTACCTAAGGCTGCATGGCTAGCCTAACTTTGTCTAAAGTTCAAAAACTTATTGGCTGCAGCTGCTGATTGAGAATAGTTATCCAATTGGTCTGTTCAACAGAAGATGGTCTAACAAGTGACTTCTGTCGAACAGGGAGGGTCACAAACTGATCAAAATTTGTCTGGTCCCTGCTGAACCGAATGAATTTTGACCCATCTGTAGCCTTGCTACGTTGTGCAATGATGCATGTTAATGGCTCTATTCTTGCCCAGGATCAGCAACCTATAAGAAAAGGAAAAAATATATATCTTAAAGTCACGTATACAAAGCAGATTTCTGTTAACTGTATCAGTGAATAATGATGTTCATGTGAATAAAATATTTTTATTGTAAAATAGAAAATATAACAATTGTACAATCATACTAACATTTGTACATAGTCATATTAGTGTAGTTTAGTAGACATGTGCGCCGTCAATAAATTTGTTTTGTTTCGTTCCTCCCCGTTCTGTTCCGTTTCGTATTAGAATTAATTTGTATTTCATAATTCGTGTCCGAAATTTCGTACGAAATACGAATTTCCGTTAGGTTCGTTAACTTTTCATAACAATTACGAATGTTCATTAGGATGAATTTATCATTATGAGGGGCTCCCACCATCCCTGTGCTGTGCTGACTTCCTGTGTTTTTAACTTTTAGGTTCGTTAACTTTTCGTAACAATTACGAATGTTCCTTAGGAATTTAGATCCGAAATTCGTAAAACGAAATTTCGTATTTCGTATTTCATACAAATTTCGGAAGCATAGCAATTCATATTTCAGATCCTCCGGAATGTGCAAATTTACGGAAATTTGTACGAATTTTCGATTCGTACGAAACTAATCGCACATGTCTATAGTTTAGGCATTTAAGATAAAATGGTAAATAAGATAGATTGCATCTGTAAAACATTTGCTAATGTCATTGCCTCCAGCCGGAGGCGTATTTTCATCTGAGATAGGCTTAATTTAAGCCATCTGTAAAATTTGTTTTTAACTGGAGAACTTTATTAATATAAGCAGCTGATCATCATTTCTGTATCTGTACGCAATATGTGTTCTCAGTCTGTGAGTCTCGTACTTAAATTTCAGGTGATAAGTAAGAGAGTAAAGACCCAAGAGAGGGTAGTGTAGAGGGTGGACATGTGCATAACAAAAAAATGTGTTTATTTTCGTTTTGTTTTTTTCGTTTCCGTTGATTCGTAACGATTCGTAAATTCGTACGTCGTCGGTGTTCGTATTCGTAACGATTCGTAAATTCGTAAGTCGTCGGTGTTCGTATTCGTAACGATTCGTATTTTCGTAAGAGTTATTTTTTCGTTGATTCGTTTTTCCGTTAGTTTAATTTTCGTTTATTCGTTTATTCGAAATACGAACGCATTCGTATTTATTCGTACATTCGTAACATTCGTAACATTCGTAGATTCGTAATCAGAGCATAATTCATAATTTTATGTAATGTGTATGCTATTATTACATTTTAAGAGACACGGAAAATTACGAATCGAAAAAAAAAGTTACGAATGTACAAATTTTTTCGTTCAATCCATTCGAAGCACGTTAAGCAGCGCCATTGTAAGAGACACGGAAAATTACGAATCGAAAAAAAAAAAAAGTTACTTATGTACAAATTTTTTCGTTGAATCCATTCGAGGCACGTTAAGCAACGCCATTGTAAGGGACACGGAAAATTACCAATTCAACAAAAAAAAAAGTTACGAATGTACGATTTTTTTTTTCGTTCATTTTGATTTTCGTTGTTCCCGTTTTCGTTTTTCGGATTTTCTTCTTTCGTAGATTCGTTGTTTCTAATTAGTTTTTTTCCGGATTTTCGTTGTTTTCGGATTCCTTCGATTCGAACGATTCGTTATTCGTTAAAAAATTTTGCGAATCGTTCGTTGATTCGTACGATAACGAATGAACGAAAATAACGAGAAAAAAAACGAAAAACTAAAAAACAAAAAACAAATTGCACATGTCTAGTAGAGGGAGAAAGAGGGAGGAAATGAGAGAAAAAGGTCAACAAGGATTATAGTTAGTCAAGAACTGATGTTGCCTATACTGGTTTCTATTTCCTCTTTTTCTTGTTAAATTAGCACAAGTACAGTAGGTTAAAGTATGTTAAAGAAAACCTTTAAAGCTGAAATCCAGAAAAAGGAAATATTGCCTAAATACAAGAGACGTGTTTCTTGTTACTTGAATCTTGTGTATTTCTTTCAGATCTATACAGTAATTCAGCATGAAAATGTGCCTCTGTGCAGGAGCTTCCTGTAATAAAGACCGCTCACTGCTGCCCTCTCTCTTTGTGCAGGATGACTGGTCTAGTCTACACCCCCTTTCTTTAGTTTTCTGCAGGCAGTTCTGAGTTCCCCCCACAGCTCTGCTCCTTGCACAAACTTTTGTACAACACAGTGATGATGTCACTGGATTTAAATTCTTTGTGGCTGCTATGAAACATATTTAAATAAGAGTTTAACTTTAGTTCAGCTTTAATCAGGAAAATATGAAGGTTGGTATTGTTCACCTTATTCTGAAAATACTAACTATCTGTCTGTCTCTGGCCTCGGTTCTTTCTGGATCATTGCAATCGACAGTCACAGTGAATTCAGAACTCCTAATCTGCATATTTGGTTCAGTCAGTGACTTGAACTACTCTAAAAACCTTTAAATATTTACTCTACTTACTGTCACCAGCATGAAATAGGAACCATTCCCAGATAGTTTTGTAATGATGTCATATAGCTAAGCTATTTTTCTGAAAAAAGCTTTAAATATTAGAGCTTCGCTGAAGCTATCGTGACTTTAAGAAATATATTTGTAATTTGTATATGAAGAGAATACATTCTTTTATAATTGTGTCAAATTTCATGTGTCCCCAAACAATTCAAATGTTCTTCATTTATTTACGTTGATTATTGTTTATAGATCAGTTGTGCATATTGATTGCACTGCTTCACATCGACATTGTCCCCAAACAAATTTTATTTGTTTGCGGATACATGAAATTTTACATATTTGTAAGTTAATTTATTGTCTTAAAGCAATTTATGTATTTGTTATTTATCTCCAAGCTGCAAGCTATGTAAGAATGTATACATTGGTATGCAATTAGGTTTTTGTCTCCACCTCTTATTGTCCAGCTTGGCTATATATAGGGATGTCTTGCTAATATTGCCTAGATAGGACTAAACTCTATGACAATGAAACTAAGAGTTGTTATAGCTTTGCTCCTTCTACTGATGAGGAATGAGATAGCTTTATCAATTGATCCAACTACAACAGGTCCAACCACAGCAACTACAATACTCGTCACAACTGCAGGCCCAACCACAACAATACCACCTACAACAAGACCCACCACAACCGCAGCCCCGACCACAACAACAATACCACCTACAACAAGACCCACCACAACTGCAGCCCCGACCACAACAACCACAACAACAATAGCACCTACAACAAGACCCGCCACAACCACAGGCCCGACCACAACAACCGCAACAACAATACCACCTACAACAAGACCCGCCACAACCGCAGGCCCGACCACAACAACCACAACGACAATACCACCTACAACAAGACCCGCCACAACCGCAGGCCCGACCACAACAACCACAACGACAATACCACCTACAACAAGACCTGCCACAACCACAGGCCCGACCACAACAACCACAACAACAATACCACCTACAACAAGACCCGCCACAACAACAGGCCCAACCACAACAACCACAAGACCCGCCACAACCACAGGCACGACCACAACAACAAGTCCAACCACAACAACTACAACAACCACAGGCACGACCACAACAACAAGTCCAACCACAACAACTACAACAACAAGGCCCACCACAACCACAGCCACGACCACAACAACAAGTTCAACCACAACAGCTACAACAACAAGACCTGCCACAACCACAGGCACGACCACAACAACAAGTCCAACCACAACAACAAGACCCACCACAACCACAGGCACGACCACAACAACAAGTCCAACCACAACAACTACAACAACTAGACCCGCCACAACCACAGGCACGACCACAACAACAAGTCCAACCACAACAACTACAACAACAAGACCCGCCACAACCACAGGCACGACCACAACAACAAGTCCAACCACAACAACTACGACAACAAGACCCGCCACAACTGCATCAAGTACCATAACCAGCACAACACAAAGTACATCTGGCACCTCTTCTACAACAACCACAGTAGGCAGTCCAACTAGCACCACTCTTACTACTACTTCACCCTCCTCATTCTGTAGCATTGTAACCAATAACATTGTCAATGGAAGTTTCCAGCTCAACGTCACTCCTGACATCCTTAGCAGCTACAGTGCTTATACTGGTAAGTTTTGCTTTTTGTACTTGAAGTTTATGCAGGTCTTAACCTCGGATTCAAATATGCATTTCATAAATTAAATATTTTTATTTCTGTACTTACCTTACTTACATATGATCTGTCTGTAGACTGAGGTGCCAAAATCCTGCTGAAGTTGGTCTTGTGGTAGAAATGTCTGTCTGTAAGCTAATATCTGTGTGCGTGAGGGGGGCTTAAAATCTGCTTTGCTTACAGAAGGATGAAATCTCAGGATGGTCTTTGCCAGTGTAGTTACTGTATGTTCACTAGTAGCCCAAAGAGCAGCTGGATGGTTGGACAATGCTGTGGGAACACACATATATACATAAATCCAGCCTTGACTCTCAAGGCAACTGAAGCCCTCATTTGGCCTTCTTCATTATGTGAAATTGTTCAGCTTGCTTTAGGTTTCTGCATGTGGTAACTGTTCATCATATTACTTTTGGTAACTACAATAGTAGCTAAACTTTTCCAGTCCTTGACACAAAATGTAAAGTGGTCTGCAGAAACTTCATCTCATTCCTTGAAATGCCTTGCACTCTTGAGAATATGAAATCCTCTTCTTCTGATGACTACACCATGGTGATATGGCCTGTAGATATAAGAAAAAAGCATTCTTGAGTCAGGCTCTAAGTTGCCCAACCCACACCTTCTGAAGCTTTAGGCCTAGTAGCACAAAGTAAACTTTTTTTTTCATCAATCCTTTGAATTGGTTTCAAAGTTGTAGTATTCCCATGAGGGGAATGAAAACACAAGCCGCTACTGAAGCAGCTGGATAAGGTCTACTAGGCTTTGCTTCTGAGACAAAAGTATTGGAATTCTGGAGTAACTGTTGGTTAGGGCCAGGAGAAACTAAAAGCATCAGCATTGCTCTTGGAACTGCATTATGGAATAAACCTGCTTGTGTTTTGGTTGCATGGGTGGAAGAATGGGTGTTGCTTGTGAGGCAACACTTAAGTGTAGAATATGCAAATGTAAGTTGCTTGGCCATCATGCTAACTCGCATGCTACAAAACTTTATGAATCTCGACTGTGTATACAGATATTGAATACTGAATTTACCCTGACAATCCTGATCTGAATACTTGTTTGAGTCAGTAACTCAGAAAGTGTTAAAGTCAGAGGGTCAGCATAACAGCTAGGTGACTAGCATTTTAAAATAATATCAATAATAGCTTCCTTATTTCTTAAAAAAAAAATGTATAAAAAGTCCAACAATAACAGGTTAAGTGCAGTATCTTGCAGCAATAAGATATTACCCTTTATGCATTTACAGTGCCTTGAAAAAGTATCCATACCCCTTGATATTTTCAACATTTTGTCATGTTACAACCAAAAATGTAAATGTATTTTATTGGGATTTTATGTGATAGACCAACACAAAGTGGAACATAATTGTGAAGTGGAAGGAAAACGATAAATGGTTTTCAAAACTTTAACAAATAAATATGTGAAAAGTGTGGTGTGCATTTATATTCAGCCCCCTGAGTCAATACTTTTGTAGAACCACCTTTCGCTTCAATTACAGCTGCATGTATTTTTGGGGATTTCTCTACCAGCTTTGCACATCTAGAGAGTGATATTTTTGCCCATTCTTCTTTGCAAAATAGTTTAAGCTCTGTCAGATTAGATGGACAGCGTTTGTGAACAGCAATTTTCAAGTCTTGCCATAGATTCTCAATTGAATTTAGGAATTGATTTTGACTGGACCATTCTCATAGGCGTGCGCATGGGGTCTGCCGGGTGTGCCTGAGCACACCCTATTCATCCCCTGCTTGTTAGTGTAGCTGCATGCCAGCTGTCTCCCAAGATCTGCTGTAAAATGCTGCAAGAGAGTGTATAGTACGCTGCCTGTGGAACAGTTTCACATTGAGCAGTCAGCGAGGCTTGTTAGAGCCACTCATGTAATGTGACTGCTTGCAGAAACCAGCTTTTAAAACTCAGTTGTGATGTCGGGGTGGGTGGGACCAAACAGCTATCAAACACCAGCCAGTGTGATCGGGCTAGGCAGACCGATCTGTGTGTGACTTCGCCACCATTCTTAAGCAGCCCAATCATTGGCTTGTGTTTGATAGCTGTTCGGTTCCGCCCACCCCCGACATCACTGACAAGTTTTGACAACTGGTCTCTGCAAGCAGTTACATTACATGACAGTTTCATGCACTTAGCGGCTCTTACAAGCCTTGCTGACTGCACAATGTGAAACTTTCCTTCTCCTGAATGAAGGATTGAATGAATAACTTGTATAGCGCTGCAACTGCGAACTGAATCGCCTCAAGTCGCTTCTCCTCTATCAGTGTCAATCGTTACCACCTATCAGTGCCACCTATCAGTGCAAATCCGTGCCAATCAGTACCACCTGTCAGTGCCAATCAGTGCTGCCAATCAGGGCCAACCAATGCCCCTATCAGTGCCAATCAGTGTCACCTGTCAGTGCCAATCAGTTCTGCCAATCAATGCCACCTATCAGTGCCAATTATTGTCCATCAGTGCCAATCAGAGCTTCCGATCAGTGCCACCTGTCAGTGCCCATCAGTGCTGTCTATCAGAGCTTCCAATCAATGCTGCCTATCAGTGCCAATCAGTCCCAATCAGTGCCCATAAGTGCTGCCAATCAGTGCCCATCAGTGCTGCCTATCAGCTCCACCTATCAGTGCCAATCAGTGCTGCCTATCATTATCGCCTGTCAGTGCCATCTATCAGTGCCAATCAGTGCTGCCAATTAGTGTTGCCTATCAGTGCCATCTATCAGTGACAATCCGTGCTGCCTATCGGTGCAGCCTGTCAGTGCCCATCTGTGCTGCCAATCAGTGCCCATCAGTGCTGCCTATCAATGCTCATCAGTGCCGCCTATCAGTGCCCATCAGTGCTGCCAATCAGTGCTGCCAACCAGTGACACCTATCAGTGGCCATCAGTGCTGCCATTTAGTGGCCATCAGTGCTGCCAATCAGTGGTGCCTATCAGTGCCAATCAGTGGTACCTTACCTATCAGTGCCCATCAGTGCTGCCAATCAGTGTCACCTATTAGTGCTGCCAATCAGTGCCTATCAGTGCCAATCAGTGGTACCTTACCTATCAGTGCCCATCAGTGCTGCCAATCAGTGTCACCTATTAGTGCTGCCAATCAGTGCCCATCAGTGCTGCCTATCAGTGCTGTCATACAGTTCCCATCTGTGCTGCCAATCAGTGCCCATCACTGCTGCCTATCAGTGTCACCAATCAGTTCCCATCAGTGCTGCCAATCAGTGCCACTAAATGCTTCCAATAAGTGCTGTCTATCAGTGGCAATCAGTGCTGCTTATCAGTGCCAATTAGTGCAGCCTATCTGTGTCATTAGTGCTGACAATCAGTGCCATCTATCAGTGCCAATCAGGACCCATCAGTGCTGCTTATCAGTGCTATCCATCAGTACTGCATATCAGTGCCAATCAGGGCTGCCAATTAGCACCAATCAGTGCTACCTATCAGTGCCACCAGGCAGTGCCTATCAGTGCTGCCAATCAGTGGGAATCAGTGCTGCCAACCAGTGGTGCATATCAGTGCCAATAAGTGGTACCTATCAGTTCCCATCGGTGCTGCCAATCAGTCCCCATCAGTGCACTGAGTGCAGGGATGGGGGAATGAACTCAGCAGACAGGCACATTGTCCATGGGGTACCGGCTTGATGGGGCACAGCTGAAATACATCAATGTTTATTAATGCCACATGCCGATCTTTAGTATAATAGGTAATCACTGCACTACTATTTACAATTAACTACTGGAGATAAAAAAAAGTGTCAGTAAAAGGCCTGCTGCTTGACACTGTTATGTGTTCCACACCACAAAAAAAAGTGCAGCACTAACGTACTATTCAATAATTAACAATAATGGTGGAACCCTCTAATGTATGGAAATCTCAATGAACTTCAATATTACCACAATACCGGTCTCTGTGATATGTAACATCACATATAATACACATCAAACTGAAAAAAGACATTAAAAATTAAACTTAGCAGGGAAGGTGGAAACCTTATAGATATTTGCCATACAGATTAACTTCAAGTGCAATAATTGCAGTAATGTGTGATGTCACATGTAATGCACATGAAAATGAGAATAAGATATACATTTTTTTTAACCACTGGGCACTTAAACCCCCTTCCTAACCAGACCAATTTTCAGCTTTCGGTGCTCTCACACTTTGAATGACAATTACTTAATCATGCAACACTGTACCCATATGAAATGTTTGTCCTTTTTTTCATACAAATAGAGCTTTCTTTTGGTGGTATTTAATCACTGCTGTTTTTTTTTTTTTATTTTTTGCGCTATAAATCAAAAAATACTGAAAATTCTGTAAAAAAATAAACAAAATTGTGAGTATTGGCAATGGCCAGTATTGCAGAGTATTGGCAGAGTATTAGAGAGTATTGGCAGAGTATTGCAGAGTATGGAAGAGTATTGCACAGCATTGCAGAGATTTGCAGAGTATGGGGAGTGTTTGGCAGTGTATTGGCACTGAGCAGCGCTGTGGGCTGGATCTGTAGTGCCCACAGCGCTGCAAACAATCTCTCCCCTCTCTCCTCTCACACTGTACCAATCAGTACAGAGATGGGAGGGAGGAACCGGCGTCATGACTTTTTCAAGTGATTGTTCCATCATTTGACGGAGCGATCACGTGGTAAACGGACGCTATCTGCGGTCATTTACGGGCAGCGGTCATTTACTGCGACCCGTAATGCGCCGGGTTGCTTGACGAATTTCCGATCGTGTGTATACTCGGCATAACAGGTTTTCTTCTAAGATTGCCCTGTATTTTTCTCCATCCGCTACACATAGCGTTTTGCATTTTGACCAACAATTTCAATTTTGTCTGACCAGAGCACCTTTTTCCACATGTTTGCTGTGTCTCCCACATGGCTTCTCACAAACTGCAAACGGGACATCTTATGGCTTCTTCTTGCAACTCTTCCATAAAGGCCAGATTTGTGGAGTGCACGACTAATAGTTGTCCTATGGACAGATTCTCCCACCTGAGCTGTGGATCTCTGCAGCTCCTCCAGAGTTACCTTGGGCCTCTTGGCTGCTTCTCTGATTAATGCTCTCCCTGTCCGGTCTGTCAGTTTAGGTGGACGGCCATGTCTTGGTAGGTTTGCAGTTGTGCCATTCTCTTTCCATTTTTGGATGATGGATTGAACAGTGCTCCGTGAAATGTTCAAAGCTTGGGGTATTTTTTTATAACCTGACCCTGCTTTAAACTTCTCCACAACTTTATCTCTGACCTGTCTGGTGTGTTCCTTGGCCTTCATGATGCTGTTTGTTCACTAAGGTTCTCTAACAAACCTCTGAGGGCTTCACAGAGCAGCTGTATTTATACTGAGATTAAATTACACACAGGTAGACTCTATTTACTAATTAGGTGACTTATGAAGGCTAGATTTTAGTTAGTGATATCAGAGTAAAGGGGGCTGAATACAAATGCACGCCACACTTTTCAGATTTTTACTTGTAAAAAAATGTGAAAAACAATTTCTCTCCTCTTCACCATTATGTGCCACTTTGTGCTGGTCTGTCACATAAAAATCTAATAAAATACATTTACGTTTTTGGTTGTAACATGACAAAATGTGGAAAATTTCAAGGGGTTTGAATACTTTTCCAAGGCACTGTAGAGCACTCAAAACAATTAAAGATGAAAGATGATGTATTTCTATGCATGTTGTTGTTTGTCTTATCAAAAACCTGTTAGCATTTTGCTTCCTGTATTTTATTGAAAAATTTGATATTTTTTTTTTTAATTGTCTGAATTACCGGTATCTTAATTTCCATCTTTAACAATGACATCAAAAATCTATTTTATTTACAGTGAGTATCAATGGACACGGAAATTCCATCATTGTCTTAGAGGCCGTATCTGATGGAAACTTTGTGGGATCCTGGTCAAGTGGCATCCATGCATGTACTTCAGGCTCACCTGTGTTTCAAATTTCTTCTAGCACAAATACTACTGCCCTGACTACAATCTGGACATCCCCAGGCAATTTACAAACTGTTGAAATAAGGTTAGTGTTTTGCGTTTGTAATAAAGCCCATCTTCAAGTAGCAGCTAAAATACATGGCACACCTCCATCTACCACTTTTGACCACCCTGTTTGTTTTTTTGTTTGTTTTTTTACCTTGTCCCGCATTGCGCTGTTCTTTTTCTAAGCCCTTGCCATATCATCAGAAGGGCATTAATGATCCATCATCTGCTGGAGCCAGAAGGAGGCATCCACAAGCTCAGAGGGTGGATGGGAGATGTAGTCCCCTGCTGTAGTCCCCTCTTGAGAACTGCAGAGGGGACAGTAAGGACACCAGTCGCCAAGCTCACAGAAAGCACACACTGGTGACCAGCCATTGCTACAGAAAAAAAGGACACTGCCAAACAGAAAGATTCCATTTTTATCAGTGTTATTCAGTACAGGACCAGAAATGCACATGCAATGATGAATTTGTGCCATGTATACTGCAATCTGACTCATTAAAACTCATTTATTATTATTATTATTATTATTATTGTGCCTGGAGTTCAGCTTTTACTTTTAATCCGTTCCTGTCCCATACTTGTCAACCTTTAAGTTGGTCTTAAGAAGGAAAGGGGGCAGGACTGAATTATTGATCATGAGATCACTGCAATTGGCTGCCACAGTGGTCACATGATTAGCAGCCAATCACAATATCCTGATAACAGCTTGGTCACTGCACTGAGAGTGTGCAGTAAGCACATTCTCAGCACAGAAACCTCAACCACCATGAATACATATGTGTGGCATGTGAGTGTAATGCCCCGTACACACGATCGGACTTTCCAACAACAAACCCGTGGATTTTTGTTCAAAGGTTGTTGGCTCAAACTTGTCTTGCATACACACGGTCACACAAATGTTGGCCAACAATTACAAACGTAGTGATGTACAAGACGTACGGCGAGCCGATGAAAAAGAAGTTCAATAGTCATGGGCTCCTTCTGCTAATGTGTTTGGTGAGCAATGATTCCAGCATGCATAGACTTTTGTGCGACAGACTTGTGTAGAACCTGCTAGCCAACATTTGTTGGCGGAAAGTCCGACAACAAATGTTCGATGGAGTATACACACGGTCAGACTTTCCGCCAACAAGCTCACATCCAACATTTGTTGTCGGAAAATCCGACCGTGTGTACGGGGCATTAGGGTCCACCCTCCTTGCCATTGCATTATGTGGTCAGTAAGAGGTTAGTAAACAGATGCCAGTTATGTTCAATATAGTAGAGTAAAATCCATAACCTTACCACTGAATGAGTGAGAATACAGAAAAATGCTTCATGAATGTGACTGGGAAGAACTTAGTTTGTTCTACCCTCTGTATCGGCACTACAGCATAGCTCCCAACTGTCTCTGATTTCGAGGGACTGTCCCTGATTTGGAGCAATGTCCCTCTGTCCCTCATTCCTCCTCATTTGTCCCTAATTTTTGCCTGATGAATAGAGATGTATATAAAAGGCAATTTTTATCTATCTAAAAGGGTTTTCCAGCGATAAACCTTTCATCTGATTTCTAAATTGCTGCATTAGTAAATTCCAAAGGCCAATATAAAGAAATAGTAGTGGATTTTTTTACTAGTAATGGTAGCAATCAGTGATTTTTAGCGGGACTGCAACATTGCGGCAGACAAATCAGGCACCTAACTGACACTTTTGACACTTTTTTGGGGACCAGTGACACTAATACAGTGATCAGTGCTAAATATATGCACTAAAGACACTGGCAGGGAAGGGGTTAACATCATGGGTGATCAAAGGGTTAAGTGTGTCCCTAGGAGGTGCTTGCTAACTGTGTGGGGGATGGTCTGACTGGGTGAAGACAGAGATCCGTGTTCCTGCTAAGCAGGAACACAATGATCTCTATATTCTCCCCTGTCAGAACAGCGATCTGCCTTGGTTACATAGGCACTTCGCCATTCTGCTTCTCTGGGGAGTGATTGTGGGGGGCCAGCGGACATCGTGTCCGACGGACCCGCTGATTGCCTCCCTCTCTGTCCAATCAGCGCGCGTGCGCCCCCAGTGTCTATTGCACAAAATTACGTACACTGAGGCTCTCAAAAATGTATAGAGTTAAGAGTGCAGATAATGCCTCTGCATCTTACATATGTATTTGCAAATGAGTGCAAACTAAACCCTTGTTTTTAAAGCAAGCTGTTAATTTGGATGGTTGCAGACTGGCTGGCAAATTTAGCTGGGAATTTTCTTTGGTTTTATTTTACATGCATCGCCCTTCCATGTGCTCCTTGCTGTGAAGGCCAGTTATAGGTGGGGCAGTGAAGGGGACGTGCTGGACACCTTCATTGCCATTGTGCTATTTGCTGGGTGTCCAGTGTGCCCCTGTGCCTTTTAGACATTTTCAATTCGTTTCGTTTTTTTTCGTTTTTCATTTTTTTTTGTTATTTTCGTTCATTCGTTTTCGTACGAATGAACGAACGATTCGCAAAAAATTTTAACGAATAACGAATCGTTCGAATCGAACGAATCCGAAAATAACGAAAATCCGAAAATCCGAAAAAAAACTAATTAGAAACAACGAATGTACGAATGAAGAAAATTCGAAAAATGAAAACAGGAACAACGAAAATGAAAATGAAAATGAACGAAAAAATTTGTACATTCGTAACTTTTTTTTTTGTTGAATTGGTAATTTTCTGTGTCCCTTACAATGGTGCTGCTTAACATGCTTCGAATAGATTGAACGAAAAAATTCGTACATTCGTAACTTTTTTTTTTTTTTTTTCGAATCGTAATTTTCCGTGTCTCTTACAATGGCGTTGCTTAACGTGCTTCAAATGGATTGAACGAAAAAATTCGTACATTCGTAACTTTTTTTTTCGATTCGTAATTTTCCGTGTCTCTTAAAATGTAGTAATAGCATACACATTACATAAAATTATGATTTATGCTCCGATTACGAATCCAAGAATGTTACAAATGTTACGAATGTACGAATAAATACGAATGCGTCCGAATTTCGAATAAACGAAAATTAAACTAACGGAAAAATGAATCAACGAAAAAATAACTCTAACGAAAATACAAATCGTTACGAATACGAACACCGACGACTTACGAATTTACGAATCGTTACGAATACGAACACCGACGACGTACGAATTTACGAATCGTTACGAATCAACGGAAACAAAAAAAACAAAACGAAAATAAGCAAATTTTTTTGTTGTGCACATGTCTAGTGCCTTTTAGGAGGGGTGTGCTCCTTCCAGGCTCACCTGCCCTCTGCCTATCCATTATAATACATGTGCTTCTACTATGGAGGCTCTAAAAAATTTATAGAGTCAGAACTGCTGATAATAATGAGGTGCCTTATCATGGCCTCTGCAGCCTAGGCATGTATTTGTTTTTAACGCAAACTATTACACAGGTTCATTTGGTTGTTTGCAGGCTGGCTGGCGAGTTGAGCTGGTAATTTTCTTTGGTTTTGTTTTAGTTAAATTATAATGCATTATTTAAGCATTTCTTTAGAATTGCCAAACTCATTATATACTTCTGGGGTAAAAATCTTATAACATATTATTTATGGTATTAAGGTTTAAACATGCACTACAGACACAGATTTAGCCTTTGCGATATATAATGTCTTTATAAATACAACCAAGTTTCATAAACAAACAAAAATATTACTTTTTGACAGACAACAAACAGAAGTGCAACTTTAAGATATAAAAACAATCAAAAAGCTATAAACTCTATAGGCTCTAATGTCATTGCACATATTACCTGAATATATTACCAACATTGAATATTAAGGAAAAGAAAAATAAGAAAAACCTTTTTCTTCTTTCAGCGACTTAGTACATGCTATTATTATTATTTAAGGTTCTTATAAAGCGCTGTCAATTTACATAGTGCTTTACATATACATTGTACATTCACATTGGTCCGTACCCTCAAGGAGCTTACAATCTAAGGTCCTTAACTCACATTCATATACTGGGGCCAATTTAGACAGAAGCCAATTAACCTACCAGCATGCCTTTGGAGTGTGGGAGGAAGCTGGAGTACCCAGAGGAAACCAACGCAGGCACAGGGAGAACATGCAAACTCCAGGCAGGTAGTGTCATGGTTGGGATTTGAACTAGCGACTAGGGATGGGCCCGGTGTTCGATTCAAACCCATGTTCGAATCGAACATCGGCCGTTCGTCCGCTCGTCGAGCCCAGAACTATGTGGGCCGTTCGCATCAAATTTGTGTGATGCGAACGGTCCACAATGCACTGCGCCAGGCGGCTTCATGTAGTGTGTTCCGGCGTTAGGATTAGGAACAGTGAGAGACTGTACTGTTCTGTACAGTGTCTGCTTGTGCATTATCTGCTGTTTTGATTCATCTACATTATCTGCTTGTGGATTCTGGGGATTAGTGTAGGGAAAGAGAAAAAATAGGCAGTGTAGTTTATACTTCTCAGTGCTGTTCTAATCTCTACCAATCCAGCCACCTGCAGGAGTAGTTTGTGTGTGTGCGTGCTGTGTTAGTATAGCACTGCAGTAGCACATTAAACCACCTTTACCCTTCTGGCCTGTTGTGTCATCTAAGGCAGCCATCTGCGGCTAATGAATTGCCGGCTCCCGTAACACAGAGAACAGTCATTCATTGAAAGTCATTGATAAAAAAAAGTCATTGATGAAAAAAAAAAAAAAAAAACGTGGGGTTTCCCCCAAATTCAATAACCAGGCCCTTCAGGTCTGCTATGGATATTAAGGGGAAACCCCGCTTCAAATTAAAAAAAAAAATGAGCTAGGGGTCCCCCTAAATATCCATACCAGACCCTTCAGGTCTGGGATGGATTTTAAGGGGAACCCCGGCCAAAAAAATAAATAAAAATGGCGTGGGGTCCCCCTCAAAATCCATACCAGACCCTTATCCGAGCACGCAACCTGGCAGGCCGCAAGAAAAGAGGGGGGGACAAGAGCGCCCCCCCTCCCTCCTGAACCATACCAGGCCACATGCCCTCAACATTGGGAGGGTGCTTTGGGGGTCTGTGACCCCTCAAAGCACCTTGTCCCCATGTTGATGGGGACAAGGGCCTCATCCCCACAACCCTGGCCATTGGTTGTGGGGGTCTGCGGGCGGCAGGCTTATCGGAATCTGGAAGCCCCCTTTAACAAGGGGACCCCCAGATCCCGCCCCCCCCCCCCCCCCCTGTGTGAAATGGTGCCATTTCACCAAAAAAGTGACAAAAATGGTAAAAATGACAGGAGACGGTCTTTGACAATTTCTTTTTTTTAAATCTTCTTTCATCTTCTTTCTTCTGGTCTTTTTCCTTTCTTCATCCTTCAGTTTCTTCATCTTCTCCTTCCGGCACCTTGTTACGGGAGCCGGCAATTCATTAGCCGCGTGTGATTTTAAATAGCTTTTTTTCCTGCAAAAATGACACTTTGTGCAGGGACAGTTCTAAGCACAGGTAACATGCGCCCCTTCACAGGCATACTATAGACACCCCCCCGGTACGAAATTTAAAGGAATATTACACTTTTATTGTTTCACATTAAGCATTATTAAAATCACTGCTCCTGAAAAAATGGCCCTTTTTAAAAAAAAAATTGCATTGATACATGTCCCCTGGGGCAGGTCCCAGGTCCCCAAACACTTTTTATGACAATAACATGCATATTATCCTTTAAAATTAGCACTTTTGATTTCAAACGTTCGCGTCCATTGTAATTAAGATAAAAGACCTTCTGACTTTACAACCACTTTAATGTGCTATTATTGGCTGTAGATGGAATTGTGTTGCTGATTTAGAAAAGGCCAGCAGAGGGCACCAATGAGATAGTGTGAATGAGTCTAATGTGTGGAACTGCATAGGAAAGGGAAAGAATTGATGGGAGCCTGCATCTCTCAGCTAATACAGCTTGCCGATAGAGTCAGGGAGCTGGGGCTTTAACAGACAGGTGGTGCTCTGAGCAAAGCAGAAGTTCAGGTGGGTAAACGCCCCTCCCTCACATTTTTGTTCCGTTTTTGTTCGTTTAGTAAAATTGGAATTGATTTTCATCATAGTTTTTGTCAATTGACTTCATTCAAATTGAATTCAAATTAGTTTTCGCCTAAAAAAACATGCAGCTGATTAAAACTACGATGAAAATATTTTTGCCCACTAAATTAACACTGGTATAAAAAAGGCAAAGTAATTACCATGAACAAACAGAAGCCATGTTCCTATTCTAAACCAAAGGAAGTAGTTTCTGTGGGCTGATGAACGTATTAAGTTGATTGTACACAAAAGTTTTGGTAATGACTCGATTCTTGGGGCACATTTTAAGTTACTTTTTTTTTTCAGGGCTTACATTCAAGTGTCGGACACCTACAAACTTACTAAGACACTTAATTCCGGTAAGTCCTTCTTTAGAATATAGAAATATTGCACAGGTTTTGTTCAATTTGGTGCAAGGATTTTGAATACATCCACATCACCAGAAATGTGTTGCAAATGCCACATTGATTTGCCTTCCAGTGTTTCCTGTCATTTCAATATGAAGTTGTTAGAGAAACAAGGTTGCGTAGCACTGGGTTCCCTATTGTAGGTAAATTACATTTGGTGTAGAAGCCTTTAGTAGGCAACTTTCTGGTATATAGGTACCATAGCTAGACTCTACGATTGTCCATACATGGATCTTTTTTTTTCATTCAACCAGCGGGTTAAATGAAAAAAGCAGACACATTCCAGGTGGATGGAGGAATCCTATCCTCCTCACTGCGCTATTGTATTCTGACAGTGGGTAGACTTCCCCAATGCCAGAATACACACATGCAGCCTATTTCCTATAAAGCTTATCAAGTGACTTTTACTGTATCTGACAGGGTAGATGAACAGAAGTTGATCGGTAAATCAACTTCTGTTCAAATGCAGTGGCCACACATGGATCGAAATTTGACCGGTCCCTGCTAAATTGGTCGAATTTTGTTCCATGTAAAGTATAGACAGCTTTAAATAGCCATCCTTGTGCAGTCCCACAGGGCTGAATAAGGGAAATCAATGGATTTCCCAATCCACACTGCATAGATAAAGGAATCTCCACTAGTGGCTTATGTATTGAGACATCTTCAGAGCCTGAGGTTGTCTGAATACCCTAGCAGTAACTGCATCTGATAGGGTGAACTCACTGTTAAGCCCATTATTTGGCTCTTGGCTCAGTCAATTTTTAAATCGACTCTTGCTCAGCAGGGTGGTGCTGTCAGGACCCATTCAAGTTCAAATTGTTAATGATTCAGCAGAAATCCTAGGAAAAACAAGCCTTTTCACCTTTCATAACATGTTACATACATAATCGGAGCCCCCGCACCTCCCACTCCCCCACTGTGACAGCTAGCGGGGATCTTCTCCTCCCTGCTAGCTGTCAAAAGAAAAAAGAAAAATGTGGCTGTGCGGGGCTCCACCCACTCGGCCACATAACTCGTTCATAGCACTCTGTAAATAGAAAACTAGAAGATCCAGCAGTCCTTGTAGCTGACGGCTTGTAGTTTTCAGTGAACTAATGCGGTGCTGTGAGCGCCTTGGCAGTTCATTGAGTCTTCGTGTCAGAATGTATTGGCTTCTTCATATAAAGGTATGAGCAAGCAGATACACTGACAGGTCTGCAGGAGTCCTGCCCATGCAATCTGCTGATCGCTGGTGCAATGCTCTACAGGCTCCCAAAACAAAAATAATAAATGCACATTTTTTTTTTAACTGCAAAAAAATGTGCATTTATTATTTTTTGTGAAAAGGTGAGCTTATTCCTTAATGTATCCAAATAGAAGGTTGCTGGATCTATACTTGGGTCCAGATATAGTTTATTACTTGTAGTATTCAAATAAAGAGCCCATGTATAAAGAAGAAACCTCAAGAGGTGGGATTATACCGGCAACAAGATAAACCATATAGGCTACATAAGATAATTTTATAGATTTATTATCAAAATACAAAGACATAAAAAATGAGATAGTTCTTTAAAAACAATAGAGCAAGTGGTACAAAATGATATGCATATCTGCGATAGGTGAGAGTGTAGAATTCCGACGCGTTTCCAAGAGGCTGAATTATGCCTGTCTTCCTCAGGGAATTATAGTCACCATCTACAGAATATCAAAACGTGTCAATTATGTAAAAGAACAAAGCAAAAATGTTCCCCACCCCAATGTAACATGGGGTAGAGAATCGTACATTGCATGTAAATATGAACAAATATTCAATATATATCCATAATAAATTTTGAAACATGCACTTACATAGTCAAATATTGCATATATAGCATTGCCTCCCATTCACTTTCCGAGAAGAAGAGACGTCCAAGAGTTGGCAAGAAGTACTGGCCGCATTCCCATACTCTCTACAAGACGGTACAAGTAAAAAGATTCCATATATCTAATGGCGCAAAAACCTAAAAAAATTTATCTTGTTGCCGGTATAATCCCACCTCTTGAGGTTTCTTCTTTATACTTATTTGGGGATGATGGCAACCAATATGTGTCTCGAGATCTGAGTTCAATCTATTTTCAATAAAGAGCCCATGTTTCAGGGATTACTAAAAAAGTGCCATTGTCTTAAAGTGAGCCTTTGCCCAGACTTTAAGTATTAAAGTATTTACGACAAGCAAGAAAAGCACTTTAAACCAAGCCATCATCCATGTCTGTGGCTATAGGCACTTTCTAAATTCACAACAGATGCGCTGAAAAGAGATCAGATCTTGTCATCCGGTGTTCTGTGAAAAGAGCCACTTGTCAAAATCTACAAGGTTTAGGAGTGTGTCTATGGGAATGTTTGACCATTCTTCCAGAAGAACATTTGTGAGGTCAGGTACTGATGTTTTTCGTTCTCCTTTTTGAAAAAGCACAGAGCTGAGTAGACGTAGCGGGTAAATGCAATAAATTCCATATTTGATATGTACAGTATCTCACAAAAGTGAGTACACCCCCCTCACATTTTTGTAAATATTTTATTATGTCTTTTCATGTCTAAACCGCTGGCAACAAAAGTGAGTACACGCCTAAGTAAAAATGTCTAAATTGGGCCCAAAGTGTCAATATTTTGTGTGGCCACCATTATTTTCCAGCACTTCCTTAACCCTCTTGGGCATGGAGTTCACCAGAGCTTCACATGAGTCCTCTTCCACTCCTCCATGATGACATCATGGAGCTGGTGGATGTTAGAGACCTTGCGCTCCTCCAACTTTCTTTTGAGGATTCCCCACAGATGCTCAATAGGGTTTAGGTCTGGAGACATGCTTGGCCAGTCCATCACCTTTACCCTCAGCTTCTTTAGCAAGGCAGTGCCCATCTTGGAGATGTGTTTGGGGTCATTATGTTGGAATACTGCCCTGCAGCCCAGTCTCCGAAGGCAGGAGGTCAAGCTCTGCTTCAGTATGTCACAGTACATGTTGGCATTCATGGTTTCCTCAATGTGACTGTAGCTCCCCAGTGCCAGCAGCACTCATGCAGCCCCAGACCATGACACTCCCCCCACTATGCTTGACTGTAGGCAAGACACACTTGTCTTTGTACTCCTCACCTGGTTACCTCCACACACGATTGAACCAAATAAGTTTATCTTGGTCTCATCAGACCACAGGACATGGTTCCAGTAATCCTGTCCTTAGTCTGCTTGTCTTCAGCAAACTGTTTGCAGGCTTTCTTGTGCATCATCTTTAGAAGAGACTTCCGTCTGGGACGATGGCCATGCAGACCAATTTAATTTGATGCAGCGTATGGTCTGAGCACTGACAGGCTGACCCCCCCACCCCTTCAACCTCTGCAGCAATGCTGGTAGCACTCATATGTCTATTTCCCAAAGATAACCTCTGGTAATGACGCTGAGCACGTGCACTCAACTTTTTTGGTCGAGGCCTGTTTATGGTCTCGGCCACCATGCTGCAGCTCAGTTTCAGGGTTTTGGCAATCTTCTTATAGCCTAGGCTAGGGATATGCAATTAGCGGACCTCCAGCTGTTGCAGAACTACAAATCCTATGAGGCATAGCAAGACTCTGACAGCCACAAGCATTTATACCCAGAGGCAGAGGCATGATGGGACTTGCAACAGCTGCAGGTCCGCTAATTGCATATCCATGAGCTAGGCCATCTTTATGTAGAGCAACAGTTATTTTGTTAAGATCCTCAGAGAGTTCTTTGCCATGAGGTGCCATGTTGAACTTCCAGTGACCAGTATGAGAGAGTGAGAGCGATAACACCAGGGAGGGAAAATGGCTAATTGGGCCCAATTTGGACATTTTCACTTAGGGGTGTACTCACTTTTGTTGCCAGCGGTTTAGACATTAATGGCTGTGTGTTGAGTTATTTTGAGGGGACAACAAATTAGTATTAGTAAATCAACCACTGTATGTCTGAAGGTTGCTTTTATTCTTATATGGTAGATGCTAACCTATCTATAACCTAACATTTTATTGTGCTAGATTGATAATATAAAATATACAACAATCTTCTTTAAAGCATCACAGCATTTTTTTAAAATCTTTTTTATCCTTTTTTTTTAAGTACAGTAATGATAGGAGAACTAAATCTTGTTATGTTTTTGTGTATTACAGCTCTGACCACAATGCCAACAATGCCGCTTATCTTTCTTCTACTAACCACAACATTCTTATTATAAACTGGATAAAGATGAACTATTCAGGACTTGGAAATAATTTTTCTTAAAATATACCTGATGTATCTATACTATTATATTCGTTTTCTCAATGGACCTTCGTAATCAAACCATTTGAAGCAAGGACTGTCTATATTGCTCCATAGCATCCATAAGATTACAACATGCCCTTTTTAAAATAAATTCTTTATTTAAATGCATTTTAATACATACAAAAAATGGAAAATAATCAACAACGTAAATTCGATTTTCGTCCAGGTGGTAGTTACTGCAGTCTATATGATATTGTATAATGTATTAAAAGGATGGCAAAAGCATTCATATAACCTTACCAACATAAAAAATACCCATCAGCTATAAATAACAATGGTGGGAATATAATAATCCCCAAGAATTGGAGTAAAAAAGAAAATGCTCTGAAAAGTGACACTTGGCTTTTGAATACTTTTGAATACTTGAGACCTACAGGTTTTGGCTGAACAATAGAGCCAGTTCTTATTTCAGACACTGGTAAAAAAAAAAAAAACAAGGCATGTGGTGGTTACAAATTACAGCAAGAGATGGAAGAAAGAAAGGTTAATACAATGGAGATGGGGATTTTTGCAGCTAATGCACAGATAAAAAAATGTTTGCATTGTACTGCAATTGCACTTGTACTTTTAATAATTAGAAAACTGTCAGTTAGAATAAGATATCTAAAGCCTCCACTGAAATTTTACTATAGGCAGATTAGTCAAAGATGATTTCTGATTGCTTGCTATAGGTTATTGCACTTCATACATCGTCAATGTGCTTTATAATATCTTGCTAAATAGGGTTTAAATATTATGCAAATCAATATCAGCCAGTCTGTATATTGCCAAGTCTCATGTCTCAGGGCCGGTTCACACCAGAATCACACAGAAATGCAGTCCACGTTCCTGTGCGATTCCTATGTGTTCCCCGTGAAATTCAGCAGCCCATTAATTTGAGTGCGTTTGGTGTGCCGAAAACGAGGCTTGGGACGCTTAATACAGGAGTTCCCAGCTGAGACGCACGCTGTGCTTCCCGTTTTACACATCGAATGACGGACCGGCCTCTGCCTCATCCCCCAGCTGTGCTGCTATCTGCTGTACTTTACATTGGCATGTAAGTGCTTTTTTTTTTATTAAAGACAGTATTACACTATATTGCCTCTCTGTGGCTCGTTTATGGGGGAGCCAATCTTCACAGATTTAAAGATAAGGAGCGTTGGATTTACACTTCAGAGTGTAATACTTTGAGAAATTATCCTTTTGAGGAATTACCATTCACCATCCATGATTGAATGAATCTTGATCGATATTGGAAACGGTTGGGATGCCAGCTAGCGGAGAATTTTTTTTCCCTCTTTTACATGCCTGGTGGTCACTTTGTGGCCAGAGATATCTGGTGAGCAGATTTATATGACGCTTCGGGTGAAGCACTTTTTGTTCAATAAGAATCAAGCACACTGCACTTTAGCAAGACACGGTATTGGAGTCACTACATGTACAGAAGAATTGAACTAATATATATGTTTTTTAGATATCATTTTATCACTTATGCTGGACTGTTTTGGTGTCATATTTTTGTATATGCGCTAGTACATATGGTGCACTCACGCATAATTGGATGATTTCATATTCATATACATATTTATATGGTTTTGCACCCAATTTTTTTATTATTTTATGAGTCCTATTAATGAAAGTAACAAAGAGTAGATACAAAAGTAACAATATCTGAGTGGTTTTTTTTTTTTCAAGGCCCCTTTCAGATGAAGCGGATCCATCCAAGCGGAATCTGCCTGCTCAGTAGAGGGATCTCTCCATTGATCCCTGCTGGGCAGGTGGATGACAGGTCCGTGTCCCCTCCACTATGCAAAACGGACACAGCCCCGGACACATTGGTCAGATGGAAACGGACTGCATTTCCATTTGATTGTCATCCAATTCACTGGACAGATGGTGAACCTATTGCCATGTCTAGTTTTGGCAGATTTTATCGGATCAGATGCCTGGCGAGTGTGTCAGCGGACACATGTCTGCTGACATCAGCTGCCCCATAGAGGACAATTGGTAGTCCAATCGGGCCCACCTGAAAAACTGACAGACAGACCAGATCAGTCCACTGGTGTGAAAGGGGCCTAAAACTGTGTCAGGCAGTCTGTTTTTTACAGCACAGCTGCTACATAGGTTTTCTCCAGGGACTTTGTTTTTAGAAAATATATGTGTATAACTTTTGCCGGTGGGTTAACTGATCTTACACACAAAGATATTACCTTAGCGCTGCACTTGTTGGCAACAGATTACATGCAATCAAAATTGTATAAAAATGAAAAGTGAAAGTCCCAGAGGTGAGCTGCACACTAGAATAAATGAAATATAAAAGTCTCCGGCTGACACTGCTCCATAGCTCCCAATTGTCCCTGATTTTGAGGAACTGTCCCTGATTTGGAGTAATGTCCCTCTGTCCCTCGTTCCTCCTCATTTGTCCCTCATTTTGGTCTGATCTATATAGATGTATAAAAAATTCACTTTTTATCTATGAAAAAGTGTTTTCCAGCGCTAAACCTTCCATCTGATTTCTAAATTGCTGCATTTGTAAACTCCAAAAGTCAATATAAAGAAATAGTAGTGGTAAAAAAGCACTTTTAGGTTGAACCAACCTTTTATTTTTTGTACAAATCTCCTTTAAGGGGGCGTGGTAAGGGGTGTGTCCTATGCCTGCATACTTTTGCTGATAGGTGTCCCTCATTCCCATCTCTAAAAGTTGGGAGGTATGCTGCTGGTATGAGCAAGGCTGCCTCTGAAGTCCGCTGGGAGAACCTGAACTCTGAAAAAGAAAGAAGGAATGGGGCAAAAGAGCCACCATGCCGCCAATAGTGTAGTACTGTTTATGGAACAATGGACAGGAGAGAAAACAAGATTATGCACTGAAAAATCAGCACAAGGAACATAATTTACAGTCAGTAGGATGTGTCCCTTGTGCTGATTCTCCTTTGCAGAAGTTTTTTGGTGTAGCAAGAGTTAACATAACTAAGGGGCTGTCACAGGAACCCAAATATGCCTACCATGTCTAAATGCCAGGTACACACTACAAGTGGGTTGCACAAAAAAAAAAAAAACTGGCAGCTCCAGCCAGGAGCCAGTGTACTAACCATGCAAGGTTAGTTCAGTGATCTTCCCGCTGAGCTGTTGTGTTCTGACAGGAGGGACATTGGCTGAGAGTGCTGATCGGGAGTCGGTCGGCTGCTGGTTTTTCAGCATGCACGGCTTCTGTCAGACAGACCAGCATACACACGGGCAATATGTCGGCTGGTATTTTTTGTACCGGCAAATGTCTCCTGACATTCTTCCCGTGTGTACGGCTTTTTAGAATAGAGGGCAGGCAGATGATTATTAGCTCTACCACCTCCAATCATACATACTGTTGTAAAAAGTCCAAAATGCAGTGCTTCAAATTGTCATTAATCATATAACAGTTCTGTCAATGAAGAGATAGGGAATATGAAGGACCCTTCACCAGCTTCAGTGTGCATGAGCACACCACACCCAAGTGAATCCAATCTGCTTACCAGAAAGTAATGATAAAAAGGCATGTAATCATAAATCTCAGAGGATCAAGGTGTCACACTCCAAATACTGCAGATCGATCACAGGGAATCCTTTATCCAGACCACATATAGCCACCAGCTCATCAAACTCCAAAATAGGGATGCATATGATATACGCTCACCAATGACAAGTTACCCAAATGGAAAGAAAATAAGCCAGCAATAGTGAAGCCCGTAAGGTATAAAAACAATAATTTATTGTAGTCCATGGAACAATGGCTGATGCAAGCATGATGTTGGTTTCCATTCTAATATTTTATTAATGTATTAATAATATCATATTAATCATTTTTTAATTTTCAGTCTAATGTACCTTAATTTTGCTGTCTGTTTTATAATTATGAATTGTAATTTATTGGAAGCTACTTCATTAAGTATAGTATAATGCAGAGACTTAATTTGCACTGATTGTTAATACCTGCAGTTTTCTAATAAAAGATTATACTTTTAAAAAAAATCAGAAATTTAACTTTTTGGTTTCCCAGCTTTTTATTTTAATGCCAGCTTATTTAAAGAGACACTGTTACTTTACAAGAGAGCTGCTAGCATCTATAACGTGTGGGCCTGCACAAGTCTGTAGTAGATCTCATTTCTCTATGATATGGCAAATGATGGGCTATTCTAAGAAGGCAAACTCTGTCTCCTGAAAGTGGCAGAGCTTTCCCACCTCCTCCAGGCTCAAACCCTTATTTCCACTGACCAGTGAGACAACCCATCGTAATGAGTGGGAATGTGAAGCATATGTGCAAGCTCAAGACCATACTTGCCAACAGTCCTGATTTTCCTGGGACAATTCCGATTTTTGGACCCTCATCCCGATCTGAGTCCGTCCTGATAAAATACCTGGGATTTTGCTTTTGTCCCGGGAATCAGCACTGTTTTTGGCAAAGACCGCAGATCTGTCTCCCAAAATATTGCAGCTGCCGCCACGTGTTCTGTTTCCAGCAGGTCTCTTTCCCCTTGTGTTCAGTGGAGAGGAGAGGGGCCTCCGATCCGCGCAGCCAATCGGCTGCTCACTTCTGTGTACAAGTAGACAATTCTCTTATACACTGAAGCCGGTTAGCTGCACAGATCGGAGGGCTCTCCAGTGAACACATGGAGCTGCCGCCAACACTCTGGACTCCACTGCCTGGGGACACCTGATCAAAGATGGACTCCGCTGCCTGGGGACACCCTATGTAAGGACTCGGGACTCCACTGGGGACACTGATGTAAGAGGGACTCCACTGGGGACACTAATGTAAGGTGGGACTCTACTGGGGACACTAATGTAAGGAGGGACTCCACTGCCTGGGGAAACCTGATGTAAGAGGGACAGGACTCCACTGGGGACACCTGATGTAAGAGGGACTCCACTGGGGACACCTGATGTAAGAGGGACTCTACTGGGGACACCTTATATAAGAGGGACTCCACTGGGGACACCTGATGTAAGTAGGGACTCCACTGCCTGGGGACACTTGATGTAAGGAGGGACTCCACTGGGATCACTGATGTAAGGAAGGACTCCACTGGGGAAACTGATGTAAGAAGGAACTCCGCTGCCTGGAGACACCTGATGTAAGAGGGTCTCTACTGCCTGGGGATACCTGATGTAAGGTAAGAAGGACTCCACTGCCTTGGGACACCTGATGTAAGGAGGGACACTGCTGCCTTGGGACACCTGATGTAAGGAGGGACTCCACTGGGGACACTGATGTAAGGAGGGTCGCCACTGGGGACACTGCTGTAAGGAGGGACTTCACTGCCTGGGGACACCTGATATAGGGAGGGACTCCACTGTCTGGGGACACTGATGTAAGGAGGGACTCCACTGCCTGGGGACACCTGATATAAGGAGGGACTTTACTGCTTGGGGACACCTGATGTAAGAAGGGACTCCACTGCCTGGGGACACCTAATGTAAGGATGGGCTCCACTACCTGGGTACACCTGATGTAAGGAAGGACTCCACTGCCTGGGGACAACTGATGTAAGGAGGGACTCCACTGGGGGCACCTGATGTAAGGAGGGATTCCGCTGGGGACACCTGATGCAAGGAGGGACTCCTCTGGGAATGCCTGATGTAAGGAGGGACTCCGATGGGGCACCTGATGTAAGGAGGAACTCCACTAGGGACACCTGATGTAAGGAGGGACTCTACTGGGAATTCCTGGTGTAAGGCGGGGCTCTGCTGGGGACACCTGATGGCAGGTGACATGACAAGTGACACGCTCAGGGCTCCCACTGATTCTGCATTATGGTACGTTGAACTATTTAATTTTATATTGCAATGTAATAATAGAAAAAATGTGCATCGATCATCCTGACACCATAACAACCATGGTGCCTGGATGCTTGAACTGCTAACACCAGGTGTATGGAGTATCTTTATCTGCTGATTGTTAAATTTTCTTGAATACACATATTGCTATTGTGGTGTAGGATCTGGGCCTGCTGTCCCTCCATCCCTCTTTCTTTCCTTCATTCTCTCTCCTTCTCTTCCTATTTCTTTCTTTCTATTTCCCTCCATCCCTCGTTCATCTCATACTCGAACCACACCCACTTTGAGCCAAGCCCCCTTTAACCACTTTAAGACCAGCCTCGTTTTGGATTTTAGGTGTTTACATGTTTAAAACAGTTTTTTTTGCTAGAAAAAAACTTAGAACCCCCAAACATTATATATTGTTTTTTTTCAAACACCCTAGAGAATAAAATGGCGGTCGTTGCAATACTTTTTTTCACACCGTATTTGCGCAGCGGTCTTGCAAGCGCACTTTTTTTGGAAAAAAATCACTTTTTTGAATAAAAAAATAAGACAACAGTAAAGTTAGTCCAATTTTTTTATATAATGTGAAAGATAATGTTACGCCGAGTAAATTTATACCTAACATGTCACGCTTCAAAATTGCTCCCGCTCGTGGAATGGCATCAAACTTTTACCCTCAAAAATCTCCATAGGCGACGTTTAAAAAAATTCTACAGGTTGCATATTTTACGTTACAGAGGAGGTCTATAGCTATAATTATTGCTCTCGCTCTACCGATCGCGGCGATACCTCACATGTGTGGTTTGACCACCGTTTTCATATGCGGGCGCTACTCACGTATGCGTTCGCTTCTGCGCACAAGCTCGTCGGGACGGGGCGCTTTAAAAAAATTTTTTTTTGTTTTTCTTATTTATTTTTCTTGATTTTATTTATTTTTACACTGTTTTTTTTAAAAAAAAAATTATTGGCTCACTTTTATTCCTATTACAAGGAATGTAAACATTCCTTGTAATAGAAAAAAGCATGACATGTCCTCTTAAATATGAGATCTGGGGTCAAAAAGTCCTCAGATCTCATATTTGGACTTCAATGAAAAAAAAAAAAAAAAAAAAATGTCATTTAAAAAAATGACATTTGAAAATTCCTCTTTAAGAGGTATGGGCGGAAGTGACGTTTTTGACGTCGCTTCCGCCCTCCTATGGTATAGAGATGAGTGGCGGCCATCTTAGCGTCACTCATCTCTAGACACATCAGGGGAACGGACCCGATCACCTCCGCCGCTGCCGACGGTTCCGGTAAGCGGCGGAAGGCGCGGGAGAGCGGCGGGAGGGGGGGGGGCACCTCTCCCGCCGCCGATAACGGTGATCTCGCGGCGAATCCGCCGCGATGACCACCATTATCGGACAGCCGACCGGCGCCTGAAGAGATGGATACCTCGGTTGTGGCAGCAGCTGCTGCCGTTACCGAGATATCCCTCTTCAAAAAATGGACGTACATCGTCGTGCGCCGGTCGGAAAGTGGTTAAGTCATGCATAATATTACGTTTAAGACACGCCCATTTCCCCTTTCCCCATTACACCACGCCTAAAAACAAATGTCCTGCCTGCTAATTATAATAAAACTCTGCCTACAGACAAAAAAGTGTCCCTATAATTTTTTTTTACAATGTTGGCAACTATGCAAGACACTACCCGGAATTTTTTGAGGTTTGCCTGTTCAGAATGGTTCAGTATTAGGCCAAATCATAGGTGAATGAGAGATGTCACTGACACTGAAACCAGAAATATGGTACTGTGGACACAGAATCAGTACTGTACTGAGCCAGAAACGTGCCTACAGAGACACAATCAGAACTTTACATACACAGCAAGAAACATGTCTGCAGAGACAGAATATTTACTGACATCACCAGAAACATGTCTAAAGAGATAACATCAGTACCATACTGATTACACCAGAAATATGGACTTGGAGTGAGGGTAGGGGGAGCAAATAGCGCCTCCTACCTATGGGATTAGGGACAATAAACAAAGTGACCAGTATTTGTGAAAAAATAATATTACTATTTGATTGGTTACTTACCTTCAGCTAGTCAGGTGATCCAAGGAACCTATAAAAATTAAACAGAGGTTATAAATACAATCTATCCAACGTTTTTTTCTCAGAACGACGGTTGCAGCAAAAGAAAAGGCACCCTCCCTCCCCCCCCACAATTTGTCGCGGTCCTTTTTCCCCTCCTTTCCTTTGGTAATTATCCCCAATTATATTGGGGGATAGTGTTTTTGTTTATGGTTATAGTTGGTTCGAGCTTTTATAGCTGGACCAGTGGTCTCATAATCTTTGTAAAAACAAGATTATGTAGGTAATATCGTCAAGTATGTGTTTATTTGGTTATATCGTCATTAACTTTAATAAAGGGCCGCGGCCATTCAACCACAACTTAAGTCTTAATTGTTTTTACTTATATCATCATTAAATTACTATGTTGGCATTTGTCCTCTAATCCCATAGGGTTGTTGCCACCTTTTCTTGAAGCCAAACCCGAACACATTATAGGTGTGTGGCAATTTCTTTCTGTAGCATAATTTATGGAATTGGGAAAGACCTGGGACACCTTTGCCTGTTCCAAGGGGAGTAGTAATGTGGCACGCATAGAGTAGCAAACATTGGGTGTGGCCAAATTACATTAACAGTGGGAGGGATTTAAAGGGGCATAATTAAATAAAATAAAAGCATTTTTGCATAAATATGCTTAGATTGCTGTACCACAAATAAGAGTCTCACAGACATGTATATACTTCAGCACAATCAAAAAGATCAAACTCTTCCATTACATACCTGTATAATTTTGCGTACACTGAATATAGTCAGAGAGCTAACATTTTATCTGAGCATTCCTTAAAAAAGAAGGCCTTAATTAAGCTTAGCAACCAGCAACTGTTAAGATAACAACACTTTGGGGAGAAGTATGCAATGTACAATATAGTGTATATAGTGCAGGAGTGTGTAATGTTTGGGGGGAACTCGCAGTGTAATTTTGTGGGGGGGGGGGGGGGGGGGGGTTGGGAGGTCTCCTGTTGTAGTATTGGAGATATGGGAGTCCACTGGTGTGAACAGTTGAGGGGAAGGGGGTGTTGCAGGGGTGGCCAGTCCATTACACACCCACTCTAGCTACGCCACCCCCTATATAGTTAATGGATAGATTCGTGCATATCTACGGCGGCCGCAGCCACCCCCTATTCATGTGTCTGGACATTCATGTGTCTAGACATTTTCAGGACGCCAGGCACATGAATTACAGTGGTTGGGGTGTTTTTTTGAAGCACCTGATTAGAGCCATAGTCTCTAATAGGCTTCAAAATAGGGTGGACTCAGAGCACAGAACATTGCGCTAGGAGCCCACCCAGGTGTGTTATAAAAGAAAATGATTTCTAACCCTGAATCGTGGGTCTGATATCCATTTCCCAATTGGCTGAAAGGTCAGGCGATCCTATTGGATGCCTAGGAGGAGGAGGGGGATGCACGGTGGAAGGTGCTGTGATTCACACCACAGGTGAAGGAAGAAAGCTGCCTGACATGATGCCGCCGTTTCCTAGATGGGGTAAGTGCGGGGCTTTGATGTCCCGATTGTTGTGCCGGCTGTCCTCCTGGAGGGATTGCCGCCGCCGCCAGCCAGCCGACTGACCGGGGGGGTGTCTGTTTATCACCCCCCCAAAAGAAAAAAACACCAGCCGCCACTGGGGTGAAGTATTTGGGGGAAAGGGTCCCCTGGTGTGTACTGTATTCTCCTGGAGGGGAAGGGGATTCCCCAGTAAGTACACTACCCGGTAGATCACACAGGGTTCAGTAGGTGCTCTTGGTCTCAGTCTCAGTCCTGGCTGGCTGATATTCAGACCCCTAAAAGGAAATCCATCACATTCCTGCTGACAGGATGGAGCTCTGCAAGGAAAATACAGGGATGAGCATGCAACCCTCTTCCTAAACCATACCAGACCACATGCCTTCCGCATGGTGGGGTACCTTGCCAGGGGGGCCCCCTAAAAAAGTGCCTTGTCCACATGTTGATAAGGACAAGGATCTTTTTTCCACAACTCTGGCCAGTTGGTTGTGGGCATCTGCAAATGGGGGGCTTATCATAATCTTGAACCCCCTATAAC
Organism: Lithobates sylvaticus; assembly: GCA_028564925.1. NCBI lineage: Eukaryota > Metazoa > Chordata > Amphibia > Anura > Ranidae > Lithobates > Lithobates sylvaticus. The sequence goes on along the minus strand of CM053035.1, from coordinate 157,082,810 downwards.
ATCAAGGGGGCTCTCAGATACCACGCCCCCCCCCCCCCATGTGACAGAGTACTCCTACTAATTTAGAAAAAAAATGCAAACAGTTAAAAAAAATTTTTTTGACAAATCATTTAATTAAAAAAAACACACATTGTACATCCACCGTCAATCACATCGTCCAGTAGGATGTCAATCCACACCACTCACAATGCTTAATGCCCACCAACCTTCTGACTGAAAAAAATACCACCCGCCAGCCGATGTCTATTCCCGTAACTTCACTCCTGCCAAATGACAGGTCCTGCAAATGATAGCTCATATATATATATATATATAAAGGGGCCACATCTCCCAGGTGGCGTCATGACGTCAAAGTATTTTTGACAATGGCATTACAGACGGGATCATATATGCATTGGTAGGCAGCATTTTTTTTATTCAGTGGGAGTCAGGCACTGTGACCACATGTTTGATGGTATGTGTACAGTACAATGTGGGACATTGATCTGTTTTGTATTTGTTTAATAAAGGATTCGTCAAAAACTGTGTGTGTTTTTTTTGTTGAATGAGCTACTCATCCACATGGGGACCAGCATCTGGGAGCCCACCTATTGTTAAAGGGAACTTCCAGATTTCAATAAGTTCCTTCCATCCACAGACCCTCAGAACCACTAGACCAGGGTTGTGGGGAAGAGTCCCTTGTCAATATGGGTACAAAGTGCTTTGTCAGGGGGTCACCCACTAGCAAGGTAGCCCTCATGATGAGGGAATGTGGCATAGTATTTCAGGATGGGGGCAGGCCCTTTCTAGGCCTGCCAGGCTGCATGTCTGGATAATAGTCTGGTATGGATTTTGTTTGGTGGGGGCAATTTATCTTTGTAAATGTCGTTGTTACTGAAGTAGATTGCATACATTGTCCACAGGCAGGGTCAGGTTATTCCCCAAAACCTGTTTTTAATAAAGTTTTGCATTCTTAATGTATAACTTTGACAAATTGTACAAAACTATGAATACTATGTAGACAGGTGTGCCTTTTTGAATAGTAAAAGGTACTGCATTCCAATAGCATTTTGTAGACACAATGTCACATGGAAAGTATTTACTTCAATTAGAAATATCACAGAACTTTGTATAGCATAATGTCAGAGAATGCAACAAAAATGTAAAAGTTCTGTTTTTCACTTGAAGAGACAGCTTTAACCGATTGCCGATCGCCGCACACAGATGTACGTCGTCAGAATGGCACAGGCAGGCAAATGGGCGTCCCTTTAAATTAGCCGCCTATTGGGAGCGTGCCCGCTGGTCCCGGGAACTCGATGTTCGCTGGCAGCCCATGATTGCGGTCAGGAGAGGCATAACCCTGTCATCGGGAGCAGTGATCGCTGTCATGTCAGTGGTGGCCCACCCCCCCTACAGTTAGAACACCTGCCTAGGACACACTTAACCCCTTGATTGCCCCTAGTGTTTAACCCCTTCCCTGCCAGTGTCATTTACACAGTAATCAGTACATTTTTATAGCACTGATCGCTGTATAAATGACACTGGTCCCAAAGTAGTGTCAAAAGTGTCCGATGTGTCCGCCATAATGTCACAGTCATGATAAAAATTGCAGATCGCCGCCATTACTAATAAAAAAAAAAGATATAATAAAAATGCCATAAATCTATCCCCTATTTTGTAGACGCTATAACTTTTGCGCAAACCAATTAATATACGCTTATTGCGATTTTTTTTACCAAAAATATCCTGCCAGTGTCATTTACACAGTAATCAGTACATTTTTATAGCACTGATCACTGTATAAATGACACTGGTCCCAAAGTAGTGTCAAAAGTGTCCGATGTGTCCACCATAATGTCACAGTCATGATAAAAATTGCAGATCGCCATTACTAATAAAAAAAAAAGAATAATAAAAATGCCATAAATCTATCCCCTAATTTGTAGACGCTATAACTTTTGCGCAAACCAATTAATATACGCTTATTGCGATTTTTTTTACCAAAAATATGTAGAAGAATACATATTGGCCTAAACTGAGAAATAAATTAGTTTTTATATATATTTGGGGGGTATTTATTATAGCAAAAAGTAAAAAATATTATATTTTTTTTCAAAATTTACGCTTTTTTTTGTTTATAGGGCAAAAAATAAAAACCACAGAGGTGATCAAATACCACCAAAAAAAAAGCTCTATTTGTGGGAAAAAAAGGACGTCACTTTTGTCAGCTAAAATGACGCAGTGCCGAATCACAAAAAATGCTCTGGTCCGGAAGGGGGTAAAATCTGTGGTTAAAGTGGTTAAAGTAAATCTTTAATGGTTTGGATCAATACAATTTTTTTTTTTTTTTGAAGCAATATTAAATCCAAAAGCAAACTACATTGCAGCTTACCAATTATTAGATGTGATACCTGCATTTGTTTTCTTTTTTAGTTTTTCTTTCTTCTATTTTTATATGGTGATCTGTCCAGTAAGTAAGTTTTTTTGTTTGTTTTTTAAATATGTTCTCTTGCAGATGTATCAGTTACAGGGATGAGACAAACCAGTTAACACTAGCTGGGGTGCTTACAATGATGAGCTTTTATTTACTTACCGTATATACTCGAGTATAGGCCGTCCCGAGTATAAGCCGAGGCCCCTAAATCACCACAAAAAAATGGGGAAACGTATTGACCCGTGTATAAGCCGAGGGGCAAAAATGCAGCAGCAACTGTAAGTGGAAAAAGGGTCAGCAATGCCCATCTGCATGTCCCCTGTACCCCCCGTGTCCCCTGTGTCCCCATTGCAGCCCGTGTCCCCATTGCAGCCTACCTGTGCCGATCCGCCGATCCGCCGATCCGTGGGTCCGTGGGTCCGGGGTCCTGTGTCCGGGGTCCTCGGTCCTGGGTCCTGGGTCCTGTGTCCGGGGTTCGGGGTCCTCGGTCCGGGGTTCGGGGTTCGGTCCCGCTCTGTCCTCCCCACATTACAGGCACCATTAAAATTTAAAAGCCGCGCCTCCTCGTCCGTGATAGGAGGAACACTTTTTTCCCAGCAGTCAGTGTGCAGTGTTCCGCCTATCACGGATATCCTCTCATCCTCGTCCATGAGATGAGAATGACAGGCCATCCGTGATAGGCGGAACACTGTACTGCTGGGAAAATTAGTGTCCGCCTATCACGGACGGGCGGGAGGAGGCGGCGCGGCTTTTAAACACCGCCGTCTGTCTGCATGACAAGCTGTTCATGTAGGCAGACGGCGGTGACTCGAATATAAGCCGAGAGGTGGACTTTCAGACCTAAAAAAGGGTCTGAAAATCTCGGCTTATATTCGAGTATATACGGTATGTAAAACTTTTCTCCCAAAAGGAAAAAAAAAAACTGTTGCTGTAACGGCTTATTAAGTATTATCTGCAAAAAAAATTGTTGCTATCCAAAGGTGCCCCCTGTGCTCATTCGTCCAGAGGGGAGGCACTCTTATACAGGAGGTGTGTTACTGGCCAGATCACCAGGTTAAAACAGAGGGGAAACAAGCCTAGACCAAAAAAAAACACATTTAATGTTTGGTATGCTGCAATTTCTTAACTTTTTGGTTCTGGGTTTAATACCACTTTAACGAAAGGGTTAATCCCTCCCCACCCAATCCAAAACTAAAACAAAAAATGTTGCCCTTACTTTTACTTTACCCACATGTGATTGGTCCTGTCTAAGCATTGACTTCAGAACATAGAGCTACTGCCTTAATAATAGAAGAGTGATGTGTCATAAAAGGATAGGCAGGTAATTTCTGCAGTGATCACCAGGCCCTCTCACGACTCATGACACAGTTGTATGAGAGTTCCACTACTGCATAACTAACTGCTGTATAAGAATGACAACTGAAACTCCAGATACAAATAGGAATTTACCACCTTCCTATCCAATCCCAGAGTTCTCCTTTGCTGCAGTACTCCATCATCAGTAAGTCACTTTTATTATCTTCACAATGTCCATAGAATTTGACCACATTTGGGTGGTCCAGCATCTAGTTGATGAGTTCTTAATCACTGCACACCGTGAGTGGCCGCGCAATCATCTGGGACCTGTCACGTGTCCCAGATGATTGGCAAGAGGGAGGGGCAGGGGCGTCGGGAGGGGGTGGCTAGGGGTGGCTGAAGCCCTGAATGTGACCCAGAAAAGCCCTGAGTCTATGGAATGCAGCATTCCATTGTTAGCCCAGAGCGTCGGCTAATTTCGGCCGCACTCGCTAACAGATCGGTCCCCAGTGGCCAAAATTAGCCGAGTGCCATAGCGTCCAAAAGTGTCCGAAAGTGGTCAAAAGTGACCGAGTGCCACTGGTCCCGCCTTCTGGAGCTGGACGTGTGACGTAACGTCCATCTTAGCCTGCAGGCTCCAGAAGACGGGAACGCTACATCCCCACTCGGGCGGGCGGCTCGGCTCTCCTCTCCTCTCCCCAGTGACTGACTGACTGCCTGCCTGCTGTGACCACGCACCACGGCTGAGCTGAGGTAGGTCAGACACACAGTAGGTCAGGCAGGTCAGTGTATGTAGGTCAGGAAGGTCAGTGTGTGTAGGTCAGGCAGGTCAGTGGTCAGTGTATGTAGGTCAGGCAGGTCAGTGTATGTAGGTCAGGCAGGTCAGTGGTCAGTGTATGTAGGTCAGGCAGGTCAGTGTATGTAGGTCAGGCAGGTCAGTGTGTGTAGGTCAGGCAGGTCAGTGGTCAGTGTATGTAAGTCAGGCAGGTCAGTGTGTGTAGGTCAGGCAGGTCAGTGGTCAGTGTATGTAGGTCAGGCAGGTCAGTGGTCAGTGTATGTAGGTAAGGCAGGTCAGTGGCCAGTGTATGTAGGTCAGGCAGGTCAGTGTATGTAGGTAAGGCAGGTCAGTGGCCAGTGTATGTAGGTCAGGCAGGTCAGTGTATGTAGGTCAGGCAGGTCAGTGTAATGGTCAGTGTCAGGCAGGTGTGTTTATTCAGTAAGTCCCACATCCCCACCACCCAGGCCAAAAAAAAAGCCGCACCCCCCCCCCCCCCCCCGGTTCTTCGACTTCGGTCTGAAGCCCCTGGTCTTTTTGCCACCTAGCAATGCCCCTGGGGAGGGGGCAGAGATGAGCCCTTCCTGCGCAAAGTGATGTCACCAGCCCAGGCACTGAAGGAGACTACGAGCCATTTAGAGGTGAGTTAAAACAAAAAAATCCAAATGTTTTTTTTTATTTATTTTAGGAACAATAATGATCTTTTTTTTTTTTTTTTTCTCTGTGCAACCTCACTTTAATTTAGCTGAAGTTAGAAACTGGTTGGCTACCATGCACAGCTCCTGTGAGTTAGGCCTGATTCACACCTATACATTTTTAGTGCTTTTTGCATTTTGCAGATTTGCGCTAAAGAACGTGTTCCATAGGAAACCATGTTAAATGGACTGTAGTGCCAATCTGCAAAATGCAAAAAGCACTAAAGATGCATAGGTGTGATTAAGGCTTTAAGTCCAATGAGATGCATGTCACCTCCTGGACTTATCTCTGTTAGTTATATCTGTCAGGTTTATGGCTCTGTTGGAGGATACACTCCAGGCTGTGAGAGAAGAAAAGCACACATAGCAGCTATACCCACCGCTTGCCTCTGCTGCCCATTCACAGAAGCCTTTGTATTTTGTGAATGAGTTCTGGTATCAAAGTTTCATCTGTTCTACAGTTGAAGATGCTAAAGCCCCATACACATGCGCGGATTATCCGAGGACCAGGTCCGTCGGATCATGTCCGTCGTACTTTGTCCGATGTTGGTTTTGCGTACACACGGTCGGACAAAGTTGTCGGAAAATCTGATCATTCTGAACGTGGTGACGTTTGTTGCCTACGACGGGACTACGTAGAGGCTAGTAGCCAATAGCTTTGGTCTTGTAATGTGATCTGAGCATGCGTAGCACTTTGTCCGTCGGAATTCGCTACACACGATCGGATTTGGTGTGATCGGACTTTGTTGTCAAAAAATCTATCCAGCAGGAGATAGGACTTTGTCCGTCAGACAATCCGATGGAAACTGTCCGATGGTGCATACACACGGTCGGAATTTCCGACAACATTGTCTGATAGGACAGAATCCATCGGAAAATCCGACCGTGTGTATGGGGCTTAAGAGCCAAAGGTCCTGCGTCAGGCTCCCAGATCTACAGTGTTAGCTGTCTTCCAGGAATTATATATCTGTCAGCAGGCCCGGACTGGCCATAGGGCAGACCGGGCATTTGCCCAGTGGGCCGGGGCCGCCCGCTCCGTGGCCTGTTGATGATCAGGCTGCACAGTGGGAGGTAAGCGGTGGCCGCGGCCTGAACATGGGTAACACCGCTCGCCTACCGCCATGCGGCCGTGCCTGTGTACTCTCTGGCGGAACTGACGGCTGCATGCACCGAGCTGTGTGTCTCTCACACACAGCTCAGACTCAGAGCCACGCTGACAGTTCCGCTCTTCTCCTCCAGGCATGAGCGTCTGCACGGTGGGCTGCTGTCACGATATTCCCCCCTCGCCCCCCCCCTCCCCTTCTCATGTCGGCAGCAGGGGAAGAGGAGGCTTACCTGTCTGTTTCCCTCCCCATTGGCCACAACAGAGGGCCAATCAGAAGAAACTAGAGGGGCATCATGGGAAATGTAGTCCCAGAGATAGGTGGCCCAATTGTTCTCAGCAGGGAGCAGACTACAGTCCCCAGCATGCACTCTGCTGGGGAGAAAGAGAAAACCCGGAAACAAGCTTGTAGGAGGAGGAGTGCTTGTAGCAGCTACTGCAGGAGACATGGAAATGAAAGAGAGGACTGTGCTGGGGGAACTAATAGCCCCATCACCAACAGAGAGAGTCACACTGTACCCACACCACCAGAGAGAGCCACGTTGTACCGCACCACCAGAGAGAGAACCACGCTGTACCCGCACCACCAGAGAGAGAGAGCCACGCTGTACCCACACAACACCAGAGAGAGAGAGCCATGCTGTACCCGCACCACTAGAGAGAGCCACGCTGTACCCGCACCACACGAGAGAGCCACGCTGTACCCACACCACATGAGAGAGCCACGCTTTACCCGCACCACCAGAGAGAGCAACGCTGTACCTGCACCACCAGAGAGTCACGCTGTGCCTGCACCACCAGAGAGAACCACGCTGTACCGCACCACATGAGCGAGCCACGCTGTACCCGCACCACTAGAGAGAACAACGCCGTACCTGCACCACCAGAGAGAGCCACGCTGTACCCACACCACCAGAGAGAGCCACGTTGTACCGCACCACCAGAGAGAGAGCCACGCTGTACCCGCACCACCAGAGGGAGAGAGCCACGCTGTACCCGCACCACCAGAGAGAGAGAGAGCCACGCTGTACCCACACCACCAGAGAGAGAGCCACGCTGTACCGCACCACCAGAGAGAGAGCCACGCTGTACCCGCACCACCAGAGAGAGAGCCACGCTGTACCCGCACCACCAGAGAGAGAGCCACGCTGTACCGCACCACCAGAAAGAAAGCCACGCTGTACCCGCACCACCATAAAGAGAGCCACGCTGTACCCGCACCACCAGAGAGAGAGAGCCACACTTTACCGTACCACCAGAAAGAGAGCAGGTCATTGGACTTAACTCATTGTTATAACAATTCACATTCACGCTTCCACATACAATACATTTGCAAATGTGTGCAACTAAAACCTCTACTTTTAACATGAAGTGTTAGACAGAGTCAGCTTGTTTGTTTTTTGCAGGCTAGCTGGTAAATGTGCCAGGACATTTTTTGTCTGTTTGTGTTGTGCTCTTCCATGTGCACCTTACTGCAAAGGCTAGTTATAAATTGGGGTGGTTGCCATCTTTTTGTCAAACTCATTGTATGCTTGCACGTTTTACAAAGGAGATGAATTCCTGAATTATTGGAGTTCAGCTTTAATATCACTTTAAAGGCTAAGTTTACCTTTAAAAAAAAATATTCAAAATAAAAAATGTATAATGCACATGGTAATATAGTGTTTTTAGCAAGCAGTAATAGCTTTAAAACAAGCCATCTCTCATTTTGCTGAATTCACTCCCACAGGTCATAACAGATGCTCTGAAGTTCAGTTTTAGTTGGTTTTGCTTTTCCCAACTTCCTTTGTGTAGGCATTTATTAAGATCAACGATCTAAAGATCGTATTCATGCATTGGAGGGAGGAGATTACGAGCTAATTCTTCGTAGGAGTTTAACATGTAACTAATTATTTAATTTATGAATACAGTCATGAATGGAGTTGGTTTATGTTATTGTAATTGTTTATAGATTTGTCTTAGGTATAATAAACCATTGGACTTAATTGCTGTAATTTATGTAAAGATGGCTTCGGGATGGCTCTATAACACGCTGCAGGCTCTGGGTGATTCAAGCATATGAATGCTGGAATTTTAATTAATTTTTCATATTTTCTTTCTGGTTTTGTAATTGGGATGCCATTTGTGTAGCATCAGTGTCCCCGAATACTGCAGTTGTGTATTCTTGGCATGTCTCTATTGAGTATTTCCAGAGCGTGACCACTCATTGTTAGGTTAATTAGCCTGAATGTCAGCTGTGAAGTCAGGAGGCATATACAGTAATGAGAGATGATGTGGCACGGCTACATTCATACTGATGAAGTACACACCCCTCGGACGTAACGCGTATAGGGTGCTGAGCCAGTGATGGATGTATGATATATAATATATATGTGAGATACAGCTAGCATACTTTTTATGTGAGTAGATTTCTATGATTTTTAGTCCAATAAATATTTGATACAAAAAGCACTAGATTGGCTGTATTTTATTCCCATCTCTACATGTGTATCTGCTCATTTGGATGTTGACACATCCTTAAAGGGAACCACTGCTTGTTGTGACCTGACTGAAAATGAAGATGTCATAACATTGAGGTGAGCAGCTAGTGGAGCACGCGTGGTGGTAGACACAGAATACAGAATACTGCAAGCATTGACACTTGGTGGTGGATTATTAAAAAATTCCCAAATGGATTCATTGTCTCTTATTATTATTTATTTTTCTTTGTATTTGTCACTTCACAATTACAGTATCTCACAAAAGTGAGTACACCCCTCACATTTTTGTAAATATTTTATTATATCTTTTAATGTGACAACACTTAAGAAATGACACTTTGCTACAATGTAAAGTAGTGAGTGTACAGCTTGTGTAACAATGTAAATTTGCTGTCAGCTCAAAATAACTCAACACAGCCATTAATGTCTAAAAAGCTGGCAACAAAAGTGAGCACACCCCTAAGTGAAAATGTCAAAATTGGGCCCAAAGTGTCAAAATTTTGTATGGCCACCATTATTTTCCAGCACTGCCTTAACCCTCTTGGGCATGGAGTTCACCAGAGCTTTACAGGTTGCCACTGGAGTCCTCTTCCACTCCTCCATGACAGCATCCCAGAGCTGGTGGATGTTAGAGACCCTGTGCTCCTCCACCTTCCGTTTGAGGATGCCCCCACAGATACTCAATACTGTTTACATTGACAGATCCCCGTTCTGGCTTTCTGTGGAGCGATCGCGGGTAGACGGCTGACATTGTGTCCACGCTCACGTCGCTCCGCGGGCACGCGCGCCCCCCACAGTGGCCGACATACACCTACGGACATTTGCGCACCTGTGACAACCTGCCACCGTATAATGACAGCGGCTGGTTGGCAACAGGTTAAAGAAAGCTTGCAAAAAAATTAGATTTTTAGGCAACAAAAACATTAGTATTAAAATCAACAATTTTATTGGAAAATTATTAAAAAAATCAAAAAAAATAACAATTTCAGATTCTAATATTATATGACTGTACTAGACCCAATACATACTATTAAATCAAAACCACCCCACAAATTTATGTTTCAAGATAACAACAGTCAAATTTTGACAGCTTTACATTTTGAAATCCAACATGGTTCTTTAAACTCTTCTTCAGGGAGAGAGGCGGTTGAATTGAGATGGAAATAAAATTGTTCATGACTATTGAATACTTGCTGAAAGTTATATAGGCTTATGTTTCCACTCCTCCAGGTACAGAACTGATTATATATTTGGTAAATCTCAGGTTTATCTTGCTGGAGTAATTACCTCCTAAGGGCCTTTGGTTTCAGGATTTAATGTCTGATATCTAGAGCATATTTGGTGATCTACCCCCATCCCCTGAAATTCTGGTGGGATACCCCTAACTTTGGCATACTTTTGAGCCAATTTTATTAATTCTACTTAATATTTGGGTAAGAACGTGTATATTTATTGAATGTGATAATGGATATTCTGTTTAATCGTTTCAAGGTATCTGTTTATAATTGATTATTATTATGTTTTAGACCATAGATCTTAGTTGGGCTCTCCAAAGTATTATCATGTGACCTGGATGGTTTTGTGGAGTCATCTAGTATAGAATCCACTGATATGAGGTAGGGATGAGCGAAACTGAGAGTTTGTATCTCCTTGAAATTTCAGCAAAGTTGTGAGATTTGTCCAAAATGTTTTACATTTTGTGAAATGTGTTCAATGAGAAAGGTGATTTTAGAGTACAAAAAAAGTCTCCTATATGCCAGTCTAAAGATGTTCCTAATCTACCATTTACCAGTTGCCCCTTTTTTTCAGGAACAGTTCCCATTGCAAGAGGTCTTTTCATGGGAAATGTGCATCTTTGGGTTCTTCCCTGGGAGCCGGACACACCATTGTAGCCATGGTTAGAAGTGGACATGGACATGGTCAGTAGGGTTTCCCCAAATATCATTTTGAAAATCTAGTAAACTTACTGTAAGTAGCCAGTATTCCGAAGAAGTATAATGTTGCCACCTTATGAAAAATGTCTTTGTTAGATGTTAGTGAAATTAGATATCTGGTGTATTAAATAAGGTATTTTTGCTATTGTGTTTCAAGTTTTGCTTTACTGTGAAATATTTTTCAAGTTAGTAAAATATGACGTGATGTATTGCACAAGGGAACTTCCCTTGCATTTCAGGTTCTGTTCTATTTAAAAGTAAAAGAATTTGCGTTAATATTATTGGCATGAGAAATGATGTCCTAACCAGCTAACAAATAGGGGCAGAACAGAAATAATAATCTATACCTCTGGCCCTGCCCTGTTCATTTTCATCTCTGTAACAGCTGGCTATAAAAAGAAGATGAGAAGGGAAATTAATACAGATGCTGATGATCCATTCAAGGCACAGAATGTCACTCATAAGATCTACCACTCTTCTGCTTCTATGTGCCATTGTCACATTGGTTAATGCACAGTCTGCCTGCCCTGAAATAGGTGGCATTGCTATCAGTACCAGTGGCTATACAGTGAATGTCTCAGCAAGTAGTATTACCAGTGACCTTGTTTACACAGGTAAGTGATACTTCATTGATTTTTTGTTCTTCAAATCTTACGTTAGCAAATGTCCATTGTTGGATTTTTTAAATGTAATAAATCATATTTATTATACAGGATTTATATAGCACCAACAGTTTGCTCAGGGCTTTACAATATGAAAGGGGCGGTAAAATTACAATACGGTGCAATACAAAAGGGATAGGAGGGCTCTGCTCTTGGAGTTTACAAACTAAAGGAAGGGGGTGGTGGTACAAAAGGTAATAACTGCGGGTGATGATCTGATGGAGGTGACTCAAGTACAGTTCTTAGGTGGACATGGGGAAGGCTTCTCTGAATAAATGAGTTTTCAAAGATCGCAGAAAGGCGGACAGGGTGGGAGCAAACCCAGAAAACCTGTACTTGAAGAAATATAATGGCTGCCTTTGGTAACATCCCCCTTGGCCAGTGATGGCAAACCTTGGCACCCCAGATGTTTTGGAACATATTTCCCATGATTCTCAACTACACTGAAGAGTACATGAGCATCATGGAAAAAGTGGATCCAAAACATCTGGAGTGCCAAGGTTCGCCATCACTGCCCTAGTCTGTGTCTGGCTATGTAATAGGTTACTAATCAGGATTGCTTACAAAGTCAGAACTCCTTTTCTGAATAACTGATGTTGGTCATTGCCTCAAACTTTTGAACCCTTTGTTTTCTATGTGCCCTTGTAGTAACTGGTATTGATCAGGTCCAGAAAAATGTCAGTCACTTCAAATAGCATAAGCAGGCCCTAAAGCTACCCATGCACATAGATTCTTTTCATTCAGCCCACAGGTTGAAATGGATCTTTGGATGGAAATATATTCTAGGTGACCCTGCTTGTGATATTGCTTGAATAGAAATGCTTGTTAAAATTGCATCCCACATAGAACATTACAGAAAGGTCATTTATTAAAAGGTCAAAGTCTGACATATAATCTTGGGTCCTTAGTGCATTGATTGCATATATTAAAATAACTTCACAGCATGCACTGTATATTTGTTAACAAAGCCTCGGGGGCAAAACATTTTTTAGAACCGTTTGTTAAAACTGCATTCTATAGATACAGGCAGTTCCCAATGTTACACACAAGATAGATTCTGTAAGTTTGTTCTTAAGTTAAATTTGTATGTAAGTTGGAACAGGTACATTTTTTAAGTATAACTAACTTTTTTGGATAGCATAGGGAAGAGTTAACACCCCTGTAACATTCGTTTTGCTGTCTGTACCCCTATTCAGAAGATTTCACCTCACTTTCTGTCCCTGTGACAATTAAAAATGTTGGGTTGTTGTGGAAACAAGGAATGGTGATAAAGCTTCAGTGGAGACACTTTTTCCCATGATAACGCTTACAGGAGTGAATTCTCCTTCCTAAGAGTAGACTTTCTCTCACTTCCTGTTGTCTCCATGTTTGTAAGTACGAGTTGTACGTAAGTCGGATGTTTGTAACTCAGGGATTGCCTGTAACAAAAAGACCATGTGCTAGCAAAGAAAGTATGGCACATAGATTTCAGTCCAATTTGTTATATTGGATAACAAAATATGCATTACTGCAAAGCTCGTTTATGGATGAAGTGCTATAATTTACTTAATTATATTATAATTATAATTAATTATAAGACCCCTTTCACACTGTGCCGCCCCGGGTGTCAGCGGTAAAGCGGAATTTTTAGCGCTGCTTTACTGTCGTTTTAGCGGAGCTATTCAGCCGCTAGCATCCGAAAAGGGGTTAAATCTGCCCGCAAAATTCAGCCGCATCAGCGTTTTGCCGGTGGTATAGCAGCGCTGCCCCATTGATTTCAATGGGGAGGAGCGGTAAATTCACTACTACTTCACTGATCCAAAGAAGCTGCTGGCAGGACTTTTTCTGACGCCCTGCCAGCGCACCATTCCAGTGTGATACGCCGCTCAGTCATCTAGGACCTGTCACATGCCCCAGATGACTGACTGCGCTGAGGGGAAGTGATGTCAGTGCCCAGGCACTGAAGGAGGCAGACTACAAGGGACCCCCTAGTAACAGGCATTTAGAGGTGAGTAAAATGTTTTTTTTTCCAATAATTTTTTATTTTTATTTTTTTATGAATTTTGAGCTATTTTTTTTTTTGGTGGTGGACACACCACTTTAAGCCAATAGTGGACTTTCAAAAGAAAACATAATGGATCATCCTGTGATCTTATGGAGTGCTATTGTAGTTTCTCAAGCAAAGCAGAGCTCTGAAATGTCACAGGAACATCCAGTTTTTTTTTCTTTATTATATAAAAAGGTATAATAATATGTAATTCTATTAGGAGCATTGGACTGCTCTAAAGATGGGTATGGAAATGAAGACCACCTGGTACCATTACCTGGCATCAGGGTAATAAAGACTGCAGCACATAGTTAGAAGAAGCCATCCTGTTGCAACTGAAATTGGGATTTGTACTGATCTTACATATACACATTTATGTTCAAACATGTAAGAGTGGTCCACATCTCACATCAGTGTCTGAGCTGATGACAAAATCATAATAATCTTTTGCATATACAGTATTATAACATATGTATAAATCTGACTAAGAATGTTTTCTTTGTGCTTCATCCACAGTACATTTTACATCATCTAACAGCACAAATGGCACAGTGCTCTTACAAGTTCTATCAAACAATACCCCTGTGGGCAACTGGTCATCATTACCAAATGGCTTTGTAACTTGTACTGGAGGCATTTGGGGTAATTTCTCATCGAATGACACCTCATTTACAGCAAATTGGACATCACCAACATTGCTAAACTCTGCTTCCGTCAAATTTAGGTAAGTTATTTGTAGTAATTATTGTTTCCCACAAAAAGTACAGTTTACATTTCATAGTTGCATAAGTCATACTATTGTGAGCTACATTCAGATGTGCTTACTGCACTTTGCAAGCTGTTATTTATCCCTTTAGAGGTACTTTAGTATTGTCATATTGTGGCAGCCTGGATATACGCATTACTAGTTCCTGTTGAGGATATCAGAGGGATTTCATACGGCACTTCTGAAATGCTAGTCTTTGGTTGGTGGATGTAGGGTTGCCAATCATTCTATTTGAAATAAAGACCAAGGTTAGGGGATTGTGTGCAATAGGTGCAAAGCCTAAAAAGCTGTTCTGTCGAGCTGAAAAAGAGAGAAGCCAAATCAAATATTTTTATTTTTGTAGGTTTATTAACAACTACACCATAGAATACAACTACACCATTTTACTGAAATAATGAATAACGTTGATAATGTAGGTTACATGTGCCCTTTCTCTAATTGCTGTAAAAGATAACAACGACTTCTAGTCCCACCAGCCTATACAGGGCAGTCATCAGCATAAATAGGGGCTGAAAAAGGGGACAGTACATTATAAAAATGAAGGCTTTAATCAGCGTCAACATTTTCACCACCAGTTATTTACATCAGTAGGGTTTATTCAGTAACAATAACGTCAGCAATCAATAGTGACCAATCAGAATTAATCTTATAGTGAGCTTTGTTCTCTGTTCAGTAAAGAGAGTGCTCATTGTTGGGGTTACTCGGTTGTGCACTTTAACTGTTAAATTTACTGCAAAACTGAATAGGCAGAAAGATGTTGGAATCGAATTAGTCTATTAGAAAGTGTAGCATAACAAAATGTAGGTACTGCAGAGGGTACCTATGGCTAAAGCCCCATACACACGGTCGGATTTTCCCATGGATTCTGTCCTATCGGACAATGTTGTCGAAAAATCCGACCGTGTGTAGGCACCATCGGACAGTGTACGTCGGATTGTCCGACGGACAAAGTCCTATCTCCTGCTGGATAGATTTTTCGACAACAAAGTCCGATCACACCAAATCCGATCGTGTGTATCGAATTCCTGACGGACAAAGTGCCACGCATGCTCAGATCACATTACAAGACCAAAGCTATTGGCTACTAGCCTCTACGTAGTCCCGTTGTACGCAACAAACGTCACCACGTTCAGAATGATCGGATTTTCCGACAACTTTGTCCGACCGTGTGTATGCAAAACCAACATCGGACAAAGTACGACGGACAGGATCCGACGGACCTGGTCCTTGGATAATCCGCGCGTGTGTATGGGGCTATAGACTGAGACTCTGTTAATAAGAAAGACTGCAGAATAAGTTGATGTCAAATAAATTAATTGACAACAATTAGAAATACAAATGTGGTAGGGAGCTGTGGTTAAAGATTTTCAAGGATATGCAGCAAGTGTTAATTGAAGTGCAACTAGATATTCCAGGAAATGGATGCCTGAAAACCTTCAGAGAACAAAAAGCCAATTGTTAAACTGATTTAGACTTTTTTCTTGTAATCAATCCTGTCCTGGGGTTGTCTGTTCATTCCAGTACAAGCATGCAAGCCTCTACACCTATGAGGGGAATGAACATTCAGTAAAATAATAATTTGCTCTAATGTATGTGGCCAGCTGATCAACTAAATAATTTCTGGATTTGGGGTTCTTCATTTACATGTAAGAGGGGGTTTACTTGTGGGAATCTCCGGCTGCACTGAATGTACTCTCATACAGCACACTGGCTGAAGAGCAAGCCAGATACTCTCGATGTGGAGACTTCCCCAACATCTGAATAAACTGATCAGCACTGCCGACTATAATCAGCGGCACTGATCGAGTGGCAATAATGCAATAGGACAGTTGTACAGAAGTATATTGGGTATTTGTCTTCTGAACAACCACCCTGCCCATACATGGATCAAAATTCAGCTGGTCCCTGCTGAACTGGACGAATTTTGAGCCATGTGTGGCTGGCTTAAACGGTTATGGTCATCTACAAAAACAATATGCCCATTCAGTACAAAGCACCAGGTTTGCTTTAAGCCATCACTCCTCTCCAGCATATGCTTACTTTTCCTATATGCCCCTGCCAATCCGTTCACAGCCATAAGCTAAAGGAAATATCTGGTATTTCTGGGTATAAAGAAGCATGTGACTCATTCTATGCAACAGAGCTGGGGACCAGCACTACCCCCACAGGGGCATCTGCTTTTAACTGGCTTTACCCCAAACAGTACAGAGGCCACCATCCAACAGTCCATTCATTCTGGCTCCTATAAACTTTTTTTGCGATTTATTGCTTGTGATGTGAATCTTGTAACAGGAGAGGGGTTGGGGACATTGGACACCCCAAAAACTGTTAGAAATTGTCTGAGAGAAGACAATCTTTTCCTAAAGCAATGGTGAATACTGGACAGTTTAGGGCCTCACAGCTGGGGACGATGAGACAAGTCTTTTTGGCATCTGGCTACCCTGCACCACTGCACAGCTATTGGTACCTATAGCAATCTCAGGAACACTGCACAGTACAGAAGGACGTTTCTCTAAGCTTCTCTAAGCTTACAGTCCGGGACATTGCTGAGGAAGGGGAATGGCCAGTCTGAGCCCCTATGAGAGCAGTCTCAGTCCAAGCTACAGGGGTTGAACAAAAATCTGGAAACACTACGTGATTTGCAGGTGTGAAAGTGACATATTTCGCATTGAAAGCGGAAGTGATGTAACATTCTTTTGCTTCTGCTGTGTGATGAAACATCTAACAGGTGGGAAGACTCACTTTCAGCATTTACTGTGTGCACTACTAGTAATACAGAGTCATGTCCGAGCTTACTAAGTTTCAAAGAGGGCAAGTTCTTGGTGCCTGCTTAGCTGGTGCTTCTATGATTGAAGTTGTTAATTTATTTGTGGTGTCACAAGGCACAGTATCAAAGATTACGATGGCATAAACAGTTTCTGGAAAACCATCGTCTGATAAGCATGGTTGACATAGTCAGCTGACTAAAAGAGATAAAAGGGCATTGTGCAGGATTTTGACCCATATTTCTACCTCTGACACCTATATATCCCAAAGCTCACAGTCACCAGAAATCAATTCAGGGTCATTACTCACTCCAGGACAGCTGTGAACCTTCCAGCTTCCTCCGGACACAATCCAATGAGTGGGACAGTCATGCTCTAGATCAGATCCCTTTGGTCCTGCAGTTAGTTTCAGATCACTTCCAGGTCCAATCTCTGCCACTGCTGAGACCTCAAAGAACACCAACACAGTCCACAGGCTTCCTTGGGGGCAATAGCCCTTGAGGTTTGGAACTCTCCTTACTGGGGAAGACACCCTCTCCAGGGTTCCAAACTATTTAAGAGCTCCCAGCCACCATCTGGATGCACTTTCCCAGGGATTGGCTATGCTCTGAATAATATTTTCCCTTCCTAAGCTCCAGAAACTTCTTATAGATGCAGGGGGAAGCAAATAAACTCCCAGCCTGTGAAATCCTGAACAGACCAGGATAAACAATCATTGCTCCCTATATTGCAGAAGGAGCCAACAATTAAATGTAGCTAGCATCCTACGCTGGGGGAGGGGGTGCTACACAAGGCAGAAGTAATAGTAATTCAGAGGAAGCTGTATTTTTATAATTTGACTTTACTGACTAGTAATAACATATTTTTTTATATTTCAGTGCTTTAATCAATGACACAAATGGAGCATTTCAAGTATACACAAATGTGTCAGTTGGTAAGTTTCCTCTTTTAGTTATTTACAATTGTATTTGGGGGTATGTACAGTATAAAATAAGGCTTGGGTGGCAAGGAAAAATCCCTGGGTTGTTAAATGTGTCTGAAACATGGGTGAGAGATCTTTTGACATATGTCTTTATCTTTTAAAATTGAAAACACTCCCAGGCTCTGACCCAGCCTATCAATACTTTATAAATCTTGCTTACTTATGGAAAGTCTTATCCTATTCACAATAACAAAATGAAAGAGACCCAGGTATGCAAACTGGGGCATGTATAACATGCAGGAACTTAGAGATGCTTGCAACAAAACAATGCTATCATGGCTGAATCCCAGGTTGTCCTGATAGGCACATCTCCAGCACTTTCTGATAGTGTTGAAGCTGGCCAACCACCTCTTCTTACCTCCTTCACATTCCTATTGATCTGTAGAGTTGCATGTGAAGGACCTGATGCCCTCCATTTCCCTCCTTCAGCCGCTAAATGTCTGCAGGAGGGAGAGGAGGAGAAGCAGGCATTCAGCAGCTACATGTCGGTTCCTCTACATGTCGCTGCCTCCACTGCTCTTCTATCCAGGTGTACAGGGAAGCCGAATGGGCCCCCTGGAGCATGAAGCTGGGTGAAGCTGGGTCGCAATGGCGACCCCTGTACTTATGCTCCTTGTATAATGTGTGTTGAGCTTTACAGACTTCTAGAGACACACTTCTCCTGTTTTCAATACTACAGCTTTGCTCCACAAAGGCTGTTATGTGATTACTCAGCCCCTGCACACACTGCCAAATGAATGATCTATGCAAGAAAGTAAGGTACAAAATGATCTATCTGCAGAGGAAGACACTGGCTATGTATTCAGTGAGGACGGTGCTCACTGATAATGTCTGCATGTAATTGTAGAGGTGGGTGGGAGGAGGAGGACAGGTAGATGGCCACTTGCTCACCAGAAGGTTTTACTTCCCCTTCATGACCAGGCCATTTTTTGCTATTCAGGACTGTGCTACTTTAACTGGTAATTGCGCAGCCATGTAACACTGTACACAGATAAAATCATTGGCTGATATCAGCTGCCAAACTTGTGCTGTGTCCAATTACAGCACGGGTTGGCAGGGGGCGCACACATGCATGCCACAAACCTGAAAGAAAGGCCGCAGTGTGCAGGTACATCGCCTGGCCTGGAGCTGCTGCCCGCTCACAGTACAACTACAGTGGGTGGGGGGTAAACGGTTAGTGAAGTCAGCTGCTGAAGTACTTCCTTCGGTTTTCAGGTTCCAAATGCCTGCCCTAGTATATAAAGAAAGCTTTTTTATTTCTGCAACAGAGGTACATTAATAGTATATTGGAACAAAGGGACTATGGAACAACATAGCTCTTAGACATGATCACACTGAAATATTTTGTTTCGGAATTTCGTTTTCGTCCAAAAAATTTATTAATTTATTTACACCCGAAATTCGTTTTTATTTTTTATTTTTTGTTAAAAAATGCATTCGTCCTAAAATCCGAAATAATTAAGGTCAAATCTGTCATTGAAGGCTTATGGTGTCTGTCGATTGTTCTAAGAAGATTTGACGGAGCAGCTAAACTGTACAACGCCACAATCGTACATTTCCGGTCAAATGTTCTGCCTACGAGCTAAAGTAGAATTCTAATGCTGTATGACACTAGTAATAATTATATTTATTAATTATTATTACTAGTCAACCAACATTAGAATTCTTCTATAGCCTATGGGTGGAGCATTTGACCATAAATGTCCGCTCGCGCTGACTGCTTCGTCAAATCTTTTCTTTCTATGTCGAATAATCTTGGACTAATAGAGTTAGGTTAGGCACATTCGACCTTTTTGCTATTGTCTCTATAATGTTGAATCTTTTCTCTCTATGTCAAATCTTTTCTCTCTATGTCAAATCTTTTCTCTCTATGTAGAATAATCTTGGACTAATAGAGCTAAGGTTAGGCACATCCAACCACAGGTTCGATGGACACAGATCGCTATTGTCAACGTCATGTCGAATCTCCTATCTATATTGAACTGTTGTCACAACGAAAATGAAAAAAAAGCATTTGTTTATGTCGGATCTTTCGGTTTTCGGATCCTGCACGTTCTAGTTTGTTAAAACAATAACAAAAATACCCGAAATTTGGACCAAAATGCATTCGGACGAAAACAAATGCACATGTCTAATAGCTCTACAAATTACAAGGTAGAACATCTCAAGCTTACAATAAGAGGTGAGGAGAGATCATCCAACTGGGAGTTTCTTATGCCCCGTACACACGGTCGGATATTCCGATGGAAAAAGTCCGATCGGATTATATTGTTGCAAAATCCGATCATGTGTGGGCTCTAGCGGGCTTTTGATAAATTTGAGAGCAGGATCTAAAATTTTCCGACAACAAAATCCGATCGCACTTTTTTCGATCGTGTGTAGAAAATTCAGACGCACAAAGTGCCACGCATGCTCATAAGAAATTTGGAGACGAAAGCTATTGGCTACTGCCCTGTGCGTAGTCCCGTCCTACGTTTTGTACGTCACCTCGTTCGAAATGATTGGATTTTCCGACAACTTTGTCCGACCGTGTGTGTGCAACACAAGTTTCGGACAAAATCCGCCGGATTTTGTGGTCGGAATGTCCGACCGTGTGTACGGGGCATTAGACTTTTTTCCTATTTAAACATTAGAGATAAGTTGCATCCTAAAGAAATCCAAACAGGCTTTCACTAACTTATACAAAATATAGAGAACACAGTATGCTTTTTGCTTACATAAAGCCTAATCCATCTTGAACCCCGCATACAGTATATGCAAATTAAATGGTCCTCCAGATTGTTGGCCTAATGCGGATGTCAGGTAAGAGATTCTTTAGCACCATAACGGAACGCACCCAACTCCAAAATGCTGTGTGGAACAACACTGCAGTTTTATGATATCTTTATGTGTGAAAATGTAAGCAAGAAATTGAATGAGTTATGTGACTTCAATCCAAATAATTGATCTAAAGAGGAGTTAAACCCTTCTATTCTTTACAGCCAAGGAAGCTGCCATCTTAGTTTTGGATCTGCAGTTGCCATCAACTATGACACCAGCCATTTGTGGGCTTGAATGTTCAGTTCAGAGCTGACATAATTACATTGGCAAGCCTGACAGTTATCTCATTGTTAACTTTAGGGAACAGTTAAATCGGTTTATTTTGGCTTTAATACTTTTTGTACTGAAATGTAATATATTTTAATATTAGCTTACTAAAAGTAATTCATTTTCACCATGAAGTAAATTCACTTTTTCTCTGTTTCAGCTGCTTTAACATCTACGGCTTCTACTAATACAAATACCGTAACTGCCACAATGACCACAATGACCACAAGTTCCCCAAACACCACAAGTTTCATAACTACCAGAAATTCCACAAGTACCCCAAGTACCTCAAATACCACAAGTTCCACAAACACTACAAGTTTCATAAGTACCACAAATTCCACAAGTACCCCAAGTACCTCAAATACCACAAGTTCCACAAACACTACAAGTTTCATAAGTACCACAAATTCCACAAGTACCCCAAGTACCTCAAACACTACAAGTTTCATAAGTACCACAAATTCCACAAGTACCCCAAGTACCTCAAATACCACAAGTTCCACAAACACTACAAGTTCTACAAGTACCGCAAGTACCTCAAATACCACAAGTTCAACAAACACTACAAGATTTACTAGTACCCCAAGTTCCACAAACACCACAACAAGTACCGCAAGTTCCACAAACACCACAACAAGTACCGCAAATTTCACAAATACCGCAAATGGCACAACCGCCACAACTGTTACTACCAAGACTGCTACAACAAGTGGAGGACCAGCAAATCATCTAGCACCTATGTTTTTCACTTTGATGGAAACGCTCGTTTTCCTTGTAGTCACCAGCAAATGTCTAACCTAAATCAGAACTGAAAACAAACCAATGATTTTTAGGCTATATTCAAATTACAATCCAAACCACAGGATCTTGTTGGCAGCAAGATCATGCCTTTTAAGTTGTCCAACCTCTCTGCTCATGTAACATGTTGTGTAACGTGTTCATGCATACGATGTTAATACAGCCTATTGGTTGCTAGGACACAAGCAGCATTAGCTGCCTGGCAGCCGTTGGTGCTAGGATGCAGACAGCTATTGTCGCCTAGTGGGATCCTTTGCTAGGACTCTGCTCTTGTACACCAATAGAGTACAGTTGAGCAATATGGATGTACACATTAGCACAAAATACATTCCATACACAGAAACGTGGATGCAGATTTTTCTATTTCGATTTTATGGATTTGAACGAAGTGTAAGT
This sequence comes from Lithobates sylvaticus, assembly GCA_028564925.1. Lineage (NCBI taxonomy): Eukaryota > Metazoa > Chordata > Amphibia > Anura > Ranidae > Lithobates > Lithobates sylvaticus. Next base: position 157,060,630 of record CM053035.1, on the reverse strand, counting down.
TTACTGATCTTAGCACAGCTGTGTGCATGGAGCCATAGCAAACCATGCATTGGACTTCAGATTCATAAACAAAAATAGAAAAACTATGTTTTTGCGGCCATGTGCATTATCTCCAACTAATAGACTGTATATATTCCCAATTTATCTAAAGAGTGAGCCTAATGTCCTCAGATGTCCAAGAACATTTGGATTTATATTGTGTTCATGAAGTAAAGGTGCAATCCAATAATATGTAAAAATTAAGCCTTGAGATACCTCCCTACCCGTCAAGGCTTATGTAACATAGTAACATAGTTAGCTAGGCTGAAAAAAGACACAAGTCCATCCAGTTCAACCATAAAAAAAATAAAAGAAATAATAAATAAAAATAAAATATATCGTACAATCCAATAAACCCCATTCTATACCCACAGTTGATCCAGAGGAAGGCAAAAAAACCCCCCAAAAGAGCATGCTCCAATCTGCTACAGCAGGGGAAAAAAAATCCCTTCCTGATCCCCCTAGAGGCAATCGGATTTTCCCTGGATCAACTTTACCTATAAATGTCAGTACCCAGTTATATTATGTACATTTAGGAAAGTATCCAGGCCTTTCTTAAAGCAATCTACTGAGTTAGCCAGAACCACCTCTGGAGGGAGTCTATTCCATATTTTCACAGCTCTTACTGTGAAGAAACCTTTCCGTATTTGGAGATGAAATCTCTTTTCCTCTAGACGTAAAGAGTGCCCTTTATGTCTTTCATACAGGTGTTGCAATACATCCGGACACCTTTCCCTAGCAATATCATGTACTAATCTAAATGTAAACTTCTGAGAAAGCTTCTCTTTCTCTCTTTGAAAGTGTTGTGAAGTATTCCTAAAGCTTATTTCCAAGGACAACAAAAACCTTTCCTTGCATTGGGGCTGCACTATACTGCACAGACTAAATACTTGTTAAAGTCTGAGGTGCTGAGCAGCTTTACTTACCTGATACTCTGCACCCTCCAGTCCAATGAAGGGCATGTGACCGCTGGAACGCTGGTCTTACAGCCTGGAGGGTTTGAATCCAAACCATTGCACTACCTGCACACTACAGTTATTTTATTTTACTCTATTTATTACAGATACTTATATAGGGCTGTCAATTTACGCAGCAATTTACATTCACATCAGTCACTGCCCTCAAGGAACTTACCATCTAAAGTGTTCAATTGGCTCCTGTCTAAATTGACCCTAGTATGTATGAATGTACGTTAGGGACCTAAGGCTAAGTATAGCTTATTTTTTTTACTGAGCTAAAATACAGCCCATTAATTGTAATGTGCCTATGCGCACAGGCACGTAAATAAGCGCCGTGCATTCTTCAGTAAAAAAAATAAAAAATAGTAAAATCTGCCTTTTTGTCTGTAAATACACCCAAGCCTGTAATGCGTAGACTTTTATTTTTACTTGATCCTTTATAATATATAGTAATAACTATGTATATATATTTTTTTATTAATTAGTGGGAAACTGGATTTTTTTCCAGATATGAACACTTAACGATTTTACACGAAATAATAAAAAACTAAAATAAAACTTTGCACTTTATATTGTTTTTTTTGTTTTTTGTTTTGTTTAATACAATCCTGCTTTTTATTATGCACAATATTTAAAGTACCATAAAACTAACTTTAAAGCTGAACTCTAGACAAACATAAAAACATAATTGAATGCAGTTATGAGTTATTTAAAAAAATCATTAAAATCATTTTTAAATGCAACTCATATAAGTACATGATTTTGACCTGGCATAAGTCTCTAATAATCCCCTGTGCAGCAGTACTCAGACTGGGAGTGAGAGGGCAAGTACTAAGAGACATTATGTTGTGCTGCAATGCATTTGAGCTGACAAAAACATTCTAACAAGAGGAGAGCAGAGTGCATTGAGAGATACTACTGCTGTGCATTCTTTATCCAACCACAGGCTGGGGGCAGGCAATTGACTGGGATGTATTGCTGCAGCAGACAAAAGTTAGGTCACTAACCTGACACTTATGTTTGGTAGGGCTTTGTATATCTCAGATCAGCAAAGAAAGAGTTATCAATCCTTTTGAAGGTAAAAGTGCTCTAGATAATGCATTTGAACATTACATTAAAAGAGAAGTATGGCCAAATTTTTTTTGGTCTTACTTCTCTTGTAGGTCACAGAAGTGCACTTACTTTTATTCTCCTGTGACCCAGAGTCAGATAATAGCAAGCTATTGCCCACTCTCAGCTGACATCACCAGAGGCTCTGGAAGGACCCCAACCATATTGTTGGGATTCACCCAGCTTCCTGATTGACAGATGGCCTGCCCTCTCTCCTGTTCCAATGAGCGCTGGAGGAACAGAGCAGAAAGTAGTGACCACCAGTCACCGCTCTCTTCTCTCAACAGTCTGAGAAATGGGTCAGCGGTCATTTGATTGCTCAGCTCTCGGCCTTAGAGCTGACATGGGACAGCTGCAGCATCATGATGAGGTGACTAAGTGTGTTTATTATAACCCCAAACATCTTCTTTAGGCTGTTTGCTTGGAATTCAGTTTGTAATACAACTACTGTACATGTATAAAAATGCTAAAAATTCTGTAATTTTTATATTTTAATAATTTTAATTAAAAAAATGTTTTTTCTGTGTTAATAAAAGATTTAAAACAAAACTGTGTGTCTTTAAACTTTTTTTTTTTTGGTTACTATAAGAAAATAATAATCAATGAACAACCATTGAATTTAAGATATTTACCTTGTTTTCCCTTATCAACTTCATAAGTTGAAGAAGCAGCTAAAGTAATGATTCGGCCAGAACATGTCAAATAAGAAATATATTATGTTTTGGAGTGCAACAAGGCAGTTCAAGGTGGTTTCACATATTGATAAAAAAACATAAAAGCCAACTTGTATTTTTTTCAACGATGTTGTCAGGTCACCTGTTGTCCAGGTGACAGATGCACCCCGTTGGGGTCTGGAGTGCACTGCAAGGTAGTGGACCCTACGGCTGACTGCTGCAGATGGAGCTCTAGGTGATACAGGAGAGCAGATACTCCGTAGTATCAACACAGATGACACTGGGAGCTAGAGCATGATAGGCGTGGAATCTAAAAGCCAACGGTGTTCACCAGAGGCCAATAGTGGTGGGGATGGATTTAGCGACAGTCTGGCTCCAGGGTCACGACCCCTAGGGCCTCCCAGCTCACTACAGGGGGGTAGAGAGGAAGTAGCAGACTGCGACAACAAAGGATAGTCAGGAGATATCCAAAAGTTGGGTGCAACAAGCAGGTAAGGATAGTCAGGATATAGCCAAAGGTCGGGGTAACAAGCAGGTAAGAATAGTCAAGAACAAGCCAAGATCGGTAACTGGAATCAGACGTAGCACACAGAGCAAGTAGCACATGTAAGCCAAAAACACAATATTGATCAGCAAGGCTGGCTTGCATTGCACAGGTTAATATAGAGTTCCCTGATAGGGGCTGCGGTGGAGCCATCCTTTGAGGAGAGATTACTTAAGCAGCCAGGTGAGATTGGCTGGCCTCTAAAGCTGAACATATGGAGAGGTAAACTGATAGACAAACATCACTGAATATTCATGACAGTAACCCCCCTCTTACGAGGCCTCCCCCTCCCCTGCCTGGGCCCAGGTTTAGAGGGATACTTCAGATAAAACCCCATCAACAGATGAGGCGCAACGACCTCAGATGCAGTGATCTAAGACCTCTCCTCAGAACCAAACCCTTTCCAATGCACAAGGTACTGAAGAATGACTCTACAGAGCCAGGAATCCAGAATTTGACTAACCTTGTACTCCTGATTGTCCTCAGAGACCGGGCCGCGGTAGGGAAATGACGAGAGAACTTATTGAAGACTAAAGGTTTCAGAAGGGCAACACGGGAGGAGTTAGAGATTTTGAGGTTTTTAGGAATCTGGAGTTTGAAACAAACCAGATTCAGTTTAGAGGTTATAGTGTACAGACAAATAAATCTTGGGTCAAACTTCAGAGAAGGAACTTGGAGCTTAATGTTACTGGTGGAGAGCCAGACTATGTTCCCTGGCTGTTGAGAAGGTGGTTTACGCCTGCGGCGGTCGGCAAAGCCTTTGAATTTGTCAGCAGCTGTCCGGAGAGAATCATGAACGTTGCCCCAAATGGAATTGAAAGACTCCTGAGCCGTAGCCAAAGCTGGAATATCTGGAGAACAGGTCATGGGAAGAGGGAGTTGAGGGTGTTTTCCATAAACTGTGAAAAAGGGTGTTTTCTGAGAACTGGTATTTACATGATTGTTGTGAGAGAATTATGCCCATGGGAGTAGAAAGGACCAATTGAGACTAAGGTGGGAAGAAAGACATCTAACTCCTGATTAACCCTCTCAATCCATTGAGGGTGGTAAGAAGAGGAAAAATCCAAGACAATATTGAGGGATTTGCAAAAGGCTCTCCAAAAACTCGACGTAAATTGAACGCCCCTGTCGGAAACAATATGAGAAGGAACCCCATGAAAGCGGAAAATTTCTCTAACAAAAATGGGAACCAAGGCAGGAGCAGAAGGAAGATGAGGAACAAAATGAGCCATCTTGGAGAACCGATCGAGTACCACCCAAATGACTGTATTATTCTCTGACAGTGGGAGATCTGTGATAAAATCCATGGCAATGTGAGACCAGGGCTCCTTAGGAATGGGCATGAGAAGACCAGCAGGAGCTTGTGCGGAGGATTTAGACTGAGCACAGACATGACAAGCCTTAATGTAGTCTTTGACATTGGAGCGGAGATTAGGCCACCAGTAGTGACGACTGATGAGCAGGAAGGATCGGAGGAACCCAGCATGACCTGTCACCTTGGAATCATGTCCCCAATGAAGGATCTTAGCTCTTAGCTCAGTGGGGATGAAGGTCTTGCCAGGAGGAATTTTTTACTCCAGGGTAGAATGGGCAACAATGTATGAGGTCGGAAAAATCGGCTCAGGTTTAGGGGTGGACTCCTCGTCAAAAGTGTCAAATGACCTAGAGAGTGCATCAGCCCAACCGTTGCATGGACCAGGTTTGTACGTAATCGTGAAATTAAAATGGGAAAAGAAAAGACTCCACCTGGCCTGTCTGGGATTCAGATGTTTAGCATTCTGTGGGTACTGAGGATTCTTGTGATCAGTAAAAATCGTTATGGAGTGAGGGGAACCCTCCAAGAGATGACACCACTCCTCTAACACCAATTTAATTGCAAGAGGTTCCCGATCACCGATAGCATCATTTCTCTCTACCTGAGAATTTTTTTTTGGAGAAGAATGCACATGGTTGACATCTCTTCTGAAAGGATTGAAGAAGCACAGCTCCCACCACCATTGAAGAAGCGTCCACTTCAATAAAAAATGGATCCCCAGGATTAGGTCTCCTCAAGAGAGGTCCAGAAACAAAAGCCTGTTTCAGGTCATGAAATGCAGAGACAGCTTGAGGGGGCCATTCCTTGGCATTCACACCCTTCTTGGTCAAAGCGATAATAGGCCCAGCAATGAAAGAGTAATTCCTTATGAACTGCCTATAATAATGTGTGAACCCCAGAAAGCGCTGTGTGGCCTTGAGGCTAGCAGGAAGAGGCCAGTTGGTAATGGCCAAGTCCTTTCCAGGATCCATACGAAGACCCCAGAAACAGGACCTCAGAACATTCAAAAGAACATTTCTCCAGCTTGGCATACAGATTCTATCGCCGGTGCAAAAAGTAAGGGGGGAAGAGGACACCCCTGGCTGCTGTTCCACAAGTTAACTCTCTAAGCAGCGCTTTATCTTGAATGGTGGCAGGGGCTGCAAATCCTACTTAATCGTAGACAAGACACCTCTGCGACTGAAAGGTTTTTCCTCTCTGCTTATTTGGAAGGTAAAGAAATCCAATTTTAAGTCCCATAGCAGACCAAGACGACATTGTACAGGTAAAGAGTCTGTCCCTAAGTCTAAGTCTCTTAGATCATTAGAGAAGTCTTGGGAAGGGAAAGCTTTCATTACTTCTTTACTGTTGGAAGCAATCTTGTGAAGCCTGAGGTTGGAGCAGGCTAGCATTTGCTGAGCTCTTTTTAGAAGACTATTTGCATTAGAAGTTAGAGAAGGTAGAGGTAGAGATTTTAAACAGTCATTTGCATAAAAGTCCTTTTCTATGAATTATCTGGCATCTGAGCCATACTCAGGCTCACCCTCTTGAGCATAACTTCTGAGTCCGTAGATAGAAACTGCAGGAGAAGGGCTGTTGCCAAAGATGTGTACTCAGTGATGACTTAGGAGGGGTCATTATATCTGAACCAAAGAAATCTCAAGAAGTTTCTGTCTTTCTCTCTGACAAGGAGGCAATGGAACATCTATTGGATACAAGCTTTGAAAGCGACAGTCTCTGCGAAAGCGTAAGTGCACCCCCAGTAGATTGGTATTAAGGTCTGGACCTGTTAAGAGGACATCATTTAGGGAAACACCCTCAAATTTAGCATTAGAGTCAAACACTACTCTGATCTGACCTGGCTTCCTGGGGTGGTATACTCCAAATATCAGTAGGTACCGGCACTCCTTATCATCTTTAAGGGTGGGGGCTACTGTATTTCTGAATAGCCGTTCTCAAAGATTTTCTTCATGAAAAAAAGAAATGGTCTCTCATCTCTGGCTTTCTTTGAAAAATTAAATTGAAGAGAAGAGAAACGTCTTTGTACTTGGTCTCTGTTATTAGGTAGGCATTGCCACTGTGGTCTGAAGGGAAGAGGTGCGACCCAGCTATTGGTGTCATCTTTGGCTAGTCCCTGCTCTATTATGTCCAAGAAGAGTTTGTCCTCAATAGACATTGCCACCTGATTGTTTGATTTTGTTCTTTGAAAGACTGTGCACCCTAAATGGTCATGGTCGCTGCCACAGGCAAGGTTGTCACTAGAGGGGCCTATGAAGGGACAAGGCAAGTGGGTAGTGCATGGCAATTTCTTTATGAGAAAGTGGTTGTGGCATGGTTGGAAAAGGGAGGGATGTCTTCTGCCGCTGAGTGATATGCTGCCAGTGCATACTCATCATCACATCACAGGAAATCCTAACCTTAAGTGAGTGGCATATACAGTTGCAAGCAACAGAAGAAGAACCACAGGTAACAGTAGTTAGGGGGAACATTTTGATTTATATATTGCTGGAAAGTTGTATGTTAAGTGATTTAAATCTTCTAGAATTCATCTTCTTCACTTTGTATAGGCTGTTTTCATCAAGATCAAAATATGGCCACAACAGATGTATTGCAATACATTGCAATATAAAAAGATGTACATTCTCTAGGCTATATGTATATGGACATGGACTGGGGGTACGCCTGACCTGAGTAACTTCCAATACAAAGTGAAGCTGAGTTATCTCTTGTGGAAAGATATATGTTATATAAGAGATAATTCAGCGTCACTTTGTATTGGAAATTACTCAGGCCCGGCCAACCATGCCCATATAAATATAGCCTAGAGAATGTACATCTTTTTATATTGCATGGGTGACCTTAAAATGATGCCTCCCCCCCCCCCGAAAGAAGTTCTGCGGATGCCCATGCTGCCACCTATCGTTCCTTTGCAGACCTCTGTGCATTGTGAGGTGATCTCTGGTGTAGTTGCAACAGTGTGTTCCTCCTCCCCGCTGTGCTCATTAGTGCTGTCAGTGCATTGTAAAGTCCATGGGGCTGGCTCTGGGTGTAGAGCTGTGTTGTGATCTGAGCTGTCACATTTTGTGCATTTTACACTGACTTTATAATCCTTAGCAAAGTGAGATGTCGATAGTAGCAAATGTTGTTCTCGTTCAGGAAGACTTTCTGGTCCTCTGTGGACTTCTTTTTGAAGGCTCTGCACTTTTGAAGAGGATGTGGCTTTCAGTGCAAGGGACACTACTTACCAGGATCTTTGACTTTTGTTAGAGGGTCTGGCAGACCTGTGAAAATAATCTAGAGGGGTCACATTAGTTTTGTGTACCATTGCTGGAGGTTTGCGAGGGTTCAGTCCTGTAGGAGCAGCACTTGACAATGTGAAGTCAAAACTAGGATAATTTCTTGTTCCAGCTTGCTGGCTTACAGTGTCCATAAAAACAGAGAAAGGGGGAATGGAACATTAGACTATCTTTTATATCTGGAGCCATGTGTGATCCACTGCTCTTGTAAGTTATAGGGTAGCTTTTGTACAGTGGGGTTGACACCTCTGGCTGTGTCGTTGTAAGTGCCCTTCAGCTTTGGCTACCTGACGTTCCATTATTAAGTCACTTAGTTCCATGAGTTCATTATAGACCTTGTTAGGTATCTTAGGAAAGATATCAAGTCTTTTGAATAGTGCACTTTCTATTGCTTCTGCTGAGCCATAACATTCGTCAAGTCTATCCCAGATCGCCTGGCATGTTCAGCTGACTCGTTTCCAAGCCATTTGGTCAGGAGGTTTATCTCTTCAGTGCATGACAGGTCTAAGCCTCTGATAGTGTTTTGGAAAAAAGATCGCCAGGCTCTGTAGCTTTCAGGATGGTCATTAAACTTTTCAAGTCCTTTTTGACTAACTTGCTTGAACTTGACTTGATTAGCTGGCTGTGTACAGTGTTGGTCATCTTACTTTAAAAAAAGTAATTGCGTTAGTAACTCAGTTACTACATTGGAAAAGTAATTAGTTACTCAGCAAAGTAACTGACTTTTTTTTTAAATATTCTATTTGTGTAACTAAGGGGCGGGTCTAGTATTACTGTAACCAAGGGGCGCATTTATTATTATTGTTATATATCGTGTAACCAAGAGGCTGCTCTATTATTACTCTAACCAAGGGGCAGATCTGTTATAGCGTGTAAGCAAGGGGCGAGTCTATTATTATTATATTGTGTAAGGGGCGGATGGCTACAGAAGAGGGCGAATGTTAAATTAATGGGCAGAGCTCGATATATAACAATAATAATAAATGCGCCCCTTGGTTACAGTATTACTAGACCCACCCCTTACTTACACGATAGACGCCCCTTGCAGAGTAGCACGAGCATCAGGAGCGCGCGGCATCGCCTCGTACAATTACATGTTAACTGCACCTGCGCGGTGTAGAGTTCCCTCAGAGCTGTTTACGTTCGGCAATTTTCGGAAGCTCCGTAGTCCTTCGTACTACGCAAGCCTGCGCCTGTGCAGTACAGGGGGTCCTTATCCGGCGGGGGGAACTTTTTCGTCAGGACACCGGAATTACACTACTGCCATCTAGTGGCGGTAGATGTAATTGGGGTAACTAAGCCAAAGTAATGGTAACTGAGTTACCATGAAGGGAAAAGTAATCAGTTCGATTACTCGTTACCCTCTAAAGTAACTGCGTTAGGTAACTCAGTTTATTTTAACTCAGTTACTTACATCACTGGCTGTGTATTACTATGGTGAAAAAGGTAGTGTGTGATCATACCTTCTAATGCCGCGTACACACGATCGGACTTTCCACCAACAAAACCATGGATTTTTTTTTGCAAAGGATGTTGGCTCAAACTTGTCTTGCATACACACGGTCACACAAATGTTAGCCAAAAATTCTGAACATGAGAATGCGGTGACATAGAAGACGTACGACGAGCCGAGAAAAAGGAAGTTCAATAGCCTGCTTGATTCAGAGCATGCGTGAACTTTTGTGCGACGAACTTGTGTACACACGATCGCACTTTCCGACAACAAGTTTTGTTGGCTGAAAATGTAAGAACCTGCTCTCAAACATTTGTTGGCGGAAATTCCAACAGAAAATGATCGATGGAGCATACACACTGTCGGACTTTCCGACAACAAACTCACATCGAACATTTGTTGGCGGAAAGTCCGACCGTGTGTACGTGGCATATGAGTCTCTGGTTTAACCCAGTCCTTGGTACCAATCTGATGTGAAGGCAGGACCTGGAGGATAATTTGTAGATTCTAGTTCCTTGCATGTAAGATGTCTGCCATAAGAGATTTCACTTTGCTAGGAGTCATCTTGTTTGCAGATTTAAAACTTGTAGCTGACTTGCGGTAGTGCTATGTAGCATCCTCAGTGTGTCTCCTAGAAGTAGTCTTTGTTGCTGCTTGACCTGGATTGTTGATAGACGTAGTCTGAAGTGTGCCGTAGAGGATCTGGAGGTTCAGCTTCTGGACCAAGCAAACTGCTGCATCTACTGTGTTGACTCTAGGGGTAAATGGCTTATTTTAAGGCCTCTGCTTCGGCTATAGCGACTGCCACTTCTTTCTCCACAGTGAGCTTCTTTAGGTTTGCTTCTTGTAGAGCTTTCTGCATTTCCAATGACGTTTCATATTGATAAAGTTCATATAATCAGTATATGAAATATGCAGAAAATACAATAGACAATTAGACTGTTCATAGCAGTAAATGATTGATACCAGCAATGCTGCCATTAGCAGATGTAAAGAGATGAACGTTCCAATCTAACATGTGCTCTGATGGATCCTTCTCTTTAGTCTCTAAGGCTCCATTCACACCAATGAGTTTTTCATGCTTTTTGCTTTTTTGCAGAAATGCAGGACATTTTTTTAACATGCACTTCTGTGGAACATGTTCACATCAATGCATTTTTGTGCCTCTGCGTTTTTGGAAAGGGTCAGGGACTTCTTTAACCACTTCCCGACCGCCCCATGTAGATATACGTCGGCAGAATGGCACGTACAGGCAGAAGCACGTACCTGTACGTGCCATTCTTCAGGCGGTTGGGGGGTCCGATCGGACCCCCCTCCGCCGGCGGGGACGGTCGGGATGGCTTCAGAAGCGATGCGGGACGAGGTAACGGCCAGTCGTTTCTGGCCACCCCCTCCCGATCGCTCTGGCCAATGAGATGCTTCCCCTTCCTTCCCCTTCCTGTGTAATTGTAAACACAGGCAAGGGGAAGTGATGTCACGCTCCTCGTGTCGGTCTTTCTGACCGGGACGCGGAGCTGTGAAGACATCAGGTTAGTGCACCAACACTACACTGACACCAGGCACACATAGGCACATATTTCACCCCCCTGTCACCCCCTGATCACCCCCAGATCACCCCCTGCCCCCCCCTGTCACAGTGTCACTGATTGCAGTGATCATTTATTTACTGATCACTGCATTTAGTGTCAGTGTGACTGCAATAACTGTCAGGGCAGTTAGTTTTAGGCCCCTTTAGGTCCAAGGTAGCCCCCTACCCCCCCCCAATAAAGGTTTAACCCCTTGATTGCCCCCTAGGTAACCCTTTCACCCCCTTTTGCCAGTGTCACTAAGCGATCGTTTTTTTGATCGCTCTATTAGTGTCACTGGTGCCGCTAGGTAGCCAGTTTTTTTTGTAGGTAACCGCCAGGTTTATATAGGATTATAAATAGGTTTATAGGTCAGGTACCCCCATATTACAACCTAAATAAAGGTTTTAACCCCTTGATTGCCCCTAGAGTTAACTCTTTCACCAGTGATCACTGTATAAGTGTCACTGGTGACGCTGGTTAGCCAGTTAGTTATTTAGTTATTTAGGTTCCCCGTCAGGTTTTTATATAGTGTCAGGTACCCCCATATATTACCTAATAAAGGTTTTAACCCCCTGATTGCCCCTAGTTAACCCTTTCACCAGTGATCACCGTATAACTGTTACGGGTGACGCTGGTTAGTTAGCTTGTTTTTTTATACTGTCAGGGCACCCGCCATTTATTACCCAACTATCGGTTTAACCCCCTGATCGCCCGGCGGGTGATATCAATTAGGTTTTAGGGTCAAATAAGGTCTGCGTCGCCCCAGGTTAGTGCCAGTACCGCAAACACCCACGCGCAAAGCATACACCTCCCTTAGTGGTATAGTATCTGAACAGATCAATATCTGATCTGATCAGATCTATACTAGCGTCCCAGCAGTTTAGGGTTCCAAAAAACGCATTGTTAGCGGGATCAGCCCAGATACCTGCTAGCACCTGCGTTTTCCCCCTCCGCCCAGCCCAGCCCAGCCCACCCAAGTGCAGTATCGATCGATCACTGTCACTTCCAAAACACTAAGCACACATAACTGCAGCATTCGCAGAGTCAGGCCTGATCCCTGCGATCGCTAACAGTTTTTTTGGTAGCGTTTTGATTCATTCGCCAGCAGCCTAGGAGCTTTTTTTCCTGTGAATCTCACTAGTGTACTACTAAATTTAGAGCCCAAAATGGCAAATCGCAAGTACACTAGTGAACAGGCCTACTTGAGTATGTCAGATAGTGAAGAGGAGGTCACTCATCTGTCACAATCAGGCTCAGAATACGATCCAGTAGACGACAGCGGCTCCATGACAGATAGCTCTGGCGAAAGAAGGTGTGGTCCCTGCTAAGGTCAGGCGTACCCGATCCCGATCTTCTGATGTTGTTGAGGTGCAGGAACCGCAGGTCTCTCGTATGGAGCAGAGAAGTACTAGCGCCGCTATTCCTTCTGGTGAACTGGCAAGCACCAGCGGCCTAGTACACCCTGGACGTAGTCAAACCAGCACTGCAGTAACACTTGGTGACGTGGCGAGTCCCATAAGTGCAGTTCAAGCTGGCGAGGTGGCAAGCACAAGTAGTGTCCCGCTGCCACCAAGAAGAAGACAAAGGCAGGTCCGTCGATCACATAGTGTCCTTCCTGCAGAATTCGCCAATCCTGATTGGGTGCCCACCACTTCTGCAGAACCCGTACTTCCCCCATTCACTGGCCAACCCGGTATTCAGGTGGAAACAGCTGATTTTAAGCCATCCGATTTTTATTCGCTGTTTTTCACGGAAGATCTCTATAGATCTATTGTGGACCAAAGTAATATATACGCTGGTCAACACATCGCCGCTAATCCCCAAGTGCCTTCCCTTGCCAGAGATTGGAAACCAATTACGGTTTCCGAATTTAAGACCTTTCTGGGCCTTTCCCTCAACATGGGCATACACAAATTCCCGACTCTGAGGTCTTATTGGTCCACCTCACCGCACCACCATATGCCCGTGTTCTCTGCCTCCATGTCCAGGGCACGATACGAGATGATTTTGCGGTTCATGCACTTCAGTGACAATGAACTTTGTCGTCCTCGTGGAGACCCTGAATTTGATCGGCTCTACAAAATTCGGCCCCTCATAAACCACTTCAACCAATGTTTTGCAGCCTTGTTTACGCCCAATCAAGTTGTCTGCGTTGACGAGTCCCTGATTAAGTTTTCTGGCCGCTTGTCTTTCAAACAGTTCCTTCCCAGCAAGCGTGCCAGATACGGGGTCAAGCTCTACAAGCTCTGTGACAGGGCAACAGGCTATACGTGGAGCTTTTCGGTTTATGAGGGAAAAGATAGTCACGTAGAGCCGGAGAACTGTCCAGATTACATAGGGAGCGCTGGCAAGATAGTGTGGAACTTGGTGTCACCCTTATTCGGAAAGGGGTACCACTTGTACGTGGACAATTATTACACGAGCGTGCCACTGTTTAGTCACTTGTTTGATCATCAGATTGGAGCATGTGGCACCGTGCGACCTAATCGCCGGGGCTTTCCCCCAGCGGCTTGTAGATTCCCGTCTTAGGCTGGGGGAGAGAGCCTGCTTGAAGTGTAATAACTTGCTCGCTGTGAAGTGGAGGGATAATAGGAATGTTTTCGTTCTTACCTCCCTTCATGCAGACACGACAGTCCAAATTCGTACGGCGGCTGGTGTTGTGACGAAACCCCTCTGTATCCACGAATACAACCTTAATATGGGGGGGGGTGGACCTCAACGACCAGTTGTTGGCGCCGTACCTAGTTGTCCGTAAGGCTAGACGCTGGTACAAAAAAGTGTCTATTTATTTATTCCAATTGGCTTTGCTGAATGCTCATGTGCTATACGGAGCTTCAGGCGGGACGTTACCCTTCCTTGAATTCCAGGGAGCGGTTGTCATGGAACTCCTGTATCCAGGCGATTCCACACCTCACCATCCCCTACCAAATGCAGTAAGCCGGCTGCATGAGAGGCATTATCCTCATGTCCTCCAGAGTACCCCTACCCAACGAGCCCCCCAAAGAAGATGTCGTGTCTGTACCAAGCGCGGATTTAGGCGTGACACCCGTTATTATTGTCCACGCTGTCCTGACAATCCTGGTCTCTGCGTTGGTGAATGCTTTGAACGCTACCACGAACTAGTGAGGTTTTAGCGTAGGGTACAGCATTTCACAGGCTAGGATACACTTTCACAGGGTCTCAAGAATGCCATCGCATTTTGAGACCCGACCGTTGCAGTTAAAATTATAGTTACAGGGTCTCAAGAATGCCATCGCATTTTGAGACCCGACCGTTACAGTTAAAATTATAGTTATAGTTTAAAAAAAAAGTGTAAAAAATAAAAATAAAAAAAAAAAGTACAAAAAAAAAAAACCCCAAAAAATATATAAAATAAAAAACCAAAAATAGTTGTCGTTTTATTGTTCTCTCTCTATTGTTGCTCTTTTTTTACTCTATTCTATTCTGCAATGTTTTATTATGTTTTATAATGCTTGCTTTTCAGGTATGTTTTATTGTTAACATTTTTTTGTTTTCAGGTGCGCCATTCAGTTGCAGCGCGGATTTATTTATCTTGACAGCAACAGCGTTTGCTCCCACGATACATAAAGCCGCGACTCCAACACTGTAGGAGGTGATTTCACCACCACAGTTAAAAAAAAGAGCATATATGCCGAAGCATGGGGGCAGCAGAGGGCGGAGGAGCGATTTTGCTCCTAATGCCACGTACATACGGTCGAAAAAAGTCTGACCATGTGTACGTGGCATAACTTTTTTGCGGGAGGATGCCCCCATGCTTCGGCATATATATATTTTAGGCACCGGTTGCGTTAACAAAATGTTTTATTTTTTACTATGTTTTTTTTTTGGTATTTGCTTTGCAGGTATGGTATGGTAAGGTCTTACTGTTATACTCTAATGTTACTTTGTTTTAATGTTAACCATTATTTGCTTAGCAGGTACGCCATTCAGTTGCAGCGTGGATTTATTTATCTTGACAGCAACAGCGTTTGCTCCCACGATACATAAAGCCGCGACTCCAACGCTGTAGGAGGTGATTTCACCACCACAGTTAAAAAAAAGAGCATAAATGCCGAAGCATGGGGGCAGCAGAGGGCGGAGGAGCGATTTTGCTCCTAATGCCACGTACATACGGTCGAAAAAAGTCCGACCATGTGTACGTGGCATAACTTTTTTGCGGGAGGATGCCCCCATGCTTCGGCATATATATATTTTAGGCACCGGTTGCGTTAACAAAATGTTTTATTTTTTACTATGTTTTTTTTTTGGTATTTGCTTTGCAGGTATGGTATGGTAAGGTCTTACTGTTATACTGTAATGTTACTTTGTTTTAATGTTAACCATTATTTGCTTAGCAGGTACGCCATTCAGTTGCAGCGTGGATTTATTTATCTTGACAGCAACAGCGTTTGCTCCCACGATACATAAAGCCACGACTCCAATGCTGTAGGAGGTGATTTCACCACCACAGTTAAAAAAAAGAGCATATATGCCGAAGCATGGGGGCAGCAGAGGGCGGAGGAGCGATTTGCTCCTAATGCCACGTACATACGGTCGAAAAAAGTCCGACCATGTGTACGTGGCATAACTTTTTTTGCGGGAGGATGCCCCCATGCTTCGGCATATATAAATGGTGCATGTATGCCCATCATTAGAAGTGGGTGGATGAAGGGAGGTATTCTAATGGTGGGCATACCCACCGCGCCATTGGGAAATTGGGAAAGCATTTTATCACACCGATCTTGGTGTGGTCAGATGCTTTGAGGGCAGAGGAAAGATCTAGGTCTAATAGACCCCAATTTTTTCAAAAAAAGAGTACCTGTCACCAGTGCCGGACTGGCCTACCGGGATACCGGGAAATTTCCCGGTAGGCCGCCTGCTTTCAGTGCCCTGGGGCCGCTTCTGTCTGCCAGTGTCAGCGGCGCCGCCAGTGTCAGGAAAAAAAAACAGCAGCGGCGGCCGGCGGCCGGCGGCCGCCGGCCCGCCGCTCTTTGCAATGATTGATCCTGGCACGGTGACGGGTTAGTGTTAGGGGAAGATTAGTGGACGGCTATGTGTGCGGGGGGCGCGCTTGCCTGTATCTCCGCGGCCGCGCCGCCCACATTGCTATGCTGTATCCTATCCTCTATGCCTGTCTGAGACTGTGACTGAGGGGAGGAGCATGAGGAAGTGTATCCTCTATGCCTGTCTGAGACTGTGCCCTCAAACGCATGTGGGGATGGAGCATGAGGAAGCGCTGGATTCCTTCGACAGGCCTCTGTTTTGCCGCTCAAACGCTGGGCCACTGTGCCCTGCCAAACGCCAGGCGCCCTCGCTGCACCCCAATCGCAGGCCACTCTTTGCCCTCAAACGCAGGCCACTGTGACCCATGTAATTTGCAACCAAGGTGGCCATCAAGACGCATGGCACACTGTCGCGCCTCTTTAACGCAGGGCACACGCTGTGCACTCTACACGGACGGCGCAATGTGCCCTCAAGACGCATCAGGCCACACGTGCCCTTCAAACGCAGGGCACCACTGTGCGCATCTGATATCGTGACCATCACCATGGTGACCAGCGAAGACGCATGCCCACTGTTTGCCGATCACAACGCACGCATGCCACTGTCGCCCTCAATACGCAGAGGCAGCACTGTGCCCTGCAAAACGCAGCCACGCTCTGCGCTGCCCTCAAACGCAGGGCCAGACTGTTGCCCATGATTAATTGCCATTCGGCCCGTGCGGCGCCACGCAGCCACGCAGCGCAGAGCAACACCGCTGATTTCTCCTCCCATCGGCCCGCCCACGCAGTCTGCAGTCTGCACGAGGAGAATAGCCACCAGACTGTGCAGAAACTTGAAGTGGACGGTTGCCTCATGGTGAAAGAAGAATTAAGTGCCTTTTCCTCTCTCCCTCTCCCTCCCTCTCCCTCTCTCACTCTCTCTCTCCTCTCTCTCTCTCTCTCTCCTCTCTCCCCTCTCTCCCTCTCTCAATCTCCCAGCCGACTCTCTCTCGACCCCCCTCTCTCCCCCTCTCTCTCCCCCCCCTGTCTCTCTCAAACGCAAATAGTGCCCCTCAAACGTAGAGCATTGCAGTGCAGCCACTTGGGTGCACTGGCATCAAACGGGCCACTGTGCCCTCAAAAAACAACAATTGCATCACTGTGCCCATCAAACGCAGGCCACTGTGCCCTCAAACGCAGGCCACTGTGCCCTCAAACGCAGGCCACTGTGCCCTCAAACGCAGGCCACTGTGCCCTCAAACGCAGCCACTGTGCCCTCAATGTGCCCCACTGTGCCCATCAAACGCAGCCACTGTGCCCATCAAACGCAGGCCACCCAAGTGCCCTCAAAACGCAGGCCACTGTGCCCATCAAACGCAGCCACTGTGCCCTCATAAATTGCCCTCACACTGTGCAACTGTGCCACGCCAATGCCACACTGGGGCCTCAACAGAACGCAGCCACTGTGCCCTCAAACGCAGGCCACTGTGCCCCACTCAACTGTGCCCATAAACGCGCTGCGTCCATCAAACACAGCCACTGTAATTTGCATCCAACCAGCATCAAACACAGCACTGTACCCATAAATTGCCACCACTGTGCCAGCCACTGTGCCCATCAAACACAGCGCACTGTCCATCGAAACGCAGCCACTGTGCCCATAAATTGCCTACCACTGTGCCAGGGCCACTGCTGCCCATAAATTGCCCACCACTGCAGTGCCCATTAAACACTAGCCACTGTGCCCACACAAACGCCACTGTGCACCCTAAAGTGCCACACTGTTCAACCGTCAGCCACTGCCCATCAAATGCAGCCACTGTGCACATCAAACGCAGCGCACTGTTGCCACTGTGCCGCCGGATACGGAAAATGCATTCAAGCAGGCCACTGTGCCCTGTGCCCTCAAACGTGCCCCGTGCCCACACCACTGTGCCCTCAAACGCCCACTGTGCCATCAATCGCAACGCACAGCCACTGTGCAGCCTCAAAATTGCACCACTGTCCCATTAAACACTGCCACTGTCCCATCCATCAAACGCAGCCACGAGCCACATCAAACCAGCTCAATGAGCATTAAAATCACTCTGGCCCAAAAATTGCCACCACTGTGCCATTAAACGCAGCCACTGTGCCCTCAATAATTACTGTGCGCAGGCCACTGTGCCCATCAAACGCAGCCACATGCCATCAAATTGCCACGCAGCCATCTGTGCCCATCAAACGCAGCCACTGTGCCACCAAGCCAGTGCCCATGCCCATTAAACACTGCCAACTGTTGCATCAAGACCGCAGGCCACGTGTACCTATAAGCTCTAAATTGCCACACTGTGCCGCTCATGAACGCAGCGCATTGTTGCCATCAATACGCAGCGCTCCTGCACATCCAAGATGCAAACGCAGGGGCCACTGTGCCCTCAAACGCAGGCCACTGTGCCCTCAAAACGCAGGCCAATGTGCCCTCAAACGCAGGCCACTGTGCCCTCAAACGCAGGCCACTGTGCCCATAATTTGCCACCAAGGTGCCCATCAAACGCATGCCACTGTGCCCTCAAACGCATGCCACTGTGCCCTCAAACGCATGCCACTGTGCCCTCAAACGCAGCCACTGTGCCCCAAGGTCAAACGCAGCCACTGTGCCCTCAAACGCAGGCCACTGTGCCCATAATTTGCCACCACTGTGCCCATCAAACGCAGCCACTGTGCCCATCAAACATAGCCACCGTGCCCATAATTTGCCACCAAGGTGCCCATCAAACGCAGCCACTGTGCCATCAAACACAGCCACTGTGCCCATAAATTGCCACCACTGTGCCCATTAAACCCTGCCACTGTGCCCATCAAACGCAGCCACTGTGCCCATCAAACGCAGCCACTGTGCCATTAAATGCAGCCACTGTGCCCATAAATTGCCACCACTGTGGCCATTAAACGCTGCCACTGTGCCATCAAACACAGCCACTGTACCATCCAACGCAGCCACTGTACCCATAAATTGCCACACTGTGCCCATTAAACGCAGCCACTGTGCCCATCAAACACAGCCACTGTCCATCAAACGCAGCCACTGTGCCCATAAATTGCCACACTGTGCTCATTAAACGCAGCCATTGTGCCCATCAAACGCAGCCACTGCCCATCAAATGCAGCCACGGTGCACATCAAACGCAGCCACTGTGCCCATAAATTGCCACACTGTGCCCATTAAATGCAGCCACTGCCCATCAAATGCAGCAACCGTGCACATCAAACGCAGCCACTGTGCCATCAAACGCAGGCCACTGTGCCCTCAAACGCAGCCACTGTGCCCTCAAACGCAGGCCACTGTGCCCATAATTTGCCACCACTGTGCCCATCAAACGCAGCCACTGTGCCCATCAAACATAGCCACCGTGCCCATAATTTGCCACCAAGGTGCCCATCAAACGCAGCCACTGTGCCATCAAACACAGCCACTGTGCCCATAAATTGCCACCACTGTGCCCATTAAACACTGCCACTATGCCCATCAAACGCAGCCACTGTGCCCATCAAACGCAGCCACTGTGCCATTAAATGCAGCCACTGTGCCCATAAATTGCCACCACTGTGCCCATTAAACGCTGCCACTGTGCCATCAAACACAGCCACTGTACCATCCAACGCAGCCACTGTACCCATAAATTGCCACACTGTGCCCATTAAACGCAGCCACTGTGCCCATCAAACACAGCCACTGTCCATCAAACGCAGCCACTGTGCCCATAAATTGCCACACTGTGCCCATTAAACGCAGCCACTGTGCCCATAAATTGCCACCACTGTGCCCATTAAACACTGCCACTGTGCCCATCAAACGCAGCCACTGTGCCCATCAAACGCAGCCACTGTGCCATTAAATGCAGCCACTGTGCCCATAAATTGCCACCACTGTGCCCATTAAACGCTGCCACTGTGCCATCAGATGCTCCCAGTGTCCCCCCTGCCCGACACTTACCTGTCTCGGGTCATCGCATTCCTCCACGCTTCCTCCAAGTCCTTAATGTCTTCTCCCGTCCTCTTTTGCTATGATTGGACGCCCGATAGGCATCCAATCACAGCGCCTGTCACTTCAGCCAATCAGGTGACAGGTAACCAGACCCGGTGCACCTGATTGGCTGAGAGGTGGGTCAGTGTTAGGGAAGCGATTTATTTGATTCCCTAACACAGCACTGTGTAAGCAGCGAACACACACGTCGGCTGTTTACCAATTTGGAAGCCTTTTAGAGCTGACGGCTCTAATCAGGCACTTCCAAAAACACCCCCTGTAATTCAGATGCTCCGTGCCTGGCAAGGGCCCGGACACCTGAATAGGGGGCGGCAGCGGTGACAATAGATAGATTCATGCAATGTATGAATCCATCTATTGAAGATTGACGGGTGCAGGAAAGAGGGGGCATCGCTCCTGCACCCTCTATGGATGCACTGCCACTGCCCGGTTGTATTTCTCCTGGGTGGGGAAATACCACCATGTTTTACATTTACATGTGTGCCCTATAAAAAGGAGGTTGGCATTTACGGACAGAGTAAAAAAACTCCTAAATTTTGATATACCATACATGTGTAAAGGGCAATGGTGTGCAGACAGTTTTTTTTTTTTTTGTGTTCATTACTGTGCACTTTCACCCCCTTCCTTCCCAGGCCAATTTTCAGCTTTCAGCGCTCTCGCACTCTCAATGACAATTGCGCGGTCATGCAATGCTGTTCACAGAAATAGAGCTTTCTTTTGGTGGTATTTATTCATGACTCCGTTTTTTTTTTTTGTGATATAAGTGGAAAAAAAAGCAGAAATTTGGATTTTTCTATTTTAAAAGAAATCCAATAAAATCAAATTTTGTCATAAATCTTAGCCAAAATGTATTCTGCTACATGTCTTTGGTAAAAAAAAATCCTGTTAAGTGTATAATAGTGTGCAGTATTGTGCAGTATAGATGTGTGCAGATCATCATTGGGACATGTGATTTTACTGTTACATATGTGGGGGATGGGTGTTTTTACTGTGTAGGGATATGTGTGTGGGGACATTATTTTGGGGACTTTGTGTGTTTACATTGTGTGGGGACACTAGGCTGGTGATCAGGGTGTAAAAAGCTGTAAAAAAACAGCTCATACTCACTGATCACTGGCTGGCTGCAGAGATCCGCTCTCCTCTCCTCACTGAGAACTTCCGTGTGAGGAGAGGAGAGCCGATCGCCTTGCAAGCGGCTCTCTATTTACATCACATGATGGCTGTGATTGTCGAGGTGACACAAGCGCATCAGGATCACGCCGCTGCGTGGGCACGCATGCGTGTGATCCCCCTCCTTCTGAGGGGACGTTCCTGAACGTCCATTTAGAAGGAGGAATCGCCCACCCGGCCGTATATGTGCAGTGGCTGGGTGGGATGTTGTTAAAGAGCACCTGTCCTCTCTGTCCTGCAGCGGCTCCTCTGATCCGCTGTTGACTCACCGACAGTCCCATTCACTTTAATGGGATGGCTGGTGATGTGACGGTGACACAACAAGGTGAGGGATGCAGTGGCAGCAGGTGAGTGGATGCCCGCTAACAGGTGCTGCCATGATGGATCTGAAATGACAGGTGCTCTTTAAATGTAAGGACTTATTCTCACTGGTAGTTGGAATCTTTAATATTTGCAAACAAAATGAAGGTCTCCTATTTAGAATAATAAGCTGTCAGGTTAGTAAAACAGTATATACAGCAAATACAGTTTGTAGTGTACATAGATTTGCAAAACAATGGGATGGGATAAGTAATATTCCTGAACTTTGTTCATGGTTACTGTGACACCAATGCAGTGCATGTTATCTCAACTTGCAGAGTTTGGATTCATTGAATGAGTTTACCAAAAATGAAAATATTGCAGAATATACAGCCTCATGCTACATAACTAAGCTTGATTTCATGCTGAATAAACCAAATAATTAATACATCTTAATAGAAAACTATCTTTTAGATTTTTACTCCAAAAGCATTTTATTAAAATAAATTTTGATAAAAATCAAACAAAAATAATTTTTTTAAATCATTGATTTTTATCCACTCTGATAACCAGGGACTTACAGTAACACTGTACAGGTGTAGTGTAGTGATGGAGGATAAACTGGGCTGGAGTGTGTTCCAGGGAGTAGGTGGAGATTTGTGTCGTTATTTTGTGAACCTGTGACTAGAAAGGTTGTATTAGTGAACATGACCACCAAATATGTGGTAGTGATCCAGGTTCCCTGGAGCATCTCCAGCAAGTGTTGGGGGTGTCTGGGTGGTATTTATTAAGCATAACAGGTGTATGATAACATCTAGTGAGGGTCTTATAGTTATTCTCCTGGATCGAGACATTTAGTGATGCCTTTGTGGGCAATAGTGAAAATGTACTCCCACTGATCCTCTGTTAGCTCCAGTTGCAATTCCCTTTCCCCTTCCCAGGCCTGGCATGCTTTCCCAGATATGTGGGAGGAGTACGCGTAAAGCATATTATAAATATTTGATAGTATGTGCTGCTGGTGTGAGGATTGGGAGCACAGGGTTTCAAAGGGGGAGAGTGCGCGGGAAACCGTTGAATCACGGTTACTGTCATGTAGAAAGTGGCGGATTTGGAAATATGTCCAGTTAGGGAATAAGTGATTAGATGTATTTGCTGACAGCGTGTTTTGATCTAGGAGAGATTTAGGAAATATGTATTTTTTTTTTATTAGTGATTGAAATGGATAAGAAAGGTGAAGGTAAAAGAAAACAGAAAGGTGGAGCAGAAAAAGAACGTGAAAAAAAAAAAAAAACTCTTAGAAAAAGCTGCAAACCAGTATCAAAAAGTCAGTAGTATGTTTAAGATAGTGGCAACAAAGCATGACTTACTACCTGCATCTCCACATAAAGACATTAGTGCTAGCTGTAGCACAGGAATACCTAGCACTGTACTAGTGGATATGGATACTGATGCAGGTGAAGATATTCACCACAGTATTGGACCTCCTATTGAGCTAGAAACGGATGAAGAATATGAGGAAGAAATTGTGGACGAATCATTAGCAGCAGAAGAGATTCCAGAAGTAGTGGGCATTAATGAGGGCATACCTGACACAGTTGATGATAAAATGTGGTTTATCAGACCAAAATCGGAAAATTTGGATTAATTCTTCCAGTTTCATCCATGTCAACCAGATTTCCATTCTTTTAATTTAAAAAAGTTATATGAGAGGAGGGATGGAAAGAAGCGTCACTGGTTGACCTATTCACATGGACATGGTGTTTTTTTCTGCATGGTGTGTCTTGCTTTCAGTAGAAAGACAGACAGCAGTGCTTTTATTGATGGTTGCTTTGATGAAAAACATATGTATCAGAGAATTGAAGAGCACGAAAAAAGCAACCTCCACAATAATAGCTCTGAATCCTTCTTGATGAGATCAAAGGATATGGACATTTGTAGTCATTTCTTTGAGAAACAAACAACAGCCAGAAAGGAAGAAGTGAAGAGAAAACGTGCCATCCTAGAGAGAGTGATTGACACCGTCAAGCTGATTGGAAAAAGAGGTCTAAGCTATAGGGCAACAGCTGAAGCAGCATATACTTTAGATGATAAAAATTTGGACCATGGAAATTTTCTTGAGATTTTGCTACTCCTAAGCAAGTTTGATCCCTTGCTGAAAAATCACCTGGATACAGTTATTAAAAAAAGTAAAAAGAAGCATCAAGGTGCAACGAGTAGCAAAGGACGTGGCGGCTTTGTTACACTAATTTCTAAAACGACAGTGAACAATATCATCTGTGTAATTTCAACACTTTTAAAAAAAGGTATTGCCCAAGAGATCAGAGATGCTGGCATGTTCTCAATTCAGCTAGATACAACGCAGGATATAAATGTCTCAGACCAGTGTTCAATTATAATTCGATATGTCACGGATGTGGTCCATGAACGTCTAGTCGCTGTGGTAAATTGCACATCCACGACAGGGAAGGCTATGTGTGACCTGGTTTGTGATGTATTGGAATCAATGGAAATTGAAGTTACAAACTGTGTTGGGAACTCAACAGATGGAGCGTCTAATATGCAGGGGCAGTACAACGGATTCAGCACATGGCTGAGTAAAAAAGCGCCTGGCCAGATTCATGTTTGGTGCTATGCACATGTACTAAATCTGGTGATGATGGATGTCACAAAGATATCTGTTCAGTCAATATCATTGTTCGGCATTTTAAATTCATGTGCTGTGTTTATCCGTGAATCTTACCTCCGGATGAATGTATGGCGGGATAAGTCTCAGGAAGAAAGATTTCGATCACTTTCTGTGATTGGAGAAACAAGATGGTGGTCCAGAGATGCAGCACTTACAAAAGTGTTTGGTTCATTTAATGATCCAAGTCGAGCCTTGTATGTAAATTTGATCCAGACCATGTCAGCGATATAATGTTCTGATCATTTTAATGCCGACATAAGATACAAGGCTGGAACTTTCTTAGACTCCCTCAAGAAATTCAAAACATGTATAACAGCACAGCTTTACTTATTGATTTTCAAGCATACCACTCCACTATCCTTGTACCTGCAAACACAGGGTATGGATATACTGCAGGCATACCGAATGGTGTCAGAAACGGTAGACAACTTGCAAGCGCATCATCATGATTCTCCAATGATTATAGATGCTGCAAAGAAGTTTGCAGTCTGGGCAAATGGCAAGTTGGATACAACTGACTGCAAAGTTGTGATTGAGGAAGACTTTCCACCAACTAAAAGAATCCAACGAAAGAAAAGAATGGCTGGTGAGCTTGCAGTAGATGAACCAATCTTGTTGGCAAGTGATCAGTTCAGGGTGGAGGTATACAATGTGACCTTGGACAAGATTATTAATAGTCTGCAGAGCCGATTTACAAAACATGGTCAGCTATTTGCAGATTTGGCATGTTTAGATCCCAGAAATTTTGAAGATATTTTGGTACACCTTCCCAACAATGCATTAGAACGACTGAGCAGTCTTGTAATTAAATTTGACTCAATGGCAACTAAAGAGAAACTGCAAAGTGAGCTACTTGATTTTTCATCAAAATGGCAAAGATTGAAAATGTCTCTTGATGAAGAATATACTCATGCTAATAATGAAGGTCAAGATGAAGACGTCATCCATTCTCATCTTATCGCTGAAACTGAGGAACAGCCATACTCAACTGTTGGTAATCAAAATGGAAAGTGCAAGACTTGTAAGAACTGTATAGCATGCTGCTACAATGTGTTACTGCATTACAACTTATATAGTCTGGCGTATAGTTCACTTTTTAATGCATACAAATTGACACTGACACTTTCCTCTTCTCAAGTCGCATGTGAAAGGTCATTTTCAAAACTGAAATATATCTTGAACAGACTTCGAAATTCCCTCTCCCAACCACATTTGGAGGCCTTTATGCTCATGTCCATGGAAAAAGAGGCCTTGCTTGAACTAAGCAATGAAACCATCATTGATGTTCTGGCTTCAAAAAGCAGCTTGCTACAAGGGATGTTGCTTACATAACATTACAAGCATGTCTGAGGATTAAAATGCTGGTTAATCTCTATTTTTCGAAATTTTGACTGGATTAGTTATTTGTTTACAATGTTTACAAACATGTTTTTGCATATTTTATCCTCTAAAACTTTAGAAGATAGTTTGCACATTGCAACCTCTTAAAAGTTAATGAGCACTTTTTTTTATCTACTGTTAAAGTCGTTTACAGTCATACCCCACTTTTAAGTACACAATGGGGTTTATTTACTAAAGCTGGAAAGTGCAAAATCAGACTCACTTCTGCATAGAAACCAATGAGCTTCTACCCCCAGATTTTTTTTATTAAGCTTTGGTAATAAAACCTGGAAGCTCATTGGTTTTTATGTAGAAGTGAGCCTGATTTTGCACTTTCCATCTTTAGTAAATAAACACCATTGCGTATGTAAAAGTGGGGTATGCCTGTACTTGTTTTTAAAGCACTTTTTTTGAGTAATGCTTGACCATTACTTTTTGAAAACTGTTGAGTTGCTTGCCATTATATTGTTACATCTGAAACGTTTTTTTAAGTTCTAAACTTGGACTGGAAAGCAAGTTAACAATATGTTTTCAAGGTATTCCGACTTGTCGAAATTCTAAAAGTTTTTGCACATTTTTTACTGTTACAGAATTAACAGCAACATATTTGCACTTTTTATTATGTCAAACGGTTTATTGTAACTGTTACAATATTTAATTACTGTTAAGTAAAAAATTTTGCCCTTTTTTTTTTTATGTGTAGTATTTATCTACTAATATTTTCTGTCGTTGTGAGTAATTTATTTATGTTACGTTAATAAAGTTTTGAAAATGTTTACGTATTCCATACTTTGAAGTATCTTTGATTATTCTGGCAATATATATCACCATACAATAAGTGGACTGTTCTTAATGATTGCTCCACTTTTAACTGTAATTTGCTTTTATATATATATATATATATATATATATATATATATATATATATAAATATATAAAGCCCTATGTGATTTTATATGTGTCTTATCTATATATAATGCACTCTTCAAATGTGCTTTAAAATGCATGGTTTTCCCTTTATGAACAAGAAAATAATGACGTTATGCTGTTGGGCTGGTATAATAATGCTGTGGGGCTGGTATGAAATTTTTTCCAGGGCTGGTTTTCATTCCCAGTCCGGCCCTGCCTGTCACTGCCTATTGCTATCATAGGGGATATTTACATTCCCTGCGATAACAATAAAAATGACAACTAAGAAAAAAAAAATGGAAGGAACAGTTTAAAAATAAAATAAAAAAGCTAAATAAAAAGAAAAACTAAAAAAAAAAAAAAAAAAGCACCCTGCCCCCCCTTCTTTTGCGCAAAGGCGAACACAAGCGTTGGTCTGGCGTCATATGTAAACAGCAATTGCACCATGCATGTGAGGTATCACCGCGAAGGTCAGATCGAGGGCAGTAATTTTAGCAGTAGACCTCCTCCGTGAATCTAATGTGGTAACCTGTAAAGGCTTTTAAAGGCTTTTAAAAATGTATGTAGTTTGTCGCCACTGCGTGTTTGTGCGCAATTTTAAAGCATGTCGTGTTTGGTATCCATGTACTCGGCCTAAGATCATATTTTTTATTTCATCAAAAATTTGAGCAATATAGTGTGTTTAAGTGCATTAAAATAAAAAAAAAAAAGTGTATTTTTTCCACAAAAAATGCGTTTGAAAAATCGCTGCGCAAATACTGTGTGGAAAAAAAAAAATGCAACACCCACCATTTTAATCTGTAGGGCCTTTGCTTTAACAATATATATAGTGTTTGGGGGTTCAACGTAATTTTCTTGCAAAAAAAAAATATGTTTTCATGTAAACAAAAAGTGTCAGAAAGGGCTTTATCTTCAAGTGGTTAGAAGAGGGGGTGACGTGTGACATAGGCTTCTAAATGTTGTGCATAAAATGCCAGGACAGTTCAACCCCCCCCCAAATGACCCCATTTTGGAAAGTAGACACCCCAAGCTATTTGCTGAGAGCAATGTTGAGCCCATTAAATATTTTTTTTTTTTGGTCCCAAGAGATTGAATAATGACAAAAAAAAAAAAAATAATATTTTTTTTTACAAAAACTTGTCACTAAATGATATATTGCTCAAACATGCCATGGGCATATGTGGAGATACACCCCAAAATACATTCTGTTGCTTCTCCTGAGTACGGGGATACCACATGTGTGGGACTTTTTGGGAGCCTAGCCGCGTACGGGACCCCAAAATCCAAGCACCGCTTTCAGGCTTTCTAAGGGTGTAATTTTTTTATTTCACTCCTCACTGCCAATCACAGTTTCGGAGGCCATGGAATGCCCAGATGGCACAAACCACCCCCAAATGACCCATTTTGGAAAGTAGACACCCCAAGCTATTTGCTGAGAGGTATGGTGAGTATTTTGCAGATCTCGCTTTTTGTCACAATGTTTTGAAAATTGAAAAAAGAAAAAAAAAATTTTTTTTTCTTTACTTTCTTCATTTTCAAAAACACATGAGAGCTGTAAAATACTCACCATGCCTCTCAACAAATAGCTTGGGGTGTCTACTTTCCAAAATGGGGTCATTTGGGGGGGTTTTGTGCTATTTTGGCATTTTATGGCCTTCGAAACTGTGATAGGTAGTGAGGAGTGAAATCAAAAATTTACACCCTTAGAAATGCTGAAGGTGGTGCTTGGGTTTCGGGGCCCCGTACGCGGCTAGGCTCCCAAAAAGTCCCACACATGTGGTATCCCCGTACTCAGGAGAAGCAGCAGAATGTATTTTGGGGTGTAATTCCACATATGCCCATGGCATGTGTGGGCAATATATCATTTAGTGACAACTTTGGGCAAAAAAAAAAAAGTTTGTAATATTCCCTCAACTTGTGGCAAAATATAAAATATTCCATGTACTCAACATGCCTCTCAGCAAATAGCTTGGGGTGTCTACTTTCCAAAATGGGGTCATTTGGGGGGGTTTTGTGCTATTTTGGCATTGTATGGCCTTCAAAACTGTGATAGGTAGTGAGAAGTGAAATCAAAAATTTGCACCCTTAGAAACCCTGAAGGCGTTGATTGGGTTTCGGGGCCCCGTGCGTGGCTAGGCTCCCAAAAAGTCCCACACATGTGGTATCCCCATACTCGGGAGAAGCAGCAAAATGTATTTTGGGGTGCATCTCCACATATAACCATGGCATGTGTGAGCAATATATCATTTAGTGACAACTTTATGAAAAAAAATTTTTTTTTTTTTTTTTTTGTCTTTATTCAATCCCTTGGGACTAAAAAAAAAAATATTCAATGGGCTCAACATGCCTCTCAGCAAATAGCTTGGGGTGTCTACTTTCCAAAATGGGGTCATTTGGGGGGGTTTTGTACTTCCCTGCCATTTTAGCACCTCAAGAAATGAGATAGGCAGTCATAAATTAAAAGCGGTGTAAATTCCAGAAAATGTACTCTAGTTTGTAGACGCTATAACTTTTGCGCAAACCAATAAATATACGCTTATTGGCATTTTTTTTACTAAAGACATGTGGCTGAATACATTTTGGCCCAAATGTTTGACTAAAATTGAGTTTATTAGATTTTTTTTATAACAAAAAGTAGAAAATCTCTTTTTTTTTCAAAATTTTCGCTCTTTTTCCGTTTATATCGCAAAAAATAAAAATCACAGAGGCAATCAAATACCATCAAAAGAAAGCTCTATTTGTGGGAAGAAAAGGACGCAAATTTCGTTTGGTTACAAAATTGCATGACCGCGCAATTACCAGTTAAAGTAGTGCAGTGCGAAATTGAAAAAAGACCTCTGGTCCTTTGGCTGCCAAATGGTCCGGGGCTGAAGTGGTTAAATGCAAAATGGTGTTTTTTTTTTTGTTTCATTAGACTACAATGGAGAATCTGCAGAAAAGCATGCAGTGTGTTTTTATGGTGATTTGCGTTTTAAAATATGCCCAACAACAAATCCCCCCCCCCCCCCCCAAAAAAAGCATAAAAAATGCAAATTGCGGCAAAATCATGGTAAAATTGCTGTAAAAAGCCTGGAAACCACAGCAAAAAGCACTGGGGAAAAACTCAAAAGCAACATGCATAGATGTGAATCAAGCCTAAAATGGAGTCTGAACTCCCAGGATGCAATTGTCTCTCTTCTCAGACTGAAGAATGATGGGAACTTTTATTAAAGCGGTAGTAAACCGCATCTCAAAAAAAAAAAAAATCCCTGCAAGGCAATGTCATAATGTGCTAGTATGCATTGCATACCAGCACATTATGCAAGACTTACCTGAAAACTAAGCCCTCCAGCGGTGCGCTGTCACCACTGACAGGGCTTCCATCTTCACCTGGTCTTCCTTCCGTGTTTGTGGCCTCCAGCTACATGAGTGGCTGTAGCTGTGATGACATCACTCCTGCGCATGTGCACAGGAGCCCTCATTTAAGGTCTGAGTTCTGAAGGTCCGGCATGGTATGCCCAACCTTCAGAGTACATGTGATGGTGATGCCACCAGCTGCATGCAGTGTGAATATATCCTAAATAGTGCAAATTTAGGAGATATTCACTCTTTATAGGCTTTCCTGAAGGTACAAGTCAAAATAAATAAAAATGAAATAAATCTAACCCATAGTTTGTAGACATGATAACTTTTGTGCAAACCAATCAATATAGGCTTATTGGGATTTTTTTTTACCAAAAATATGTAGCAGAATGTATATTGGCATTAACTGATGAAGACATATTTTTTTTTTTTTTTTTATTAGGAATGTTTTATAGCAGAAAGTAATGAATATCGTTTTTTATTCAAAATTGCTCGTTTTGTTTATAGCGCAAAAAAATAAAAAAACCACAGAGGTGATCAAATACCACCAAAAAGAAAGCTCTATTTGTGGGAAAAAAGGACATACATTTTATTTGGGTTCAGCATCGTATGACCGCACAATTGTCAGGTAAAGCAACGCAGCGCTGTATTGCAAAAAATGGCCTGGTCAGGAAGTGGGTAAAAACCTTCCGAGGCTTAAGTAGTTAAAGTTGAACAGTTTCTAGATTCTGCAAAAACAGTAAATTTACCACCGGCTCCATCTTGTGGTCAAATCTAATATTGCAGCAGAACAACTTAATGATTAACCTGCTGGAGGCCGAACACTAAACATAGACATTTAAGGGGTAACTAGACACTTATATAATATACTTATTGTCAATCATATCAGATACAATACACAAGATACAATACAATTCAGACCCTGTCAGATTTAGATGTTATCTTTGTGTTCACTATAGAGATTTTACATTACTTAGGGCCTGTGTCTCATATTGTAATAGACAAGAAGTGAGGCAGAGTATTCTGCATGGACAAAAGTTCAAAGGAAAAGCTGTCCTGTTTTTTTTTAACTTTGCACTACTTTCATTGACAAAACATTTGTTCTTTGCTTTCTTTTGCTGTTTCAGATTGACCCCAGTTTCTGTCCTTTGAAAATTTAGAAGGCAGAAAAGGTTGTCAGGTGAAATATTAGGATGTTTGTGTTTGGCTGCAGGAAAACCTGCCAAGAGTGCTAATCCTTTCAGAATCTCCCTATTTTTTTCTGGTAACATCCATGTAAAATAACAGTCTTCTCTTGCAGTGTTGGTGTCCCACCACTGCAATGGTTAGATGCTTGTTTGTGGCGAGGGGGATTGGGTCAAGCAGTTAATGGTAGGTGATCCTCCACTCCTGCAGGTTCAGCAACACTAATAGACAGGTCCCTGCAGTCTGTTACCCCTGCATTCTGGGGCCCAGATACCATGTGACGTCAGCCAGCCCAATGCAGAGTCCATATGTCTAAAATAGATGTGAGTGTGTCAAGGGATAGTTAACTGGGACATTTGCTGGTGTAGCTAATTCTATTACAAAAAGAACCATAGTAAAAACCATAACCTAATGTCCACTAGCGTCCTACAGTGTGTAGAGATTCACGATGACTGACAAAATCACACGTATTTAAAGTGTCATAGACCATGAGATGGAATCTGTTAGATGTGATCTGGGGGCAGTAAGCCTATACTGTGAGTCAGATCCTCAATGTGTGTTCCGGGAGGCCATCATATGACATCCTCCCCTCTGCACGCTCCCCATGGCGCGCGCTGTGATCACTGAGTCACAGAGACTCAGGTGATCACAGATCCGAGTAAGGGGCCAATCCCGGCCCCTTTCCACGTGATCAGCTGTCAGCCAATGACAATGCCCACAAGTGCCACCTATCAATGCCCACCAGTGGTGCCAATCAGTGCCCCATCAGTTCCACCTAGCAGTGCTGCCTATCAGTGTAACCTACCAGTGCCAATCAGTGCTTATTATTGCCACCCATCAGTGCCATCACTGCCACCCATCAGTGCCCATCACTGCCAGCTATCAGTGCCACGTATTAGTGCCACTTCTCAGTGCCCACCAGTGCCACCTATCAATGCCCTTCAGTGCCACCCATCAGTGCCACCTCTCAGTGTCACCTCTCAGTGCACACCAGTGCTGCCTATCAGTGCCCACCAGTGCAGCCCATCGGTGCCCATCAGTGCAGCCTATCGGTGCCCATCAGTGCAGCCTCATCACCGTACATTAATGAAGGAGAAAAATTACCTGTTTGCAAAATTTTATAACAAAATATAAAAAAATATAATTTGTTTTAAAAAAATGTGGTCTTTTTAAAAAATTTTAACAAAAAATATAAACTGCAGAGGTAATCAAATACCACCAAAAGAAAGCTCTATTTGTGGGAAAAAAGTGATAAAAATTTCATTTGGGTACAGTATTGTATGATCGCGCAATTGTCAATGGTAACGCCATGCCAACAAAACACGACTGAATCTAACAGGCCCAGATGGACTTGGACCTCCACCTTAGCCAATCCTACTTGATAATGTGGTTTATAGAATTTACTGTACATTCTTTTATGGTTCTGCCTGTCTGACAGATCCTTCTTTCTGTTGTTACAAACTCTTCAAGAGGTATATCTCCCAAGTCGGTTTTTGTTAATTGGACTTTTGTTCAGTCCTGTTATATGCCTAGGGGTCCCTGAAGACATCTGACATAGGCTAACAAAATGTTTGAGATATGTAATTTCCACTCAGCTGGAACGCAGGTGGAGCGCTAACCGGCGATTCCTATACAATACATGCTGATCCTTGTCTTCTTTGATGTAAGTGCAATACAACCTTCTTTTTAAAATAAATGATTTGAATTATGGCACCATGAGAGTACCCTTTCCTCTACCTCTCTATATGTAAAAACTGGAGCTTGGAATACGCCATCTATATATATTCTGAATGGATGACAGCAGCAGTTTGGATTAATTCCTGTGATCTCATGTATGACATCTTGGATTTTTCCATATGCGCAATTTGACTCCCTGTAATATGGGTCAATTAAGTCTGGTGAGTGCATAGTGTGTCTGCATGTGGGTGGAGAGGAGCCTTTCCTATACTTCCTGAGGATGTTATTCACGTGTGGAATCTATACATAGTCTTGACAATTGTATTATATTTCAAATGAAGATTTATTTGTTTATTACTATGGTGATTTATGATATGTAATTTATGAAATACAGTGCCTTGAAAAAGTATTCATACCCCTGTAAACTTTCCACATTCTGTCATGTTACAAACAAAAACATAAATGTATTTTATTGGGATTGTATGTGTTAGACCAACACAAAGTGGCACATATTTGTGAAGTGGAAGGAAAATGATAAATGGTTTTCAATTTTTTTTTTAAATACAAATCTGAAAAGTGTGGCGTGCATTTGTATTCAGCCCCCTTTACTCTAATACCCCTAACTAAAATCTAGTGAAACCAATTGCCTTAAGAAGTCATCTATTGGTAAATAGAGTCCACCTGTGTGTAATTTAATCTCAGTATAAATACAGCTGTTCTGTGAAGCCCTCAGAGGTTTGTTAGAGGACCTTATTGAATAAACAGCATCATGAAGGCCAAGGAACACACCAGATAGGTCAGGGATAAAGTTGTGGAGAAGCTTAAAGCAGGGTCAGGTTTTAAAAAAAGATCACAATCTTTGAACATCTCAGGCTGTTAGAGTCTGCAAAAGACTTGAGACTTGGGCGGAGGTTTACCTTTCAGCAGGACAACGACCCTAAACATACAGCCAGAGCTACAATGGAATGGTTTTGATCAAAGCATATTCATGTGTTAGAATGGCCCAGTCAAAGTTCAGAAATTGAGAATCTGTGGCAAGACTTGAAAATTGCTGTTCACAGACGCTCTCCATCCAATTTGGCAAAGCTTGTGATATTTTGCAAAGAATGGGCAGAAAATGTCACACTCTAGATGTGTAAAGCTGGTAGAGACATCCCCAAAAACATTTGCAGCTGTAATTGAAGTGAAAGGTGGTTCAACTAAGTATTGACTCAGGGGGGCTGAATACAAATGCACACCACACTTTTCACATAAATATCTGTAAAAAAATTTGAAAACCATTTATCATTTTCCTTCCACTTCACAATTATGTGCCACTTTGTGTTGGTCTATCACACAAAATCCCAATAAAATACATTTACGTTTTTGGTTGTAACATGACAAAATGTGGAAAATTTCAAGGGGTATGAATACTTTTTCAAGGCACTGTAAGAGTGTGGTTCCTTTGTTTCTTTTCACGTTATAGGTGTTTTTTAAACTTTACAATACTCAGCTCTTTATTGTAGTTTATTTGTTTTTTGGTCATTGATTTGAATGGGTTTGAAACCTATTGGTTCCTATATTATCTTTATTTATGTATCAGGATTTTTTGACTTATGCACAATCCTCATCCTCTTTATGCACTGAATTTTCTCTCCTCTTCACCATCGATACATTCAGATTATTTCAGTATTTATTTTCCCAGTATTCATATAGTTCATCCTCTTTTCACAACTAAACCAGTAGTTTCCTACTTCTCTCCACCGAGGCCCTTCAGTACTTTGGTAATGACGCATATTGAAAATGATGTTATCAATCTTCAATTTGATTGCATTCCTCATGTTCTCCTCTAGATGGCAGAATTTTGTCAATTTCTGGCTTTATTTATGTCCACATTTTCACACAGTTATAATTTACTCTGTTCTTATGTCTCTAGTATTGCTTTCATCTACTCGCTTTCTTTCACCCCTTTGCTCCTTTTACATGGTCTGAATCGGTGGTCACACCATATGGGAATCCCCACAAATAGCTACCGGTATGTCTATTCCCCGGATTACTATTTAATCTCTACAATGCAGGGGGTTAAACATACCAGAAAGGAGATGCCAAATCCTATATCATTTTCATAATTCCAGAACAAAAAGGTTATTCTTACAAGAAACACACTTGTATTGTAAATTGTATTGTAATTGTATACTATCTATACAAAACAAATATTTTCACCATTTGTTCCACAGCACCATTTAATTATCTACATACAAAGGGGTTTCATGACCTTCCATATATCTCATTGTCCTGAAAATTTTTACTCTCTTATAGACACTTTAGATCCTTTAATTTTTCTCAATCTTAAGATTAACAGCATTGTTCATACTCTGGCTAACGCACATCTTCCCAACCAGGATCAAGTTCAATCCCTTTTCTCTA
Source organism: Lithobates sylvaticus (assembly GCA_028564925.1). Taxonomy (NCBI): domain Eukaryota; kingdom Metazoa; phylum Chordata; class Amphibia; order Anura; family Ranidae; genus Lithobates; species Lithobates sylvaticus. Next base: position 157,025,629 of record CM053035.1, on the reverse strand, counting down.
TTTTTCCCAACTTGAGACCTTTGGCTTTCACAACCTTGTTCTGCAGGGTGATCTCATCTTTGCCCTGTCTCTTCTCATGGACTTATTATCTGATAAGTTTACTTTTTCCTTCTCCTCACTACACAAGATTAAACTTCTCCAAAAACTATATCTTGTGGACATTTGGCATAATATACATCCCACTGAAAAGGACAATAGCTTTTACTCAAATTCCCACAACTCCTACAGCAGGTTTGGTTATTTTCTTATATATAAATCACTATCTAAAGCCCCATACACACGGTCGGATTTTCGCATGGATTCTGTCCTATCGACAATGTTGTTGAAAAATCCGACCGTGTGTAGGCACCATCGGACAGTGTACGTCGGATTGTCCGACGGACAAAGTCCTATCTCCTGCTGGATAGATTTTTTGACAACAAGGTCCGATCACACCAAATCCGATCGTGTGTAGCGTAGTCCGACGGACAAAGTGCTACGCATGCTCAGAAGAAATTCTGTGACGGAAGCGCTCGGTCAGGTAAAACTACCTTTCCTAATCGACACAGCACATTTGTCACGCTGCAATGTTAAAATGTCTTTAATGCAGCGCATTTTCTTTTTCTTTACAATGCAAGAAGAATGACATGTTTTAGCTGCTCCTATTCACCCGCACTTCTCCCAAACTTAGTTCTTTATTACTTTTCACGATTTCTAGACTACATGTTTATTTTTACTCAGATCGTAAAAGAATCTTTGTTATATTTGTTGGATGATTTGTCATTTTAGTATTTTGTTTGGAATACATATTTTAAGGATATTTTTTTTTTTTTTGTTTGAGGGGGGTTGTGTGTCTCAACTTAGCAAAACAACATTATTAACATTTGTATTTGTTGCTTAAATTTACTAGGAGTTTGTTGGTTGTTGGTGCCCCTAGTTAATTATACTTTATGATTAGTGAAATGTACCAGCCTACTCTCAATGACTGTCATTGTCGAAAAGTAAAACACAATAGGCAAGGATTTTTTCAAATCCCCAAAAACTTTATTTAGGTCTCAGCAACAAACCAAAGAGGGACGCAGCGATGAAGAAACTTGGGGAATTTGCAAAGCCTTGGACCCCCACGGCAACCATCATTTTTGAAGCTTCGAAAATTGGGGGCCTGAGGAGAACGTATCTAAATAATAAGGGAGTGCTATTTGGTCCTGAAGTCCAAAACATCCGGAACTGCAGCAGATGCCATCTAGGTCCCCAGGCTCTGGTCCTACGAGAGGCTCCATCTTCTCTCAGACCAGACTGAATCCAGGTCGTCACTCTCAGGTCTTCCTTGTACGCTTCCTTCCACGCTGTGGTGCTGGTGGGGTGGCAGAAGGAGGAGGAGGAGGCGGAGCAAGGTGACTATCGCAAACATGTGTGAGGGGAGTCATCCCCCCAGCCATCCCCTCATTTAGGACCTTGAGGATGACATCCTCACACATGCTGCGTGGCCCCGCCTCCATATTCTTCATTTTAGGCCTCCTCGTAGGTGGGTGTGGCATATAGAAAGGCTGAAGCATCTCTGATCAGCTGGAGCGCTGACTCTCCCACCTCCCCCATCCTTCTCGCCCTTCTGTAGGGAAGGCGGAGGGGAGGGACTTGGGAGACAGTCAGGCTCCTTCGCCTACCCCCCTGTTGGCTGCCACTACCCACCTCTTGGCTGCCACTAACCCCTTCCTCCTCCTGACTGCCACATTCCACAGCCACCTCCTGGCTGAGGTCTTCCTGTGTATGAAAAAGTGACATAGTTTCAGTTATTTGTTCATCAAACACACAAAATTCTCATCTAGTGACTGTTGCAAAATGTTTACAAATAGAAAACCATACAATTCTCAGCCCTGCAGTTTATATTCTGGCCCCAAATGTCTCCAACACTACTGTCAGTTGATATGTCAAACACGTTAGGAACTAAGCAATTGGGGAACCTGAATTAAGTGAACATCATTCCTTTTTAACAAAAATGGGTACAAAACTACTATACCTGCCACAAGCTGGGCTCCTCCACCTCTTCCAGACTGGAAGGCCCAGGTTGCTCCTTGGAAGCCTCATCAGGGGTGGCGTGCATGGAAGGAAGCGTGCAAGGAAGAGTCGAGAGTGACTTCCTGACATTAGCCTGGTCTTTGAGAAAGTGGAGCCTCTCATAGTACCAGAGCGTGGGGACATAGACCTCATCTGCTCCAGCTCCAGATGCTTGGGACTTCAGGACCTTATTGCGCTCCCGGAAATAGGTACTCCTCAGGTTGGCAATTTTTATTCTTAAGCTCTCCACGGTTGCCGTGGGGAACCTTGGCTTTACAAATGCCACAAGTTTCTTCATGGCTGCGTACCTCTTTGTTTTGTTGCTATAGTCTCGGTGTTTTGCCTGCCATAATAGGGGCATTTCCCGATATTTATCAATGAAGAGGGGGAGAAAACTCACATGGTTGAAGTGGTCCATAATCTCTGCAAGACACAACACCACACAAAACACTATAAATAATGTCAGGGAAAACTCTCCTAATCTTCTCCATAAAGAAGCCTCAAGGTCTAATCAGTCTAGGCTAGTTATGTACCAACGTCAAATTGTACCTTCGTTATATCGATCGTCTCGTGCGTGAGCTTTCTCTCCCCTCGTCTCACAGATCGTGGCAACGACACAGGCGTGTGACGTTTTATATACAGTGCGCATGCGTCAAACTCCGCCCGCCCCTGACGATCTTTCTCGTCTATTCCCCACCCCTTCTCTTTACGGCGCAGTGGGGAGAGCACATGGCGGGGACACAGCAGGTGTGGCCGAAATATTCCAGCAACGAGGAGGAGGACGAGGAGAGGCCGGAGGCAGAAACGTCCCGATCCCGGAGCCTGAAATTCAAGGCGTCCAATATGTCATTTGGAGAAATGTTGGAGATGGTGGACATATTAAAGAGGAGCGACTATGATGGGAAGTATGGGCCTTACCTCAACCCCAATGTCCGCAAGGCCAGGATCATGTCTACAGTTGTGAGGAGGCTGTACAATCATTTTGGGGTACAACGATCCAAGGAGCAACTGAGGAAACGCTGGTCAGACCTGAAACTGAGGAAGCCCGATCAGTACAGAAAGATCAAGCGAGTTCTTCAAAAAAGTAAGTAGTTGTGTTTTGTGTTTGATTTCTTGCTTGCATACTGCTCCATGTGTTTGTCTTTTTACAAAGTTGTACATTAGAAAATGGCCACTTTCATGTTCGTCTGTGCATTCGATCGTACTCAACCTCGATCTTTCTGCCACTGTCATGTTCGTGTGTGTGTCCATTCGATCGTACTCAACCTCGATCGTTCGGCCATTTATAATACAAGGTTTTTATTTTTTTGGGGGGGAAATGAAGTTTGTTCTCACTAGAAATGTCATCAAGAATGTAAAGCCAATTTATTCGATGTAAAGGAGAGGTCACCCAGTAGCTGATTACCCATATGGACTCTAGAGCACTAGTGCTGGGACACCCAAACCCACTTTTTATTATGCTTTTCTACACATGTGCTACAGTGGATACTAGAGGGGGGTCTCCATCAGACAAACTTCTACCAAAAAGCTACTAAGTTAAGCACCTTTAAAAAGTGACTACATTCATGTTGTTGTCATTTGTAACTGGCCCAACAAAAATATTGTCCCTCACTTTCAAGCAATGTTTGACATTTCCTATTTCTGCCCTCAATAGATTGTGTTGCTAAATCTTCCTTTTGTACCTTCTCATAGGGGAGCGAAAACTCGTGACGTCTGAGGAAACCACCAAACCAACACCTCCCAAAGAAGGGGAAAGACCAGAAGCAGAGGAGGAGGAGGAGGAAGGAGAGATCATAGAAATTGGAGAACTTGTCACCACAACAGGTGAGTGTGGGAGAACACAGCTACTGGTAAGCCAATCAATGTATGCCTGCCTCATTTCCCAGACATTTTTTTTTATTGGTTGTTTTTAGGTGACGTGGATGTTGTGGAAGAAGAATCGCACTTTACCACAGAGAGTGCCCACGTACTCATCGGGAGATAATGGTCTGCAATAGAGATCTAGATGACATAAAGCAAAACATCAATGATGTTCAACAAAAATTGAAGAACATCATTGATGTTTTAGGAAAAATATGAAAACGCACCAAGTAATTAACACACATTTGTGGCTGCTTCTGAACACATTTTCAACTTAAGAACTGTGTGAAATTTTTAACATGCACACATTTTGTCCACATGTGCTAGCTCCCATTATGGTGGATGAATGACAAAGTTTTTTTGGGGTGCAACCACTTTACGAACTACTAAAGTGGTTGTGGTGAAGGGGTTGCACCCCCAAAAAACGTCCATTCATCCCCATGATGGAAAATGGCACTTTTGAAGATTCTAGGCATGTGTTTTACCATCGAATGACCATTTTCATAACCAAATTGTGTGCATGTTCTAAATTTCCAGTTTCCAGGGGTGACCCCCCATGTGATGAAGGCAAGATCAAACACACTTTGAACATATAGTCATGTCTGATTTTGTCTTCATTTTAGAAAGTTGATCTTTCCGAGTTCCTATGTTCTGTTTTGCTCCATGCCTGGTTGTACCAAATGCGGAATGTTTGTAAACAATGTTGTAAATAAACCAGATCTTGTCAGTTTTGGCAAGAAGTTTGTAAACGCACTTGTGAATGTGTTGCAAGTAAACTTTTTTAATTTTCTAAATGTGTGGCTTCCTTATTTAAAAACAAAAAAAACATTATGTATGTCAAATGTAAATGATTTGGGGGGCAATGGGTGTTATTTACTAAAGGCAAGTCCAGTTTGCACTGCAAGTTTCTTTTCCAGGGCACTTTTGCACTGCACTTGTAGAGCATAGTGGATTTGACTTATGTAAATGACACCCACAGTGATTTGTTTGAAAACACGTAGCACACCATTTTTGAGAATACACACATTTCTGTCATGGTGAGGAAATGGAGTATTTTGGGTGTCAGTTATGCACTACAAACCTTCTCTAGACCAAAGATTAGGTATCAAACACACAACATGAGAAGAATCTTTTTGGGGAAGAAGAGACTGTTACATCCTTTTGCCCAGAAAGTGCATTCCCACTGTCGAAGCTAAAGGGAAAACATTTCAAGGTCAAATAAGCAATAATACGGAAATGACAAGAAATCCTAGGTTGGTTTAAAAAAGAGATTTATTAAAAAATGTCTCTCACACATCGTCAGGCAGAGCAATGGCCCCCCTACCCACAAAGTAGTCCATATATTGCTCCCGGACCGCGCCGGCATTTAGAGGGGGCAAGCCTGGACGTGCCACTTGAAGGGCTGTGAGGTCAGCATTTGGAGGGCCCTCCACATCTGGGCCAACGGGCACCACGTAGTTGCTGTTGTGTCGTTTTAAAAAGTTGTGTAATATGCAACAGGCAAGAACTATGTGGTTCAGTTTGTATTCCGCCAAGTTAATAGCCGTCAAGAACAGGCGGAAGCGGCTGGCCAGGATGCCAAAGGTGTTCTCCACCACTCTTCGGGCTCTGGACAGCCTGTAGTTGAAGACCCTCTGGTCTGGGGTGAGGGTCTTCATCGGGAAAGGCCTCATCAGATGGGGAGTCAACGGAAACGCTTCATCTGCGACAAAGACGAAGGGGAGTCCTTCAGCATTCTCCTCTGGAGGTGGCAAGCACAGACTGCCACTTTGGAGACGCCAGTAGAACTCCGTGTGCGCAATGGCACCACCATCCGAGATCCGGCCGTTCATCCCCACGTCCACATACAAAAACTCGTATGTCGCCGACACCACCGCCAACATCACTACACTATTAAACCCCTTATAATTATAATAGTAGGACCCCGAGTTGGGCAGTGGGACGATGCGGACGTGTTTCCCATCAATTGCCCCTCCGCAGTTAGGAAAGTCCCAACGGCTGGCAAAGTGGGAGGCCACAGCCTGCCATTCCTGTGGCGTGGAAGGGAACTGTGGAGTGAAACAATAAAAAAAAATGAGTCACTTTGCACATAAACATTGCAAGCAGATTAGACAATCAACATCTTGGAACAAGAGCATACTTTAACATTTTAGGCTGGAAAGTATTTGCACAGAAAAGTAGAGGGTCCCCTTCGCAGATTACTCACCCCCCATCAATACCCCCACTTCTGATGGGCCATTGGCAATAACTAGGGTTTGGGGGGGGGGGGGGGGTGGACAGGTAACCCTCTGCACTTCATTGATTGCCAAATGGCTCAAGAATGTGTGCTAGTTTGGCCAGACCCTCTGTACTTAACACTATTGGCAGCCCACAGGAAAGATAAAATAACATTTCAAACCCCCCCAACAAAAAGGAAAGCACATTGTGACATTATGAAATTACCAAGCAAGCTAATAGGAGGGAAAGAACACAAAAAAAGAGGAAATGGAAAGTATGGAGGCAGCCCCTTGCACTACATGCTTTGCTGAATTCATCACTAAAGATGCCCACTATAAAGAGGTAGGTATATAGTGTGTATTGACCTTGGGAAAGCCAGCAGATAGAGGATTGGTACCATCTGACAGAGCAATTGGGGGAGGGGGTTCCTAATGAGTTTGGGGCCCCCCCCCCCCCCCCCCCCCCCCCCCACAAAAAAAAAAAAAATAAAAGGGGCTCTACATGAAGTAAAACACACAGCAAACATTTGTGCATATTTTAGGGGGTGTTTTGGGGAAAACAATACTATGCAGCAGACAAAATACATTGCTTAAGTGACTAGGCCATAGGTGTCTATTGAGCCAGAAGAGCATGCTGGGGAGGTAAGTGAAGGGAAAAATGCATGAAGGAGAAAAGGGGCACAGCATATTAGAGCATATTGCAATCATGGTAATTAGGGAAGGAGGTCAAAAATACAAGACATTAGCAAACAGAGCATACATAGAAGGGAATAGTAAAGGAGAAATGTTACCTTAATATAGTCCTCCTGCAGGACCTGGATGATGGCAGAACAGGTCTCTGGAATAATGATTCCCAGGGCCTGGGGAGAGATACCTGAAGAGAACTTCAAATCCTGAAGGCTTCTCCCTGTCGCCAAGTACCTCAACGTAGCAACAAGCCTCTGCTCCGGAGTGATGGCTTGTCTCATGCAGGTATCCTGCCGGCTGATAAAAGGGGTCAGCAAAGCCAAAAGACGGTGAAACACGGGGTCCGTCATCCGGAGAAAGTTCCTGAAATCATCAGGATTATTCTCCCGGATCTCACGAAGCAAAGGCATGTGCGAGAACTGATCACGCTGAAGCAACCAATTCTTGGTCCACATACTCCTCGTCACTCTGTTCATGGACGGGTCTTGGCTCAAAGCTAAAAGCCCGACACCAGTTCCGCGTACAGCACGAACTCGGCGACGAGTACGTACGGGAAACATCGCTCACAAACGGTCGGCTGGTCAGAACGGACAAACAGAAAGCACCGATAAACAGCAAGGCCTGAAAGAACGAAATGAATACCAGAAACGAGCAGACAATAAGCAGTGCAAATCAAAGCGTCCTATATCAAGATATAGGCCGCAATGACCAACAAATGCGAACTGACTACACGCACTAATAAACAGATACGCACGACAAGCACAAACTGAAGAGCAGTAACGATCTGAGTCAGAAAACTGAGAAGCGCGAATCGTAATTCCCCAAACTTCGACTAACTCGCGATAAACACGGGATCAGCAGAAGGAGCCCAACGGGTGCCTGACGTGGTGCTGAACTTCCCTTTTCTAGTCTCATGGAAGAGGACTTACGTCACGACGTTCTTGCAGACCGGAAATTCCGACAACGTTGTCCGACCGTGTGTACGCAACACCAACAACATCGGACAAAGTACGACGGACAGGATCCGACCGACCTGGTCCTCGGATAATCCGCGCGTGTGTATGGGGCTTAAGTCTTATTTATCTACCTCAAGGTCAATCACCTTGTGCGTGAATTGGTTTTCATGGAGCCTTAATGATAACCTTTTGACTGACCCTGTGTGTTCAGCAAACATTAATTGGGCCATTTGTGAATTTTCAGCTAACCATGCTAATGATACCACTCATCCACTCGTTAAGTGGGAGGCTCTAAAATGCACCCTTCTTGCAACACGGAGCCTGGCTCAAAAAACAATGTTCTTTACTCTCTAAAATTGCATCCCTTGAATCTCTTCATAAAAACACATTTAACGAAAGCCTTTCTCTTCAAACTCTCTGACTCCATGAGAGACCTCCTAACCTGCTCTCTTAATGCACAGAATAGATCCTGCAAAACGCATTATGCTCTTGCCAACAAATGTGGTACACACCTCTCGAGAGTTCTACACCCGAGACCCTCAGAGCTTCCATACCCTTCCTTCTCTACATTTCTAAAAATAAGATTTATAACACTTTAGGTATCATGGAAGAATTTTGACACCATTTTCCTTTTGTACAATCTCCCTTAACCCCACCTCCCCTTTGCACTGGAGAAGCAGCTGAGCCTCTATTCTCTTGTATGCAGGAAACTTCTCTCCCCACATTATATCCTCAAACAGTGGACGTCTTAGATTCACCATTGTCAGAATCTAAATTCCTCACTATCATTAAAGCCCTTAAATCAAATAAATGCCCCAGCCAAGATGGCTTTATTCTTTGTTTCTATAAATCTTTTGCTACCCTTTTATTTCCCATCATGGCCCAAGCATTCAACTGCATTGAATATACATATCTTCCCTCTTCCCTCACCTAACCATTTGTCTGCTAACATTGCTCTTATACCAAAGCCAGGGAAATACCCTGTGATCTTTAGCAACTATATTATTATTATTATTATTATTATACAGGATTTATATAGTGCCAACAGCTTTACAACATTAGGGCAAACAGTACAGTTACAATACAATTTAATACAGGTGGAATCAGACGGCCCTGCTCAATCTAGCTTACAATCTAAAAGGAAAGGAAAAGTGATACAAAAGGTAGTAACTGTGGGTGATGAGCTGATGGAGAAAATAAAATTACAGTTGTTACGTGGAGGCAGGATAGGCTTCTCTGAAGAAAAAAGTTTTCAGGGATCGCCTAACAATGAATAGAGTAGGAGAAAGATAGATTGGGGTAGGAAATTCTAAAGGATGGGAGAGGCTCGGGAGAAGTCCTGGAGGCGAGCATGGGAGGAGATAACAAGGGAACTGGAGAGCATTAGGTCTTGGGTGGAACGAAGAGAACGATTTAGTTGGGATTTTGAGACTAGTTTAGTGATGTAGCTGGAGGCCGAGTTGTGGATGGCTTTGTAAGTTATTGTTGGTATTTTGAACTGAATTTGTTGGGTGAGTGGTAGCCAATGAATGGATTGGCAGAGAGGGGTAGCAGACACTGAGCAGTTTGTAGGGTGGATAAACCTAGCAGCAGAATTCATGACAGACTGAATAAGGGATAGCCTATATAAAAGTAAGCCAATATGGAGGGAGTTGCAGTAGTCGAGGCGAGATAACCAGGGAGTGAATTAGGAGCCCTGTGGTGTCATTGGTTAGGAATGGGCATATTTTAGAGATGGTGTGGAGGTTGAGATGACAAGTTTTAGAAAGTGATTGGATGTGGGGCCGAAAGGAGAGTTTAGAATTCAGGATAACACCTTGAACCCTGGCATGCAGGGGTGGGTTGATAGTTGTGCCATTAATCTTGACAGAGAAGTCAGGGGAAGGGGCACATGGGGAAGGAAATACTATGAGCTCAGGTTTGGACGCATTGAGTTTGAGGAAGTGGTATGACATCCAGCCTAATATGTCTGTTAGTAAATTAGTGATACGTGAGGAGACTGAGGGAGTGAGATGAGGGAAAGAGAGGTAGATTTGGGTGTCATAAGCATAGAAATGATATTGCAGGCCATGGGATGCTATCAGCTGACCCATGGAAGAGGTGTAGATTGAGAATAGGAGAGGTCCAAGAACAGAACCTTGGGGACCCAGGTGGAGAAAGAAAGAGGAGAGGAGGAAGTAGAATTGTAAGTAACACTGAAAGTGTGATGGAATAGGTAGGATGAGAGCCAATGAGCAACACAGTCACAGAGAAAAAAGGAGTAAAGTTTTTTGAGGAGGAGTGGGTGGGCAACCATATCAAAGGCAGCCTGTAAGTACAAAAGTAGTATAGAATAGTGTCCTTTGGTTTTTGCTGTTAGTAAGTAGTTTGTGAGTTTTAGAAGAGCAGTTTCTGAGTGTTGAGGGCAAAATCCACACTGGAGGGGATCAAGAAGGTTATGCTTAATGAGGTGGCCACTCAGTTGGTTGTAGACCAGGTGTTCACGGAGTTTGGAGGAAAAGGTAAGCAAGGATATAGGGCATAGATTGTTAGGATTGGTGGGGACCAAGGAAGGCCTGGGGGTGACTAGTGCATGTTTTACAGAGTTGCGGAAGATGCCAGAAGAGAGTGAGAGATTGAAGATGTCGGTTAGAAAGTGTAGGATAGAGTCAGAGGGCGACCGCAGTATTTAAGAAGGAACTGGGTCCAGACCGGTGGGTTGGTTGGGTGTAAGAAATAGGTTTTTCAACAATGTCTATAGTAGCAGGGTTGAATAAGGGGAGTGTTCATTGTACCCGTGGAGATGAAGTGTTAAGTGTGTGGGGGGGGATCTCTGTAGAGTGGAGATGTCATCACAAATTTAATCAGTCTTATTTTTAAGGGATTGGTGATCTCCTGGGCAGTGAGTGAGTTAGTGAGGGGAGCAGTGGAGGATGCAGTCGAATCGAACATCGGCAGTTCGACCGCTCGTCGAAACCAGAACTCTCAGGACCATTCGCATCAAATTCGTGTGATGATTGGCCAAGCATGCACTGTGACCCCCGCATGCTTGGCCAATCACAGAGCCAGCGGCGAGGAGAGCAATAATTGGCCACAGGCAGGATGCCTGTGGCCAATTATAGCTCAGGGGGTTTAGTAAATGCCCCACACTATATAAGGCCGCCTCGCTGGCGCCCTAATGTAGTGTGTTCTGGTGTTAGAAACAGTGTCAGTGACATTATCTGCTGTGATTCATTTCTGTGTGTGGATTCTGGGGATTAGTGTAGGGAAAGAGGAAAAATAGGCAGGGATAGTTTATTCTTCTCAGTGCTGTTCTCAATCTCTACCAATCCAGCCATCTGCAGGAGTAGTTAGTGTGTGTGCGTGCTGTGTTAGTATAGCACAGCAGTAGCACACTAAACCACCTTACCCTGTATCTGCCCTTCTGGCCTGTTGTCATCTAAGGCAGCCAGCCAGCCATCTGCAGGAGTTAGTGTGTGTGTGTTCTCTGTGACTATAACACACTGTGTTAGTATAGCACAGCAGTAGCACACTAAACCACCTTACCCTGTATCTGCCCTTTTGGTCTGTTGTCATCTAAGGCAGCCAGACAGCCATCTGCAGGAGTTAGTGTGTGTGTGTGTGTGTGTTCTCTGTGACTATAACACACTGTGTTAGTATAGCACAGCAGTAGCACACTAAACCACCTTACCCTGTATCTGCCCTTCTGGCCTGTTGTCATCTAAGGCAGCCAGACAGCCATCTGCAGGAGTTAGTGTGTGTGTTCTCTGTGATTATAACACACTGTGTTAGTATAGCACAGCAGTAGCACACTAAACCACCTTACCCTGTATCTGCCCTTCTGGCCTGTTGTCATCTAAGGCAGCCAGCCAGCCATCTGCAGGAGTTAGTGTGTGTGTGTGTGTGTGTGTGTGTGTGTGTGTGTGTTCTCTGTGACTATAACACACTGTGTTAGTATAGCACAGCAGTAGCACACTAAACCACCTTACCCTGTATCTGCCCTTCTGGCCTGTTGTCATCTAAGGCAGCCAGACAGCCATCTGCAGGAGTTAGTGTGTGTGTTCTCTGTGATTATAACACACTGTGTTAGTATAGCACAGCAGTAGCACACTAAACCACCTTACCCTGTATCTGCCCTTCTGGCCTGTTGTCATCTAAATCAGCCAGCCAGCCATCTGCAGGAGTTAGTGTGTGTGTGTTCTCTGTGACTATAACACACTGTGTTAGTATAGCACAGCAGTAGCACACTAAACCACCTTACCCTGTATCTGCCCTTCTGGCCTGTTGTCATCTAAGGCAGCCAGCCAGCCATCTGCAAGAGTTAGTGTGTGTGTGTTCTCTGTGACTATAACACACTGTGTTAGTATAGCACAGTAGTAGCACACTAAATTACCTTACCCTGTATCTGCCCTTCTTGCCTGTTGTCATCTAAGGCAGCCAGCCATCTGCAGGAGTTAGTGTGTGTGTGTTCTCTGTGACTATAACACACTGTGTTAGTATAGCACAGCAGTAGCACACTAAACCACCTTACCCTGTATCTGCCCTTCTGGCCTGTTGTCATCTAAGGCAGCCAGCCAGCCATCTGCAGGAGTTAGTGTGTGTGTGTTCTCTGTGACTATAACACACTGTGTTAGTATAGCACAGCAGTAGCACACTAAACCACCTTACCCTGTATCTGCCCTTTTGGTCTGTTGTCATCTAAGGCAGCCAGACAGCCATCTGCAGGAGTTAGTGTGTGTGTGTGTGTGTTCTCTGTGACTATAACACACTGTGTTAGTATAGCACAGCAGTAGCACACTAAACCACCTTACCCTGTATCTGCCCTTCTGGCCTGTTGTCATCTAAGGCAGCCAGACAGCCATCTGCAGGAGTTAGTGTGTGTGTTCTCTGTGATTATAACACACTGTGTTAGTATAGCACAGCAGTAGCACACTAAACCACCTTACCCTGTATCTGCCCTTCTGGCCTGTTGTCATCTAAGGCAGCCAGCCAGCCAGCCATCTGCAGGAGTTAGTGTGTGTGTGTGTGTGTGTGTGTGTGTGTGTGTGTGTTCTCTGTGACTATAACACACTGTGTTAGTATAGCACAGCAGTAGCACACTAAACCACCTTACCCTGTATCTGCCCTTCTGGCCTGTTGTCATCTAAGGCAGCCAGACAGCCATCTGCAGGAGTTAGTGTGTGTGTTCTCTGTGATTATAACACACTGTGTTAGTATAGCACAGCAGTAGCACACTAAACCACCTTACCCTGTATCTGCCCTTCTGGCCTGTTGTCATCTAAATCAGCCAGCCAGCCATCTGCAGGAGTTAGTGTGTGTGTGTTCTCTGTGACTATAACACACTGTGTTAGTATAGCACAGCAGTAGCACACTAAACCACCTTACCCTGTATCTGCCCTTCTGGCCTGTTGTCATCTAAGGCAGCCAGCCAGCCATCTGCAAGAGTTAGTGTGTGTGTGTGTTCTCTGTGACTATAACACACTGTGTTAGTATAGCACAGTAGTAGCACACTAAATTACCTTACCCTGTATCTGCCCTTCTTGCCTGTTGTCATCTAAGGCAGCCAGCCATCTGCAGGAGTTAGTGTGTGTGTGTTCTCTGTGACTATAACACACTGTGTTAGTATAGCACAGCAGTAGCACACTAAACCACCTTACCCTGTATCTGCCCTTCTGGCCTGTTGTCATCTAAGGCAGCCAGACAGCCATCTGCAGGAGTTAGTGTGTGTGTTCTCTGTGACTATAACACACTGTGTTAGTATAGCACAGCAGTAGCACACTAAACCACCTTACCCTGTATCTGCCCTTCTGGCCTGTTGTCATCTAAGGCAGCCAGCCAGCCATCTGCAGGAGTTAGTGTGTGTGTGTGTTCTCTGTGACTATAACACACTGTGTTAGTATAGCACAGCAGTAGCACACTAAACCACCTTACCCTGTATCTGCCCTTCTGGCCTGTTGTCATCTAAGGCAGCCAGACAGCCATCTGCAGGAGTTAGTGTGTGTGTTCTCTGTGACTATAACACACTGTGTTAGTATAGCACAGCAGTAGCACACTAAACCACCTTACCCTGTATCTGCCCTTCTGGCCTGTTGTCATCTAAGGCAGCCAGCCATCTGCAGGAGTTAGTGTGTGTTCTCTGTGACTATAACACACTGTGTTAGTATAGCACAGCAGTAGCACACTAAACCACCTTACCCTGTATCTGCCCTTTTGGCCTATTGTCATCTAAGGCAGCCAGCCAGCCATCTGCAGGAGTTAGTGTGTGTGTGTTCTCTGTGACTATAACACACTGTGTTAGTATAGCACAGCAGTAGCACACTAAACCACATTACCCTGTATCTGCCCTTCTGGCCTGTTGTCATCTAAGGCAGCCAGCCATCTGCAGGAGTTAGTGTGTGTGTGTGTGTTTTCTGTGACTATAACACACTGTGTTAGTATAGCACAGCAGTAGCACACTAAACCACCGTACCCTGTATCTGTCCTTTTGGCCTGTTGTCATCTAAGGCAGCCAGCCAGCCATCTGCAGGAGTTAGTGTGTGTGTGTGTGTTCTCTGTGACTATAACACACTGTGTTAGTATAGCACAGCAGTAGCACACTAAACCACCTTACCCTGTATCTGCCCTTCTGGCCTGTTGTCATCTAAGGAAGCCAGACAGCCATCTGCAGGAGTTAGTGTGTGTGTGTTCTCTGTGACTATAACACACTGTGTTAGTAAAGCACAGCAGTAGCACACTAAACCACCTTACCCTGTATCTGCCCTTCTGGCCTGTTGTCATCTAAGGCAGCCTGCCAGCCATCTGCAGGAGTTAGTGTGTGTGTGTGTGTGTTCTCTGTGACTATAACACACTATGTTAGTATAGCACAGCAGTAGCACACTAAACCACCTTACCCTGTATCTGCCCTTCTGGCCTGTTGTCATCTAAGGCAGCCAGCCATCTGCAGGAGTTAGTGTGTGTGTTCTCTGTGACTATAACACACTGTGTTAGTATAGCACAGCAGTAGCACACTAAACCACCTTACCCTGTATCTGCCCTTTTGGCCTGTTGTCATCTAAGGCAGCCAGACAGCCATCTACAGGAGTTAGTGTGTGTGTGTTCTCTGTGACTATAACACACTGTGTTGGTATAGAACAGCAGTAGCACACTAAACCACCTTACCCTGTATCTGCCCTTCTGGCCTGTTGTCATCTAAGGCAGCCAGCCATCTGCAGGAATTAGTGTGTGTGTGTGTTTTCTGTGACTATAACACACTGTGTTAGTATAGCACAGCAGTAGCACACTAAACCACCGTACCCTGTATCTGTCCTTTTGGCCTGTTGTCATCTAAGGCAGCCAGCCAGCCATCTTCAGGAGTTAGTGTGTGTGTGTGTGTGTGTGTGTGTGTGTGTGTTCTCTGTGACTATAACACACTGTGTTAGTATAGCACAGCAGTAGCACACTAAACCACCTTACCCTGTATCTGCCCTTCTGGCCTGTTGTCATCTAAGGCAGCCAGACAGCCATCTGCAGGAGTTAGTGTGTGTTCTCTGTGACTATAACACACTGTGTTAGTAAAGCACAGCAGTAGCACACTAAACCACCTTACCCTGTATCTGCCCTTCTGGCCTGTTGTCATCTAAGGCAGCCTGCCAGCCATCTGCAGGAGTTAGTGTGTGTGTGTGTGTTTTCTGTGACTATAACACACTGTGTTAGTATAGCACAGCAGTAGCACACTAAACCACCGTACCCTGTATCTGTCCTTTTGGCCTGTTGTCATCTAAGGCAGCCAGCCAGCCATCTGCAGGAGTTAGTGTGTGTGTGTGTGTGTGTGTGTGTTCTCTGTGACTATAACACACTGTGTTAGTATAGCACAGCAGTAGCACACTAAACCACCTTACCCTGTATCTGCCCTTCTGGCCTGTTGTCATCTAAGGAAGCCAGACAGCCATCTGCAGGAGTTAGTGTGTGTGTGTTCTCTGTGACTATAACACACTGTGTTAGTAAAGCACAGCAGTAGCAAACTAAACCACCTTACCCTGTATCTGCCCTTCTGGCCTGTTGTCATCTAAGGCAGCCTGCCAGCCATCTGCAGGAGTTAGTGTGTGTGTGTGTGTGTTCTCTGTGACTATAACACACTGTGTTATTATAGCACAGCAGTAGCACACTAAACCACCTTACCCTGTATCTGCCCTTCTGGCCTGTTGTCATCTAAGGCAGCCAGCCATCTGCAGGAGTTAGTGTGTGTGTTCTCTGTGACTATAACACACTGTGTTAGTATAGCACAGCAGTAGCACACTAAACCACCTTACCCTGTATCTGCCCTTTTGGCCTGTTGTCATCTAAGGCAGCCAGACAGCCATCTACAGGAGTTAGTGTGTGTGTGTTCTCTGTGACTATAACACACTGTGTTGGTATAGCACAGCAGTAGCACACTAAACCACCTTACCCTGTATCTGCCCTTCTGGCCTGTTGTCATCTAAGGCAGCCAGCCATCTGCAGGAATTAGTGTGTGTGTGTGTTTTCTGTGACTATAACACACTGTGTTAGTATAGCACAGAAGTAGCACACTAAACCACCGTACCCTGTATCTGTCCTTTTGGCCTGTTGTCATCTAAGGCAGCCAGCCAGCCATCTGCAGGAGTTAGTGTGTGTGTGTGTGTGTGTGTGTGTGTTCTCTGTGACTATAACACACTGTGTTAGTATAGCACAGCAGTAGCACACTAAACCACCTTACCCTGTATCTGCCCTTCTGGCCTGTTGTCATCTAAGGCAGCCAGACAGCCATCTGCAGGAGTTAGTGTGTGTGTGTTCTCTGTGACTATAACACACTGTGTTAGTAAAGCACAGCAGTAGCACACTAAACCACTTTACCCTGTATCTGCCCTTCTGGCCTGTTGTCATCTAAGGCAGCCTGCCAGCCATCTGCAGGAGTTAGTGTGTGTGTGTTCTCTGTGACTATAACACACTGTGTTAGTATAGCACAGCAGTAGCACACTAAACCACCTTACCCTGTATCTGCCCTTCTGGCCTGTTGTCATCTAAGGCAGCCAGCCATCTGCAGGAGTTAGTGTGTGTGTTCTCTGTGACTATAACACACTGTGTTAGTATAGCACAGCAGTAGCACACTAAACCACCTTACCCTGTATCTGCCCTTCTGGCCTGTTGTCATCTAAGGCAGCCAGCCATCTGCAGGAGTTAGTGTGTGTGTGTGTGTTTTCTGTGACTATAACACACTGTGTTAGTATAGCACAGCAGTAGCACACTAAACCACCTTAACCTGTATCTGTCCTTTTGGCCTGTTGTCATCTAAGGCAGCCAGCCAGCCATCTGCAGGAGTTAGTGTGTGTGTGTTCTCTGTGACTATAACACACTGTGTTAGTATAGCACAGCAGTAGCAAACTAAACCACCTTACCCTGTATCTGCCCTTCTGGCCTGTTGTCATCTAAGGCAGCCAGGCAGCCATCTGCAGGAGTTAGTGTGTGTGTTCTCTGTGACTATAACACACTGTGTTAGTATAGCACAGCAGTAGCACACTAAACCACCTTACCCTGTATCTGCCCTTCTGGCCTGTTGTCATCTAAGGCAGCCAGCCAGCCATCTGCAGGAGTTAGTGTGTGTGTTCTCTGTGACTATAACACACTGTGTTAGTATAGCACAGCAGTAGCACACTAAACCACCTTACCCTGTATCTGCCCTTCTGGCCTGTTGTCATCTAAGGCAGCCAGACAGCCATCTGCAGGAGTTAGTGTGTGTGTTCTCTGTGACTATAACACACTGTGTTAGTATAGCACAGCAGTAGCACACTAAACCACCTTACCCTGTATCTGCCCTTCTGGCCTGTTGTCATCTAAGGCAGCCAGCCAGCCATCTGCAGGAGTTAGTGTGTGTGTGTGTTCTCTGTGACTATAACACACTGTGTTAGTATAGCACAGCAGTAGCACACTAAACCACCTTACCCTGTATCTGCCCTTCTGGCCTGTTGTCATCTAAGGCAGCCAGACAGCCATCTGCAGGAGTTAGTGTGTGTGTTCTCTGTGACTATAACACACTGTGTTAGTATAGCACAGCAGTAGCACACTAAACCACCTTACCCTGTATCTGCCCTTCTGGCCTGTTGTCATCTAAGGCAGCCAGCCATCTGCAGGAGTTAGTGTGTGTTCTCTGTGACTATAACACACTGTGTTAGTATAGCACAGCAGTAGCACACTAAACCACCTTACCCTGTATCTGCCCTTTTGGCCTATTGTCATCTAAGGCAGCCAGCCAGCCATCTGCAGGAGTTAGTGTGTGTGTGTTCTCTGTGACTATAACACACTGTGTTAGTATAGCACAGCAGTAGCACACTAAACCACATTACCCTGTATCTGCCCTTCTGGCCTGTTGTCATCTAAGGCAGCCAGCCATCTGCAGGAGTTAGTGTGTGTGTGTGTGTTTTCTGTGACTATAACACACTGTGTTAGTATAGCACAGCAGTAGCACACTAAACCACCGTACCCTGTATCTGTCCTTTTGGCCTGTTGTCATCTAAGGCAGCCAGCCAGCCATCTGCAGGAGTTAGTGTGTGTGTGTGTGTTCTCTGTGACTATAACACACTGTGTTAGTATAGCACAGCAGTAGCACACTAAACCACCTTACCCTGTATCTGCCCTTCTGGCCTGTTGTCATCTAAGGAAGCCAGACAGCCATCTGCAGGAGTTAGTGTGTGTGTGTTCTCTGTGACTATAACACACTGTGTTAGTAAAGCACAGCAGTAGCACACTAAACCACCTTACCCTGTATCTGCCCTTCTGGCCTGTTGTCATCTAAGGCAGCCTGCCAGCCATCTGCAGGAGTTAGTGTGTGTGTGTGTGTGTTCTCTGTGACTATAACACACTATGTTAGTATAGCACAGCAGTAGCACACTAAACCACCTTACCCTGTATCTGCCCTTCTGGCCTGTTGTCATCTAAGGCAGCCAGCCATCTGCAGGAGTTAGTGTGTGTGTTCTCTGTGACTATAACACACTGTGTTAGTATAGCACAGCAGTAGCACACTAAACCACCTTACCCTGTATCTGCCCTTTTGGCCTGTTGTCATCTAAGGCAGCCAGACAGCCATCTACAGGAGTTAGTGTGTGTGTGTTCTCTGTGACTATAACACACTGTGTTGGTATAGCACAGCAGTAGCACACTAAACCACCTTACCCTGTATCTGCCCTTCTGGCCTGTTGTCATCTAAGGCAGCCAGCCATCTGCAGGAATTAGTGTGTGTGTGTGTTTTCTGTGACTATAACACACTGTGTTAGTATAGCACAGCAGTAGCACACTAAACCACCGTACCCTGTATCTGTCCTTTTGGCCTGTTGTCATCTAAGGCAGCCAGCCAGCCATCTTCAGGAGTTAGTGTGTGTGTGTGTGTGTGTGTGTGTGTGTGTTCTCTGTGACTATAACACACTGTGTTAGTATAGCACAGCAGTAGCACACTAAACCACCTTACCCTGTATCTGCCCTTCTGGCCTGTTGTCATCTAAGGCAGCCAGACAGCCATCTGCAGGAGTTAGTGTGTGTTCTCTGTGACTATAACACACTGTGTTAGTAAAGCACAGCAGTAGCACACTAAACCACCTTACCCTGTATCTGCCCTTCTGGCCTGTTGTCATCTAAGGCAGCCTGCCAGCCATCTGCAGGAGTTAGTGTGTGTGTGTGTGTTTTCTGTGACTATAACACACTGTGTTAGTATAGCACAGCAGTAGCACACTAAACCACCGTACCCTGTATCTGTCCTTTTGGCCTGTTGTCATCTAAGGCAGCCAGCCAGCCATCTGCAGGAGTTAGTGTGTGTGTGTGTGTGTGTGTGTGTTCTCTCTGTGACTATAACACACTGTGTTAGTATAGCACAGCAGTAGCACACTAAACCACCTTACCCTGTATCTGCCCTTCTGGCCTGTTGTCATCTAAGGAAGCCAGACAGCCATCTGCAGGAGTTAGTGTGTGTGTGTTCTCTGTGACTATAACACACTGTGTTAGTAAAGCACAGCAGTAGCAAACTAAACCACCTTACCCTGTATCTGCCCTTCTGGCCTGTTGTCATCTAAGGCAGCCTGCCAGCCATCTGCAGGAGTTAGTGTGTGTGTGTGTGTGTTCTCTGTGACTATAACACACTGTGTTATTATAGCACAGCAGTAGCACACTAAACCACCTTACCCTGTATCTGCCCTTCTGGCCTGTTGTCATCTAAGGCAGCCAGCCATCTGCAGGAGTTAGTGTGTGTGTTCTCTGTGACTATAACACACTGTGTTAGTATAGCACAGCAGTAGCACACTAAACCACCTTACCCTGTATCTGCCCTTTTGGCCTGTTGTCATCTAAGGCAGCCAGACAGCCATCTACAGGAGTTAGTGTGTGTGTGTTCTCTGTGACTATAACACACTGTGTTGGTATAGCACAGCAGTAGCACACTAAACCACCTTACCCTGTATCTGCCCTTCTGGCCTGTTGTCATCTAAGGCAGCCAGCCATCTGCAGGAATTAGTGTGTGTGTGTGTTTTCTGTGACTATAACACACTGTGTTAGTATAGCACAGAAGTAGCACACTAAACCACCGTACCCTGTATCTGTCCTTTTGGCCTGTTGTCATCTAAGGCAGCCAGCCAGCCATCTGCAGGAGTTAGTGTGTGTGTGTGTGTGTGTGTGTGTGTTCTCTGTGACTATAACACACTGTGTTAGTATAGCACAGCAGTAGCACACTAAACCACCTTACCCTGTATCTGCCCTTCTGGCCTGTTGTCATCTAAGGCAGCCAGACAGCCATCTGCAGGAGTTAGTGTGTGTGTGTTCTCTGTGACTATAACACACTGTGTTAGTAAAGCACAGCAGTAGCACACTAAACCACTTTACCCTGTATCTGCCCTTCTGGCCTGTTGTCATCTAAGGCAGCCTGCCAGCCATCTGCAGGAGTTAGTGTGTGTGTGTTCTCTGTGACTATAACACACTGTGTTAGTATAGCACAGCAGTAGCACACTAAACCACCTTACCCTGTATCTGCCCTTCTGGCCTGTTGTCATCTAAGGCAGCCAGCCATCTGCAGGAGTTAGTGTGTGTGTTCTCTGTGACTATAACACACTGTGTTAGTATAGCACAGCAGTAGCACACTAAACCACCTTACCCTGTATCTGCCCTTCTGGCCTGTTGTCATCTAAGGCAGCCAGCCATCTGCAGGAGTTAGTGTGTGTGTGTGTGTTTTCTGTGACTATAACACACTGTGTTAGTATAGCACAGCAGTAGCACACTAAACCACCTTAACCTGTATCTGTCCTTTTGGCCTGTTGTCATCTAAGGCAGCCAGCCAGCCATCTGCAGGAGTTAGTGTGTGTGTGTTCTCTGTGACTATAACACACTGTGTTAGTATAGCACAGCAGTAGCAAACTAAACCACCTTACCCTGTATCTGCCCTTCTGGCCTGTTGTCATCTAAGGCAGCCAGGCAGCCATCTGCAGGAGTTAGTGTGTGTGTTCTCTGTGACTATAACACACTGTGTTAGTATAGCACAGCAGTAGCACACTAAACCACCTTACCCTGTATCTGCCCTTCTGGCCTGTTGTCATCTAAGGCAGCCAGCCAGCCATCTGCAGGAGTTAGTGTGTGTGTTCTCTGTGACTATAACACACTGTGTTAGTATAGCACAGCAGTAGCACACTAAACCACCTTACCCTGTATCTGCCCTTCTGGCCTGTTGTCATCTAAGGCAGCCAGACAGCCATCTGCAGGAGTTAGTGTGTGTGTTCTCTGTGACTATAACACACTGTGTTAGTATAGCACAGCAGTAGCACACTAAACCACCTTACCCTGTATCTGCCCTTCTGGCCTGTTGTCATCTAAGGCAGCCAGCCATCTGCAGGAGTTAGTGTGTGTTCTCTGTGACTATAACACACTGTGTTAGTATAGCACAGCAGTAGCACACTAAACCACCTTACCCTGTATCTGCCCTTTTGGCCTATTGTCATCTAAGGCAGCCAGCCAGCCATCTGCAGGAGTTAGTGTGTGTGTGTTCTCTGTGACTATAACACACTGTGTTAGTATAGCACAGCAGTAGCACACTAAACCACATTACCCTGTATCTGCCCTTCTGGCCTGTTGTCATCTAAGGCAGCCAGCCATCTGCAGGAGTTAGTGTGTGTGTGTGTGTTCTCTGTGACTATAACACACTGTGTTAGTATAGCACAGCAGTAGCACACTAAACCACCTTACCCTGTATCTGCCATTCTGGCCTGTTGTCATCTAAGGCAGCAAGACAGCCATCTGCAGGAGTTAGTGTGTGTGTGTTCTCTGTGACTATAACACACTGTGTTAGTAAAGCACAGCAGTAGCACACTAAACCACCTTACCCTGTATCTGCCCTTCTGGCCTGTTGTCATCTAAGGCAGCCTGCCAGCCATCTGCAGGAGTTAGTGTGTGTGTGTTCTCTGTGACTATAACACACTGTGTTAGTATAGCACAGCAGTAGCACACTAAACCACCTTACCCTGTATCTGCCCTTCTGGCTGTTGTCATCTAAGGCAGCCAGCCATCTGCAGGAGTTAGTGTGTGTGTTCTCTGTGACTATAACACACTGTGTTAGTATAGCACAGCAGTAGCACACTAAACCACCTTACCCTGTATCTGCCCTTCTGGCCTGTTGTCATCTAAGGCAGCCAGCCATCTGCAGGAGTTAGTGTGTGTGTGTGTGTGTGTGTGTTCTCTGTGACTATAACACACTGTGTTAGTATAGCACAGCAGTAGCACACTAAACCACCTTACCCTGTATCTGCCCTTCTGGCCTGTTGTCATCTAAGGCAGCCAGACAGCCATCTGCAGGAGTTAGTGTGTGTGTGTGTGTGTGTGTGTTCTCTGTGACTATAACACACTGTGTTAGTATAGCACAGCAGTAGCACATTAAACCACCTTACCCTGTATCTGCCCTTCTGGCCTGTTGTCATCTAAGGCAGCCAGTCATCTGCAGGAGTTAGTGTGTGTGTTCTCTGTGACTATAACACACTGTGTTAGTATAGCACAGCAGTAGCACACTAAACCACCTTACCCTGTATCTGCCCTTCTGGCCTGTTGTCATCTAAGGCAGCCAGCCATCTGCAGGAGTTAGTGTGTGTGTGTGTTTTCTGTGACTATAACACACTGTGTTAGTATAGCACAGCAGTAGCACACTAAAACCACCTTACCCTGTATCTGCCCTTCTGGCCTGTTGTCATCTAAGGCAGCCAGACAGCCATCTGCAGGAGTTAGTGTGTGTGTGTTCTCTGTGACTATAACACACAGTGTTAGTATAGCACAGCAGTAGCACACTAAACCACCTTACCCTATATCTGCCCTTCTGGCCTGTTGTCATCTAAGGCAGCCAGCCAGCCATCTGCAGGAATTAGTGTTTGTGTGTGTGTGTGTTCTCTGTGACTATAACACACTGTGTTAGTATAGCACAGCAGCAGCACTCTAAACCACCTTACCCTGTATCTGCCTTCTGGCCTGTTGTCATCTAAGGCAGACAGCCAGCCAGCCAGCCTGCCATCTGCAGGAGTTAGTGTGTGTGTGTGTGCTCGGTGACTATAACACAGCACACTAAACCACCTTACCCTGTATCTGCCCTTCTGGCCTGTTGTCATCTAAGGCAGCCAGCCAGCCATCTGCAGGAGTTAATGTGTGAGTGTGCTCTGTGACTGTAACACAGCACACTAAACCACCTTACCCTGTATCTGCCCTTCTGGCCTGTTGTCATCTAAGGCAGCCATCTGCAGGAGTTAGTGTGTGTGCTGTGTGACTCCAGCACAATATACACTACCCATTACAATGACTGGAAGACCAACAAGGAGAGGCAGACAGTCACAAGCCAAGAAAACAGGGCAAGCAGGCTCTGTGTCTAGAGACAACAGTGCTGGTCGCGGACGTGGTGCATCGTCATTAGCACGTGGCCATGGGACACGCTTGTCCTTATTTTCGGCAGCTGGACATGTTGAGCCACATCATGCGGAAGGCTTGGTAGAGTGGATGACCAAGCCTTCCTCATCCTCCTCATCCTCTCTCACCCAGGCTCAGGGTACTGGCAAAGCAGCTGCCAACGGATGATGATACCCAGCTAGAGGAAGGCAGTAGCGTGAGCGCAGAGAGAGGGGATGCTCAAGGACAGCAATCTGGCAGTCATGTTCCACCAGCTGCAGCTTACTGCCAGGTTTGCTCCAGTGGTGAAGAGGGAGGGAATGATGAGGTCACTGACTCCAAATGGGTGCCTAAACGGAGAGAGGAAGAGGAGGAGACGGCACATCTCCAATGAGGCAGGATGCCCTCCGGGGGCCAGCTTGAGGCCAGCACACCAACTGAATCACACCGCAGAGTTCCGCCTGTGCAGGGCGCTGCCTCTGCGCATTATTACAAAAGTTCTTTGGTGTGGGCCTTTTTTGAGACGAATGCATCAGATCGCACTGCTGCTATTTGCAACATATGTCTCAAGCGTATCTCGCGTGGCCAAAACATCAGCCGCTTGGGCACCGCAAGCATGACCAGACATATGTTGACCTGCCATGCAACTTGTTGGAAAAGCACACATTAAAGACCCACACCAAAGAACAAAGCGGACCTCTCCTTGCTCCTCATCAGCTGGGATCTCCAACCCCACTATACCTTCAGTCCTCTCTGAAAGCTGCACTGAGAGGAATGAAGGTGTAGAATTAGGTGTGTCACAGCCAAGTTCTTACACCGACATCTGATTGTACCAGGCAAATTTCCCTGCCCCAGCTGCTGGACCGTCAAAAGAAGTTTACTCCCAGCCATCCACATGCCCAGCGGTTGAATGCTAACTTGGCTAAATTGCTAGCACTTTAACTGCTGCCTTTTCAGTTGGTAGACTCGGCCCCCTTCCGTAAATTTGTTCAATGTGCGGTTCCTCAGTGGCAGGTTCCCAAACACCACTTTTTCTCACGGAAGGCGATTCCGGCTCTCTACCGGCATGTGGAAGGCAATGTCTATGCCTCGCTGGACAGGGCGGTCAGCGGTAAGGTGCATATTACCGCTGACTCATGGTCCAGCAGGCATGGACAGGGACATTACCTGTCTTTCACGGCCCATTGGGTCACTCTTTTGGCAGCTGGGAAGAATGCAGGACAAGGTGCAGTAGTGTTGGAGGTTGTTCCGCCACCACGCCTCCAAAATGCTACTACTGGTTGTGACACACCTCTCTCCTCCACCCCCTCCTCTTCTTCTTCCTCCATGGCCTCTTTGAGTGCTCTGTCCTCGGAACCAGCGGTGCTCCGTAGGCGTCCAAGGGGCTACGCAAGTACGCAGGCAAAAAGATGCCATGCTATGCTTGCGCTGGTGTGTTTGGGGGACAGGAGCCACACTGGGGCAGAGGTTCTGTCAGCTCTGCAGGGGCCATGCCAGCTTAAGCCAGGAATGGTGGTTTCTGACAATGGCACCAACCTCCTCTCTGCCCTGCGACAGGGACAGCTGACCCATGTGCCCTGTATGGCTCACGTCCTTAACCTGGTGGTGCAGCGGTTCTTGGGCAGGTACCCAGGCTTACAGGATGTCCTGAGGCAGGCCAGTAAAGTCTGTGTGCATTTCCGCCAATCATATAATGCCAGTGCTCGGCTGGCTGAGCTGCAAAAGGAGTTGAACCTGCCCAAGAACCACCTTATATGTGACATGCCCACCAGGTTGAACTCAACGTTGGCCATGCTGCAGCGACTGCACACGCAGCAGAGGGCCATCAATGTGTACCTGTGCGACTACGGCACCAGGACCGGGTCAGGGGAGCTTGGATTTTTTTCCCCACGCCAGTGGAGTATGATCAGGGATGCATGCACTGTCCTGTCACCATTTGAGGAGGCCACGAGGATGGTGAGCAGTGATAGTGCATGCATCAGTGACACTGTACCTCTTGTCCACCTGTTGGAGCATACGCTGCATGGAATAATGGACAGGGCACTTGAGGCAGAACAGAGGCAGGAAGAGGAGGACTTCCTTGCCTCTCAAGGCCCCCTTTATCCAGACAGTGTTCCTTCTCTCCCACCCATCACACAGGAAGAGGATGAGGAGGAGGATTGTGTCAGCATGGAGGTGGAGCCTGGCACTCAGCATCAGCAGCAGCAGTCTTTTAGGGATGGTTTACAGTCCCAAGAAACCAGTGGACTTGTACGTGGCTGGGAGGAGGTGGCTGCCGATCATGTCGTCCTCAGTGACCCAAAAGACTCCGGACCGAATGCCTCAGCTAACCTACGTTGTATGGCCTCCCTGATCCTGCAAAGCCTGCGGAAGGATCCTCGTATTCTTCGGATCAAGGAGAGGGACCATTACTGGCTGGCCACTCTCCTTGATCCACGATCCAAGGGTAAGGTCGCGGACCTTATCTTGCCGTCGCAGAGGGAGCAGAGGATGAGTCATCTCCGGGAGGCCTTGCAGAAAGGTCTGTGCAACGAGTTCTCAGAGACTGGGAGGTTACAAACTCCTGGTCCTGGACGACAAGTTGCTGAGGCTTCGATCAGTAGCAGAAAGAGCGGTGGGGAAGATGGACGTGTGACCGATGCGTTCAGACAATTTTTTAGTCCGCAGCCCCAAAGGTATGATCGGTTCCAGCAACCATCGCCAGTGTCTGATATACATGGTGAAGGAATACCTAGGGGCAAGGTCAGACTTGGACACCTTTCCCACCGAAAATCCTCTGGCTTACTGGGTCTTGAGGATGGATTACTGGCCAGAGCTTGCACAGTATGCAATTGAGCTACTGGCCTGTCCTGCATCCAGCGTTCTTTCAGAACGCACATTCAGTGCTGCTGGAGGCTTTGTCACCGATTACAGGGTGTGTCTGTCCACCGACTCAGTTGATCGACTGACCATCATAATGATGAATCAGTCTTGGATCACCACCAGCTACCAGGCACCTGAAGCTGATATAACAGAATAATTTATTTTGAAATGTCACATCCCTTCAAGACTGCCTATGCTGATGCTGAGTGACTGTCCTGTTATGTTGACTGACTATCCTCTTCCTCCTCAATGATCCTGGTGATGATAGCTTGGAAGAACATTTTTGTTTCTGGGTGCCACCACCAGTGGCTAAGGCCCAATTTTTCAGCCCCTGTTTAACAGGGGCGTGTAATTACAATTTTCTATGCAATGCTTTGCAACAGGTCTGATTGCTGTGCTCCAAGTACAGTATCTGTGAGGGGTTGCAGTGTTGTGGCACCAGGACCAGTGCCTAAGGCCCAATTTTTCAGCCCCTGCTTAACAGGGGCGTGTAATTACAGTTTTTTATGCAATGCTTTGCAACAGGTCTGATTGCTGTGCTCCAAGTACAGTATCTGTGAAGGGTTGCAGTGTTGTGGCACCAGCACCAGTGCCTAAGCCCCAATTTTTCAGCCCCTGTTTAACAGGGGCGTGTAATTACAATTTTTTATGCAATGCTTTGCAACAGGTCTGATTGCTGTGCTCCAAGTACAGTATCTGTGAGGGGTTGCAGTGTTGTGGCACCAGTGCCTAAGGCACAATTTTTCAGCCCCTGTTTAACAGGGGCGTGTAATTACAAATCTTGATCTAATAATTCACAGTGGGGCCCATTCCTGTGCCCACCAAGAGTAACTGTAAGGGCTTGCAGTGTTCTGGCAACACCGTCCACCACCACCAAAGGCCCAATTTTTCTGCCCCTGTTCAACAGGTGCATGCAATTACAAATCTTGATCTAATAATTCACAGCAGGGCCCATTCCTGTGCCCACCAAGAGTAACTGTGAGGGCTTACAGTGTTGTGGCAACACCGTCCACCACCACCACCAAAGGCCTAATTTTTCTGCCCCTGTTCAACAGGTGCATGCAATTACAAATCTTGATCTAATAATTCACAGCAGAGCCCATTCCTGTGCCACCAAGAGTAACTGTGAGGGCATACAGTGTTGTGGCAACACCGTCCACCACCACCAAAGGCCCAGTTTTTCTGCCCCTGTTCAACAGGTGCATGCAATTTCAAATCTTGATCTAATAATTCACAGCAGGGCCCATTCCTGTGCCCACCAAGAGTAACTGTGAGGGCTTACAGTGTTGTGGCAACACCAACATCTAATGGGGCAAATTTCTGCAGAGTATATACGGCAGGCCCCTACTTTCAAACATCCAACTTAGAAACGTCTCCTACTTGCAAATGGAAGGAGAAAACAGGAAGTGAGAGGAAATCTACCCCTAGGAAGGGAAATTCGATCCTGTTAGATTTAATTTGGGAAAAACGTATCTCCTCTCTACTGATGCTTTATCACCAATCCTTGTTTCAATAAAAAACCCACTTTTCTAAAAACATTTGTCATTGGGACGGAAAGTGAGGTAAAATGTTCTGAACAGGTGCACAGACAGCAAAACAAATGTTACAGGGGTGATAACCCTTCCCTATGTTCTCCAAAAAGCTTAAAAATTGATTTTTTTGGATGGAGCTACACCAAAAATGTACCTGTTCAAAATTACAAACAGATTCTACTTAAGAACAAGCCTACAGTCCCTGTCTTGTTTGCACCGCCTGTATACTGCTGTTCAGAGTATATAGGGTTGTAGGTATAGGGTTTTATTTTGGGTGCGGGGTTCCCCTTAATATCCATACAAGACCCAAAGGGGCTAGTAATGGGTCGGGGTGGGGGGGGGGTGATGGGGGTAGCCATGCCATTTTTCTCAAAGATTTTCATCCATATTGCCAGGACAAGACATGACATTAAAGCCGCAAGCAGTTTTAAATTGCTTCTTTTTTTCCTTTACAAATGTCATTTTTTGCAGGGACAGTTCTAAACACGGGAAACACATGTCACAGGCATACTTTAGACACCCCCCAGGTACCATATTTAAAGGAATATTTCACTTTTTTTTTTTCACTTTATGCATCATTAACCACTTCAGCCCCGGACCAATTGGCAGCCAAAGGACCATTGCAATTCAGCACTGCGTCGCTTTAACTGACAATTGCGCGGTCGTGCGACGTGGCTCCAAAACAAAATTGGCGTCCTTGTTTTCCCACAAATAGAGCTTTCTTTTGGTGGTATTTGATCGCCCCTGCGGTTTTTATTTTTTGCGCTATAAACAAAAAGAGAGCGACAATTTTGAAAACAATGCAATATTTTTTGCTTTTTGCTATAATAAATATCCCCCAAAAATATATAAAAAAAACGTTTTTTTTTTTTCCTCAGTTTAGGCCGATATACGTATTCTTCTACATATTTTTGGTAAAAAAAATTGCAATTAGCGATTATTGATTGGTTTGCGCAAAAGTTATAGCGTTTACAAAATAGGGGATAGTTTTATAGCATTTTTATTAATATTTTTTTTTTTACCAGTAATGGCGGCGATCAGCGATTTTTATTGTGACTGCGACATTATGACGGACACATCGGACATTTTTGACACATTTTTGGGACCATTGTCATTTATACAGCAATCAATGCTATTTAAATTGATTTTAAATGAATAAAAAAAGTAGCGCTAATAATCACAGTGTCTGTGAATAAACTAAATATTTAACCTGTGTAAACAATACTGAAAAATATGTATAAACAGTGCTAAAAAAACAACAACACAATTAATCACCTATATATAGGTGATTAATTGTGTTGTTGTTTTTTTAGCACTGTTTATACATATTTTTCAGTATTGTTTACACAGGTTAAATATTTAGTTTATTCACAGACACTGTGATTATTAGCGCTACTGTTTTTATTCATTTAAAATCACTTTACATTATTTATCTATTTAAGTAGCTGCTTAGTTTATTTTTATACACATAGGTGTTTAATTAATTTTTCTTTGTGCGCAGTGGTGGTGTGGAATAGTAGGAGGGCGAGCGATTTTCATACCAGTTTATTTTGAATGCTATTTAAATGCATTGGTTCCTGTATAAATGACAGTTGTAGTGAAGGGGTTAACCACTAGGGGGAGGGGAGGGGTTATGGGCTGTGACGTTTGTGTTTTTTTTTTACATTAGGGGGCGGGGCTGACGTCTGACGTCATTGATCGGCTTTCCCGATGACAGGGAACAGCCGATCAATGACAGGTAGGAAGCGTGGGGAGAGGTTTGTTTACACATACCTCTCCCCGTTCTTCAGCTCCGTAACCCGATCGCGGGAAAACAGCGGCGATCGGGTCCGCTGGTCTTGCGGCTGGGGTCACTGAGCTCCCGACCGGGTCGCGAGCGCGCCGCTGGCGGCGCGCGCGACCCACAGGCAGGCACATGCACGATCACGTACAGGTACCTGATTTTGCCTGCCCGTGCCATTTTGCCGCAGTATATCTGCGTTAGGCGGTCGGGAAGCGGTTAAAATGACTGCTCCCGAAAAAAAACTTCTGCATATTGGCTGTTATAATTAGCACTTTTGATTTTGAACGTTCGCGTCCATTGTAACTAATAGGGTTCTAACATTTGCGTGAACTTTCGGTCCGTTCGCAGGTTCTGGTGCAAACCCAACCCGGGGGTGTTCGGCTTATCCCTACTACTCAATAATAAAACAAAGTGTCCTAAGAGAAATCATAAAGGGGACATAGATTTCTGGAGGTGCTAGATTATTCTTTAAAGTCTCAGTGATTGCCCTAAAAAAAATATTTTGTAAAGCATATAAAGTTCATATAAAAATATCGGTGCTCAAACGGTGGAAATAGATAAAAGATAGTTTTTACTTTTAATTGTTTCTTTATTTGTTATGCCTTTTATGCATTTACAGGATTCAACGAGTACCAGCCGCCACTTACTGCCCATACCCACAGCTCCAGGTATGGTACTCGTAGAATCCTGTAAAGGCATAAAAGGCATAACAGGTAGGAACCTAAACTGCACCAAAGACTCTCTTCATGGACACATTGAGGTACTCTCTCTATCAGGGCTGCTGTTAGAAATCACGGGGCCCCATACAGACTACCTGACAGCCCCCCCTCCCCGAAAGTGACTGAGTCCCTTTCTCTGCAGCCTCAGCAGCTCAGATGAATGAATATAAAATGCTCTGAGGCTTCCTGCTCATTCACAAACTAGAAAACACAGTTTACTGTACTTCAGTGATGAATAGTGATTGGTACCGGTCGCTCACTGTGTTGATTCGGGAAAGGAATGGGCCAGTAAATTACATATTTACCGCCCCCTCCTCCGCTCTCTATCCTGAAACTTCCCCATGTGTAACTGCAGCAGTTGCCAGTGGGAAAGCAGAGGAGGAAAATGGAAGGAGATGGAAGGACCAAGGACCAATCCCCCTGCAGTGCAGCAGAGGGATAAAGAGGATGAGAAATTGGCAGCACTGCAGGGAGAGGCAGAAGAGTATCAATGTCTGCAGTGTACATCCGGCCCTCCTGCTGAGCAGGTGCATGGGCCCCCCTTTGAACTGATGGTGCATGGGTCCAGTACAGGAGGGCTGGCTTTTGTCCGATCGTCTGTGGCAACTCCGATGCGCAAAATTCTGACGCATGCTCGGAAACAATTTCACGCATGCTGGGAAGCATTGAACTTAATTTTCGCGGCTCGTCGTGTTGTACGTCACTGCGTTCTTGACGGTCGGAAATTGGTGTGACCGTGTGTAGGCAACACAAGCTTGATCGGAATTTCCGATCCTGTGTACGTGGCATTAGGCTCTACTACTTAACATAATGACTGTCAAACTAATTTCTCTAAATGCCAGGGGTCTGAACTGACTTCCAGAAAGAGGCCAAATGCCTGAAGAGAGACGTCTTATTCATATAGGAAACTCATTTTGCAAAAGAGACATCCCCCCTCTTAAATCATAAGAAATTCCCTTGTGTATTAAAGCCAGTCCCCCCCCCAAAAAAAATAATAATAATTATTGCTATAAACTCCTCCATTTCCTTTCAACTTCTATCAGTTGGTGCAGTGGAAGATACTAACGGTCGACACTTAATCTTGGTATGTAAACTTAATAATATTTTGTGTACCTTAGTCAATGTCTATGCACTCAAAGTTAAACAGATCAAATTCATCCAAACATTTTTCAAAAAGGAAACAATGGTCTTCAGGGACTACTACTTATGGGAGGGAACTTTAACTCCATTGGAGACCCTAGAATTGACTCTACAGCTGCCAATAGGAAAGACACATGATCTGTTTGACATTTGGCATTGTCAACATGGTTCGGAGCATGATTACACATACCATTCAGTTTTGCACTGCTCAGTCTCTAGGTTTGACGTGTTCTTAAGTGGACCTTACAGCACATCATTATCTATAATTGAATTGATCACATGGTCTGACCATGCATCTGTGATAATATCTCAGAATCTAATAACTCCACACCACCAGCCCTTTGGAGACATAATACATATCTCTTGATCCTGTAATCTGGGATCAAAGGCTCTTGCCCAGCCAGGTGCAAGAAGCTGTGAAACAGCTATATTTATTTACAACCCGATGGTAGCAGTATCAAAACGGCTCCAATATTGGCATGGGAAAAAGATCTAGGCACCATTTTCAGCTATTTGGGATTTAAACAAGCTAGAGGCATCAAGGTGTGCCAATCACTGGGATAACTTCCTAAAAATGATAAACAGAAGCTATATTGTCCCCCTTAAACTAGCAAAAATCTTCCCCGATTCCAAGGCTAAATGTTGGAGAGGATGCAGAGACACAGGGACTTTATTCCATGTATTTTGGAAGTGCAGATGCCTTTGCAGCTTCTGGAATGGAATCGTAAAGGTCACCGGCTTCTTCATCTCCCCAACACCGGAGATGGCTCTTCTTCTTCAAAAATTAGACTAAATTCCTAAACAATTCCACTTTCTAATTGTCAAAATTCTTACTGCAGCCCGTATGACTATAGCATCTCTCTGGAAAACTAATATAGCCCCTAATATGTCAGAAACAATCAAAAAAGTGCAAAATTCTGCCCAATATGAACGGACACTAGCATATAGTATGGACACTATACAAAAGTTTTACAATAATTGGAACTGTTGGCTTTACGAATTCCCGATAAAAGATATATAATTTGATGGTCATACAGGATCTGGTCTCTTGAAGCCATTTAATCGTGGTTTAATCTTGGTATAATATGGTGCCTATGTTCTGTTTTGTTATGTTTGTTTTTTTTTTCCCCCTTTACTTATGTAACCCTTACGTCTTACAAAAGAACAATCCCCCAATTAGGAAAAGTTATAATGATAACCTTTCTGTTTGTGTCTTGATTGCTTAAGTTGCTAAGAAACAGTCTTTAACCTAGAGCAATATTGTATACTATACACGATGATTTAATGACTGAATCATTGTAATCTGCAATACTGTTCAATAAAAACTAATTGAAAAAAAAAACAGTGATATGTATTTGTTTCTGGATTATCAGTGATCTGAGTGCAAGGTATGACAAAGATGCAGTATCTGTAGTATCTGTATTAACCACTACAATACCGGGCACTTTCGCCCCCTTCCTTCCCAGACCAATTTTCGGCTTTCAGCGCTCTTGCACTTTCAATGAGAATTGCACGCCATGCTACACTGTACCCACATGAAATTTTTATCATTTTGTTCCTACAAATAGAGCTTTCTTTTGGTGGTATGGTCACGACTCCATTTTTTATTTTTTTTGCAAAAATCTAGCGAAATCTAGCGAAAAAAGAGCAGAAATTTGGAAAAAACACAATATTTTCTTTTTTCTATTTTAAAAGAAATCCAATAAAATCTAATTTTGTCATAAATTTCAGCCAAAATGTATTTTGCTACATGTCTTTGGTAAAAAAAAAAAATTCTGTTAGGTGTACAATAATTGGTTTGTGTGATCACGAACATATTTACGCAGAAGATCATGTTCTTTTACCGAGAAAAGGTGTGCCATACCTCTAGCCTCTGCATTGCATACTTTTTCTCCTTGCAGGTGTTCCATGATGTACTCACAAATCTCAACCTCACTTGAACCTGTGGCATGAGGAACTACTTTACCTTATTTTTCCTGCATCAAGGTAGCCAGTGAGCGCAGATGGCTGCCAGGCAATGGGGTGGATTTACTAAAACTGGTGCACTCAGAATCTAGGGCAGCTTTGCATAGTAGCCAAACAGCTTCTAACTTCAGATTGTTCAATGAACAATGAAACTTGGAAGCTTGGCTTCTATGCAAAGCTGCATCAGATTTTGAATGCTCCAGTTTTAGTAAATAACCCCCAATGTGTGCAATAGCTTCTGAATGTGCCACTGCAGCTTCTTTATCGATGTTGGATAAGCCATTTGTGTTCTGTGCAGCCTCCCTGATGTCTGTCACTTTACTGTAATAGCCGGTTCCATTCTCTGTGACCTGTGGCACTGTGACCAATCCCAGACTGAGCCCCCAAATGTTACAGGATTCTCAGTGATCTGAGTGCAAGGTATGGTAAAGATGCAGCCTGCAGTATCTGTATCAAAGAGGAGACACAAAACACTGTTGCTCACTTGCATTCCAAGTTTAATGTGAACTTGTTGGTTTCAGTCCTGATGTCACACTACAAATCATTAGAGCTCCCTCTAGCTGCAGCCTAATAATAGCATTATTGGCAGGTTTATTTATGAACTTGCTACATAATACTGCTGGAATGGCAGCAGTGTGATCCAGAAGCCTGATGTCAATGGCTCCCACCCTACAGGATGCAGAGAGTCGTGTGAACCTCACAGCACCTGCCAGGAAGGAGATAGGAACCACTGTAGTTAGTGTGGTCCTAGAACTCCTTCAATGGGGAAAGCAGGGTGTACTGGGGGACTGAGGGAAATATTTATGACTTTGCTTATGCTTGGAGTAACCCCTGTGGCTGTGGGCAGATGAGTGGGGAGCTGTGGAAGAAGGAGACCCAGAATCATCAGTGCCAATGGCTGAGCAGTGGGGGGAGCAGTGGAAGGTGGAGACAAGGGATGAGCCGAACACCCCCGGGTTCGGTTCGCACCAGAACCTGCGAACGGACCGAAAGTTTGCACGAACGTTAGAATACTATTAGTTACAATGGACGCGAACGTTCAAAATCTAAAGTACTAATTATAACAGCCAATATGCATGTTAAGCCCCATACACACGGTCGGATTTTCACATGGATTCTGTCCGATCGGACAATGTTGTCGAAAAATCCGACCGTGTGTATACACCATCGGACAGTGTACGTCGTATTGTCCGACGGACAAAGTCCTATCTCCTGCTGGATAGATTTTTGGACAACAAGGTCCGATCACACCAAATCCGATCGTGTGTATGGTAGTCCGACAGACAAAGTGCTACGCATGCTCAGAAGAAATTCTGTGACGGAAGCGCTCGGTCAGGTAAAACTACCTTTCCTAATCGACACAGCACATTCGTCACGCTGCAATGTTAAAATGTCTTTAATGCAGCGCATTCTCTTTTTCTTTACAATGCAAGAAGAATGACATGTTTTAGCTGCTCCTATTCACCCGCACTTCTCACAAACTTAGTTCTTTATTAGTTTTCAGGATTTCTACACTACATGTTTATTTGTACTCAGATCGTAAAAGAATCTTTGTTTTTTTTTTTGGATGCTTTGTCATTTTTTTTTTTTTGTTGGAAGACATATTTTAAGGAGCTTTTATTTTTTTTGGAGGGGGGTTGTGTCTCAACTTAGCAAAACAACTTTATTAACATTTGTATTTGTTGCTTAAATTTACTAGGAGTTTGTTGGTTGT
This sequence comes from Lithobates sylvaticus, assembly GCA_028564925.1. Classification (NCBI taxonomy): domain Eukaryota; kingdom Metazoa; phylum Chordata; class Amphibia; order Anura; family Ranidae; genus Lithobates; species Lithobates sylvaticus. Next base: position 156,990,303 of record CM053035.1, on the reverse strand, counting down.
TGGTGCCCCTTGTTAATTATACTTTATGATTAGTGAAATGTACCTGCCTACTCACAAATAAACTGTCATTGTAGAAAAGTAAAACACATAGGCAATGATTATTTCAAATCAAAAAGACCTTTATTTAGGTGTCAGCAACAAACCAAAGAGGAACGCAGCGATGAAGAAACTTGGGGAATTTGCAAAGCCTTGGCCCCCCACGGCAACCATCATTTTTGAAGCGTCGAAAATTGGGGGCCTGAGGAGTACCTATATAAATAATAAGGGAGTGCAATCTGGTCCTGAAGTCCAAAACATCCGGAACTGCAGCAGATGCCATCTAGGTCCCCAGGCTCTGGTCCTACGAGAGGCTCCATCTTCTCTCAGACCAGACTGAATCCAGGTCATCACTCTCAGGTCTTCCTTGTACGCTTCCTTCCACGCCGTGGTGCTGGTGCTGGTGGGGTGGCAGAAGGAGGAGGAGGAGGCGGAGCAAGGTCACTATGGCAAACATGTGTGAGTGGGGTAATCCCCCCAGCCATCCCCTCATTTAGGACTTTTAGGATGACATCCTCACACATGCTGCGTTGCCCCGCCTCCATACCCGACATTTTATTGGCAACCAAGGAGCCAAAGGCCTCCTCGTAGGTGGGTGTGGCATATAGGGAGGCTGAAGCATCTCGGATCAGCTGGAGCGCTGACTCTCCCACCTCCCCCATCCTTCTCGCCCTTCTGTAGGGAAGGCGGAGGGGAGGGACTTGGGAGACAGTCAGGCTCCTACGCCTACCCCCCTGTTGGCTGCCACTACCCACCTCTTGGCTGCCACTAACCCCTGCCTCCTCCTGACTGCCACATTCCACAGCCACCTCCTGGCTGAGGTCTTCCTGTGTATGAAAAAGGGACATAGTTTCAGTTATTTGTTCATCAAAAACACACAATTTTCATCTAGTGACTGTTGCAAAATGTTTGAAAATAGAAAACCATACAATTCTCAGCCCAGCAGTTTAGATTCTGGCCCCAAATGTCTACAACACTACTGTCTGTTGATATGTCAAACACGTTAGGAACTAAGCAATTGGGGATCCTGAATTAAGTGAACATCATTCATTATTCCCAAAAATGGTAACAAAACTACTATACCTGGCTCAAGCTGGGCTCCTCCACATCTTCCAGACTGGAAGGCCCAGGTTGGTCCTCGGAAGCCTCATCAGGGGTGGCGTACGCGGAAGGACGCGTGCAAGGAAGAGTCGAGAGTGACTTCCTGACATTAGCCTGGTCTTTGAGAAAATGGAGCCTGTCATAGTACCAGAGTGTGGGGGCATAGACATCATCTGCTGCAGCTCCAGATGCTTGGGACTTCCGGACCTTATTGCGCTCCCGGAAATAGGTAGTCCTCAGGTTAGCAATTTTTACTCTTAACTTCGCCACGGTTGCCGTGGGGAACGTTGGCTTTACAAATGCCACAAGTTTCTGCATGGCTGCGTACCTCTTTGGTCTGTTGCTATAGTCGCGGTGTTTTGCCTGCCATAATAGGGGCATTTGCCTATATTTATCAATGAAGAGGGGGAGAAAACTCGCATGGTTGAAGCCGTCCATAATCTCTGCAAGACACAACACCACACAAAACACTATAAATAATGTCAGTCAAAAGTCTCCTAATCTTCTCCATAAAGAAGCCTCAAGGTCTAATCAGTCTAGGCTAGTTATGTACCAACCTCAAATTGTACCTTCGTTATAGCGATCGTCTCGTGCGTGAGCTTTCTCTCCCCTTGTCTCACAGATCGTGGCTACGACACAGGCGTGTGACGTTTTATATACAGTGCGCATGCGTCAAACTCCGCCCGCCCCTGACGATCTTTCTCGTCTATTCCCCACCCCTTCTCTTTACGGCGCAGTGGGGAGAGCACATGGCGGGGACACAGCAGGTGCGCCCCAAATATCCCACCAACGAGGAGGAGGACGAGGAAAGGCCGAAGGCAGAAACGTCCCGATCCCGGAGCCCGAAATTCAAGGCCTCCAATATGTCATTTGGAGAAATGTTGGAGATGGTGGACATATTAAAGAGGAGCGACTATGATGGGAAGTATGGGCCTTACCTCAACCCCAATGTCCGCAAGGCCAAGATCATGTCTAAAGTTGTGAGGAGGCTGTACAATCATTTTGGGGTACAACGATCCAAGGAGCAACTGAGGAAACGCTGGTCAGACCTGAAACTGAGGGAGGCCGATCAGTACAGAAAGATCAAGCGAGTTCTTCAAAAAAGTAAGTAGTTGTGTTTTGTGTTTGATTTCTTGCTTGCATACTGCTCCATGTGTTTTTCTTTTTCCAAAGTTGTACATTCCAAAATGGCCACTTTCAGGTTCTTCTGTGCATTCAATCGTACTCAACCTCGATCTTTCTGCCACTGTCATGTTCGTGTGTGTCCATTTGATCGTACTCAACCTTGATCGTTCGGACACTTATAATACAAGGTTTGTTGTTTTTTTTGGAGAAAGGAAGTTTGTTCTCATTAGAAATGTCATCAAGAATGTAAAGCCAATTTATTTGATGTAAAGGAGAGGTCACCCAGTAGCTGATTACCCATATGGACTCTAGAGCACTAGTGCTGGGACACCCAAACCCACTTTTTATTATGCTTTTCTACACATGTGCTCCAGTGGATACTAGAGGGGGGTCTCCATCAAAAAAAATTCTACCAAAAAGCTAATCAGTTTTGCACCTTTAAAAAGTGACTCCATTCATGTTGTTGTCATTTGTAACTGGCCCAACAAAAATATTGTCCCTCACTTTCAAGCAATGTTTGACATTTCCTATTTCTGCCATCAATAGATTGTGTTGCTAAATCTTCCTTTTGTACCTTCTCATAGGGGAGGGAAAACACGTGACGTCAGAGGAAACCACCAAACCAACACCTCCCAAAGAAGGGGAAAGACCAGAAGCAGAGGAGGAGGAGGAGGAAGGAGAGATCATAGAAATTGGAGAACTTGTCACCACAACAGGTGAGTGTGGGAGAACACAGCTACTGGTAAGCTAATCAATGTATGCCTGCCTCATTTCCAAGACATTTTTTTGTTTTTTGTTTGTTTTTAGGTGACGTGGATGTTGTGGAAGAAGAATCGCACTTTACCACAGAGAGTGCCCACGTACTCATCGGGGAGATAATGGTCTGCAATAGAGATCTAGATGACATAAAGCAAAACATCAATGATGTTCAACAAAAATTGAAGAACATCATTGATGTTTTAGGAAAAATCTGAAAACGCACCAAGTAATTCACACACATTTGTGGCTGCTTCTGAACACATTTGCAACTTAAGAACTGTGTGAAATTTAGAACATGCACACATTGTGTCCACATGTGCTAGCTCCCATCATGGTGGATGAATGCCAACGTTTTTTTGGGGGTGCAACCACTTTACGAACTACTAAAGTGGTTGTGGTGAAGGGGTTGCACCCCCAAAAAACGTCCATTCATCCCCATGATGGAAAATGGCACTTTTGAAGATTCTAGGCATGTGTTTTACCATCTAATGACCATTTTCATAACCAAATTGTGTGCATGTTCTAAAATTCCAGTTTCCAGGGGTGACCCCCCATGTGATGAAGGCAAGATCAAACACACTTTGAACATATAGTCATGTCTGATCTTGGCTTCACTTTAGAAAGTTGATCTTTCCGAGTTCCTAGGTTCTGTTTTGCTCCATGCCTGCTTTTACCAAATGCGGAATGTTTGTAAACAATGTTGTAAATAACCCAGATCTTGTCAGTTTTGGCAAGAAGTTTGTAAACGCACTTTTGAATGTGTTGCAAGTAAACTTTTTTACATTTCTAAATGTGTGGCTTCCTTATTTAAATACAAACAAGCATTATGTATGTCAAATGTAAAGGATTTGGGGGGCAATGGGTGTTATTTACTAAAGGCAAGTCCAGTTTGCACTGCAAGTTTCTTTTCCAGGGCACTTTTGCACTGCACTTGTAGAGCATAGTAGATTTGACTTATGTAAATGACACCCACAGTGATTTGTTTGAAAACACGTAGCACACCATTTTTGTGAATACACACATTTCTGTCATGGTGATGAAAAGGTGTATTTTGTGTGTGAGTTCTGCACTACAAACCTTCTCTAGACCAAAGATTAGGTATCAAACACACAACATGAGAATAATCTTTTTGGGAAGAAGAGACTGTTACCTCCTTTTGCCCTGAAAGTGCATTCCCACTGTCGAAGCCAAACGGAAAAAAAATCACGGTCAAATAAGCAATAATACGGAAATGACAAGAAATCATAGGTTGGTTGAAAAAATAAATTTATTTAAAAATGCCTCTTACACATCGTCAGGCAGAGCAATGGCCCCCCTACCCACAAAGTAGTCCATATATTGCTCGCGGACCACACAGGCATTTAGTGGGGGCAAGCCTGGACGTGCCGCTTGAAGGGCTGTGAGGTCAGCATTTGGAGGGCCCTCCACATCTGGGCCAACGGGCACCACATAGTTCCTGTTGTGTCGTTTTAAAAAGTTGTGCAATATGCAACAGGCAAGAACTATGTGGTTCAGTTTGTATTCCGCCAAGTTAATCGCCGTCAAGAACAGGCGGAAGCGGCTGGCCAGGATGCCAAAGGTGTTCTCCACAACTCTTCGGGCTCTGGACAGCCTGTAGTTGAAGACCCTCTGGTCTGGGGTGAGGGTCCTCATCGGGAAGGGCCTCATCAGATGGGGAGTCAACGCAAACGCTTCATCTGCGACAAAGACGAAGGGGAGTCCTTCAGCATTCTCCTCTGGAGGTGGCAAGCACAGACTGCCACTTTGGAGATGCCAGTAGAACTCCGTGTGCGCAATGGCACCACCATCCGAGATCTGGCCGTTCATCCCCACGTCCACATACATAAACTCGTATGCAGTGATGTAAGTAACTGAGTTAAAATAAACTGAGTTACCTAACGCAGTTACTTTAGAGGGTAACGAGTAATCTAACTGATTACTTTTCCCCTCATGGTAACTAACTGATTAAGTTCCCCCGCCGAATAAGGACCCCCTGTACTGTGCAGGCGCAGCGCTTGCGCAGTACGAAGGACTACGGAGCTTCCGAAAATTGCAGAACCTAAACAGCTCTGAGTGAACTCTACACCGCGCAGGCGCAGTTAACATGTAATTGTACGAGGCGATGCCGCACGCTCCCGATGCTCGTGCTACTCTGCAAGGGGCGTCTATTGTGTAAGTAAGGGGCGGGTCTAGTATTACTGTAACCAAGGGGTGCATTTATTATTATTGTTATATATCGAGCTCTGCCCATTAATTTAACATTCGCCCTCTTCTGTAGCCATCCGCCCCTTACACGATATAATAATAATAGACCCACCCCTTGCTTACACGCTATAACAGATCTGCCCCTTGGTTAGAGTAATAATAGAGCAGCCCCTTGTGGTTACACGATATATAACAATAATAATAAATGCGCCCCTTGGTTACAGTAATACTAGACCTGCCCCTTAGTTACACGTATAGAATATTTAAAAAAAAAGTCAGTTACTTTGCTGCGTAACTAATTACTTTTCCAATGTAGTAACTGAGTTACTAACGCAATTACTTTTTGGGAGAAGTAATTTGTAACCTAACTAATTACTTTTTTAAAGTAAGATGACCAACACTGCTCGTATGTTGCCGACACCACCGCCAACATCACTACACTATTAAACCCCTTGTAATTATAATAGTAGGACCCCGAGTTGGGCGGTGGGACGATGCGGACGTGTTTCCCATCAATTGCCCCTCCGCAGTTAGGAAAGTCCCAACGGCTGGCAAAGTGGGAGGCCACAGTCTGCCATTCCTGTGGCATGGAAGGGAACTGTGGAGTGAAACAAGAAAAAAAAATTAGTCACTTTGCACATAAACATTGCAAGCAGATTAGACAATCAACATCTTGGAACAAGAGCATACTTTAAAATTTGAGGCTGGAAAGTATTTGCACAGAAAAGTAGAGGGTCCCCTTCGCAGATTACTCACCCCCCATCAATCCCCCCACTTCTGATGGGCCATTAGCAATAACTAGGGTTTTGGGGGGGGGGGTGTTGGACAGGTAACCCTCTGCACTTCATTGATTGCCAAATAGCTCAATAATGTGTGCTAGTTTGGCCAGACCCTCCTTACTTAACACTATTGGCAGCCCCCAGGAAAGATAAAATAACATTTCAACCCCCCCCCCCCCCAAAAAGGAACGCACATTTGGACATTCTGAAATTACCAAGCAAGCTAATAGGAGGGAAAGAACACCAAAAAAGAGGAAATGTAAAGTATGGAGACAGCCCCTTGCACTACATGCTTTGCTGAATTTATCCCTAAAGATGCCCACTATAAAGAGGTAAGTATATAGTGTGTATTGACCTTGGGAAAGCCAGCAGATAGAGGATTGGTACCATCTGACAGAGCAGTTGGGGGAGGGGGTTCCTAATGAGTTTGCCCCCCCCCCCCCACAAAAATAAAAAAAAAGGGGGCTCTACATGAAGTAAACCACACAGCAAACATTTGTGCATATTTTAGGGGGTGTTTGGGGGCAAACAATACTATGCAGCAGACAAAATACATTGCTTAAGTGACTAGGCCATAGGTGTCTATTGGGCCAGAAGAGCATGCTGGGGAGGTAAGTGAAGGGAAAAATGCATGAAGGAGAAAAGGGGCACAGCATATTAGAACATATTGCAATCATGGTAATTCTGGAAGGAGGACAAAAATAAAAGTCATTAGCAAACAGAGCATACATAGAATGGAATAGTAAAGGAGAAATGTTACCTTAATATAGTCCTCCTGCAGGACCTCGATGATGGCAGAACAGGTTTCTGGAATAATGATTCCCAGGGCCTGGGGAGAGATACCTGAAGAGAACTTCAAATCCTGAAGACTTCTCCCTGTTGCCAAGTACCTCAACGTAGCAACAAGCCTCTGCTCCGGAGTGATGGCTTGTCTCATGCAGGTATCCTGCCGGCTGATAAAAGGGGTCAGCAAAGCCAAAAGACGGTGAAAAACGGGGTCCGTCATCCGGAGAAAGTTCCTGAAATCATCAGGATTATTCTCCCGGATCTCACGAAGCAAAGGCATGTGCGAGAACTGATCACGCTGAAGCAACCTATTCTTGGTCCACATACTCCTCGTCACTCTGTTCATGGACGGGTCTTGGCTCAAAGCTAAAAGCCAGACACCAATTCCGCGTACAACACGAACTCGGCGACGAGTACGCACGGGAAACATCGCTCACAAGCTCACAAAAGGTCGGCTGGTCAGAACGGACAAACAGAAAGCACCGATAAACAGCAAGGCCTGAAAGAACGAAATGAATACCAGAAACGAACAGACAATAAGCAGTGCAAATCAAAGCGTCCTATATCAAGATATAGGCCGCAATGACCAACAAATGTGAACTGACTACACGCACTAATAAACAGATACGCACGACAAGCACAAACTGAAGAGCAGTAACGATCTGAGTCAGAAAACTGAGAAGCGCGAATCTTAAGTCCCCAAACTTCGACTAACTCGCGATAAACACGGGATCAGCAGAAAGAGCCCAACGGGTGCCTGACGTGGTGCTGAACTTCCCTTTTCTAGTCTTGTGGAAGACGACTTACGTCACGACATTCTTGCAGACCGGAAATTCCGACAACGTTGTCCGACCGTGTGTACGCAACAACAACATCGGACAAAGTACGACGGACAGGATCCGACCGACATGGTCCTCGGATAATCCGCGTGTGTGTATGGGGCTTTATTGTTATAAAAGAGGTTTGGGGACCCGGGTCCTCCCCCAGGGGACATGTATCAATGCAAAAAGAAGTTTTAAAAAACTGAAGTTTTTTCTGGAGCAGTGATTTTAATGATGCATAAAGTGAAAAAAAAATGAAATATTCCTTTAAATATGGTACCTGGGGGGTGTCTAAAGTATGCCTGTGAAGTGACATGTGTTTCCTGTGTTTAGAACTGTTCCTGCACAAAATGACATTTGTAAAGGAAAAAAAAGAAGCCATTTAAAACTGCTTGCGGCTTTAATGTCATGTCTTATCCAGACAATATGGATGAAAATCTTTGAGAAAAATGGCATGGCTACCCCATCCCCCCCCCCTACCCCAGCCTTTTACCAGCCCCTTTGGGTCTTGTATGGATATTAAGGGGAACCCTGCACACAAAATAAAACCCTATACCTAAAACCCTACATACTCTGAACCGCAGTATACAGGCGGTGCAAACAAGACAGGGACTGTAGGTATATACTGTATGTATGTATGTATGTATGGACTGTTGGTGTATACTGTGCTGTGCTGGAGGCACACAAAACACACTAACTCCTGCAGATGGCTGTCTTAGGTGACAACAGGGCAGATACAGTGTAAGGTGGTTTAGTGTGCTCTGCGAGTTCTGCCCTCGACGAGCAGACGAACGGCCGAAGTTCGATTTGAACATGGGTTCGAATCCAACACCGGGCCCATCCCTAGTGGAGACCCAGCACCATCAGTGCCTGTGGCATTGGGCAGATGAGTGGGGAGCAGTGGACGGAGGAGACCCAGCACCATCAGTGCCAGTGGCTCTAAATAAATGAATAGCACTGTCATGTCTTAGCAACTCAGAAAGGACTAGGGCCCAGTCTGTATGGTGGGCGCTTTCACCACCTTACCCAGGAATCATAAGCCTTGCCACAGAATTCTAAGAAAAGAGGAATGACAGGAGGAGATGACAGCTCTGTGGACAGAAGGGGGAGAAGCCAAGCTGCTTGACCTTTTTCTAGCAGCTCCCTGACCTTGGAGACAGGAAACTCTGTAACCATTATGACACACAGAGGATGGGCATAAACTTTTCTGAAGTTGCAGTTCCTCTGGTCAGTGATGATTTACCTCAATGTAGACTTTTTATTAACATTCAGACCCAGCCCCCTCATCTTGTGCCTAAGTTGCCAATACCCTTAGAGCTACTTTAAATTGTTGCATATGTCCACGCCCAATTACTGAGTACAACTCATTCAAGGCTCCTTTTCCCTATGGGCTCACAGGGCCTTCATAACCATAAAGCAGTGACACAAATCAAAACTGGCATAGTTTCAGGAAAAGCAATAAAAACAAGTGCAGTCCCTTATATAGCATAGGTTCTGTTGTTCGGCGTTCAAATTTTATGGTGCAAGTGCAATCCCCTTAATAGGGTCTCCAAGACCCGGCATATGAATAGGGAATATAAACTTCTGCTTGCCGTGATGTTTGATGTTTTTCTTTCGGGCACCTTTTCCACTTCCCTGAAATAGAGAGTACTTACAAAGTTACGTTAAAAAGATAGAAAGATTTATACATGGATTATTTTATATTTTAATTGTTTTTTACGAGAAATATTCATTAAATCGTTTTTTCCTCAATTTATGACAGATGGAGATTGACATTCAACATCCTTACACAAATATGCAAATTCCTCATATTAAATGTGCAGAGCATTAAGGGGAAAAAAATATATGAGTATGAAGGAAGTAAAAGCATTTTTAACATACCAAACACTCCCATCACCCTCACAAAAAAAAAAAAAACGAGAAAGAAAAAAAATTCCGTAAATTGCTTACATACACACAGCAGATAACAATAAATATTAACATGAATTAATTGCAAATTAAATTAAAATACCAGATAATCATTTCTTCTACCTGATACACAAGACATCTAAAGTGAAGGGTGTACCTGTATTCTCTAGACAATATTGTAGAACACAAAGATAGGCATTTTGGAGGTGATGCATTTGTGATTTTATTGTTTGTTTTTTTAATGTTTTTTTCCCTCTCTCTCTCATTACCCCCCCTTTTTTTTTCATTCTTGTACACTTATACTCAACCTGACAGTCTTTGAAAAATGTTGTTTCCCACTACAGTGTTTGTAAAATTGAGTACATTGGAGCTCTCTTCCCTGCATGTAACACTAATGCCCCGTACACATGATCGGATTTTCCGACAACAAAACCGTGGATTTTTGTTTGAAGGATGTTGGCTCCAAATTGTCTTGCATACACACGGTCACACAAATGTTGGCCAACAATTACGAAAGTGGGAACGTAGCGACATACAAGACGTATGTGATATCTCCATTACGAACGCTAGTTTTACAAGACCGAGCGCTTCCGGCTCGTACTTGATTCCGAGCATGTGTGAACTTTTGTGCGACGGACTTGTGTACACACGATCGCAAAGTCCGACAACAAAGTTTTGTTAGTGGAAAATTTGAGAACCTGCTAGCCAACATTGGTTGGCGGAAAGTCCGACAACAAATGTTCGATGGAGCATACACACGGTCGGATTTTCAGCCAACAAGCTCACATCCAACATTTGTTGTCGGAAAATCCGATCGTGTGTACGGGGCATTACACTGCCTGTAATGTTTAATTATCTCTAACATGCTTAACCAACCTTCATACAAGATCTTGTATTGTTACCCTAGCTTTCATTATTCATGTGTACAAGATCTGTCTCAATTGAACTTTCTGTGATGTTTCTTTCATATATATAAGCAGTATTATTTTTGTTATATTTCACTGTAAACACTATTTTTTGGAAAAATTTAAATAAAGAATGTTTAAAAAAAATTACCATGTATATTTGACTATAGATTATTGCTCTTATTATAGGGTGTTGCCTTAAACTTGTTAAAGTTGTTGCACCTTCAAACAAACGAACCCTGTCACGTTTGCTAAAATGAAGACTATAGATGCCAACCATGCACATCTCCATAACAAGCATATTTACCAAAAGAAGCATTAGTTCCACCAATTTGCTTAAAAAAAAATTAGCATACTACTCGGAATCTGTAGTACAAACAGACTTTCTTTCTCGTGTGTTTTTCTTTCATGTGTTTTTCGGGCATCAGTTTACAATGGCTTAAAAAAGTATTCATACCCCTTGAATATTTTCACATTTTGTCATGTTACAACCAAAAGCGTAAATGTATTTTATTGGGATTTTTTGTGATAGACCAACACAAAGTGGCACGTAATTGGAAAGTGGAAGGAAAATGATAAAAGGTTTTCTAAATTCTACAAAGTATTGACTGTATTGGGCTGAATACAAACGTACGCCACACTTTTCACATATTTATTTGTAAAATCTTTTGAAATTGATTTAACATTTTCCTTCCACTTCACAATTATGTGCCACTTTGTGTTGGTCTATCATATACAATCCAAATAAAATACATTTATATTTTTGGTTGTAACATGACAAAATGTAGAAAATTTCAAGGGGTATGAATACTTTATCAAGGCACTGAACATATGCATTTATCTGTGGATTTGGTCCAATTAGAGGTAGAACACCCTTAAGTATTGGCACCACATCCCAGAAATAGACAATGAATGGAGATAGAAGGACAAGGGATTTTGACGGTGCATATAATAAGATTCTAACTGAGAAAAATTTAAAGTTTGTTTTATATTTTTTTATTTGGTGTCCTGCCTGTGCTGTGTTTTCTTTAACAGCATGTTGGTTTATAAATGCATTTTTCTGTCTATTTAGTTATTGTCTTTTTTGTCTTTATATATATGCAGTTTATCTTGATATTTATGTGACAGTTTGCACATCCCCTGAAGAAGCATTCCAGCTAAACATGTCGGGCTAATGTAATATTTTTTACTGTGTAAATGTTTTTTAACTTTGAATTTATTAAAAATTATAAAAAATTTTTTTTATTTTTCTCAGTTAGAATCTTATTATATGCACTGTCAAAATCCCTTGTCCTTCTATCTCCATTTATATGCATTTATCTGTTCTTGAGCTTACTATGGATATTTTAGATAACCACTCCACCTCTGGAAGATTTACCCTCCTTCTTGACCAGGCCATTTTCTGCGTTACGGCACTGCTTTATTTTAACTGACAATTGTGCAGTCGTGAAACACTGTACCCAAATAAAGGACATGTCTTTTTCCCCCACAAATAGAGCTTTCTTTTGGTGGTATTTGAGCACCTCTGCGGTTTTTATTGTTTGTGCTATAAACAAAAAAAACTAAAATTTTGAAAAAAAAAAAAACCTTTTTACTTTCTGCTTTAAACACATCCAATAATAATAAAAAAAAAAAAAAAAAAAAATCTAATTTCTTCATCAATTTAATCCAAAATGTATTCTGCTACATATTTTTGGTAACAAAATCCCAATAAGCGTATATTGATTGGTTTATGCAAAAGATATAGCATCTACAAACTATGGGATAGATTTATGGAATTTCTATTTATTTTTTTACTAGTAACGGCGGCGATCAGTGACTTGTAGCGGGACTTTGCGATGGACAAATCGGACACTAACTGACACTTTTGACACTTTTTTGGGGACTTGTGACAAAATTACAGTGAACAGTGCTAAAAATATGCATTAGCACTGTACCAATGGGACTGGCAGGGAAGGGGTTAAGAACAGGGGTGATCAAAGGGTTAACTGTTTGCCTAGCAAGTGATTTAGTGTAGTGGGGGAGGTGCTTTTTCTAGTGGAAGGAATGGATTGGTGTTCCTGCTTTACAGGAATACAGGATCCATGCCTTCTGTACTGACAGAACGGTAATCTGCCTTGTTTACATAAACAGACCGACGTTCTACCTGTGTACTGAATGATCAGCGGGTGGCTGCAGTGGGGACGCGCTGATCAGCATCAGCTGTGTAAAATCACAGCGGGAGCGGGTGGCTGCAGTGGGACAATCAAGCATCACTTAAATAGGAGCTGCTTGACACAGTAAGGTCCACCAGAAGATCCTTAAAAGCTACACATCATGCCGAGACCCAAAGAAATTCAGGAACAATTGAGAAAGAAAGTAATTGAGATTTATCAGTCTGGAAAGGGTTATAAAGCCATTTCCAAAGCTTTGGGAATCACAGTGAGAGCCATTATCCACAAATGGCGAAGACATGGAACAGTGGTGAACCTTCCCAGGAGTGGCCGGCCGCCCAAAATTACAAGAGCGCAGCGACGACTCATCCAAAAGGACACAAAAGACCCCACAACAACGTCCAAGGAACTGCAGGCCTCACTTGCCTCAGTTAAGGTCAGCGTTCATGCCTCCACCATCAGGAAAAGACTGGGCAAAAATGGCCTGCATGGCAGAGTTCCAAGGAGAAAACCACTGCTGAGAAAAAAGAACATCAAATCAATTTCTCCACAACACATATATATATATATATATATATATACACACACACGTGATCCTGCGCAGCACAGCTGCCTTGTAGCACTAAATGTGCTGTGGGGCGGTTGGCAAGTGGTTCAAACATGCTACAGCTGCCCCTAAAAACTCATGTTATATAAATTAAGCTTTAAAGCTGCCGAGGTGCTGTATGTATGTGCACAACTACAGACCTGGTTCTTAATGTGATATTAAAGTCTCAAAATGTTTTAAATAAAAAAAAAAAACATGTTATACTTACTTGCTCTGTGCAAGGATATTGCACAGGGCAGTCCATCATCAGTGCTTTCTCCTCCTCCTCTTCTCCAAAAGCCCCCTTAGCAAGCCATGTGCTATGGGGGCATTCATGTGGGTGTGCTTCCAGGCCAGGCTCATTGATCGCTGTATTAATGCCAAGGGTCCCAGAAATGTGTCAAAATTGTCCGATGTGTCCGCCATAATGTCGCAGTCCCATTAAAAAATTGCAGTTCGGCGCCATTACTAGTAAAAAAAAAAAAGAAATTATAATAAAAAAGCCATAAAAATATTTCCTATTTTGTAGACATTATAACTTTTGTGCAAACCGATCAATATACGGTTATTGCGATTTTTTTTACCAAAAATATGTAAAAGAATACATATCGGCCTAAACTGAGGAAAAAAAATAGTTTTTTTCATATATTTTTGGGGGATATTTATTATAGAAAAAAGTAAAAAAATAATGCGTTTTTTTTCAGGTTTCAGGTTAGGACATTTCAAGCTAGGTAAGTCAGACATGTGATATATTGTATTACACAAGGAATTTTTCTTGCTTTTCAGGTTTTGTTCCAATTTACAGTAAAAGGCTATGTTCACTTTCAGAGAAATAGGGTCAAATGAAAAGGGGCGGTGTCTGTAATTATGCAAGACATGATCTTAAAGCAAATGTGAGAGCAAACCTTGTTGATGGAGAGTGTAATGGTGCTGAAGCATTTTGGGTGAAGCTGCATACTGTATAGGTGTTCAAAGTTAATTATTGAAGTTTGTTACAGGCCAGTTTTGGGCACCAGTTCTCAAAAAGGATATAGGGGAACTGGAGAAAGAGCAGAGAAGGGCAACCAAATTGATAAGAGGCATGGAGGAGCTCAGCTATGAGGAACAATTAGAGGAACTGAATTGATTCTCTCTTGAGAAGAGGAGATTAAGGGGGGGGGGGTATGATCAACATGTATAAATACATTAAGTAGTCCATATAGTTATTTTGGTGTTAATTTCTTCACTTTAAGGTCATCACAGATGACAAGGGGGCACTCTTTACATCTAGAGGAAAAGAGATTTAATTTACAAATACAGAAAGGCTTCTTCATAGTAAGACAAAAAATAAACTCAGCGCTCGTTTGAGGAGAGACTCTGGAGGTGTACACAGATCAAATAAATGTGATTAAAAGAGTCTCTCAATAAGAGGGATAAAGTCCATAGCAACAGTCTCTAAGATGAAGAGGGAGAGGAATCTATGTACCAGCACTAAGGGCAGCCAGTGTGAAGAGATAGAAGTAGTCTCTGCAATGCAACAAAGGAAAAGAAACACAGCGCCTCTAAGTGCAGTATCGGTAAACCATTTAAAGAGGAGGTCCACCTAAAAAAAAAATATTAAAAGCCAGCAGCTACAAATACTGCAGCTGCTGACCTGTTCCAGGGTCCAGCGATGTCGGTAGCGAGAGCCGATCAATCGCTTGACTTTCGGCAGCTGCTGCTGCCATCCTCGGTGAGGAAATAAGGAAGTGAAGCGTTGCAGCTTCAATTCCCGGTTCCCTACTGCGCATGCGCGAGTCATGCTGCGCATCCTAACTGGTCCTCGCTATCTCCTGGGACCCGTGTGTCTCCCAGCAGACAGCACTGGGGGGTTGGAAGAGGCGTAGACTCCCATGGGAGTCTTAGACATGTATCTGCATCCCCTCCCCTCTGAAAGGTGCCAAATGTGACACCGGAGGGGGAGAGGGTTCCGGAAAGCGGAGGTTACATTTTTGTGGGAACCTCCGCTTTAATGATAAGTCAAAAGTGAAACTACTCACAAAGGGAGTATAAACACAAGCATTATAGTAGTCCTGCAGCAAAATCCGGGGGTGGTTTTCTCCTAAATGTCTGTGTCTCTGAAGTGCAGCTGACAGCTCGTGCAGGTGGATTCCGGCATTCGCAGCCAATGAGAACAGCAGGGAACACAGGGGCAATCGGAGATGACGTCACTTCTGAGTGCAGGGTGAGAGGAGGTGGCTTCGCATTCGGAGCATGCTTGCTCCTTCCTCAGGCCATACAAAACGCCATCTTTGTTGTGGTATATGTGTGCTGGGGAGATAAACCCGCCCAGTCACATGATCCACTAAGGTGGTACTCTGACTCTATGAAATACATTCAACGCTTGAATAAAATGGGGATGGGTGGTAAGATTAGTATAAAAAACAATGAATAACAATTAATAACTAATAAAAACAGTAATGCCCTGTACACACGGTCGGAAATTCTAACGGAAAAAGTCAGATTGGATTATGTTGTGTGGGCTCTATCGGACTTTTTCCGTCGGAATTTCCGACGGAAAAAGTTTGAGAGCTGGATCTAAAATTTTCGACAACAAAATCCGATCTGACTTTTTCCGATCATGTGTAGAGAATTCCGACGCACAAAGTGCCACAGACTCTTATAACATCCAAGTGAAAGATATAACACCATCAACATGTCAGGAAAAAAAAATCAAAAACAGAATCACAGAATTTGAGTTTGAGTTAAATACTCACACGGTAGTGCAGGAATATTTGTATCCTTTATCATTGTTTAGCATATCCCACCCATTCCCGCAGCTACCATGAATGTGTTTTCCTTCATGGAAAAGAGACAAGTAAATCTAGAAGAGGTTTTTAATACTACAAATATTACTAATAGAAAAAAATACAGACCTAGAGAGTTTAATGAGAAAATTGGGACACAACATGGAGAAGAAAGTGAGTTTATGGTAGGATGTACCGTATATACTCGAGTATAAGCAGAGTTTTTCAGCACATCTTTTTGTGCTGAAAATGGCCCCCCTCGGCTTATACTTGAGTCAAGCACTTTTCTGCAGCAGAGAATGACATTTTCCGACCCAACTGGGTCCCCATATCTCGGTGCCACTTGGTGCTAGGAATACGGCAAATTTGGTGTGCAAACCCAGTGGACCTAGCACTACAACATATCCAAATTTGGGGTTCCTAGCACCAAGAGGCCCGAGATACAGGGCCCCAAAGTCGGTCAACTGTGTCTATCTGCAGCAATGTCATTTCGGGACCCTTTGGGTCAAGAGACCCCAAATTATCTACCAAGTTTGAAGTTCGGGGGACCTATGGCTGCAAATGGGCACAGTGTGGCATGCAAATGGGCACAGTGAGGCTGAAAATGGGCATTGTGGACCCTCTTTTCCACTTACAGTAGCTGCGCATTTCTCACCCTAGGCTTATAGTTACATAGTTACATAGTTACATAGTTAGTTAGGTTGAAAAAAGACACAAGTCCATCCAGTTCAACCACAAATAAAAAAAATATATATATATATATATATACACATATATATATACTCCAGTCAATACGTTTTCCCAGTTTTTTGTGGTAAAATTAGGTGCCTCGGCTTATTTTTGGGTCAGCTTATACTTGAGGATATATACGGTAAGCAGTTTCGAAGCATACTTCAAAGACAATATAGTCCCGAGAAGACTCAGATGGGATGTACCACCCAATGATGGTCTGGTAGACCAGAAATCCACTGATTAGTGGTTTAAATTGTTTAATGAGAAAGGTTTAGAACTGCTAATATTCTTACTGAAAAGAAAACAAAGAAAAACTAGAAAAATCAAGCAGATTATTGGAGAAATAAGGGAGGAATTGGAAGTACACAAAGAGACAGCTGAGTTTAAAACACTTACAGTACAGCTGATTAAGGATCTCACTTCAAAGGATAGAGAAGTACAACAAAGGAAAACCAAGAATTACATTAGAGATATGAACGATTTCCAAACAGACCAAGTTTTTAAATGGCAAAGCCAACTTGGCCAGATTGATCCTATCTCTGCGTACTCTACACCGGAAAAAACAGTGAGGGTACATCCACAACATATTAATGCAGAACCTGGACACAATACACAAAATAGAGCGTATCAGGATTCCAAAGATAGAAATAGAGCCGTGACCCTGAGGCAACATACATATGATGAAAGATATGGGAATCAATACCAACAAACCCTATATCGTGTGGATAGGAAACCCCTGTATAATGATCAGACACCACAAAATGGATGGAGGAAACCATACTATTGGAAGAACAATAGGAGGCCCCAGAATGGGAATAATAATTGGTATAAACCACCAAATGAACAGAGAGAATACAGAGGACCACCACGAGAATACAGACATAATAGAAAACTCGTACATGAATATAGAGACAATAGGGCACCACCTTATGAACCTTATGGGCAACGTGGAATATGGACATGGGGAAAGAAGAGGCCCACAACAGAGAAACGACCGCAAGAACGAATGCAGTCCTATACCCAACTACTATTCCCTTTAAGGAACCAACATGAGGAAGTAAGGTATGATAGACATTATCCAACACAACAAACTGCCCCCGATTATAATAGGTCTTTTTTAGACAGAGGCAGGGAGAACCATCTACCGAGAAACACAGACGAACCCAGGAGAACAATAAGAAGCCAAGAAAGAAGAGAGGATGCTAATCAGGGAAGAGAGAACAAAATAAAAGGAGAATAAAGGGGAGGGCATTTTTAATTTAAGTGGTCAACCACTCACACATGAAGAAATTGGGGTGCTGGTGAAGGTCTGAAATATGCACCCATTAAGAATCTGGATACGTTCCAGACATATATAGGCATCCAGAAATATGTAAGGAAGCTAAATATCAAAAAATATATTGTAGGAAATCTGATCAAATTCAGACCGCCAATAGTAGGAGATGATGTAATTGTACATAGCACACTGAGAAACAAATCTATTTTAATCCTCCCGTGAAAGATAATAAATACATTGAGGTTTTTAAAAATGTGGTTTTACAGGCAATTAAAGACTTGAAGATAAAGAAGAAAGAAGAACCAAGTTATACCAAGTTATATAAAAAGTGGCATTCAAAAACTCACAAAGAGGAAAGATCTTTGGGAGGGAGGGAGGATTGTGATCCACTCGAAAGAACAATGCAATAATAGCATGAACAATTTGATGGAAGATGATAGCACATACACCAGACTACTAAGCAATCCCATGTTCAAGTGCAGAAATGCACTTGAATACGTAGTACATTTGGAGCTAAAGAAGAGTATACTGAATAAAAAAGAAGCTAGATTTTTAATACCAGATTCCTGCCTTAGGCCAATTATATATTCACTACCTTAAATACATAAAGATAACACAAATCCACCACCAAGGCCAATAGTCAATGCAATAGATTCACTCACCTCCAGAATTGGTCAGTATATAGATCACTATCTGCAACCAGCCGTACAAAACAGATGCTACAGATGTTAAAGGACACCCCTAGAGAAGAAGGGCTGTGGATTTTCGCCATAGCCACTGTATCATCTTTATATAGTATAATATTCCATCATCAAGCTCGTGATGCTGCCAAATGGGGCCTTAAGACATACACCAAGTTACCCTGTGTACAAAGGAAATACCTAATAAAATGTTTGGATTTCTGTTTGAAGAATAATTATTTCTTATAAAAAAGAATTACTACCATCAAAGAACAAGAGTCGCTATGGGAGCCAAATTTGCCCCGAGTATGGCATGCCTATTCATGGCTCAATGGGAAGAGGAAAATGTCTTTAAAAATAGATCTGATGAACTAGTATTGTACAACAGATACATCAATGATATCTTTATTCTATAGAAAGGAGATCCGAATACGTTGAACCGATTCTTCGAAAATGTAAACATAAACGATCAGAATATCAAATTATACTGGGATATCAGTGATAAGAGCATATCATTTCTAGATTGGGATATTAGACAAGAGGGTCTGAAACTCACGACA
Organism: Lithobates sylvaticus; assembly: GCA_028564925.1. Classification (NCBI taxonomy): domain Eukaryota; kingdom Metazoa; phylum Chordata; class Amphibia; order Anura; family Ranidae; genus Lithobates; species Lithobates sylvaticus. Next base: position 156,971,126 of record CM053035.1, on the reverse strand, counting down.
CAAACGCACTTTAAAAACGTAGATAGGAATAGCTATCTTCCAGTTGAAAATTGCCACCACACAAATTGGCACTATAATGTCCCCAAAGGACAATTAATGCGCTTGAGACGCAATTGTACTTACATAAATACCTCTCTGGTACAGGCCGAAAATATGGGACACAGATTCATTGAGAAAGGCTATGATAATCATTTTATCAAAAAGAAGATTACGGAGGTTGCAGAAATGAATTGCAGTGATCTAATTAAAGAAAAGACTAAACAGGAACTATCAATGGCTGTAGCATCAATTGTCCTTGACTACAATATACAACATAAAATGATAGAAAAAAATCATCAAGAGGCACTGGCACATACAGTACTTCTGGCTGATAAACAATTGCAAGATGAACTTCCGACTAACTCTAGATTTGTATATAAAAGAGCACCTACTATTCGAGATAAAGTGATCAAGAATGTACTAGACCCTCCAACAAGAGGTTTTACCTTTTTTATGGGAAAAGGCTTTTATCCCTGTAAACGATGTTTTGCGTGCATGAAAATGAAACGCCCTAATGAAAAGAAACATAATTTTACATCCAAAAGTACAGGTGATACCTATGAGGTTAAGGATTTAATTTTTTGTAACACAGAAGGGGCTATATATGCTCGCAACTGTGGGCTACAGTATATTGGGTGCACCAAAAGACCACTTCAGCCCGAACCATTTGGCTGGCCAAAGACCAGAGCATTTTTTGCGATTTGGCACTTCTTTAACTGACAATTGCGCGGTCGTGCGACGTGGCTCCCAAACAAAATGGTCCTTTTTTCCCCACAAATAGAGCTTTCTTTTGGTGGTCTTTGATCACCTCTGCGTTTTTTATTTTTTGCGCTATAAACAAAAAAGCGTCAATTTTGAAAAAAACACAATATTTTTTACCCCCCAAAAAAAATATATAAAAACGATTTTTTTTCTCAGTTTAGGCCAATACGTATTCTTCTACATATTTTTGGTAAAGAAAATTGCAATAAGCGTTTATTGATTGGTTTTGCGGAAAAGTTATAGCGTCTACAAAATAGGGGATAGTTTTATGGCATTTTTATTAATATTTTTTTTTTTTACTAGTAATGGCATCGATCTGCAATTTTTATCGTGACTGCAAAATTATGGCAAACAGATCGGACACTTTTGGGACCATTCACATTTATACAGCAAAAATGCACTGATTACTGTGTAAATGTGACTGGCAGTGAAGGGGTTAACCAGTAGGGGGCGCTGCAGGGGTTAAGTGTGTCCTAAGAATGTGTTATAACTGTGGGGGGTGGGCTACGTGTTTCACGACACTGATCACCGCTCCCGATCATAGGGAGCTGTGATCAGTGTCCGGTCACTAGGAAGAATGGGGAAATGCTTGTTTACATCAGCATTTCCCCGTTCTTCCTCTCTGTGAGACGATTGTGGGTATCCCAGCAGACATCGAGTCCACGGGACCCGCAATCACAGAGCTTGCGGCGTTCGCCCACAATGCCGCGTCTTAAAGGGCAATGTACAGGTACGTTAATATGTCTGTACATGCCATTCTGCCGACGTATATCGGCGTGAGCCGGTCGGCAAGTGGTTGAGGGTGCGCATTAAGGAACATGTCCAAAATATCATTAATGGATACGACAAACATAGTGTATTGAAACATTTCCTGTTATGCCACAATAAAGACCCCAAAGATTTAAAATTTTGGGGAATCAAACCATACATTAAACACTGGCGGGGAGGCCCTAAAGTGAGGACCCTCAGCCAGCTAGAATCAAAATGGATCTTCACATTAGACACTTTTTCACCCCGAGGCCTCAATATCGAATTCGAACTTAATTGTTTCATTTGTGATTTTAAATTTTTTGGAATTTTTTGATATCTTTTATTCATTTTTAAACATTTTCTTCTCAGTGTGTTTTACTATGCCATTTTACAGATGCCCGACCCCTACTTTACATACATGCCTCTCAGTAATAATTTTTATATTTTTATGCTATGACTTTTATATTTTTTTAATTAATAATTTTTAATTATTTTTATGCCATGCGTATTCTATCATATACTTATTGATTATATGTCACTGCCTTTATGATTATTAGGACATTTTATTATATTCACTTTGCATTACTATTACTATAACGCCTACATCATTTCTGGTGTTCATCTCACCCTATTTTTGGAATGCTATCTATACCAGCCCTCTTTTCTTATTTTTACACATTTCCTCGTGTAGCCCGGTAATTTCTTTACCTATTTTTTAATTTTATCTCTATTATTAATTTGCCTCCATGTGCTTTAGTGCATATACATATCCCGAGCATATTTTTTATAGTAGCAGCATGACCCCACTATTTCTATGATCACACTCAGACATAGAAATGATATCCTTTTTTCTGCCAGCAGTAGGATATTACCATTTAAATGGCCGCGCTTGTGCTGCCCTTGGAAAGGCCGTGCTGCTTGTATACTAACAACAGGACCCCACCATCCTAATGGCTTTTCTAGTATATAGGAATGATTTCCTCTACCACCTATAAAATGCCTGCGCTTGAATCAGTGAAATTATCTTTCTAAACATGGTCGCTATGATACTTTTACATTGCGCTAAAAGAAATCGGCCGCCAATTATACCCTATGAGTGAGACTATTTAAAGACATGTTCAGTGCCTTACCATTTCCCCTGATGAAGTACCGTGACGCCACACGTAGGGATGGAAAGGCACCAGAAGAGACGCTGGCAAACGAGCTTAACGCTCGTGGAGTTTTGGCTGTCATTTTTTAATCATAGTGAGTACCTTCATTGTTGATTGATGTAATAAAAGCATTTGGTTTTGATAAACTACACGATCCGGAACCCCCCTTCTTTTCTTCCTATTTCTGATCATTGCATCCACTGAGAGACAAAGACATCAATTAGATCCATACCATTGGTCGAGGATTATGGTGTAAGGAGGAAGCTTAAAATACAGATATATATATACACATGCGGTTACCTCATTACCGCAAGGTAAGAGGCCATTCTTACTAGTGTGTAAATTTTTTGCAATTTTTTTTGTTCTCAGAAGGATTGTTTTGTTGAGCACTTGTCTAACAACAGTTTGCACTTTGCACTTTGGTATTAGTCATTTTATAGTATATTGTGAAGATTTTTTATTTTATTCATTTGTACTTGTACCACTACCTTTAGCAACACATTGGGGGTTATTTACCAAATGAAAATCCACTTTGCACTGCAAGTGCACTGAAAGTGCAGTCGCTGTAGATCCGAGGGGGACATGCAAGGAAAATAAAAAACAGCATTTTAGCACATGATTGGATGATAAAATAAGAGCTTCCACTCATTTCAGATCTACCCTTTAGATTTAGAGCAACTGCACTTTCAAGTGCACTTGCAGTGCAAAGTGGATTTGCCTTTCGTAAATAACCCCCACTGTCCCTTATTTTGACCATTACGTTTTTTTGTGTTTGAACGGTGCAGCACCACCCCCACTTTTTTTTTTATATTTCTGCATACAGGTATGAATTGACCCCTATTCCGTGCCTGCAGCAGTTCTTTATTTATTGTATATACTCACATGGTAGCGCAGGAATGTTTGTATACTTTAAATTTGATGGTGACTGTTTGTGGACTGCAGTCCTCAAGTCATTCCACAGATTTTCAATGTCTGGGCTCTGACTAGGCCATGCAAGGACATTCACCGTTTTCTCCTTCAACCACTGTATGGTAATTTTTTTCTGCATGCTTTGGGTCATTGTCATGTTGGAAGGTAATCTTTCTTCCCATTGACAACTTTCTGGCATAGGGCAGCAGATTTTCCTCAAGAATTTGACGATACTTTGCCCCATCCATTTTATGTTCTATCCTGACAAGAGTTCCAGTCCCTACTGCAGAGGAACACCCCCATAACAAGATATTACCACCTCCATGCTTTACTGTAGGAATGGTGTTATTTGGATAGTGAGCTGTATTGGATTTCTGCCAAGCATATCTTAATGTTGAGGCCAAATAATTCAATTTTAGGCTGGTCATACATTATACAATTTTCTTATTCTATTTCCTTTAGATTTACCTTCAACTATGTAGTACAAGGGCCTGCCTGATTCCATACAAATTGAAAGTTTGTCCTCATAATATATGGTTTTGGTAAATCTAAAGGAAAGTTGTACCAGAAAGTTGATGTATGGCCTTAGTCTAATCTGACCATAACACCTTTTTCCATGTGGCCTCAGAATCTTCATGGTGCATTTTGGCAAAGCTCAGTCATGACTCCATGTGGCCTTTCTTGAGGAGTGTTTTTTTTTTCTTGCAACCTTCCCATACAATCCACATTTGTGGAAAATTTGTGATATTGTTGTCACATTCACTCAATGATCACTCTTTGTCATAAATTCCTGCAACTGCTTCAGAGTTGCTGTAGGCTTCTTGGTAGCCTTTCTGACCAGTTTCCTCCTGGCTCTTCCATCCCGTTTGGAGTGATGTCCTGATCCAGGGGGGTGCTGTGTTGTACCAAACACCTCCCACTTAATATTAGACTTCTCTGTGCTTCTAGGCATTGATAAAGCCTCTGTATCCATCTCCTGACTTGTGTCTGTCCACAACTTTATCCTGGAAATATTTTGACAGTGCCTTGTCGCCATAGTTGATTGTTTGCTTCAGTTGCACTACCAGGGACTGACATACTCCAGGAAATCTCTTTTCATGCTGAGCTAATCAAAATGACCACAGCTGATCACAGTTGAAAGTCAAATGTCTTTTGTGTGACTTCGAGAAGGTGATTCGCTACACCTGATTGAGTTTACAAGTAATTTTTAGGCGGGGTGATCCTTTTTCTAACTCAGTAATTCTGTTTGTATTTTTTTGTTTTCTGACATGTTGGTGTTATATCTTTCACTTGAGTGTTATAAATTGCACTGAGTTAATACAGCTGGATAAAACAAAAACTGTGTCTGTCTTCATTTCAGGCTGCAAAGCAACACAGTGGGGGTTATTTACGAAAAGGCAAATCCACTTTGCACTGTAAGTGCACTTGGAAGTGCAGTCGCTCTAAATCTGAGGGGTAGATCTGAAATGAAGGGGAGCTCTGCTGATTTTATTATCCAATCATGTGCAAGCTAAAATGCAATTTTTTATTTTCCTTGCATGTCCCCCTCGGATCTACAGCGACTTCACTTCCAAGTGCACTTGCAGTGAAAAGTGGATTTCCCTTTAGTAAATAACCCCTAATGTGATTATTTTAAAGGAGGGGGGTGATTCTTTTCTATACCCACTGTATATGGAAAGAGCATCAGACCAAAAGATAAGAGTCCAAATTCATTTATTGACGTTGGTTTAACACAGCATCAAAAAACGAATTTGGACACTTCTCTTTTGGTCTAGCACCCCTTCCATATATGCACGTCAGGAACTAGTTCTGGCCAGCTGAGCAAAGTAGTTGGATGCATTCCTAAATGCACATAATATAATTAGATATCAACATTTATAAAAATACCAGAGGTAGTCGATCCAGGGAATACCCAATTGCCTCTTGTGGGGTCAAGAAGGATGTTTTTCCCCTTCTGGACAAATTAGATTATGCTTTATTGGGGTATTTTTGCCTTTCAATTGGAGCAACTGTGGGTATAGGATTGTGTATATGGAGTTTTCTTTCTTTGTTCTTTTTTTTTTCTATTAGTTGAGCTAGACAGACTTGTGCCCTTTTTCAACCAGACTATTTCTTGTAAAACAAGAATTTTCACTGACATGTCAAGGTCCTTTGAAGCAGATAATTCATCATGACAGCACAAGGAAGTAGAACACAAATAATAATCTATACTTCTGGCCCTGCCTTGTTCATTTACATCTCTGTAAAAGCTAGGTATAAAAGAGGATGAGAAGGGGAAAAAAAACACAGATGCCGATGACCATTCATTCAAATCACAGAATGTCACTCACAAGATCTATCGCTCTTCTGCTTCTATGCGCCATTGTCACATTGGCTAATGCACAGATCTGCCCTGTGATAAATGAAACTACTATTACGGCCACTACCGGTAACTATTCACTGACCGCCCCACCAAGTGTTACCAATGGCAATACCTATCAAGGTAAGTGATACTTCATGGATTTTTTTTCTTCGATCTTACAAAAGCAAATCACATGAACTGCCAATATCCATTGTTGGATTTTTCCGGTGTATTAAGGTGAAACTTAACTGCATCTGCATACCACTAACTGAAAACAAAATGTAATGTATTTTTATTATTCAAATTAAAGCCACCCATCCATCCATGTCTCCATGCTGTATCCTGTTGAGAAATCACTTGAAAAATATCCACCTAGCATTTCCTTCTTGAGTAAAGGCAGATGATTCGTGTAGCATTTACTTACTGGAATCAATCTGCCCTTAGTTCAGGCACACCGACAGGAGGGTGTGTTTAGCTGAGAAATCCCATCCTCCCCTTCTCAGATGAAAGAAAAAAATGCCCATGAAGACTCCTGGGATGTATGACCTAAGTTTGCGTAAGGCCAGAATAAGGCAACTGAAGAAATGTAAAAAAAAAAAAAAAAAGAGCTTAAAACAAGTAAATATTATAGTCCTTCATATCTATTTGCTAATGGTATCAGCATAAGGATTACAATAGTTAATGTTGATTGCGAGAGTTTAGTTTTGATTTGAAGAAAACCTGTATTGAAGGAAATATAAGGGCTGCCATTGGTGACATCCCCCTAAAAATGCCTGTGTGGCTCACTAATCTGGATTTCTTACAAAGTCAGAACTCCTGTCCTGCATACCTGATGTTGGTCAGTGACTCAAATGTTTGAAGCCATTGTATCTCCACGACAGCCATAATACGCATTTTTCAAAAGACGTTGGCAATAGCACCTGCATATTTTCTTTTACTATAGGTTTGATTTAAAGCTTTGAAAATAACGTGTGCAAACCTTTCTGATGATGATTTAATAGGTTGCGCAGATAAGGGGTGGTGCAATGAGCTGTTTAATTTTTTTTAAACTTTATTGAGAGTATACAAAGTTACACTCCATTCAGGACCCCACACCACTGCACAGTGACCTTTAGTGCCTTCTGATACGCTGTTGTACAATGCAGCATGTCTGCAATTTTTCACACCATATCACATGTCACTCCAATGTTAAGGTGTGTATGGGGCACACAGGGTGCTGACATTTTTTTCCATGTGCCCTTGCATTAACTAGCATTAATCAGGTACAAAAAAACATCAGTCACCACACATAATGTGAAGGACTTTAAAGCTGGCCATACACACACAGATTTTTTTTGTTTGGCTCACAGGCTATACGTTAAATGGTGAATTGCTTGTCTTTGATCTAGGTATACCAAAAGTAATCTTTGTGTTTTTTAGCTGTTTTTATCCCACTAAGGCCCCTTTCACACTGGGGCGGGAGCGGCGTCGGCGGTAAAGCAGCGCTATATTTAGCGCTGCTTTACCGTAGTTTTAGCCGCGGTATTCGGCCGTAGCGGTGCGGTTTTAACCCAGCTAGCGGCCGAAAAAGGGTTAAACCACCTCCCGCAAAGCGCAGCTGCAGCAGCACTTTGCGGCGGTATTGCCGCGGTATTACCGCGGTGTCCCATTGATTTCAATGGGTAGGAGCGGTATAGGAGCGGTGAATACACCGCTCCTTCACTGCTTCAAAGATGCTGCTAGCAGGACTTTTTGACCGTCCTGCTAGCGCACCGCTCCAGTGTGAAAGCCCTCCGGCTTTCACACTGGAATGAATGGGGCCGGATTTTTTCAGGCGCTGTACAGGCGCTATTTTTAGCGCTGTAGCGCCTGAAAAACGCCCCAGTGTGAAAGGGACCTTTCACGCAGGCTTTCCGATCAGGTCTGTCTGTCAATTTTTTAGGCAGACCTTACTGGAAGCATTATGTTAGTCTACAGGCAGTAAACGGACCATTTTGTTGAAATCCCTGTCAGGTTTTTATTGCTTATTATATGATGAAGTGGTATGTGCTGATCCCCAGGCAGCATTAGTGGAGCCTTGAGTAGATTCGTCTAACAATGTAGAGAAAAGGTAAAGGATAAGAGCACTTATACAGTGTGTGTATTATGTGTTGCATTGAATAGAAAATTGCCTTTTTGTTGAACGCAACTAATAATACAATTATTCTGGACAGTGCACTTGCACTCTTACCCTTTGCCTCTTCTATGGGTTTAGATTGCTGTCTGTTGACCCATAAGGTAACCCTCTTTATTTGTCATGGTGACCATTGGTACTGAGAAAGAAAGTAATGGGTAATGCAAAAAATTGCAGTTGTACCTGGAATAAGAATAGAGGGACACCTGTTCTGTGACAGCTGTCTAAGAGGGGATATGGAAAATCAGAGTGATTGTTATTCTGAATCCATTGCAATCTCATTGCTGTACTTGTCATTAGCTTCAGTTCTTTAAACGAAGATGAATTATGAAGGCCAGAAAGTCAAGCTGACCATCAATGGTGCAACCATTCTTCCTTCCATCCAATAGAGGGTCTCCAAATTGTTGAATTTCAATGGACTCTGATGTTCTCTGCCGTGAGTGAAAGACATCAACCATTCCACCAAGAAATGCTAAATAGAAAAATGTGTCATGCTTGCAGCATGATGACTTATCTTGTACTAGGGTTAGGATAAGATAGGTCAACCCAAGACTCCCCTGACAGATCAGATCAGTAGAAACTATGGCTGTTTATGCTCTAACCATACTGTCACTCAAGACTCCAACTATGCATAATCCCTCCACCTGATCAGTATTCATTTGCATAGTTAAAATGATTTACATGTCAGAGAGAATGTTGGAGATCCACAAATTATGATGGGGGGGAGCATACAATCCAAAGTACTTGATGGGAGGTAAAATGACTTAACCCCTAATAAGCAGCAATCTTCCCCCAATGCCCCATACACACGATCGGAAATTCTACCAGCAAAAGTCCGATGTGAGCTTTTGGTCAGAAATTCCGATTGTGTGTATACTCCATCGGACTTTTGTTGGCGGAATTTCCGCCAGCAAAAGATTGAGAGCAGGTTCTCTATTTTTCCAACGGAAAAAGTTACATCGGAAATTCCCATCGCCTGTGGCAATTCCGTCGTGCAAAATTCCTACGCATGCTTGGAAACAATTTGACGCATACTCAAAACATTTTCTCGGCTCGTCGTAGTATTGTACGTCACCATGTTTATGATGGTCGAAAGTTCAGAGAACTTGTGTGACTGTGTGTATGCAAGCCAAGCTTGAGCGGAATTCTGTCAGAAAAACTTGGATGGTTTTTCCAACAGAAATTCTGCTCATGTGTATGAGGCATGTGGTGTGATACATGTATAATAAAAAGGCAAGGCAGAAATTAAGTTGTGTAGTCATTGTTAACTATGCTTTTATTATGAAGTAATTGCCCTTTTATTTTGACAAACTCTTTAGAATATATTTTTTTAGTTCTTTCCTAAATTACATTTAAAAGATAACATAATGGATAATCCTGTGATGTTACAGAGTGCTTTTGTAATTACTCAAGCAAAGATATATATATATATATATATATATATATATATATATATATATATATATATATATATATATATATTTTTATATATATATATATATATATATATATTTTTTTTTTTTTATCTGTTTATTGCATTTTTATACATATCACAGACAATAAAACAAAAACAAAGTGCTTTAACAAAGAAAATAGCATAAAAACTACACCAGGATGAGAGCAGTCAAAGTTTTGAAATGTTGCAGGAACATCTTAAGCCCCATACACACGGTCGGATTTTCCGATGAATTCTGTCCTATCAGACAATGTTGTCGGAAATTCCGACCGTGTGTAGGCACCATCGGACAGTTTCCATCGGATTGTCTGACGGACAAAGTCCTATCTCCTGCTGGATAGATTTTTTGACAACAAAGTCCGATCACACCAAATCCGATCGTGTGTAGCGAATTCCGACGGACAAAGTGCTACGCATGCTCAGATCACATTACAAGACCAAAGCTATTGGCTACTAGCCTCTACGTAGTCCCGTCGTAGGCAACAAACGTCACCACGTTCAGAATGATCGGATTTTCCGACAACTTTGTCCGACCGTGTGTACGCAAAACCAATATCGGACAAAGTACGACGGACATGATCCGACGGACCTGGTCCTCGGATAATCGGCGCGTGTGTATGGGGCTTAAGAAGAAGGTTAAAATATACAATGTTATTAGGAGGATTGGACTACTCTGAAGATGAGTATGGCAACAAAGTTTACCCAGTAATACAACCTGGAATCAGGTTAATAAGGGCTGAATCACATAGTGAGAAGTAGAATCCCTGTTGCAAATGAAATTGGGATTTACACTGATCTTACAGATACACGTGTACTGTATGTGTGACTGGTCCTCATCTCACATCTGAGCCTGAACTGGTAACATAATAATTGTTGCATATATTACATATATTACAGATATCTAAATATACTAAGAATGTTTTCGTTGTGCTTCATCCACAGTAACTTTTTCATCAACCAATGCCACAAATGGCACAGTGATCTTGAAAGTTCTATTAAACAACACCTCTGTGGGCAACTGGTCATCATTACCAAGTGGATTTTCAAATTGTGCTGACGGCATTTGGTACAATTTTGTATCCAGTAACTTCTCATATACAGCAAATTGGACAGCACCATCATCGCTAAATTCTTCTGTCCAATTTAAGTAAGTTGTTGGTATTGAATGTGGGATTTCCCACAAAAAGTACTGTTTGCATAGTTCATAAGTCATACTATAGTGAGCTACATTTAGATGTACTTGCTACACATTGCACATTATTATTGATCCCTTCAGAGGTACTTTGGTATTTTCATATACTGACAGCCTGGATATATGCATAAATAGGGTTTGGAGCAGAAGGCTGTTAAGGGGAAAGCCTATTATAAAGATGAAAGCTTTAACCAGTGTCAACATCTTCTGTACCAGCTATTTTCATCAGTAGGGTTTATTCAGTAACATAAAGTTCATACACCAATAGTGACCATTTAGAATTCATCTTCAATGTAAAGAGAGTACACATTGTTGGGGTTACTCGGTTTTGCACTTTAACTGTTTTTTTTTTTACTGAAAAACTGAATAATCAGAATGATGTAGTAATCAAATTAGTCTAATAAAAGTGTAGCATAACAAAATGTAGGTACTGCAGAGGGTACATATGCTATAGACCAGTGATGGCGAACCTTTTTGAGCCTGAGTGCCCAAACTGAAATAAATACATTGCAACACAAAACCAAAGTGCCAACACAGCAATTCACGAGCGAGAGGGGTGGCTGAGAGAGAGGGGCTGAGAGAGAGGGAGAGGGGCTGAGAGAGAGGGGTGTGAGAGAGATGCTGAGAGGGAGGGGGCTGAGAGAGGGGGGCAGAGAGAGAGGGGGGTGTGAGAGATATGCTAAAAGAGAGAGGGAACAGAGAGAAGGAGGGGGTGTGAGAGAGAGGGAAGGGGGTGTGAGAGAGAGGGAGGTGGGTGTGAGAGAGAGAGGGAGGGGGGTGTGAGAGAGGGGGGTGTGAGAGAGATGCTGAGAGAGAGGGGCAAAAGAGAGGGAGAGGGGCTGAGAGAAATGCTGAGAGAGGTGAGCTGAGAGAGAGGAGGAACAGAGAGAGGGAGGGGGGACAGAGAGAGGGAGGGGGGACAGAGAGAGGGAGGGGGGAGAGAGAGAGAAGGGACAGAGAGAGAGGGGTGCGAGAGAGATGCTGAGAGAGAGGGGGAACAGAGAGAGGGGGACACAAAGAGGGGGGCTGAAAGAGAGGGATGGGGGTCTGAGAGGAGAGAGAGACCTCTAGCTCTGTCCTGGACCCTCTCGTGTGCCCACAGAGATGGCTCTGCGTGCCAGCTGTGGCACACATGCCATAGGTTCGCCATCACTGCTATAGACTGATGCAATGTTAATTTAAAAGACTGCAGAATAAGTTGATGTCATATAAATGAACAATGAGCAAAAAAAAAAAAAGGGGGAAACTGTGGTGAAAGATTTTCAAGGCTCTGCAGCAAGTTTCACATGAACTAGGTATTCCAGGAAATTGATGCCTAAAAATGTTCACAGAACAATAAGCCAATTGTTACACGGAGTGTGACTTTTTTTCTTGAGATTAACCACTTGCCTACCAGGCACAAACACCTCCTTCCTGACCAAGCCATTTTTCAGCTTTCAGCGATGTCGCATTTTGAATGACAATTGCGCGGTCATGCAACGCTGTACCCAAATAATTTTTATCATTTTTTTCCCCACAGATAGAGCTTTATTTTGGTGGTATTTGATCACCTCTGCGTTTTTTATTTATTGCGCTATAAACAAAAGAAGAGGGACAAGTTTGAAAAAAATAATATTTTTTACTTTTTATTATAATAAATATCCATTTTTTTTAAACTAATTTTTTCCTCAGTTTAGGCCGATACATATTCTTCTACATATTTTTGGTAAAAAAAAAAGCAATAAGCGTATATTGATTGGTTTGCGCAAAAGTTATAGCGTCTACAAAATAGGGGATAGATTTATAGCATTTTTATTATTATTATTTTTTTTTGCTAGTAATGGCGGCGATCTGTGATTTTTATCATGACTGCAACATTGCGGCGGACATATCGGACACTTTTGACACATTTTTGGGACCATTCACATTTATACAGCGATCCGTGCTATAAAAATGCATTGATTACTGTATAAATATGACTGGCAGGGAAGGGGTTAACACTAGGGGGCGCTGCAGGGGTTAATATGTTCCCTATGTTAGTGATTCTAACTGTGGGGGAGGGGACTGACTGGTGGAGGGGACCGATCGGTGTCCCTATGTACAAGGGACACACCATCGGTCTCCTCTCCAGTGACAGGACGTGGATCTGTGTGTTTACATACACAGATCCACGTCCTGTTCAGTCACTGGGCAATTGCGGGTGCCCGGCGGACATCGCGGCCGCCGGGCACGCGCATCGGGTCCCCAGCGACGCGGCGGGCCAAAATGTTAGCGCCGTTATATGATGGCAGCCCGCCACAAGAGCCGCACCGCTCTTCCGTCAATTGACAGTGGGCGGTCGGCTACAGGTTAAGGCCGGCCATACACTGTTTGAATCACGGCCAGGTTAGCAGGAACTGGGCAAGATTCTAACTGTTAATGGGCAGACGGAATGTACCGAGTTGATCTCTGAATGTACCAAGTGTAATCTTTTCTGGTTATTGCTAGCAGTTGCTATGGCCACTAGAGATATTCACTGTCCTCCCCCTGCGGGGAAGGCTCCGCCCCCTTCTGGGAGCAGACAATTGCTAGGCAGGAGGGATTCCCCTGTCAGTACTGGCTGTGTTATTGGGGAATCATGCAAATTCCTTTCCTGCAACCCTTGGTTGCAAGAAAGAAATTTGCACCGTGTATGGCCTGCCTAAGCCTGTCCTAGGGTTGTCTGTTCATTCCAGTACAAGCATGCAAGTCTTTGCACCTGTGAGGAGAAGAAACATTCAGTAAACTATTAATGTGCCCTAATGTACAGTATGCGTCTGATTGGCTAAATAGTTGCTGGATTTTGGATTCCTAATTTAAATATAAGAGGGGGGTTACTCTTAGTAACCACCTGCACTGAATATACTTTCATATAGCATACTGACTGAAGGGAAGCCAGAAACTAAAGCATATACTGTGAAAGGTCCGGTCAGAGGAACCCAATAGCAGCTGGGGTTGCACACTGTGGTTTAAAATAACTATGGAAAACAGCACTGGGGAAACCACTGTAACTCCTTCTGTTAGAAATCAAAAGATTGGAGGTGCATTGGCCATCAGTGGGGATCCTGAAATCATCAGGAAATGCAGAAAATAGGTTCTTAAACAGCACTGGTTCAAAGTGCCGCATTTTTGGGTTTCCCCTGGGGTTTGGGTTTGGATGGTGGCAGGAGATTGGTAATTTTACCTTTTAAGAATCTAAAGCTGTCCATATACAATATACATCCCCAAAAAAGCTATCAGAAAATTAAAAAAATGGAAAAACACGAAATAAAAAAAGATTTAAAATCCACCAAAAAAGCAACAACAAAATAAAAAATACTGCAAGGGGCCAGACAGCTAAGTCACAGCTACTGTTGTTGCTGTTACACACAAAACAGTAGTCCTAAAAATGACTGTTGGGTTTTTGAACTGTGAAAATGGGGTGAGAGGGGTATACACAAGAATACATAGGCCACCATATTGCAATTTTCAGTGATTTTGCACAATATAGTATAGCATCATATTAAACATAACTACAGTATATCTACACAGACTATCCGTTCTCCCTAAACTACTCCAGTACAAATGGTTGCTGGGCACCCTCACTTAACAAATAGTAAAGCCCACATTATTGATACGTTTAACTGCTAACCATGATTGAAAGGTTAAGAAGGGCATTATGGGTACTTTAAAAAAGTCATGGATTTGCTGAAACCACCAACCCACCATGCAGCAAATCCAAAACCCATCCCTAATTTTAAATCGCATATTTTGGTCCAAAGCCAAACATGTATAATGGGGGGTATGTTGATACTTGTATGTACAGTATTGTATAATAAACTAACCTCTCAGTTAAGGATAATTGGAATTTACAGCAGTAGATAAAAAAGATCTCACAACATTCTTATTGCAACATCTTTACTGACCCAATGGCTTAAACACTCATGGTAATCTATGAAAACAATTATTCCCATTTAGAGCAAAGCACCAGGTTTGCTTTAATCCATCACGCCTCCCTGGCATATACTTACCTTTCCTTTATTCCCATGCCAATCCATTCAGAGCCATGAACTTTTCTTTACTCTGTTGACTGAATAGAGTTGTGGGGGTGCAAAAGGAAGGTATGGGTGTAGGGGGCCTGGTGGATACATGAAAGAGCACCTGTTAGTTTGCCCTGCGTTGACAAAGTGGCAAAGTTTAGGTTTAATCATAGAGCTATCTGTAGTGACAATAAATAGTAAAATACATAAAAAAAACTGCTTCTACTACACTAAGCTCTTACCCAACCTTCTCACAAAAAATATTAACTTGCACAGGAACCTAGTGGGTTATAGTTGTGAGGAAGCAAGGAAAAAGGAAACTGGAGGAAACAGTATTTTTTTCTTACTGAGTAATTATAATTTGGTTTTATTGACTGTATCAATATCTAATCTTTCAGAGCTTTAATCAATGAGACAACTGGAGTATCTGTAGCAAGCAAAAATGCGACATTTGGTAAGTTTCCTCCATTAGTTATCCACAATTGTATTTGAGAGTAAACAGGAACAATCTCTGGGCTGTTAAAAATATCTAAAAACATTTGTCCTTATCTTTCAAAATTAAAAATTCTCCCAGACTCTGACCCGGCCTACCAATACTTTAGAAATCTTGCTCACTTCTGAAAAGTCTCATCTTATTCACCCTAATGAAATTAAAGAGACTTAGAGGGGCAAACTGTGGCATGTTGAAAGTGCAGGAACCTAGAGGTACTTGTAGCAAAACAATCCTATCATGGTTGATTCCGTCATGATAGGCAGATCTCCATCATTTCTTTATAATGTTGAAACTAGCCCACCACCTCTTCCTACCACCTGCATATCCCTTTTGATCTGTGAAACTGCACATCATAATGATAGACCAATGGGAATGTGTGGGGGAGGGACACAGTGGCACTGGAAGTGTTGGAGCTTTGCCTGTCAGGATGGTTTGGCATCCAATTATCACAGGAGCATTTGAAAAGCTGCATCTAGGAACCAGTACATAATACCAGCAGCAGTTTGCTCCCACCCTCTCCCCCCATGACAGGGTCTTCAGATTCATATACCCCCACAACACCCTTGAAAAACCTTATTCAGCAGTATATCACTAGGGTTTCTGAATATTGATATAGAAGGCCCAGGTGAGCACACCTGACACTTGCCTTGATCTTAATACATTTTATGCAGAATCTAACTTCACAACGTAGCTTTACAAAATACGGGGCCTGTCACACCTACAGTACAGGGTGAGGAAAGTTCATCCAATTGGGAGTTTCTGAAACGTTTTACCCTTTAAGCACTAGAGATAAGTTGCATCTTTAAAAAAAAAAAAACAGTCAGGTTCTCACTAACCTATACAAAGTATAGAGAACATAGGTTTTTTTTTGAAAGTGCACTTGGAATTAAAGTCACTGTAGATCTGAGGGGGATATGCAAGGAAGATAAAAAATAGCATTTTAGCTTGCACATGATTGGATGATAAAATCAGCAGAGCTTCCACTCATTCCAGATCTACCCCTTAGATTTAGAGCGACTGCACTTCCAAGTGCACTTGCAGTGCAAAGTGGATTTGCCTTTCGTAAAGAACCCCCATAGTCTGCTTTGTGCTTGAGTGAAGCCTGATTCATCTTAAACCCCACATATATGCAAATGAGGTTGACCTCAAGAGCGTTAGACTAATGCAAATCCTAGGTTGATGATTTCACTAATACCATAACAGAATGTACTCCACTCCACAACCCTGCTTGCAACAATATTGCAGTTCTATGACATCTTCCTGATAGGTGTGTTAGTTTGATAATGTAAGCAAGACATGGGGTTATGTGAATGCAAGTCAAATAATTATAACTAAACCCTCCTATTCCTTATAACTAACGGAAGGTTCCAGCTTAGTCTCTGCTTGATCTGCAGTTGTCATGCTGCTGCACATGTGATCAGCTATGACACTAGCATGGGCGTCCGCAGAACTTTTTTCAAGGGGGGGCATCATTTTAAGGTCTGGTCGTGAAATCTTACTTGTGTCAGTCAACAGCGGCTGCAGGGGAGAAAGCGCTTGGCGACGGCTGATAAAGCCTGATGAGGTGATGTCACCCATAGGTTCCCATGTCACAGTTGTTATTGGTGCTCCCTCCTCTCCCCTGCATACGCTGCTGGTTCACACAGGTGAGATAACATGACCAGATTGGAACAGTCTGAAAATAGGTTAGTCTGCATAAGTGTTAGGGGTAAGGGGACGGGGCAGTTTTTAAGGCTAGCGCAAGCTGGAATTCTACTTTCAATCTACCCTCCCTATTGGTGGCTTGTGGCAGTGTTAAAGCAGAGCTCCACCCAAAAGGGGAAGCACCACTTGTTTGCACCCTCCCCCCTTCCACTGCCACATTTGGCACTTTTTGGGGTAAAGAGTGTACCTGGTTTTGCCGTGGTGATCTGAGCCACATGCAAAACCATGCAAAATATGCTGCGAGCGACCACAGCAAGTAAAGGTATAAATAAACATACAATTAGGCAATCAATCAATTACAAAAAATAAATAAAAAATACACCTTCATGGTGCAGCATTGGCTTAAGACAGTGGAGATCTTAAAATCTGTATGGACACAATAGCATCTATATGCTGTTGTGCCCATATAGCTGCTTTTGTGCCCATATAGATGCTGGTGTGCCTCAATAGCAGTTATATGGGCACAATAGCATAAAGATGATATTAACTCCTATTGTGGCCATACAAATGCTACTGTCTCCTATTATGCCCAGTGACACTGACCTTGCAGCACCAGTGCTGGGACAAGTTTATCTGGTGACCAGGGAGAAGATGCCAAACTGCGCTTAATGTTGGGTGTCTTTAGTTAGCCTAAAATACAGATTTCTTCTAAAATATTAACAGCTACATACAGAATGCCCAAAATGATTTATACTGAGTGAGAGATTTTTAGACATTTGTAACTGACCTTAAAGGATATGTAACTGATCAAATGCTTGGTCAGAAATGATTTCTTGCAGATGCTCACCTCCTTTGCAATCAA
This sequence comes from Lithobates sylvaticus, assembly GCA_028564925.1. Taxonomy (NCBI): domain Eukaryota; kingdom Metazoa; phylum Chordata; class Amphibia; order Anura; family Ranidae; genus Lithobates; species Lithobates sylvaticus. The sequence goes on along the minus strand of CM053035.1, from coordinate 156,953,359 downwards.
AACAGGTAGCCTTAAAAATGTCCATTAGGCCCCTTTCACACTGGGGCGGTGAGCCGCGGTGACGGTAAAGCAGTGCTATATTTAGCGCTGCTTTACCGTCGTTTTCACTGCGGTTTTCGGACGCTCGCGGTGCGGTTTTACCCCCGCGAGCGGCCGAAAAAGGGTTAAACACCCCCCCGCAGAGCGCCGCCGTAGCAGCGCTTTGCGGCGGTATTGCCGCGGTTTCACTGCGGTGTCCCATTCTAATCAATGGGAAGGAGCGGTATAGGAGCGGTGAACACACCGCTCCTATCCCGCTCCAAAGATGCTGCTAGCAGGACTTTTTTTGTCATCCTGCTAGCGCACCGCTCCAGTGTGAAAGCCCGCCGGCTTTCACACTGGAGTTAAAGGGGCCGGATTTTTTCATGCGGTGAACAGGCGCTATTTTTAGCGCTGCACCGCATGAAAAACGCCCCGGTGTGAAAGGGGCCTTACAGATTTGGAATGGGTCTTATCAGAGTTGCTGGATACTGATAATTAAACAGTAATCTGCAAGCACTGATTACAGACAGACCATGACACAGAACAAGCTGACACTGACCCAGCTTGTTCTACAAATATCATTTAGCACTTCACCTTAATGGCAGCTTCTATGGCTTCAGGAGCTTCTTAGCTGGCCTGGGGTGAGCTCTGGTGATTGTTGGGCTGGACAGTGGCTGCTGAGGGAACTTTATCTTCCTGCTCGCCCACCTGCTGCTTTGGCTGATCACCCTGACTTGGACAGCAGCCAAACCTGGGAGAATCGTCCTTCTCCTGTCTGGTACGGCTGCAGCTACAGAGAAGGAGGCAAACACAGCCTCAGTTCAGTGTGCGGCTGTATCAGAGGTCAAACCATGGGGTAGTGTGACAGCTGGGCATGTTGCTCAAGAGCTTCTCCTGAGTGTTATGAGCATAGTGTAGCTCACAATCTGGTGCCGCCTCTCCTCCCTGCCTTGCCTGCAAGGACTGCTCATGGACACCAGTGTGTGTGTGCAGACACTTTGCCGATTCCAGGGGGGGGGGGGGCACTTGACCCCCCTTGCCTCTATCTGCGGACGCCCATGGACACTAGCCATTTGTGGGCTTGAAAGTTTGTTGAGAGCTGACATAGGTACATTGGCAACTTTGACAGTTATCACCAGAGACATACCTTAAATGTAACTGTTTTGGGAAAGTTTATTCGATAGGTTTATTTTGGCTTTAATATGTTTTGTGCTGAAATGAAATATATTTAACTATTACTCAACCAAATGTAATTCATTATAACTCATGAAGTAAATTCACATTTTATCTATTTCTCCAGTTTTAGTAACTGCTACTACAGCTGCCACAACTGCCACAAATGCCACAACTGCCACAACTGCCACAAATGCCACAACTGCCACAAATGCCACAACTGCCACAAATGCCACAACTGCCACAAATGCCACAAATACCTCAACTACCACTGTCAAGGCTGCTGCAAATCATCTAGCACCTATGTTTTTCACTGTGATGGAAACGCTTTTCTTCCTTGTGGTCACCAGCAAATTTCTGTTCTAAATCAGAATTGAAAACAAATCAATGATGTTTAGGCTATATTCACATGGGCATAATGAGTTTTACAAGACAAACAATAGGATCTTGCTGGCAGCAAGAACCTTCTTTTTAAGTTGTCCAACCTCTCTACACATGTAATGTTTGTGTAATATTTACATGTATATAAGTATGCATGCATGCATACAGTTTTAATGCTGCTTATTGGTTGCTAGGACACAGTCAGCAATTGCCACCTGACATCTGTTGTTGCTAGGATGCAGACAGCTATTGCCGCCTAATGATTCATTGCAAGGACTCTGCTCTTGTACACCAATAGATTACCATTGAGCTGTATGCATGTAAATATTAGCACACATTTTTACATGCATACAGCATAAAATATAGTCCTTACAAGCGTGAATGCAGATTTTTCTATTTTGATTTTAAAGATCTGAACACAGTGCAAGTTTACTGATCTTGACACAGCTCTGTGTATACAGCCGTAACAAACCATAGATCTGTGTTCAGATCCATTAACAAAAAGAAAAACATTTTGCTTTTTGTGGCCATTTGCATGAACTCTGTACACACGGTCGGACATTCCGACCACAAAATCTGTCGGATTTTTTCCGCCGGATTTTGTCCAAAACTGGTGTTGTATACACACGGTCGGACAAAGTTGTCAGAAAATCTGATCGTTCGGAACGTGATGACGTTCGTTCGTTACGACGGGACTACGTTCAGGCTAGTAGCCAATAGCCTTGGTCTCGTAATTTGATCTGAGCATGCGTGGCACTTTGTCCGATCGGAATTCTCTACAAACGATCGGACAAAGACCGATCGGATTTTGTTGTTGGAAAATTTGAGATCCTGCTCTCAAATTTTTTCCGTCTGAATTTCCGACGGAAAAAGTCTGACAGAGCCCACACACGATTGGATGTTCCGACAATATAATCCGATCGGACCTTTTTAGTCGGATTTTCCAACCGTGTGTACAGGGCATAACTGATTAACTAAAGACTATGGGGTTGATTTACTAAAACTGGAGAATGAAAAATTTGGTGCAGCTCTGCATGGTAACCAATCAGCTTCTAACTTCAGCTTGTTCAGTTAAGCTTTGACAATAAAACCTGGAAACTGATTGGTTTCTATGCACATGTGCACCAGATTTTGCACTCTCCAGTTTTAATAAATTAACCCCTATATGTATTCCCAATGTATCTAAAGATTGAGCCTAATGTCCTCAGAAGTCCAAGCATGTTTTAATTTATATTGTGTTGTTGAAACAAAGGTGCAATCCAATAGTTTGTAAAAATGAAACCTTGAAATACCTTCCTGCCCGTCAAGGGCTTCTGTCTTTCATACAGATGTTTCAATACATCTGGTCACCCTTCTCTAGCAATGCCTTGTACTGGTAATCTACAGTACTGAGAAAGCAAGTCTTCCTCTCCTGGAAAGTGGTGTGATGTATTCCTAAGCCCCCGTACACACGGTTGGAAAATCCGACCACAAAATCCATTAGATTTTTTCCGATGGACCTTGTCCGAAACTGGTGTTGCATACACACGATCGGACAAAGTTATCGGAAAATCCGATCATTCTGCACGTGATGACGTTCGTCTGTTACGACGGGACTATGTTCACGTTAGTAGCCAATAGCTTTGCTATCGTAATTTGATCTGAGCATGCGTGGCACTTTGTCCGTCGAAATTCTCGACACACGATCGGAAAAAATCCGATAGGATTTTGTGGTCGGAAAATTTGAGATCCTGCTCTCAAATTTTTTCCGTTGGAAATTCCAGCGGAAAAAGTCAGATGGAGCCCACACACGGGCGGATTTTCCGACAACATGGTCCGATCGGACATTTTCCATCAGAATTTACGACCGTGTGTACGGGGCATAATGCTTATCTCCAAGGACAACAAAAATCTTCCTTTGCATTGGGGCTGCACTACACTATACTCGTTTATGTCTGGGGTACTAAAAAAAACTGTTTTACTTATCTGATCCCCTGCATCATCCAGTCCAATGAAGGGCATGTGACCAGTGAAATGTATGGGAGAAGAGGCTGCGGATGCTGGTCTTAAAGCCTGGAGTGAGACTGCAGGAGCGGGGGAATCGGGTTAGGAAAAGTTCTTTTTCCGGTACCTTAGCATAAACAAACATATAACCTTTGCACTGTAGGGACAGCTTTAAAGCGGTTCGGCACACATTTCATTTAGTAAATCTCCTTCCCTTCCAAATCAGGCAAAGAGTACTAAATGAAATGTGTTTTTTTTTTTTTACTTACCTTGTAATCGATGACTTCCTGTCTTCTGTCCCTTCGGGGGTGGGCGGGGTCTGTGCGGGGATCCTCGTCACGCCGCACTGTCTCCTGGGATCTGGTGTCATTGATCCCAGGAGTCAGTGCGGATTTCGGACACATCTCGCGAGATTTCGGACACATGTTCCGAAATCTCGCGAGATTTCGGACACATCTTCCGAAATCTCGCGAGATTTTGGACACATTTTCCGAAATCTCGCGAGATGTCGGCAGATGTGCCGACATCTCGCGAGATTTCGGAGAAGTGAGCTGCACTTTGCCGTTACTGCGCACGCGCGAGCTCGGCGCAGTAACGGCGGTGCATGCTGGGCCATCTAAAGTGCCTGTGGGGTTTCACATGCCCACAGGCAAGATGGCCCCCAGCACAAAAGCAGCAAATAAAGAAGTTTATCGGAGGAAAACCGGCTGCGATCGCGATGGAAGATGGAACAGGTAAGTCCCCCAATTTAGTTATTAATAGTTAGCATATTCCCCAAAAAAAAAAAAAAAAAAAAACCCCAGTGCAGAACCGCTTTAACTCTACCCACAAAAACAAAAGACAGGGAGTGCACTCACATAGTATAGCAATAAACTTCAATGGAGTTAAAAAAAGGCTAAACAAATGTACTCACAAGGATAAACATTTTTAATCCCAATTCTGTATATACATCTGTCTTTTGGATAAGGCATTTAAATGCCTTTTGTTCTATAAATACTCCAAGGTCTGCAATTTGTAGACTTCTATTGTTACTTGATTTTTTATACCTAAAAAAGTTATAACCTATAATAACTATATATATATTTTTTTTAACCATTAGGAGATTTTTTACAGAAATTAACACTGAAAGACTTTACATAAAATAGGTAAAAACTACAATAAGTCTTTGCATTTTTACACAGTTTTTTTTATTGTAGAACCCTGCCTTTATTGCCTATGCACAATGTATAAAGTACCACAAAATTAACTTTAACTAAGCTGAACTCCAGGCACACATAAAAAAACTCAATTAATGTAGTTATGAGTTATTTCAAAAATTATGAAAATCATTTTCACAACTAATATAAGTACATGATTCGGACTTGGTATCAGCCTCTTGCCCAACTACAGTTTGGGGACAGGCAGTTGAATAGGCTGTATTGTTGAACAGCACCAGACCAAAGTCAGGTCACTAACCTGGACCTGTTGTTTGGTATGACTTTGTATATAGCACAACATGAAAACACAGAGATAACACAGAGATAACATTACAGGAGGAAAATGTTTTCTAACTAATGTATTTGAACAGTACATTAGGTTGTTTGCCTGGAGTTCAGTTGTAATACAACCCGACTTCATGTTAAAATTCTGCTCATGCCGTGTAAAGAATTTACCATGAACATCATAACCACATAATATACTCTATTGTTTAAAACTTTTCAAAGGGAAATAATTGGATAAAAAGGCATAATATTCTGTAACTTATTATTTTGATCAAAAAAACTTTTCTTTCTGTTTTAATAAAAATGTAAAACACATCCATGAGTATTTAAACTTTTTTTTTTGGTTTCCAATAAAAAGGTTACCTTTTTCTGGGGGAAAGATCTGTACCTCTCTGCTGACACATCATAAGAAAACAACCATTGAGATAAAGTGTTACTAAACCAACAACAGTAAAAATCAATCTGTATACAGGCATACCCCACTTTTAAGTACACAATGGGGTTTATTTACTAAAGCTGAAAAGGGCAAAATCACTTCTGCATAGAAACCAATGAGCTTCCATGTTTTATTACAAAAGCTTAATTGAACAAGCTGGGGTTAGAAGCTCATTGGATTCTATGCAGAAGTGAGCCTGATTTTGCACTTTTCAGCTTTAGTAAATAAACCCCATTGTGTACTTAAAAGTGGGGTATGCCTGTATGCAGTAAATCATGCTTGTTATACACATTGTGGAACCTAGGGGTTAATTCTCTGTATTGTGTAAAAAAAAAAAGAAGCTCCTGTCTTCTCTGATCCTCCCCTTCTTCCACAGTCCCCAAGATATCTCCTGATAAGACAGGGGCTAGGAGACAGGCTGCACATGCTTAGTTTGGTGTGTATTGCTAGAGATTTTTTTATTTTTTTTGGCTCTGTGCTGATCATATGCACTCCCCCATCAGCACTGTCCAGACATAGTGCCATGGGTCTTGTAGCCTCATAGGACAGTCATGGGAGAATGAAAACTCCTTCTACAAGCTTTGACACTGATAGAAATCACAAGACTGCTCTAACTGCTGATGAGTAAAGGTATTTAGCGGTTTATATTTACTAAAGTAATTGCATTTCCATGTTCTGTGTACTGTGGGAGACCAGATATTGTGAATGCAGGATCCTGGGTTTAGTAACACTTTAAGACGCCTACCTTGTTCTCCCTTATGAGCTTCATATATTGAAGAAGAAACTAAAGTAATGTTTTGGCCACAACATACTGTGACCATTGAGCTAAGCCATTAGTTGAGTTGAATTAGTTGACAGTAGTATGTTGCATAATATAACTCATATTTTTAGCGTCCCCAGTGACCCCCAGACCTAGAATACCGAGAATTAGAGTTAACCAAGCTGGACCAAACACACTTTTAATTTGTAACTTCTTAGTGCATAGCTGAGGATCTTGCATGTAGGAATCCCATACTGAGTCAGCTCAGGAATCCATCGTCTCTCTAGCTGCCCCCATTCCTGCAATGCTTTTTTTGCATGCTGCTTTGATGGCTTATTTTTATTTCAATGGCCACAGGCTTCTAGGGGAGAAGATAAAGAGACACATGGGTTTTCTCACCCTCTACACAGTGAAAAAAGGAAAATGCCACTCCAGGTGAGTGATGGGACCACGTAGGCTGGTGAATGGACTCCTCCCAAGGGTACTAGCCTCGGCTTGCCGGCCGTACAATAGCGTAGAAAAAAATGGATGGCTGCACTCCAAGGTAAATGTTAAGTCTTTACTAATGAATAAGCGCAGCATTGCTGTGTGAAACGCATCTACCTGTACCTGCTTTTTTGTCCTGTGGTGTCATTCATGTTACAGATTTTACATTAAAGAGACTTATCATTTACCTTGGAGTGCAGCCATCCATTTCTTTCCACCCTCTACACAAACAGGCTCCCACCTTTCCTACCAGCCAACGAGTAAGTACTGCAGAGCTCCATGTTTACTATCTGAAACACCCTGAATGGTTCAAAGATAGGAAAAAAATCTGACTTTAACTGTACCCAACACAATTTTGATAGTAAAATCAACTACCTTTATTTAAATACACAATAAAATAGTACTAAATTAATTTTTCTCATAATATTCATTTTAATTGCCTCATTATTCAACAAATGCCCACCACCCACAGCCATCTCTTTTTAAGAATTTTTGGACTAATGTACAGTATATATAGTAACTTTACAAGGTAGAACATCATCACTGAATAATATGGTTCAACAGATTAAGGGGTGGAGGATGGACTCAACACATTTCTCAGAACTGTGTTCTGCTTCTTCAGGAGTATGAACAAGGCTACATTTCAGCTGTGTGAATAATAGTGGAGCATCGTCACTTAAAATACCTTCCCTGGTTGAGCACAGGGGTATGATAAAAGAAAGGTCCAGGACCCCACCATATGATATTGTCTGAAGTTCAATGTTAAGTGATGTGTGGAATCTTCAAGCTTCAAGCTTTGGGATAGGAGTATCTTATATAGATAAATATATAAATAATGGGGCGCTAGCATAAAAATAATAAAAGTAGTAAAAAACGTAACCAAGAATGCATTTAAAATATATACTGTTCAGATTGTTAAAAGTGTGGCGCTAGTAGAAAGTACGCCACTTCAAGGGGATGGTCCAACAAGGATGGCTCCAGACAAAGCGTCCAAAAGGTTAATGGAAATAAAATTAATGGACGTATAGCATCAAATATTGAGCAGAGCTATACAAACAGCATCAGGCAAATACGTCAGGTATAAACTATAAATATAATCAAAATACCAAGTGTGAAGTGCAGCAAAATAAATAGATGAGTAAAAATCAGTGTAGTAAAAAATCTAAGTGGTAATAAATACAATAAATAACTAAAGATCCGTGCAAAGATGCAATATAAATAATCCGTGTGAACAATGAATATGTGCAAAACAGCCAACCGGTGGATAATAAAATATGAAATTGCAACTAACCCTGTGCAAATGAGCAAATAATAAATACCGACTAAACCTGTGTATAAATAAACGATAAAAAAATTGCTATTAAATATAATGACGTGGGTCCAAAAAATATAAAAATATATAAAAAAGTGCTTCTAAACAGATTCAAGTCCTGTGCAATCCAGCAGACGATTCCCATACACAGTGCAATTTTCTATGCAATCTCTGGGTGAAGTGGTGAATTTTGCAGGTGCAATCAAAATAGTCTTTATAAGGAAAAAGGTGCTCCTTTCCATGCAGGTGTCCAAGCTGTTTCCCCCAACCCCTTACCTTAAAGGTAAGGAAAAACAACCTTACTGAGCAACCACATGGCATCCACCTCCTCGGTATCCAGCAGCGGTGGGTTAAAAACAATGTAAGATCCCGGCCGAGATCTCACACACTCTAGCGTCACCAGGCTCTGATTCTCCTCTCCTTACGCGTTACGTCACGCCCACATGACTTTATCAAAGTCATGTGGGATAAGGGATAAGGTTTTGATCGCTTTTAAATGTGTTCCATCATTTAGATGCAATTCATCTGGGCTTAATATGCTGGTCTTGATTAAATACTGTATTATTATATATGTCCAAGCCTGGAGATATGTATCATGATTCGCTGATGGCATGATATGATGGATGAATATAAAAAGTAAGGTTGTGTTTGGGTTGTGACAAGGAGGAGGCCGCGAACGTGTCTGTTCCGCTGTCTCCGGGTGACACAGATGGACCAGTCCTCCCAGTCCTACATGCTTGCCAACATAACCCACTTGCACTCAGAACAGCTTCTGCAGGGCCTGAACCTCCTCCGCCAACACCACGAGCTCTGCGATATTGTCCTCCAGGTTGGCGATGTCAAGATACACGCCCATAAAGTGGTGCTCGCCAGCATCAGCCCCTATTTTAAAGCCATGTTTACAGGAAACCTTTCAGAGAAAGAGAATACTCAGGTAGAATTCCAGTGCGTCGACAAGGCCGCCCTCCAGGCCATCATAGAATACGCCTACACAGGGACAGTTTTCATTTCCCAGGAAACAGTCGAGTCTCTTCTTCCAGCGGCCAACCTGCTACAGATCAAGCTAGTGCTGAATTTTTGGACTAATGTACAGTATATATAGTAACTTTACAAGGTAGAACATCATCACTGAATAATATGGTTCAACAGATTAAGGGGTGGAGGATGGACTCAACACATTTCCTGGAGAGCCAGCTCGACGTGGGCAATTGCATTGGCATTTCACGCTTTGCCGAGACCTACGGCTGCCACGAACTTTACCTAGCTGCCAACAAGTTAATTTGCCAGAACTTTGAGGACGTCTCTCAGACGGAGGAGTTTTTCGAGCTGACGAATTCGGAGTTGCACAAGATCGTTTCCAATGACTGTTTGAATGTTGTTTAATGAGGAGAGTGTGTTTTATGAGCTGGAGGCCTGGATCAAGTACGACGTACAGGAGAGGCAGAAGTTCCTCTCCCAATTGTTGCACTGTGTCTGACTGCCTTTGCTGAGTGTCAAATTTCTCACCAGGCTCTACGAAGCTAATCACCTTATACGCGATGACCACACCTGTAAACATTTACTCAACGAAGCTCTGAAATACCATTTTATGCCTGAACATAGACTGTCCCATCAGACGGTGCTAAAGACTCAGCCTCGCTGCGCTCCCAAAGTGCTTTGCGCGGTGGGAGGGAAAGCTGGACTGTTTACATGTTTGGAGAGCATGGAGATGTATTTCCCCCAGGACGACTCTTGGATAGGCCTGGCGCCTCTCTCAATGCCTCGTTATGAGTTTGGACTATGCACCCTGGACCAGAAAGTGTATGTTGTTGGCGGCATTGCCACTACTGCGGGGGGCATTGTCACCCACATGCGGCAGGGCATCAATATGAGGAAGCACGAGAGCTCTGTGGAGTGCTGGGACCCGGTCACCAACACGTGGACGTCTGTGGAGAGGATGAACGAGTGTCGCAGCACCCTGGGCACTGTCGTTTTAGCAGGAGAACTTTATGCCTTAGGAGGATATAATGGACAGTCATGCTTACAGTCAGTGGAAAAATATATCCCTAAAGCAAAGGAGTGGCAGCCGGTCGCTCCAATGATTAAGACAAGGAGCTGCTTTGCAGGCGCTGTACTGGATGGCATGATCTACGCTATAGGTGGTTATGGCTCGGCTCATATGAACAGCGTGGAACGTTATGATCCGGCGAAGGACTCCTGGGAAATGGTGGCGCCTATGGCAAATAAAAGAATTAATTTTGGAGTGAGCGTAATGCTGGGATTTATCTTTGTGGTGGGGGGACACAACGGGGTGTCTCACTTGTCCAGCATCGAGCGTTATGACCCTCACCAAAACCAGTGGACGGTGTGTAGACCCATGACGGAACCCAAAACAGGTGTCGGCGCAGCGGTGATTGACAACTACCTCTATGTGGTCGGTGGTCACTCAGGTGCGACTTATCTCAACACAGTGCAGAAATACGACCCTATCTCAGACACATGGTCGGATTCAGCCGGCATGGCATACTCTCGGTGTAACTTTGGTCTGACGGCCCTTTGATGAACATCAGCACATTGTGTAATATTATATCCCTTGCATGAATGGATTTCCAAGGCCTCATCTCCTTGATATCGAAAACCGTGAAGACATGGAGATTCAGTACAGCTCTTCTGTCGAGTGAAAGCCTCCAACAGCTTCAAAAAGCACGGTCACTCTTCTGTAGCCGGTTATTCCTAACCTGCTTGACTGACTATTCCAAGTGGTAGTATGCTGGAAAAAGATCTAAGATCATAATTATTACAGGCGTAGTATGTGGCGGTGTTTGCCAAAGCTTGGGGACGTATATTAGCGGGTGGTACGCAGCCACGCCGTGGTGGCACACTGCATTTGGAGTTCAAACTAGGACGGAGCAGGGCCCTTTAAAAGAAGACACTTTCTGTCCATGGTTTAAATCGGCATGCTGCCTCTAGTGCCCAGCAGTCACCCCGGTGAGGGGGCTGTGCTCCGCTTCTGCCAAGCACTGGAGAAAGCATGGAGATTTAAAGGAAAATTTCTGGCTAACACCGAGTTTGTTATCAAGCAATACAAAAGTGCCAGAACTGTCGCTGTAATAATAATATATAACGTTACTAAACTATGCTATAATACGATAGAGGACATGCTACTCACCAAGGGGTCTGTCTGTATTGTTGTCTGCAGCTTTGGATCCTTCACAAGCTGTGTCCTTCATGGCTCTTCTGTCTGTTATCATGCTATTTACTACAGTAGGGATGTCCAACTCCGGTCCTTAAAGGCTGTATACAGGTCAATGTGTTGGGGTAGACTGAGTCAAGTTGACCTTAGTGATTCAGACCGCTGTCAATGGGCAAATGCTTGAAAAATGTGCAATCATCTCAGACCTTTTGGACTGGAGTTGGACACCCCTGTTCTGAAGCTATAGGTCATTGCCATTGATAATATTACTCTACTTTTTAGATATCGCAGACCAGTAGCTAGGGTGGGGTGGGGGGGGTTGGGGGTACAGATATCTGAACTGCCTTTATCTGTGACATGTCCCGTTCAAGCTGCCAGACCTCTACAGACCTCTAGAAACGAAAAAAAAAAAAAAAAGATGGAAAGGGACATATGAGTGGTAACATGAAATCCTAATTCCTGCATGAATTGTTGCCTTTATTTTTTACTTAATACATTTAAGATATAATCAGATCGTCTTTAGGTAAGGTAAAACAAAAAAAAAAAATAAACTTTAAACCATGGACCGGAAATGTCCACTAATATATAGTAAATATTTTTTCCACATCATCCTTCCGGTGAATTTCAGATTAATATTATGAGTCGTAAGTAAATACTATAATACTATAAACCTTTGAGCACATATTCACAAAAGATTTATAATACTGTGCTACCCCATAATTATATATATAGTACATGAAATTTTGCACCCATATATCCTAATGGTGGTGGATATATGTTTTGTCAGTTTGAAAACAATAAAAAACATAGAGTAATTAAAGTATGATCCTAAGCAGTTGATCATTCCAGATCACATCTTCTTACTCATAGACACTGTACTGTGTCCCTTGTCACCCGTGTTCCTATTAGACATGTGCAATTCATTTCTTTTTTTTTCGTTTTTCGTTTTTTTTTGTTATTTTCGTTCGTTCGTTTTCGTACGAATGAACGAATCGTTCGTTTTCGTACGAATGAACGAATCGTTCGTTTTCGTACGAATGAACGAATCGTTCGTTTTCGTACGAATGAACGAATCGTTCGTTTTCGTACGAATGAACGAATCGTTCGAATCGTACGAATCCGAATAACGAATCGTTCGAATCGTACGAATCCGATTAACGAATCATTCGAATCGAAAGAATCCGAAAAACAACGAAAATCCGAAAAAAATAATTAGAAACAAGAATGTACTAATGAAGAAAATCCGAAAAACGAAAACGAACGAAAAAATTCGTACATTCGTAACTTTTTTTTTTGTTGAATTGGTAATTCTCTGTGTCCCTTACAATGGTGCTGCTTAACGTGCTTCGAATGGATTGAAAAAAAAAATGTGTACATTCGTAACTTTTTTTTTTCGATTCGTTACTTTTTTTTTCGATTCGTAATTATTATTTTTTTTCGAATGGATTGAACAAAAAAATTCGTACATTCGTAACTTTTTTTTCGATTCGTAAATTCGTAACTTTTTTTTTTGATTCGTAAATTATTAAAATGTAATAATAGCATACACCTTAAATAAAATTATGAATTATGCTTCGATTACGAATCTACGAATGTTACGATTGTTACGAATGTACGAATGTACAAATAAATACGAATGCGTCCGAAAATTAAACTAACGAAAAAACGAATCAACGAAAAAATAACTCTTACGAATGTACGAATCGTTACGAATACGAACACCGACGACTTACGAATGTACGAATCGTTACGAATCCGAACACCGACGACTTACGAATGTACGAATCGTTACGAACAACGGAAACGAAAAAAACAAAACGAAAAAAAAAATTTTTTTGTTGTGCACATGTCTAGTTCCTATTTCTATTTTTAAATTATAACCATTATTAATTAATTAATTTCTGCTTCTTTTGTATTCCATGACTAAAATTTTTATTGAGCCTACTCAATTTTGAGACCCTTTTATTTCTTATTTACACCTGATATGCTAAAATGTTAAAGAAAAACTCATACTTGCAGCGAATGAATGAATGAATGAATGACTTGTATAGCGCAACCTATGCAAACTGAATCGCCTCAGGGCGCTTTTTGCCACTGGTGTTCATCTGTGGTATAGTGCGGTCCTTGCCCTGTGGGGTCCTGACACGCTTACAAACACATAAAATATACACATATTTGGCCAATTTTATCGACAGTATCTAATTAACCTACCAGCATGTCTTTGGAGTGTGGGAGTAAACCGGAGTACCCGGAGGAAACCCACGCAGGCACAGGGAGAACATGCAAACTCCAGGCAGAAGGTGTCGTGGTCGGGATGCTAGTCAATCTTTATAGACAAACTGTTATTCTCCATGCACACTGAAGCTCAAAAAAGCTTTTTCTGGATGCCAGATTGCTGGCAGAAAAAGCTGGTTGAAAAATGTGCTTTTAACAGCATTTTGTACTAGCGTTTATGAGCGTTTTATAGCATTAGCGTTTATGGGCGTTTTTAATAAAAATACACAGAGGACACTCCAAAAATACCACAATGTATTCCAAACAACCACAATGCATTGAAAAAATGGAATGCTGAACGCTAATTAACGAGCGTTCATGAGTGTTTATAAGCGTTTATCAGCGTTTGGCTTTTTTTGGCAGTGAAAAACGGCACTTTGAACGCAAATTTCTGGCGTTCAGAAAAAAGCCCATAAACTCCACTGCTCATTTAAGCTAAAAAACGTCCATGTGCATGGACACATAGGCTAACATAGAGTGGAGTTTATGGGCTTTAAAAAAAACGCCCAAACTCCAATAAACTGCAGCTTATGAGCAGTGTGCATGGAGCCTAAGGCCCCTTTCAGACGAGGCGGACTCCGCTTCCACGGAGCCCGCCTCTGTCCGCCTCTGATCTCTCCGTTGATCTCCGCTGAACCGGCGGATGACAAGTCCCTCTCTGCTCACTGAGCGGGGAGGGGCTTGCGCGCGCCGCTGGTCTCTATGGAGGGATCGGATGAAAACGGACCGTGTGTCCGTTTTCATCCGATCTCACCCGATCCGATCTGCCAGCGTCGGATCTGGACGTAGAGCCATACGTCTGCTTTTGGCGGATCGGACCGGGTCGGATGTCAGCGGACATGTCTCCGCTGACATCCGACGCTCCATAGACTAACATGGAGCGCCCGTTCAGATCCGCCGTCAAAACTGACAGGCGGATCTGAACGGTCCGACCATGTGAAAGGGGCCTAATAGTCTTAGAGCATAAAAAACATAAGATGCTCATTACCTTTGCTACCCTGAAAACCCCCTACTGTGTGCATCTCTGAAATCACTTTTTTATATTAGTGGCCTGATTTTCCTGCCTTCCGGACTGGGGGTCACTAACTGTTAGTAATCTGTCTAATGAGAATGTCTTAGTGGCCAGTTAAGTTACGTTCATTGGACAGGGGAATTGCAGTTAGAGAGGGAGGTTTCCAACGTTTGAGTGAACATTTATGTTCAATCCACCTGGTCACTGTGTTGCTAAAGGGATCCCAGTACAGTGAATTTCAAATGGTTGTAAACCCATACATATACCCAATGAAGTGACTGGCCTTGGGTGTTACACCCAGGTGAAACAATCCTCCTACAAAAGTTGTATCTGTTTATCTACAGTCTGCTCTTCTCTACATCTGCTCAAAGTCCAGAATTTATAACCTTTCTCTGAGAGTTCATAAAAAAAGGGGACGGAGAGCTGAAGTTATACTCTGTAGAGTTCAGTGAAGAGAGCTCTGAGAGCTGATTGGAGGGAAGAGACACAACCCCCTCCACATAGCACACAGAAATAAAGCTGAGGCTGTTAATCAGCTGGAGCTCCCTCCCCGGTCACCTTTTTTCTCTTGGTATTGAGAAAAATTGTCAAGGGAACAAAGCAGCAGACAGAAATAACACACAGCGCTCTTAATTGAGACAAGTACACACTATAGAGGGCTTTTTCATAATTCGTGTCTGAGGTTTACAACCACTTTAAGATTTATGATAAAAAAGGAAGAAAAATAAAACCAAAAACATTCTCTCCCCTTGTTCTCCAATAAAGACAAATGTCTGCACTATATAATTTAAGTACAGAGTGGTTGATTTACTAAAGGCAAATAGGCTGTTCATTTTGCAAGGGAAGTTGTACTTTGCTAGAGAATTGTTTTATAGTCTATTGAATGTAGTGAATCTCCCCTAACTTTCATCACCCAATCATGGTAAAGCTAAAAAAAAAATTTTTATTTTTTTTGCACACGATTGGGTATTTTCACTAAGCTCTGGGGATAATTCCCTTGTGATGTGCAACTTCTTTTGCCAATCAAACTGAATGAGCCCCAGAAAGTCACACTGTAGACACCAGCTTTACAGAACTCTGAATAAACTATGGGACAGAAGCAGTGTGCTTTACACCAAACCAGATCTGAAAAATACGTACCCATCCAGGCGGTCTCTCTGCTAGCATATTACCAAAATGATGTTTAAAAATATCAGAGAGAAGAACACAACCGGGTTGACCATCCCTAGGCCACCCTTCCACCTAGATAGGTAAGTAACATTTCGCTTTACAAGATTCAGCCTGTTCCCCCATAAGTGGAAGAAACAACTATAAATCCTGGTATAGAAGGACTCTGGAAAGATCCAAACAAAGCTGACATACAAAAAGGTAGGAATCAGGTAGGTCTTAATCAAGTCCACCCTTTAACTCAAGGAGAGCCACCACCCTTAACAACATTTCACCTTGACATCAGCATCATTCAGCCTGGCTTCCCAATTTGACTTAATGTAATCATCAGGGCCAAACTCGATGCCTAATACTTTGACTTTCTGCTGAGGCCTCGGGAAGGTGTCCAGAAGTGCAAAGCTCTCACCTCCCTCGCTCATCCAAAAAACTTCACTTTTATCACTGTTGACCTTGGAGCCTGATGCCTCTGAGTACTGCTCTATAACTGAGACCACCTCCTGCGCCTCCTCTGTCCCAGAGATAAAGACAGAAATGTAATCAGCATAGGCTAAAAAACTCAAGGGCGCTCACCAGTAATGCCCACCGGCACCCCGCACAACGGTCCGCTCTCTAGCCTACTGACGAAGGGGTCGATTGCAAACACATATAGTAAAGGGCTCAGCGGGCACCCCTGGTGCATCCCTGATCCAACCCTGAAGGGCTGTCCAACCCAACCTTTAACAAGCATGAAGTTCTCTGCCTCTCTGTATAAAGTCTTAAGCCATCCAAAAAAAAAACCCTCCAGGCTGTACTTGTCAAGGAGAAGCCAGAGGTACTCATGATTGACATGATCAAAAGCCTTCTCCTGATCCAATGCCAGCAAATACTTTCCCCAGCCTTCAGCCCTGCAACGTTCCAGAGCTTCCCGGACAGCTAACACTGCTGATAAAGTGCTCCTGCCCTGGACGGAAACAGTGCTGCTGACGAGAAAGCAATCTGTCTGCTACTGACGACAAGCACCAGAAAATTATCTCCGTCAGAATCTTTCTATCGACATTAAGAAGGCTAATGGGGTGCCAATTCTCAATCATCAAGGGATCCTTGCCTTTTGACAACAGAATGACAGCAGATTGTCTCACGGAGGGAGGGAGCAAACCCTTTTGCAGGTAGCCGTTAAATACCTCCACAAGATAAGGTACCAAGCTGGATTTGAAAGTCTTATAAAATTCATCCTTCAATCCATCTGGCCCAGGTGTTTTCTTAATAGCCAGACCATCTATAGCTTTGACTACCTCTTCTGCTGTGATTTCCCCATCAAACTTGCCAACAGAATGTTATTTCCCAGACCTGGTGTAGAATCCAGAAAACTCAACATCTTTGCCAGATCGAGGTACTTCTCCACCAGAAGATCCACATAAAAAGACCTCCATGATCCCTGACCTGGATTTCGTCAAAGTGCCTGTACTATTCCTTAGCCCAAAAATCGTCCTCAAAATATTGTCTTACCTCCTCGTCATCCAGCAGTGCTAAATTCATCCTCCAAATACTCTTTCCTTTAGGTGGCATATCTGAAGAACTGAGAATAGCAGACAGCATAAGGTGATCAGAGAACTCCACCATGTGTACCCCGTGCTGTCTGGGCAACGCTTAATATGCTCATCTTCCAGACCTGCTTCCCTGGCTATCGTATTAAGAAAGAAGCTATCATATCTCAGGCTGCCAGTGAAGCCTTTCCTGTCTTTGGGCTTAGTGACAGTGTTAAGATCACCTCCAAAGACAACTTGCCGAGATCTAAAAGGAAAAGGCTTAATCTTTGTAAAGAGGCAATTCCTCTCCCATCTAGTTTGTGGTCCATAATATTTATTAAACGTAGATCATGCCCCTTCACAGAGACGTCCAGGACCATACACCTTCCAATCTCTACCTCGATGACTCGCCGACTCTACCTCGATGACTCGCCGATGTTACCATGCCAGTAAAAAGTACTACAACTCCGCTGTAAGGCTCAGCCACAAGAGACCAGCAGGAGGGCCCAAGCCTCCACTCCCTCTTTGCCAGGTGGAGATAGGCAAGGCTATTTAGCTGGGTCTCTTGCAAAAATAAAATATCAGCATCCATCTCACTGAACAAAAATGAGGCCATATTACAAGCTCTTACAGATTTTATGCTGGCAGCATTAATCGTTGCCACCTTTATCGGAGTAGGAACTGCCATCAGGATGATTGAGGTAGGCGCTTCTTAGCCTGAGCTCCCTCCCCCCTTACTGGAGACCTTGACCTCTTTAGGGAACACTCTACCTCATGCTCCTCCATCTGAGACAGATAAGGACCCAAACTTTCCCAGAGGCAGATCATCTACCTCTAAAGATGAAACCGAGGAGGCAGAGGTCAGGACTACCTTATTCCTCCTTCTCTGCTAGTCCCGGAGGATGCTGGGGCTGTGACCTCATAGGGGGCGGGATCACCATGTGACATAAGCCGGTGGCCCCGCCCCTTGTCCCTATATAAGTCATTACATTAGCCATTAAGGCCAGAGACAGCATCGTGTCAACATCGGATGAAGAAAGAAGAACAAGAAGCAGAAGTAGAAGGCGGCGGCGACAGCGAGGGCAACGGCGATGGAAACAGAAGCCCGGGCCACCGCTAGTAAAAGAGCTGGAAGAAGAAAGCGGAGGCCCGGCAAGAAGAACAGAAGAGCGGGACAAGACCTCCGAAGTCGGAACAAGACCCCCAGGCGGCGGCGGTGACAAAGGTGAAAGCCGGGCTCCTCCACTAGTAAAAGAGCTAGCAGAAGATAGCGGGGGAGTCTGGCGAGAAGACCCCCCAAGATGGAAGAAGACCCCCGGAGCTGTGTAATAAAGTATTTTAAAAACTTGTGTTGTGTTTTTATTTACACTTTTTTCACCAGGTGAATGGGTAGGGGTACATCATTCACATAGGGTGGGGGCCGGAATCTGGGGCCCCCTTATTAAAGGGGGCTCCCGGATTCTGATAAGCCCCTCCACCCCGACAACCAACAGCCAGGGTTGTCGGGAAGAGGCCCTTGTCCTCAACAACATGGGGACAAGGTGCTTTGGGGTGGGGGGGCCGCAGGGCCCCCCTTTTTCCCAAGGCACCCCCATGTTGAGGGCACGTGGCCTGGTATGGCTCAGGAGGGGGGGCTGCGCTTGTCCCCACCCCTTTCCTGACCGGCCGGGCTGCATGCTCGGATAAGGGCCTGATGTGGATTTGGGGGGGACCTCCACGCTGTTTTTTCGGCGTAGGGATTCCCCTTTAAATCCATACCAGGTGACGGGGCTAGTGAGGTGTCAATCTCGCCGATCGAGGCGGCGGGATTCACTTCCTTCGCTAGTCCCGTCTACCTGGAGTCACGTTGAGAATGAACAGACTTTACTCCGTGTGTCGGCAAGTCCATTGATTTCAAAAGTCCCGCGAACTAGCACACAGACGGCAGGATTATCCGCCGGACCGCTGAGTCCGGCGGACAATTTTGAGTCAAAACTTCTAACTAAGTCCGCCGGACTTTTGGAAAGAAAAAGTCCGCCCGAGCCCAAACACGGGCGGATTGTCCAGCGGACTCTAGTCCGGCTGACAATCCCACCCGATAGTCTGCTCGTGTGTACGCAGCATTAGTTTCTGAAGCACATGACAGACATCTGTGTGGTGGCTCTCCAGGGACTTGGAAAATATGAGGATATCATCGAGATAAACCACCACACATAACTGCAACAAATCTCAGAGGAATTCTTGGAAAACTGCCGGGGCGTTACAACGTCCAAAAGGCATTACGAGGTACTCATAATGGCCTGTTCTGGTATTAAACTGAGTTTTCCACTCATCGCCCTCCTTAATCTTAACAAGATTGTATGCCCCTCTCAAATCAAGCTTTGTGAAAACCATTGCTCCCTTGAGGTGGTCAAATAACTCTGTAATCAACGGAATCGGATAGGCATTCTTAATTTTGAAACGATTGAGACCCTGATAATCAATACAAGGTCTCAGTTCACCACTCTTCTTCTTCACGAAGAAGAAACCAGCTCCTGCCAGGGGACGATGATTTGCAGATGAAACCTTGAGAAAGTGCGTCTGCAACATTGAGAAAGTGCGTCTCCATGGCCTTATCCTCCAAGACTGACAAAGGGTAAATCCGGCCACGAGAGAGTATGGCAACAGGTTGAAGCTTAATTCGGCAATCATACGGCCAGTGTGGAGGCAAACTACCAGCTTGAACTTTGTCAAAGACATCGCTAAAATCGTGGTACTCCTCTGGCAGGGAGGAGGGTGAAGAGGTGCACAGGATCTTGGCTACCTTCTGGAAGCATGTCTTACTGCATTGTGGCGACCAGGAGAGAACCTCAGCACAGAGCTAATCAAAAGAGGGGTTGTGCCTCTGTAACCAAGGATAACCAATAACCAACGGAAACTTAGGTGAGGAAATAAATTTGAATTGGATTATCTCATTGTGAAGAGCCCTACAACCATGGACAACGGAACCGTTTCATGAGTCACATGGGCAGGGCAGGTAGGGGTCTCCCATCAAGAGCCCCAATGGCAAGTGGAGTGTCACGCAGCTGCAGCGGAATTGAGTGCTTCGATACAAAGGCAGCATCAATGAACAGGCCTGCAGCCCCAGAGTCGATTAGAGCCTGTATCCTGATGGAAAAGGTCACCAAAACCAGGGGCTTATCCTTCTGGATAACTGGGGACGAAACAATGCCACCTAAGGTCTGTCCGTGACAGGACCTCAAGGTTCGGGCATTCCCTGGATGGGTAGGACAAGACTTAAAAAAGTGACCTGCCTGGCCACAATAAGGCACAATCTCTCCCTCCTCCTAAAGGTTCTCTCAGCTGCAGAGAGACGCGTGAAGCCCAAGTGCATGGGTTCATCTTCACTGACCGACTCGGTACTAGGAGGCATGAGAGGTGAGGGAGGCATGGGTGGGACTGCAAAGCTCGGAGGCAACCGTACAGGAGGCTTCCACAAGCGCTCCTTTGAGTCTTTCTCTGAGTCTGGAGTCAATGAGCATGGAAAACGTGATCAACTTCTCCAGCTCAGTGGGTATATCTCGGGCTGCTATCTCATCCTTGATGGAATCCGAGAGACCATGAGAAAAAGCAGCCATGAGGGCCTCATTGTTCCAAGCAACCTCTGCCACAAGAGTACGTAATTCAATGGTGTAGTCAGCAACAGTTCTCGTACTCTGTTTGATGGACATGAGGCACTTGGCAGCAGAAGCGGAGTGTGCAGGAATGTCAAATACCCTTTTAAAGGAGGCCACAAACTCAGGGTAACTCAAGACAACAGTTTTTTGCATCTCCCATAGAGGGTTTGCCCAGGCCAAATTTCTCTCAGAAAGCAAAGATATCACAAAACCTACTTTGCTTCTGTCCGTGGGAAACGTCTGGGGCAGCATCTCAAAGTATATCTCAACCTGGTTGAGAAACCCTCTGCATTGAACTAGATCACCCCCAAATCGCTGGGGAAGCAGAGCGAAACCAGACATACGTCTTTTAGAGGTAATACTCGAGGCGGGTACTTGCACAGAGACTGGCGCAGCAGCAGGGACAGCCTGCAACTCAGGTTGTACCGGAGCAGTCACAGTGGGAGATTCCAGGTGAGCCGTACGACTCAAGAGCATTTGTAACGCCATGGCAAACTGATTCATGCGGTGAAATAATAAAAAAATTAAAAAAATCGAAACCATTATATAGCTAAACTATTACATCACAATGTAATGGTTTAGATGAAAAGGAAGGTTCATGCTATTTCATTCCTGATATTCGAGTACCTGCTTGTCTGGATACAGCATATCCTGCTGAGTGACTCCCATTCATAACTGGGTTTGCACACCAAATTTGGGGTTCCTAGCACCAAGTGGCCACAAAATACGGGGCCCCAAAGTCGATCAACTGTGTCCATCTGCAGTAATGTTATTTTGGGACCCTTTGGTTTTGGCTGCAGCTAGGGAGCATTTAGGAACCCTTAACTACCAAGTTTGAAGTTCGGGGGACCTATGGCTGCAAATGGGCACAGTGAGGCATGCAAATGGGCACAGTGAGGCTGCAAATGGGCATTGTTGACCCTCTTTTCCACATACAGTAGCTGCGCATTTCTCATCCTAGGCTTATACTCGAGTCAATAAGTTTTCCCAGTTTTTTGTGGTAAAATTAGGTGCCTCGGCTTATATTAAGGTCAGTTTATACTCAAGTATATACGGTTGGAGGATTTCGGAGGTGCCGGAGACCTGCCAGTCCCCACAGAGAGCTTAATCTGCCTGCGTATACGACCTTGCTCTTGAGGGGGTCCACTCGGGTAAGGGTTCCCACTTACAGAGTGGGATCTTCTCCTCAGATCGAGATCCCTTCTCTTTATTCTGTCTCTCCTTCTTTTCTTCTGGTGAAGGTGGATAACCTCTGGAACTCACTACCTCAACGGACTAATTTTTTTCATTAATTTTCTCATATATTCATACATTTTTTGTCTTCTGTATTAAATGTTATTTTTTCTATATTTATTCTTGTATTTATGAATTTTTTTTGATTGTTCATTATTTATTATTTATTATTTATTTATTCATCATTTGCACTATATGTCACTTAATTTGTGATTTTTCAGTTTTAGCGCAACTTGCTCATCCAATCTGGAAAAAATATTACCAACAAGTGGATTGACTGTATCTTCTGAATTCATGGCGTTCGCCTACTGTCTGAAACAATGAAATCAGACCGAGACAGAAGTACAGTTGTTTAATAATAAAGGTAAATAGAACAAAATGTAGTCAAAACATAGACAGAGTTCAGGACCTGGAACAGATAATCAGACAAGCCAAACGTCAGGGAGCCGGAGATGAGCGTAGTAAAACAGCAAGCAGGATCTGGAGCCAGAAAGCAGGAGTGCGTCTCTGTGATGTTGTGATGTTGACTAAGGCGAAGGCAGAGATCCTCTGGGCTGGACAGCTTAAAGTGGAAGTAAAGTCGATTTTTTTACTTTCACCTACAGGTAAGCCTATAATGAGGCTTACCTGTAGGTAAAAAAAATATCTCCTAAACCTGTACGGTTTAGGAGATATTTCCCGTGCAATGCGCCGCTGACTGCAGCGGCGCATGCGCACGGGGGATTCTCGGCCGAAAGGCCGGCAGAATCCGAACCCTGCCGGGAAGAAGTCTCCCGTGCGCATGCGTGGGAGTGACGACATCGCGGCTCCAGCCACTCACGGCACTGGAGTCGCGATACCCGGAAGACACGCCGAGGCAACATGTCAGCGACCTCGGCGTGGACCAGGTAAGTTACCGACGCCTCGTTCTAAGGTAAGAATTTCATAATGAGCTAGTATGCGGTGCATACTAGCTCATTATGCCTTTTCCCTTACAGGTGTATAAAAAAAAAATTATGTCAGCGGGTTTACTACCGCTTTAAGTAGGCAGGATTGCCGAGCAGGATATCATCAATAGCTGATTAGCTGTGGAGAGATAGGAGCTGACAATTAGCCGACAGCTGAGCGGTCAGCTCAGAGAAGGAAGGGGTGAGCCCAGCCCTGACATTGACAAAGATTTTTGCTGATAGGCTCAATATTTTTGGAACACTACATACACTTGAGATTACATGTGCTTCATCACTAAGAGACAGGCAGGGGACCAGATTAGAAGAGCAAAAAATCTTATTGTTCTGTGAATTATAAGAAAACCACTGCTGCAAATCTGTAGGGTGACGGCCTTGGAGCTTGTCAGTGCTCTATGTAAATGCATTGACAAATAAAAGGAAGTTGCACACAATGACATCATTTGGGACGATTATTCAGTCATGCCAACAATGCAACTTTTCTTCTCTGACATTATTCACCCATAAGGGCTTTAATCATACAGTCTTCATCTAGCCAAGTGATGTCATTGGTGTGCAGCTTCCTTTTCACTGTAAGAGATTTACTAAAACTGGTGCACACAGAATCTGTAGCTGTGCATAGTAACAAGAAAAAATTGTTTGGAGCTGGTTAAAGGGCATGCATGTGCGCATTACAATGTGTGTTGACATACATTTTTATGCGTTCCTATTGATTTCAATGGAAATGTATGTAAAATAAAATGCATATAGGTGTCTATCCATCCTATTTCATCCTTCTCACACTATACTGTATGTAGTAGCAGTGGACTTTTGGGCACACAGTACCTAACCCAATGTTGATCTCTACTGTAGCTGCGTTTGTGTTAGTTTAGCTAGAGTTACAGTAGCTTTGAGCTAGCTTTAAGCTACTGTTTTTTTCTAATGTTGGTAAGAGAGTATCCATTACAGGGTCTAGAGCTGCAGATTTTATATATATATATATATATTATATTATAGTATATATATATATGTCAACATTTCTGACTTCATAGTTACATAGTTAGTCAGGTTGAAAAAAGTCCATCTAGGTCAACAAAAAAAAATAAAAAAATCATACAATCCCATATACGCAATCCTTCACCCACGGTTGATCTAGAGGAAGGCGAAAGACCCCAGCAAAGCATAATCCAATTTTCTACAGCGGAGGAAAAAAATTCTCCCTGATCCCCCGAGAGGCAATCAGATTTTTTCCCTGGATAAACTTTACCTATAAATGTTAGTACCCAGTTATATTATGTACATTTAGGAAAGAATCCAGGCCTTTTTAAAAGCAATCTACTGAGCTTGCCAGAACCACCTCTGGAGGGAGTCTATTACTTACTGTGAAGAAAGCTTTCTAGATGTAAAGAGTGCCCCCTTGTCCTCTGTGATGACCTTAAAGTGAATAAATCAACACCAAGTTCACTATATGGACCACTTATGTATTTGTTTATGTTGATCATACCCCCCCCCCCCCCTTAATCTCCTCTTCTCAAGAGGGAATAGATTCAGTTCCTCTAATCTTTCCTCATAGCTGAGCTCCTCCTTGCCTCTTATCAGTTTGATTGCCCTTCTGACACATTCTCACACTCTCCATCAACTAGGTCCTCTTTCACACCCGCTTTGAGATCACTTCTCACATACAGACAGACACCACCACCCCCAGTTTTACCCAGTCTTTACGAAAGCGAAGATAGCCAGGAATATTAATAGCCCAGTCATGAGAAGAATGAAGCCAAGATTCAAAAATACCAATTAGATCATATTTCTTGTGCACCAGAGCTTCCAACTCAACTATTTTGCTTGGCAGACTTCTGGCATTGGTGAACAAACACTTTAATTCATTGTCACATTTTGCAAATGTATGTTGCATATTTTTTTTTTTTTTACAGATAGTACCATTTCCAATGTTTGTAACATAGGAACCTTCATATCATCTTCCATAGCCCTCCCCCCATCTTTCCCCATTCCACCCCCCAATAGGGGCTGACCCCTGTCCGACCTGTCTGCACCATTATAACCTAATTCACCCTCCCCACAATCTTAGTTTAAATACTCATCCAGCCTTACCATAAACCTCTCCCCCCAGCACAGTAGACCCCCTTCCATTTAGGTGCAAACCATCTTTAGCATATAGGTTGCACCCCTATGAAAATTCAGCCCAGTACTCTAAAAACCCAAATCCCTCCTTCTTACACCAGGTCTTTAGCCATGCATTCAACTCTCTAATCTCCCCCTGCCTTTCCTGTGTTGCACATGGCACAGGCAATATTTCAGAGAATATCCTCATATTAGTTTATTTGGGCAGGTTGACAGCATCTCAATGGACATTAGAAAAACAGGTAATATAAGGTCTAATGGTGAGTTTCAGGGTACCACATGCATGCAATACATAAGCAATAATACCATTTACATATGTTATGAACATTTTTAAAACAGCAGCAAAAGTTATAGACATTTATTCCAATATAATCTGTATCACAACAATTTTATTTTTCTGTTAACCCTCAAACATATCCTTATACTTCCTTGCAATATCCTTACATGCTGAACTTGAACAATCCTTGCTTCTTGTTTTTCAATATGGAGCTAAATTTGTGAATATATATTGTATGCATGAGGTGCTTTATCCACAATCAAAACTTGTTTTACTACATTATGATCTAATACTCTTATGTGTTCCATATGTAAAATCAGAAAAACTAGAACTACTTGGCTTACTCCAGCATTGTAAAACAACTGGTTTCCAAGGTGCAAGGAATAACTGTACTTACAGCACTGTTATTTTAATTATCCCTCTTTTCCGACCAGTAAAAACACCTAATCGTACACCTAACCACTTGCTGACCAAATGTCTGCCGGAACCTGCTGATCAATCTGTACATTGACAGAATAGCAGTCTGCCTATGTAAACAAAACAGATTGTCATTCTGTCAGTACAGAAGACATGGATCCTGTGTTTCTGCAAAGCAAGGACATGGATCCATGCCTTCCACTAGTAAAAACATCCCACTATACTGAAACATTAGCTAGGCACACAGTTAACCCTTTGATTGCCCCTGATGTTAACTCCTTCCCTGGCAGTGTCATTTGTACAGTGGCAGTGCGTATTGTTAACACTGATCACTGTAATAATGTCACTGATCCCCAAAAAAGTGTCAAAAGTGTCAGTTAGGTGTCCGATTTGTCCGCTGCAATATAGCAGTCCCGCTATAAGTAGCTGATCACCGCCATTACTAGTAAAAATACATTTTAAAAAATATCCCATATTTTTTTTAGACGCTATAACTTTTGCGCAATCCAATCAATATACGTTTATTGGGATTTTTTTTACCAAAAATATGTGCAGGATACATATTGGCCTAAATTGATGAAGACATTTGATTATTTTACATTTTTTTATTGGATGTGTTTTAGAGCAGAAAGCAAAAAATATTGTTTGTTTTTTTCAAAATTGTTGGTCGTTCTTTGTTTATATTGCAAAAAGTAAGAAAAGGCCATATGCTATGTATTCAAATTGTACAAATTCTGGTGTCAATCTTGTTTTGATTTCC
Organism: Lithobates sylvaticus; assembly: GCA_028564925.1. Lineage (NCBI taxonomy): Eukaryota > Metazoa > Chordata > Amphibia > Anura > Ranidae > Lithobates > Lithobates sylvaticus. The sequence goes on along the minus strand of CM053035.1, from coordinate 156,926,812 downwards.
TAAAACTACATAATTTGAGGACAAACCTAAATGATTATTTTCATTTGTATCCAATCAGGAAAACCCTTGAGCTACACAGTTGATGGAACATCTAAAAGAGATTATAAAATTCAGTTGTACAGTGTATGGTCTCCTTAAGCTGTCCCAGCCCCTGCGAGGTCTTCCCTGCATAATATAATTTTTGTTCTTATAGAAGGTCTGTCCACCAATGGGACAAATAATGAAAGGCCTGGCCAAAGAAATGAAGTGAGGCATGCAAGGAAGAAGTAGTAGAAGAAGTAGTGGGTTGCACAGCAAAAGTCTCTCAGAAGTAGAGACATGTACTTAAGCCCCCTTACACACGGTCGGAAATTCCAACCACAAAATCCGTCGGATTTATTGCGAATGATTTTGTCCGATTTTGTCCGACACTTGTGTTGCATACACACGGTCGGACAAAGTTGTCGGAAAATCCGATCATTCTGAATGTGGTGACATTCGTTGCGTACGACGGAACTACATAGAGGCTAGTAGCCAATAGCTTTGGTCTCATAATTTGATCTGGGCATGCGTGGCACTTTTTCTGTCGGAATTCTCTACACACGATCGGAAAAAGTCCGATTGGATTTTGTTGTTGGAAAATTTGAGAGCAGGATCTCAAATTTTGTCCGTCGGAAGTTCCGACGAAAAAAGTCAGATGGAACCCACACACGGACGTATTTTCCGACAACATGGTCCGATCAGACGTTTTCCGTCGGAAATTCCGACCGTGTGTACCGGGCATAAGACTTTGGTAAATGCTGGTTGGGGGAGGAGGGACATATAGGAAAACTCAACCACAAGTACAGATATAATTTAAGAAGCATTAGCATCCCTAAAAAAGGCAAAAAACAAAACAAAGTAGCCCTGGGTCTGCTATTAAGTGGAACAGATGGTATGGTACACCCCCATGACCTTCCTCAAGAAGGTATTTTGTAATAAATGTAAAACCTATTTATTAATTGCTTCCTATGAGGATGAGCCATTGATGAGTTTATAGAAACAAATTTAAACTATGTCATAATTTTTTAGTTTTAGAAAGACGTCACATAGCAATATAGATATTATTAGGGTGAAGTGAAACCAATCAAACTGGTTTATTTACTTCAATGATCAGTCATGCTGAAAGTGGAAAAAGTTAAGAGTCACTAATTTTTTAATAGACGTATAGAAAATTTATACATGAATAACCAATGTTTTTCTTATGGGTGAGTCAAAGATTATACGTGTTTTGCAATTAATATATGGCTGCCAAATTGTTTTCAATAAAAACAGGAATAGTTTTATTGTGTAACTCCTTGTGTAAAGAAATAAAAGGAAGTGGGAAAGTACGTAATTTTGCCCTTGCAGTATATAAAGGTGTGCAAGAAAACAGAGGTGCACAAGTGAACTCCACAGAACAAAAGGTTTATACCACGATGTCTCTTAAAAAATGCGCTGCTCTTCTCCTGCTTATTGGAGTCATCACTGCAGGACACACAACTGAAGCATCAGAGTGCGATTTTCCAAACGAAACATTATCAAACCTCAACTATCAGATGAGTATCTCTCCTGAAGTCCTCTACAATAATACTGTGTATTCAGGTGAGACTTTCGGAACTTATTGATTCTGCTAATGCAACAGACACTGTGCTATTATGTCTGCTTCTGTTTTTACGTACTTGTATATATAATTATTCGTTGAAAATAATGTTGTTTAAGTTTTCGATTGAGCCAGGGAAGAATTTAAACTCTTGTCAAACTTTTATTGCTGGGGAGATTAACCCTTTCCAGTTGTCCTGAGGACCACTGTCCCCAACACAGAAAGTGAGGGGACATCCAACACTTGTCACAAGAACAAAAGGTGGGAAGAGGGTACTTCTTCCAATGTGGCATCTGTTCTGGTGATAATTGTCTGGAAGAGGAATATTTCTCACTTTGTAGAAGATATCTCCCCAACAAATTACATAATGCTGACAGAGGTTTTACCCATTCCCTACTCTATCCAAAAATATGAAAAACGGTTTTGACTATAAATATGCTTTAACCACCTTCAACAGTTAACATTTTAGCTTGCTCAGTTTCACTTTTTGGCTTCAGAATGTTTGTGTTGTTTTGACATGTTTTAGGTTTGGCATGGTTCAATTACTTTTACTAACTACTCTTTATTAGTCATGGTAGAAGCCTATATAAAATATAGGAACTATCACTGTTAATACATTTTTAAATGTGTATGCTATAGAGTGGTCAACCTTAACCTGGCTTCACTGCTTAATAGTTCTTTGCATAAAAAGTATGCAGGTCAGGAGTTCTGACTTAACTAGCTGCTTGCTTGCTTGTTCGAGGTCAGTAAGTCTATCAGTAGTAGGCTGATAGCAGGGACATATTTACTGAGAATATGTCAGGCTTTGAAATTGCATCCTTGTCTAAACTTCTGCCACCCATATTTTAGGTTAGCATGTCAACTCACAAAAGTAAGTCAAACTTGTTAATCTTTTATTTAACAATATATCAACTATAATCCTGTGTGCTGTAAGTGCAGTCTAATTCACCTCTGCACTGAGTTGTAGTGCAGTCACTTCAGACTCTGGTCAGTTGACTGTCTCTGTGGTCTTTGTGACTCAGCCAACTTTCACATCAGAGTCCCTTCTTTAACGTAAGGAGCCCCCTTCACATCAGAGCTTCCCTTTTACATCAGAAGCTCCCATTTATCATCAGAGTCCAGCCTTCACATGATTAGCCCCTTTCACATTAGGAGCTTCCTTCTTCCCCCACAGTGGACAATTCAGAGCACCTTCACATCAGTTTTCTCAGAACTCCTCTCATATCACTGTCCTCAGAGGTCCCCCACCCCCTTACATCATTGACCTCAGAGCCCTCCTTACATCAGGAGTCTCTTTACATTAGGTGCAGGATCCCCCTATACATCAGAGTGCCCCCCTCTCACACCAGGAGCCCCCTTCACATCAGAGTCCTTACAGCCCCCTTCACATCAGTGTCCCCACATATCAGTGTCCCCACATATCAGTGTCCTCGGAGCTTCCCTCATATTCCCAGGAGACCCGTAAACCAGAGTCCTCAAAATACCTTCACATCAGTGACCGCATAGTCCTTCACATCAGTGTCCTACCTTTAGAATCATACAGAAGCTACAGTATTGCAGAGGATGGGAGGCAGAGCAGGTCGGGGCAGGGGCAAACTTTTCTCCTCCTAATGTTGGATGCTGCCACCTGCCCTGGATGAGCATCAAGCATTTTCATGGTGCAGACAAAGACATAACACTGTACAGCGACAGTAAATGGGAGACTTTGGGAAATCTGAGTGGTAGCAGATTTTTTGAGGGTGCTGAAGCACATCCAAGCCACCCCGCCACTACCTCTGTAACAGCCCCTGTGCAGTGCTCCCTTCAAGTGGCACCCTTGGCACATGCCTTACCCCAGATACGTGACTGGCTGATTGTCCCAGAGCCTGAACTTTTAAAAACAAGTTAACAATGGCAGCTCCCGTGTTCTGTCCTGATTGGATGCCTTTTAGATAGTAGGAGAAACTAGTCATTTGACTAACATATTAGTGCAGCTTGTGTTTAATATTAAAACATAAGGGTATATTTATGAAGTGCATATTGTGGCATTCACCCCATATTAACAATATATTCACTGAAAATTCATCAGGTATTCATTCACTGCCATTATAAAATACTAACTGACCAAATCAGTCAGCAGTCATCGATATACAGTGATACATACTGGACTGTTATTTTTAACACAACAAATGTGACATTCTTCACACATTTGCAAAAAAACATTATTAAACGCACATGTTATGTAGTTGGGTTGTTTTAAAAATAATTAAATAAAAGAGGTCCCCAAAAGAATAAGCTAAACCAAATTTGATATAAGTGCTCTTATATCCGAAAACCAAATATAACCAAATTATAACCAAATTCTTTTGTCCTGCTTTGAGGTTTGATGTAGTGGACTACATAGGTGAATTTCCTATTTAACTGCCAAAATAGTTATATTGCACTAACATTTTAATCTAAATTTATTATTATTTCATTAATTGTATCATGTTTTAACATAAAGTAAAAGAAGTGGTAAAAAGAACAGCACCACTGGGTTAACGTATCATTTATTCTGACTGGTCTGTGTGATTGAGGATGTGACCAAGCTGTTAAAAGTTGTCCCTTTTTCCCATCTCAGAACATTTGGAAATATGTACCGCCTTCAGAAGAGTGAGTGTATTTTATGATGACTCATTTGGGTCACTGAATTACGAAATGCTACAAATATGACTATTTAACGAGTTTGCAGTATTACAATATAAAACATCTAAGGCTAAATTTGATATAAAATAACCAATAGTCATGTATCTGGTAGAGGTCAAACTAATAAGAGAGCTCTCTCTTGCACCTCCTGTCCTGCTTGTCCCCGAGATTGATGACAGGGTAGGACAGGGCAAGACATGGAGTGGCATGGACCAGCAGAAGAACTGACTCTTGCGATGAAGCAGAAGCTGAAGAAGAGGAACTTGTGTCGGATGTCATCACAGGGCTTACAGAAGCAGGAGGCAGGAACATGGTCACACAGGCAGATAGGTAGAGATTCGGAAGATGAGAGCATAAAAGGAGCAATTCCGAGGTCAGTATTACATGAGCGGAAGATGAGCTGAAGCAAGCCAGAGGTCATCTTTCATAGGGATCGAGATCAGGTGTAGTCAGAAGTCAAACTGGGTACATCACAGGAACAAGCAGGGTCTAGTAGTTGGTCGCAGGAGCTGACAACCACTCAGTTATGATTTTGAGCCTTGCAGTGCTTTAAAGATCACTGAGCACCAAAGTCAATTCAAAGTGCATGCTCAAGCTCATGTGCAGATTCATGCTCACACTCATGTGCAACTTGGTTTTCCTGAAACCAATAGTAGTTACAAAATAAAAATACACTGTAACTGTTTTAACATGAAGGTGCATTGATGTTAAATATGTAGATAAAGGTTTATCTCCACTGACAGGTTTCTAATAACAGTTCATATTTGATTTGCAGTTAACATCACTGGCAATAGCAATGGAAGTGTCACAGTCCTACTTCAGGCTCTATCAAACAACACAGCTGCTGGAACATGGTCCCTAAATGGAAGTAGTAGCTGTATTGGAGGACCACTGCTGAATTACACATTTGATGCAAATAATTCACTCATTACTAACTGGACCTCACCATCTTCATCAATTCCTGATTCTGTTGATTTAATGTAAGTATTACAAATGTGATCAGAGCATAACAGATAGCAATGCAGAAGACAGACTTTAGACTACTATTGACTACCTATCAGCTTAATAGGTCACTCCATACTAATATGACATATTTAACGAAATGCTGCAGGTAGAAGTATCAATTTATTCTTATATTTCTAAGGGTTACATCACTGGGGTACATGCATGTTTTCAGTCTACCAGCCACAGCTTTTATAACTTGTCTGTTTCTCAGTAGTAGTGGAAGTTGAAGAAGTTAATGTTTAGTTAAGTGATGTAATAATTTCCTAACTGAAAGTTGCCTGTATAAACTATTTCCATTATTTGCCAAGAATCAGGTATGTAATAGGATGGTTCTATCTCCACCCTAATCCTCCTGTGCAGGAATGCATGCCCGTTTAGATTTGCCTGTCCAAAGACCTAACATGGGTGCTAACAAGGTGGAGTGGAAAAAATGAACACACATGGATGTCACAGCAGTGACATCCATTCCGTTTAGCTTCAGTTCAGCTGGGGAGTGGGGATCTGTTTGTAGATCCCTTGCTGACTGGAATAGAGAATGTCCATCTGAAATAGGCCTTACTTCTTTTAAAGGCTGCTGTCAACAAATGAGAAGGCACAGCAAAGTAGAACTGGAGAAAGCCACATTGTTTTGTGCTGTAATGGTCTCTTCCCCTTTTGCCAATGCATAAAGGGGATGTAATATACGGTAATTTCCTAACCGAAAGCTGCCTGTATAAACTATTTCCACTCTTTGCCAAGAATCAGGCATGAAATAGGACGGTTCTATCTCCACCCCAATCCTACCTATCTCCTGCTTTTTTAATGGCAAATTGTTAGGGTCCTTTAACGGTTCAATCAGATCTACCTGTCACTTTTTAGTCAGACCTGATTGGAAGCTCAACGTCAGTCTATTTGTTTTATCTAATTTTCTCTGAATTTGTCTAAGTCAGAAAAAAAGGAAATCCTTTTCTGTTTTTTTAGACCTGAACGTTAGGAGGTAAAAAGATGTACAAGAATACATTGCCTTTTAATTGTGCCGGTCCAAAGACCTAACATGGCTCTATATTCCTCTGCTAACAAGTTGGAGTGGGAAAAAATGGACGCATATGGATGTCACAGCAGTGACATCCATTCCGTTTAGCTTAAGTTCAGCTGAGGATCTGTTTGTTGATCCCCTGCTGACTGAAATAGAGGATGTCCATCTGAAACAGGCCTTACTTCTTTTAAAGGCTGCTGTCAACAAATGAGAAGGCACAAAAAGGTGGAACTGGAGAAAGCCACATTGTTTTGTGAAGTGATGGTCTCTTCCCCTTTTGCCAATTCATAAAGACATATTAAGAGGAAGGTGTGGAAAGTCTATGAGCTCTAAGCTGTGCAACCTTCAGAGTTGAAACTAAAAGATCATAGAGAATTCCAGACCCTGCACTGTGCCTGCAGAAAAGCTGGGAGACCTTCTGAAAAAGAGGAAAGATGCATAGTTTTGCAAGTGTGCAAGCATGCACTATTATAATTATAATTTTAGAGTGTTTGCATGAAATAAATTAGTTCTGCTTTAAGCTAAAACAAATATGGATTTTGCATGCATTCCACAATATTAGCAGGATTTTTCTCATGTGACTTTTGTTTACTTCTAGAGTCTCAATCAGAGAAGGAAATATGACTTATAAACTTTCAAAAACACTACACGCCGGTAAGTGTAATTAAATGTGGAACTCCAGTTAAATCTGTCACGGATAGAGAAAGAAAAGTAGTTTGTTGTGGTCTGAGACATTGTTGAAGCAATTTACCTACACCTATATTCCATGGAAGAGAGGAAGAGAAAAACTCCATACTGTACATTATGATGAGATACTACTTTTGACAGCTGTCCCTGGAACAGGTGTCACCACTGGGAGATTATTCTTATTTTTTAGTGGCAACTGTTTAAACGATAAGTTCACGTTTGTAAAATGAAAAATAATATCTACATATCTTTTGCAGTTAAAAAAATGTGTATGTATTATTTTTATTTTTTTTACTAGGAGCCTGCAAATCATTGCAATCAGCAGATCGCAGGTGCAATGCAGCACTCCTGACAACTGCAAGTGTAAGCTGTCTGCTCGTATCTCGTATACAATGACAGAAAGAAACCATGAACTACCTAGAATGCTAAACAGCGTTGGGGTAGTTCATTGAGAACTACAAGCCAACAACCACAAAGGATGTCAGAACTCTGTGAATGAGTGATGCGTCCAAGAGGGCGGAGCCCTGCACATCCACATTTCCACAAGTTGTGACAGCGAGTTCAGGGAGAAGATCCTCGGCTCACTGTTACTACAGGTGGTGGCTCTAGGAAAGTTTGCAGCAGTATGAACATGTAACATATTCTTTTCTTAAAAACCTGTAGAACATAACATGTTCCCAAAGATAAACTTTAATATTCATTAAGATTTAGTGATAAACAAATCTTCAAAAATCCATTCCCAAGATGGGATATATTAGGTTTTAATACACCATATAGCAAGTATTTTGTACTTCTGGGACTTTTTATACCATTTTAAACATTTTTAATTACATTATTTAATTAATTTACGTCCTCCTCCATGAATAACTCCACTCTGGCACTGTGTGGGACAAATGAGAACAGAAGGCCCTTATATAATACTTGTGGTTTCACAGAACCCTTCTCTAATATGCATAGAGTGTTGTTGGTGTGAAACATCCATGTGTCTGTCACATAAAGTTGTTGTTGATTTATGATGGAGAGCTAACAGTCCTACTGTATGGCCTAAAATCCTAAGGGTAGGGATGCTTACAGCTGAGGCCTCAAGTCATGGAGATACCGGTCCTTATGATACCTGTGCCAGCCCGCCATTCATGGAGACAATGCCATATATCTTTTTTTTTTTTTAATACTATCAGCAACTGCTGATCATACTAACGATCGGGACCCGGAACACCCAATTCAGGGTTACCTGATTGCTGTGATAGCCTCTGATTGGCTACCACAGTGATCAGTCACTGTAAAGCCCGCCCCCCATGTTTTCTGTCTCTGTAAATGGACGAGAGAGATATATTGTATATCTTTCCTTGCAGAGAGAAAAAAAAAGTGTCAAATTTATATTATTTATATTTTATTAGTAAAATAATAATAAAAAAATATACCTAGATTAAGGTTCATGCCGGGGTTAGGGTTTTGGTCAAAGGTCAGTATTTTTGTGGACAGAATTGTTTTTTTTTTTAAATTAGTGTCAGTGTCAGTGTGTTTTAGGTAGGATTAAAAAAAAAAGCTAAATTAGCACTATTGTTTCTGGACCGTACTACGGGTACAAACTAACGTATACATATGTGGTATCACTGCGATCACCAGGAGCAGGAGAATTTTGGGTTGTTCTTTGGTGGAAGGTTAAGGTAGTAGTAACAAATATACAGCAACATTTTTTTTTTAATTACTATTTTGGGACAGTTTTTCTTTGATTAAAAAAATAAATAAATCAGGAGATATCCATTACCATTTACCATAGGCATTTGGATTTGTTTTTGCCTTCAGAGCTAAGGGGTTAATAGTAGATGTGTTAAACAAACAGTTGCTAAAGGGACCATGTTTAGTTTATTTTCTGAAAAACCCCTTCAAGAAGTTGGAGAAAAATATGGCACAATAATGACATTACCAAGAACTGTACATCCGTCTCAAATTGATCAAAATATAAGAAAAAAACTGGTCAGGGAGGCTGCCAAGAGGCCTACAGCAACATTAAAGGAGTTGCAGGAATATCTGACAAGTACTGGCTGTGTGGTACATGTGACAACAATCTCCCGTATTCTTCATATGTCTCGGCTATGGGGTATAGTGGCAAGATGGAAGCCTTTTCTTATAAAGAAATACATCCAAGCCCGGCAAAATTTTGCAAAAACACATCTGAAGTCTCCCAAAAGCATGTGGGAAAATGTGTTATGGTCTAATGAAACCAAGGTTGAATTTTTTGGCTATAATTCCAAAAGATTTGGTGCACAAACAACACAGTGAAGTATGGTGGTGTCAGCATCCTGCTTTTGTGGCTGTTTTTCTTCAGCTGTAACAGGGGCCTTAGTCAAGGTAGAGGGAATTATGAACAGTTCCAAATTTCAGTCAATATTGGCACAAAACCTTCAGGCTTCTGCTAGCAAGCTGAATATGAAGCGGAACTTCATCTTTCAGCATGACAAACGACCCAAAGCATACATCCAAATCAACAAAGGAATGGCTTCACCAGAATAAGATTAAAGTTATGGAATAGACCAGCCAGAGCCCAGACCTGAATCCGATTAAAATCTGTGGGGTGATCTGAAGAGGGCTGTGCACAGGAGATGCCCTCGCAATCTGACAGATTTGGAGTGTTTTTGCAAAGAAGAGTGGGCAAATATTGCCAAGTCAAGATGTGCCATGCTGATAGACGCATACCCAAAAAGACTGAGTGCTGTAATAAAATCAAAAGGTGCTTCAACAAAGTATACGTTTTAAGGGTGTGCACATTTATGCAACCATATTATTTTATTTTTTTATTTTTATTTCCCTCCACCTAAAAGATTTCAGTTTGTTGTACAATTCATAGGTCACATTAAAGGTGGAAAAAGTTCTGAAATTATTTATCTTTGTCTAATTTTTTTACATTACAGAAACCTGACATTTTAACCGGGGTGTGTAGACTATTTATATCCACTGTAACTATGCTGTTTAGGTTCTTGAGTTTCAGGTTTCTGACTTTAAACTTCCAGTTCCCAGCAGAGCTTTCAACAAGCAGGCACGTGATAGAGAGTTACCACACTGCTAATTAAACAGCCTTTAGGGCTTTTATGTTCAATCCCTACATGATGTGCCATGCCAAGCTGAATGGGTGTAACTTACTAATGTTGTTTTTCTGTAGTAATAACGTCTTCATTATGATAAACCCAGAGCCATCTGTTGAGGCCCAATGTTAAATTAGCAAAAACACTTTAAACCCTTTGGTGACACAAGCTGAGGCCCAATTGTAAAAAAATCACATAAGAGCTAATTTGGGGACAAAAAAGAGCAAATTTGGGCCAGCCCAAGAGCTTAGATCTGTTTGGGTTTATTTTTAATACAGCACAAAGAAACACCACTCTTAAGCTGAAAAAGATGTCCAAATTTTACCTACCATCTAGGCAAGGTTAACAACCCCAGCCATATAAAGGAAATAATGCGGCAAACTTCTTTAAAAGTATAACCTAAAATGTTAACTCTTTTTACACATAATTGGTCGAGTCAACACAAATAAATCCTTAAAAAAATCTGTAAACCAAAGACAGAATTTTATATATACTCTCTGATTTGCATATAAAAACTATGCAAAATAAGACTATATATAAAAGTTCAGTTTTATAGTAATGTTTGGTCTGGGACAATTTTTGCCATCTCGAGAAACGAAATCACACAATATAAAGGAGCTTAAGGAATACTTTGCACCGTTTCCAAAGTATGTGTATGTCACGTACACACGAGCGGAATGTCCGACAGAAAAAGTCAGACGGAATCTTTTTATCGGATATTCCGATCGTGTGTGTGCCTCATTGGACTTTTTTTTCCAAACTTCTGACGGACCTTGAAATAGAACATATTTTAAATATTTCCGACGGAATCAATTCCTATCGGGAAAACCGCTCGTCTGTATGCTGTTTTTCCGACAGACCAAAAACGACTCATGCTCTGAAGCAAGTACGAGACGGCAGCTATTGGCTACTGGCTATTGAACTTCGTTTTTCTAGTCCCGTCGTACGTGTTGTACGTCACTGCGTTCTAGGCGGTCGGACTTTGGTTTGATCGTGTGTAGGCAAGACAGTTTCAGTGGAACTCCGTCATAACTCCATCGGAAAAACCTTCAGAGTTTATTCCGACGGGAAAACCGGTCATGTGTACGTGGCATTAGGGTTTCTTCATCTTGATGTATTTTTTTGGAATTTAGATTGTCATAACAAATATGAATGGTATTTTAGGAACTGCTGTGTCCTTATTATTTATACTGTATAGAGATTAATCAGAAAATTCATCCATAATTGTTTTATATGTCAACGGGAGGAATGCATAATTATATTAACTCTGTATTTTTATTTTTCAGGTACAGCAAGTGCTGCTTCTTCAATTCAGCCATTTTCAATGTTCTTAGCACTGCTTGAGACCCTCAGCCTACTTGTGATCACCAGCAAACTGTTATGAACACAACTTCCAGCATCTGGATCAACATAATGAATTATGAACTCTTCAGTATAAATATGAAATTCACTTTATCCTAATCAGCGGATGCCTTTAAAATTTAAATTCACCTAAGTTTTGTTTTGCAGTAAAGGGTTGAATTCACCTATTGGGTTATGCCTGCTGTTTAAGGGAAAAAAACACAATAACCTAACCTGTCATATTCCCCATTACAGGCATACCCCACTTGTGTATGTAGTGCTTTCTATTTACAGAATATATCTATTCAAATACACCGGTGGAGCGATGACAACAAAATGATGGTCTATCTGGCCCCTCAATGGATTCTTTTTAGGGATATATGGATTTGAGTCTTATAAAATGAGGAGTCATACCAAAGCTATTTATTTGTGACAACTTCTTGACATGTTTACTGCATGACTATAAAGTCACAGTTGATCCCTATTGCCTAATGGCACATATCCCTTACATTTTATTAGAAATCCACTGCTAATTGTATATATATTAATTATTGTTTTAATATTTTGTTTTACTTTTTAAGTTAATAAATACTATGAAAAAACATACTGTACTTTGTAATGATTACTTTAATTCACTTTTCACATAAACAACTAAACAGACAGATGAAATGCATATATACTAGCTGCCAAACGGTCATGTAATTCTTGTGATTCATGCCCTTCAGCCACACCTACTTCCTGTTTGACTTCTAGTGTAACTTTCTTTATCTTCAACAGTAAGATAACGTCATCACCTCTGTATATTAAGCAGGCAGTTGGTGTGAGTGAAAGACAACACTAAACTGGTGTACAGTGGGCGGAGAGCTAAAATTACACTCTGCAGGGCTCAGTGAGGAGAGCTCTGAGAGCTGATTAGACACAGGAACAGAGCTGAGGCTGTCAATCAGCTGGAGCTCCCTCCCCTGTCACCTTTTCTCTCTTGGTGTCAGGAAAACCTGTCATAAGTGATTCATGCTAATAGCAGAGGAACGGAGCATCAGACAGAAATGACACTGAAACAAGTACACACTACAGAAATGCTTTGTACATATTTCATGTCTGAGGTTTACAACCACTATAAGGCTTCATTCCCACCTGTGTATTGGCCCAAAAGCATGTACATGGGAGAACCCAGTGTGGGGGGGGGGGGGTCCCAACAATTAGCTGTAGGAGGCAGCCCCATTGGAAGCAATGGGGGGCTCCTGGCTCCCACAGCTAATTGCAGCTTCTCACATGTAATTGCTATGCAGTGATCACCTGCGAGTGATCAGACCTAGACCTAGAGCACTCGAAGGTGATCCTCCACCCCAAACTTGCTCATCCATGTCTTTATGGACCTTGCTTTGTGCACTGGTGCGCAGTCATGTTGGAACAGGAAGGGGCCGTCCCCAAACTGTTCCCACAAAGTTGGGAGCATGAAATTGTCCAAAATGCCTGGTATGCTGATGCCTTACGAGTTCCCTTCACTGGAACTAAGGGGCCAAGCCCAACCCCTGGAAAACAACCCCACACCATAATCCCCCCTTCACCAAATACTTTGGACCAGTGCAAAATGCCAGGTCCATTAAGACATGAATAAGCTAATTTGGGATGGAGGAACATGACAGGCCTGCACAGAGTCCTGACCTCAACCCAATAGAACACCTTTGGGATGAACTAGATTGGAGACTGCGAGCCAGGCCTTCTCGTCCAACATCAGTGACTGACCTTACAAATACACTTCTGGAAGAATGGTCAAACATTCCCATAGACACACTCCTAAACCTTGTGGACAGCCTTCCCAGAAGAGTTGAAGCTGTTATAGCTGCAAAGGATGGGCCAACTCAATATTAAACCCTACGGACTAAGACTGGGATGCCTTTAAAGTTCATGTGCATGTACAATAGTAACAATATTAAATTAGATTATCAGTTAATTTGTTAAACAATTCATTTTCTAGATGTAACAATATTTAGACACAGACATGATTTAGCTACAAAAAAACAGTTCCCGATCAGAGCACGCCGATGTACGTCGGCAGAATGGCACGGCTGGGAAAATGGGCGTACCTGTACGTCCCTTTGAATTTGCCGATGTGCCATCGCGTGCGCGCCACCGGTGGCGAGCATGCGTGTCAGCCGGGAGCTCCGTGAGTCAGGTCGCAGGTCCCATGGACTCGATGTCCGCGGGGATACCCGCGAATGTCTCATGGAGGGGAAGAACGGGGAGATGCTAATGTAAACAAGCATCTCCCCATTCTGCCTAGTGACAGTGTGACTGATCACAGCTCCCTGTGATCGGGAGCTATAATCAGTGATGTGTCACAGTTAGCCCATCCCCCCTACAGTTAGAACACTTCCCTAGGACACATTTAACCCCTACAGCGCCACCTAGTGTTAACCCCTTCACTGCCAGTCACATTTACACAGTAATCAATGCAATTTTAATCGCACTGATCGCTGTATAAATGTGAATGGTCCCAAAATCACGCCAAAATTGTCCGACATGTCTGCCATAATGTCGCAGTCATGATAAAAATTGCTGATCGCCGCCATTACTAGTAAAAAAAAAAATATTAATAAAAATGCCATAAAACTATCCCCTATTTTGTAGACGCTATAACTTTTGCGCAAACCAATCAATAAACGCTTATTGCGATTTTTTTTTAACCAAAAATATGTAGAAGAATACGTATCGGCCTAAACTGAAGAAAAACATTGTTTTTATATATTTTTGGGGATATTTATTATAGCAAAAAGCAAAAAAGAATGTGTTTTTTTCTAAATTTTGCTATTTTTTTGTTTATAGCGCAAAAAATAAAAACCGCAGAGGTGATAAAATACCACCAAAAGAAAGCTCTATTTGTGGGGAAAAAAAGACATCAATTTTGTTTGGGAGCCACGTCGCGCAATTGTCAGTTAAAGCGACGCAGTGCTGAATCGCAAAAAGTGCTCTGGCCTTTGGCCAGCAAAATGGTCCGGGGCTTAAGTGGTTAACTAGGAACAGCTATTTATCAATAAGGAGTGGACATCCTCCCACGTAGTTACATAACATTACACGTGGGCAATTGATGCGTATCAGGAGGAACTGTATGTTTGATGATGATTTTAGTCAACAATTAGGAGTGATTAAACAGAAATTCATTCCGAAGGGTTATTCAGCAACTCAGATTGATCAGGAGATTCAGATTTTCTCAGTGAAAATCTGAGATAAAACTCCATTGTTTAGTTAGTACCCACTAACTAAACAATGGAGTTTTATCTCAGATTTTCACTGTCAATATAAAGAGATTGAAAGTATATTTCACAAACATTGGCATGTTTCATTAATTCCAGTGCTACCTAGAAAACCACCCTTTAAATATAGGAAAACACAGAATTTTGGCTTAATGGACAGAGTATTAATTCCAGTGCTACCTAGAAAACCACCCTTTAAATATAGGAAAACACAGAATTTTGGCTAGAGGGTGGTCAAAAAGATTCTAGATCTCCCCCATTAGACCCTAATTTTCTCCTGGGAGAAAGGGCTTTATAGCATGTGGTAAATGTAAAGCATGCTGTTATGCTAGAAACAATTTGAGGAGGCGTAACACATTCCATTTAGACATAACAGGGTGTGAATTTGAGATAACTAATCTTATCACTTGTGACATTATTCACGTTGTATATGCACTGGTTTGTCCTTGCAAACGAATGTATATAGGACGCACTAAACGTACCCTTAAAAAAAGAATTGAGGAGCATGTGCAAAATATCCTGAAGGGATAAAGGTTTCATAGTGTTTTATCCATCTTCACTATAATTTTGGGGTATAGAGAGGGTACGTCCAGTTCGGAGGGGTTCAAAGAGGGCCAGGGACCTCTTTATGAGAGAGACAAAATGGATCCACACTTTACATACTATGTCTCCTGAAGGCTTAAACATTGAATTGATTATCAACTGTTTTATAAGCGATCATTAAATGATGGTAGATACACAAAATGGGTTAATTTGTAGAGCAAATGCTAATATTCTATATAATAATTCTATATATAATAGATTTTTTAAGAAGTTTTTTAGATCTTAATATCTGTGAATGTGTTATTTCAAAGTTAATCCTCCACCTAATCCTTCTAGATGATTGGTAAATTTAAACTATTGATGATGCCAAATAAAAGAGTCATTTTATCCATTAGTTGGCCAAAGTTTCCAATATAATCGTGAATTGTTTATGCGCTGTGGTAAAAAAAAAGGTTAATAGCACAGATGGACACTCTGCTGTTAGCTGGCTTAACACAGTATATTAGCCAGGCACAATAGGATTTATATAATTGGGGTTAAAGCGAGGAGGAGGAGGATACTTAAAGTGGTTGTAAACCCTTACAGATCACTTTGACCTACAGGTAAGCCTAGATTAAGGCTTACCTGTAGGCCCAAGAAATATCTCCTAAACCTACACGGTTTAGGAGATATTTGCAAAAAGACAGGCACCGTAGACACGTACGGTGCGTTCGCAGTAGACAGAGGTGCGCAGGCGCACTGAGCACGCTTCAAAAAATTAGTGGGTACTGACCATATTTGTTTATTGTCATCAATGTTAGAGACAAAAGCCTTAATAATAATTTTAACCAAAATGTTTTATGTCATACCTCCTAAGTGTTATGGAGGCGATATCATAGCCTGTAGTAAGCATATAAGAAAGAAAACACTTTGCCATAAGGGGCACCTGTGTGACAGTGGTACCCCAATATGAGAAAGAAAAAGATGGCTACTATCGATATCAATGACAAATGAGATATATCAAGAATATATGTTAAATTTCAAAATTGGTTTATTAAGTTACAAAACATTAATGTTTATTTAAAAAAGTTAGACCAGGCATGAAAAGAGCATACCATGCCGTAAACCTATATAGACTCCCTAAATACACATTTAAATATCCATAGTGTCTACACATAAAACACATAACAAACTCTGACAAACATATATCACACATATACAACAATTACGGTTAAGGCGCCTCTATTACCACTTCATGCCATTATTTCTAAAAATGGGTAGTATTAAGTGTATACCAAAATTGGTTACAGTTAATCTACAAAATAGCATGTATGTGGTCCCTAGGGTGATGGAAATATAATAAGTTGTGGAGATTACTTCATGTTAGACTAAATTATATTCCCTTAGTGATTAGCTAGATGGCAGTCCGATTGAGTAGTAAAAGACCCAATAATGGGTGTATGGTAGTTCATGCAATTCGGTTTCTCAGCTGCTATAAATTGCTAGTTTCACCAGGGAATAGTGATCCGTTTTCTTTTCTAAAGGGCGTTGTTGCACTGAGCACGCTGCTGCTAACATCGATATGCCGTTAATGGCGGCTCCCATGCGCATGTGTTGACGATAAAGTTAAAGTCAACCATGTGGAAGGTATGAACAGCCATAGTCATAAAAGTCTTTGAAAGTATAGCAGAAAATGGAGAGTCAGACAACTGCACACCTCGAAAGTCCAACCATGGTTGACAAATTTTATAGGACCCATTAGCTTTGTCTTTGTATATTTTTTTGTACTTTTTTTTAATCACGAAAAAAAGTTTTATTGAGAATATTGGAAGAATATACAAACAAGAAAAGAGTGCAACAGGCAATATTCAAAAGGATGAAAGCATTGAAATAACCATACTGAATGTGAAATATTATAAGGTCAAGATTACCGGAACCTATAACAGACAAAGCTAATTATACCCACATGGGGGATCAAGAAACAGCCCAGTACAGTGCAACATAACCACGTGTGCCCCAATGTGGGGAAGCATGCGAACATTGAATTTGAGGGTGAGTGTATGTAGCATGGGGTAGAGAGAGTTGTGCACAGTAGATGAAGATTACTCCTTATCAGTGCAGGTGGAGGAATCCTCAAGCCACCTGTCCCATATTTTGTTGTATTTAGTCAGGCAGCCCCTATGTAAATACAGTACTTTTTTGTAAGGAAGGGTGACATTTATGGCCCTAATCCACTGCTGGATTGTGGGGGCGATGCTTTGATCCAGGTCCTTGCTATTTGCATCCTGGCGAAGAACAGACTCTTGCAAAAATATGTTTAGATATTTTTCCTCCTCGGGAATGAAGAGTAGGCCCAGTAAACACTGACGGGGGCATAGAGTCATGGGGAACCCATGCGGTCATGGAGGAATTTGACCACCTGTGACCAGTATCCTTGAAGGGAGGGACGGGACCATATTAGGTGATAGAATGTTCCCCTAGGGTCTCCACAATTAGGGCAAGCCGGGCTGTTCCCCCAACTTATATTTGGAAAGGCGAATCAGTGTTAGGTATGACCTGTGGAGAATGTAAAGATGAGTAAGGTGATCAGACAATTTAGGGGACACTAGTTTACCAGAGGCCAGCCCCTCTTCCCAGTCCTCATCCGCCAAGTGCCCCACATCCATCTCCCACCTGGATTTCAGTTGATAATGTTGATAATGTTACTTGCAGCAGTGGCCGCAGGTAACATGAGGTGATTATAGAATGAAGAAATTTGTTTCTTGGGGTCCTGATCTGTGACCACTTCCACCAGGTATAACGATTCAAGGCAGGCGATGAAGTCGTGGAATTGTGAATAGAGGGCGTGGCGGAGTTGGAGGTAATGGAAGAACATGTGGTTAGGCACACCAAAACTGTCTTTCAGAGCTTGAAATGTTTTAATTGAACCATTGACTATGCCCTGTGAGAGAAATATAACCCCCCCCCAGGCAGTCCATAGTTATAAACAGGGACTGTCAGAAATTCGGGCAGGTGTGGGTTGTCCCACAGTGGTGTGTGAGTGTGGAGTATAGGGGCCTTGGTGATGGACATAGCAAGTTGCAAGATTTTACAGTGATAGAATATCATACGAGTCCTGTTGCCCACATGAGGCAACTTGCGGGTACCACATAGTAAATCTTGGAAGGGGTGGGCTACCAGGCTAGAGACCGAGGAGCATACAACCTATCCCTGTCTTCTTGATTGTAATAGAAAAAATTAGATAGCTGAGAAGCAATATAATACAGGGATAGGTCTGGTAAAGCAGTGCCACCCAGGAGGACAAGACACTTCAGAGCTCGCCATGATAGTTTGTGTCGGGAGGGACCCCATATGAACATGTTGAGAATAGATTCCATAGATTTGAAGATACGTGTAGGAGGGATGTATAGGGGGACATGCCAAAAAAGGTAGAGCAATTTGGGAAGGAGTATCATTTTCACCAAGGTTAAAGCTTATGTAATGGAAAAATAACCAATAAAAATATAAAGTTTAAAAAAAAAAAAAAAAAAAAAGGTTAAGGCTTATGTAATCCTTGAGATATTGTGAAATTTGTACGCCCATGTATCTAATCCTGCTGGCTCTGACCAGGGGGGGTGCAGCTTGGTCTGCTGTGGGGGCATCTACATCTAGTGGAAGGGGAGTACACAGGAGTAAGCAACAGATGTTGGGTACTTGTGCCTCCAGGTGTCTACCATGGCAAACTCCGAAAGGAACCTCCCAAACCTGGTAATTGAGGGGTGAGGTGACACTGGTATGGTGGAGCTGAGTCTATCAAGGTTGGGATTTATTGTCATGTTTAAGTCCCCGAACCATATAGCGGGCACCGTAGGGTGTTGAGCCATGAAGGCCTCCTGTAGGACACTGAACTGAAATGGTGGGGGAATATAAAATACCATTAGGAGAACTTCCAATCCACTGATAGTGGCGTGCAAAAATAAAGACGGACCCTAGGGGGTCCGACTGCAAAGAATGAAGTTGGAACTGTACTGATTTAACAATCAGGATAGAAACGCCACGAGAATTGGAGGTGTACGGGGCCTGGTATAGCCATCCAACCCGGGGTTTTTTAAGCGCCATTTGCATTTGACCTGTAACATGAATCTCCACAAGAACAGAGACATCTGCCTGTAGAGATTTGAGATGGGAGAGGATGGCGACACGTTTAGTCTTGGCGCACAGTCTCTGCACATTACAGGTCACTAGCTTGAGGGAGGCCATAGTAGTTGTGGAGGTATAGGGGCATGCAGTTGGACCAGCAGGGAACAGCCTACAATATAACATTCAGGCATCCTATCAACAAAACAGTTCACAATAAAGTAAATGTGCATTGGGAACAATACATATACACATAGGATGGTGCTATATAGACAGTCGGGAGGAATCTGTGACCTGCGAACAATGGCTGTACATGTAGCCATGGAAAATGTCAAATAACCATGTATAAAGAATGAGAAATATATACAGTCAGACAGATTCAGAGGGTATGTCAAATGAAGGTAGTATATAACATATAACACATAAACCTTGCCTTCACTGGACCAGCATGGCAGAACTAACAAACAACTGCCCTCCACAGCCGTGGGGGCAGAGGCTGGCCAGGGAAACAAAACTTGAAGAGTCATAAATAATAACCAGGGCTTGAAAAAAGCATAGTTTCATGTGTGACTGTAGAGGTCTTGAGGGGAACTGATAACTGAAGAGTGCACAACGGTGCGGGGTGGAAAGTTTCCGAAAGTTCAGGGGTACAGATAAAACGCTTGAGATTTGCAAAAATCAATGAGGGATATGGGAAAAAGAATAAAAAGGGGGGGGGGGGGGGTCTGGGCAACTGAACGGGAACAAGGAGTATGAGCAGCTCAAGGACTGGCCGGCCAAATTCAAAGTGTAAGCGGGGGCATTGATGGGCAAAGCCCAACTCACGGTTCTTGGAGGGTTAGATGATCCTGGGCTGGTGCAGAGGGAACCAAGCCAGAAGAGTTGTGGTCACAAAATGGCGATAGAAGGTGAAAACTGGAGGGTAAGGTGGGTGCGGGTCCAGCTGCATCTCTGTGCTCCAGCCATGACAGGATCGCACCAGAATCATTGAAGAACTGGGCCTTGTCATCGCAAACAACATGGAGTCTCGCCGCAAAAAGCATTGCGTACATCAGATGGTGGATTGGTATTTGCCGATTGGCCTCGACAAACTGTGCCCTCTTCTTTTGCACTTCAGCTGAGAAATCCAGGAACACAGCAAAGTGGACAATATCAAAGAGGATGTTACCTCTTTCACGGGTAATACGCAGGATGGCATCCTGGTCACAGTAATTTAAGAATTTTGCGATAAAGGTGCGCGGGGAGCACTACTTGGTGGAGGGCGTGCAGTCAGGCAATGAGCATGCTCTACCACAAACGTCGATGAGAAAGCAGGTTCTCAAGGAATGTGGGGGGAGGGGGGTCAGAGCCTTCAGCCTGCTCAGGCAGACCCACAAAATGGCGGAGTCTGTTCTCCATATCATCTTGTTTGCTGAGAATGGAATTGAGCTGATGCTGCAGCCTTTTAGTTGTCACTTGCAACAGTGGCAGTTCATCCTCCCTGTGGCCGACCCTGTATTCAGTCTGTGTCACTCTCTCCCGCAGCTTATGGATGTCATGCCTAATGAGGGATACGTCAACTTTAACCTCCCCTATCTTTGAGGTAAGGGTAGTCTGGCAGAGGGAGATGGCCTCAAGCACTCTGGCAGTGTCCCCTGTGGCTGGTTCTTCCTCCTCCAGAATTGGAGTGACGCCATTTTCCTCCCATTCCTTGTGGCAGTATTTGTCTAGCTTTGTTAGGGCTCCGGAGGCCAGTTTTGGTGGTGACATGAAGGCAGTTGAAGTAAGGAACACAGTAGGTAGCTTGGTAGCCATGCAGCTATAGGGCAGGCCGCATATTTTTTTGTAATTTTCCTTTTTTTATTAAGTATTTTTTACATATTTACTTGGCAGGACACTTGCTGTAAGGTTGGAGGGTTGACATTTTTCTAATTAAGCAGAATGGCCTTTGTAGCTGTTTTGTGGATGTAGTAGAGGTACAAAGTCATTAGCAATGACTAAAATGTTAACTGTGGGGCTTCTTAGAGCATGTAAGGTCTGGTAGGTATCCAACACAGATAATACACTGCTTTAGATGGTTTCATTGCAAGCACATGTCCTGAACACAGTGTTTTGTGGTAGCCAGTGAATGATATTACCTGAGGCATTAAGGCTACGTTTCCACTAGTGCGACTTGTCATGTGACTTGGGGCTGAAAAATTGCAAGTCGTACGCCATGATTTCCAATGAGTACCATTTATATCTGCGACTTCAAGTCACAGCAACTTCAAAGTAGTCCCTGCACTACTTTGGTCCGACTTTGATGGGACTTGAGGTCCATAGACCTCAAGAATACACAGGCATTGCTTCAAGTCTCATCAAAATCAAGGCAACAATCGTGGGAAAATTGCTGCAAAAATCAAGCGACTTTCAGGTCGGTTGTGGAAACCTAGCTTAAGCATGGGACTCAAGGCCTGTCTGCATTAGTTTATCTGGTATATTGTACTGACTGATGGATACATCTGAATTGTCCAACTTTTCAGTAGTGTTGATAACATCCATGAACCTCCCCCACCCCTCTTTCTTAAGATCAGGTATGTATTGGTGCCATTTGCAGTGGGATGCTATAAACAGTTGGGGCCTTTAGTTTGTAAATAGTTGTAGATCATTGTGGGTATTTATGAGCCCTGCAGTGTAAAAAGATTATTTCAGGGGAAAGAGGATAAGTTCAACTACAGTAGAGAAATTTGTACCTTATGTGGCATGAGGTAATAAAAGGTATTTGAAGACAAATTCATTACTGATCTGCATCTTTTCCCCAAAAGATTCCAAGGAAAGGAATAAATACATTACAACAAAAACTGTGAGAGGTATACAATACATTTGTCAGACCCCCAAGTGGACTGCGATTGTAAAGTTCTTTCAGCCTACGGTAAGCCACAGGAGAGTCTGGGAACATGAGGTAGAGAGGATGAGAAAATCCCCTTAGCATTCGAGTCAGCAAAGGAACATTTGCTTGTGATAATTTATTGCAATTTTTAAGGTAGTTCAATTGATGATATTTAGTAAGGCCTAAGGAAGAACTTTTATTGCTGCCATGAATTCAATAGAGGGACTAAAGCTTGCAGAATATAACCAATCATAGATACATAAGAATCAGAAAGCAGTGAAGTAAATAAACAGATTATGGAAGGCCAAGCCTCCCTCCAATCGTGTGGCCAGCAAGGAGGACTTGGCTATTCTCAGTTATAAATTGCTAAAAGTAAAGAATATAATGGAATCTATACATTGATATAATTGCAGAGAGAAAAATATAGGAGACGCCTTAAGGACGTAGGGAAACTTGGGAAGGAATATCATTTTAATTAAGCTTATGCGACTGATAAGATTTAAGGGCAGGGATTGTAGACAGATTTGTATCCTGGTTTTCATATGAATAATAATAGGAGTTATATTAAAAGACTCATAATTAGTGAAGTCATTATAGACAAATATTCATAGTACTTAAATTGGTCAGTGGTTTGCAATTTAGATTGGGCTAGGTAGACATAAGGGCCTTTTAGAAAGGCAGGGGATTTATTCCAATCTATCTCCAATCCTGAGAGTCTCCCACAACATGTAACAATGCATGCAAATGTAGCGGCCAGAACCCTCGATGGGGCGGCCTTGACTTTTGGGCTTACCGGTTACCTCCGCTTGGCTTGTTCTTCCATGTCCAGGGGTTCCCAGGGTTAGTACCCAACGACTTTGGACGCTGACACCATAAAAGTCCTTTAGAAAGGTTTTTATTTGCAGGGGTAACATCCAACAAACACAGTCTCGTATGGGAACAGAGGGCAAGGGTGAAGAAACTCAGGCACCTTGAACTGCTGACTATTAGGAAGTCTCTAATGCAAACCCAGAAAGTAGCAACTCGCAGCTGGGCGCTTCAAAGCTGAACGAATCTCTAGCCAGAGATTACGGCGGTCACCACTTGAATATAATAGCTTGCAAAGTCTCTGACCTTGAATGTAGTTGCAACTAAGAGTGAACAGGAACCTTTCCTTAGTACCTGGAACGTTCTCTGTCTCGTTGGCAGTACTGGGAAAGTGTGGATCCGTTAGTGTCCTTGACAACCCAGCAACCAGGCACTTCTTGGGATGCCAGCTTGTTGTCCCTCCTCCGAAGAGTCCTCCCCCGGTCGCTTACACGACCTGTGGTGCCCCTCCAAGTTGAGAGCACACCGGACGCCTCGAATCCTCCCTCAGTTACTGCGCGTCGGACCAGCCGGTTCCGAGACTTGGGAACAGACAGATCCTCACCCCAGACCAAGTGGGTCCAATGGGGTTATTCAAATGGAACATGTTGCGGGGTGGCACACGCTCCCGGGACCCCTCGCGGGGCTACCCCGGTCCAGACTCAGGAACAGGCAGTTTTGGCCAAACGAACCCCTCAGCGGGGCCAGACGCACCCACTGATTGGCTACGGGGAATGCTGATACCCAAAACGTCCAACCAGGCCTGGTTCTAGGCCTGTTATGTGCACCTAACTGTACACATGACCAGGCAGAACCCTAACACAGCCCAGCCAAACTGATGCCAAAGTTTAAACCTGCTCAATTGACCCTCAGAACCTCTTTACTGTTCTGAGAGAAAAACTAAATTTGTACATAGAGGACACCTTGCAAAAGTGTCACCGCTACGCAAAGAATCCACCAAGGTGTCTTCCGCACAGAGTGAAATTCTCTGGGGCCCTAGCAAATATCACTGATGCAAGGTCGATTGTCTAAAGGAGACAAAGGTTCCATGACTATAGTGAATAGCAAGGGTGATATAGGAAAGCCCTGCCAGGTGCTCCACTGGGGAGGGAAAGCTGCTGATATATCAGTGTTAGCCTGGACATTGTTAAGGGCTGGACCAATTAAAGGAATAAAAGGAGCAAACCCCCTTTTGGTTATAGTTTCCCAAAGAAAATTACAATGAACTTCAATAAAGGCTATTCAAATATCCAAAGAAATAACCAAGCTACTTTGTTTGGATGCAATATCAATATTTAGATACATCCTCTAAATATTATCATGGGTACCTTTACTTGGCATAAAACTGTATTGGCTTGGATTAATAAGCATGAAAAATCACTTTGGATGGAAGTGATGTTAGAAGTTTGGTGAATAATTTGATATCACTATTTAAGAGTGAAATAGGGACCATTTTGTATTTTGCCTTTACTGGTTTAAGGCAATGGAATGATAAGTGACTCATTCATGGAACCATTTTCAAAGGTCTCAAGGAACAAACTGAGGTTGATTTACTAAAGGCAAATAGACTATGCAGTTCGCAAGTGCAGTTGCACTCATTTCCCCCAGAGCTTAGTAAATGTGATAAAGCTCTGCTGATTCCATCATCCAATCATGTGCAAGCAAAAAATATTTTTTTCCTTTGCACCTGACTGGGTATTCTTGAAAATGAAAACGAGTGCAAATACACTTGCAAAGTGCACAGTCCATCTGCCTTTAGTATATCTACCCCAGTTTGTAACATAGGCAAAGCATGTCAGAGTTGGATTTATACCATTAAATAGGTGTCCCATTAAGCCAGAGGTGTTGTTAGGAGAGAAGGAGTGGATGGCATGTGATGTGATGTGTTTGTCCAGGGACAGTTTTTGTTCTTGCGGCAGTTGAGAAAGGAGCAAGGGATTGATGGAAATTTCAAGAACAGGTCTAGAATTGGCACCTATCTACTTGGACAGCATCTTGAAATATCCATTTTGTTTTTATCCTCGAAATATGTATTGTATATTCTGAGAAAATAATATGTCATTTTGTATAAATAAATTTATGAATTTTATAATATTTTCATTTTTTCTACTATTTTGTTGCCTTTAAAATCCCATTCTTGAGAGGTTGATCTTTTACTACATTGAGGGATGATGGCAACCCAGTATATCATGTGCTTTGAGTTCAACTTATTTACAGGTCTAGAAGCTGAAAGAGTTTCTCTGTATAGTTGCTCACAGAATTGATCAAAGGTCATATATGCATCTATGGAATCTGAAAAAGGGTCTCATCTCAGAAATTAATGTTAGGTATGAAAGTATTCAGATGTAAGAGGAATTCCAGGGCCTTGATATTCTTTCT
Organism: Lithobates sylvaticus; assembly: GCA_028564925.1. Lineage (NCBI taxonomy): Eukaryota > Metazoa > Chordata > Amphibia > Anura > Ranidae > Lithobates > Lithobates sylvaticus. Next base: position 156,901,452 of record CM053035.1, on the reverse strand, counting down.
GCTGTGTATAACAAGGGAGGCAAATTGGTATAGGAGTTTCTTTTAAATTATAGGCAATTTGTGTAACTGTAGATCATGGTGAACTCCACCATAGTGTAGTTTGATTATGTAGACAGAGGTGATTTAAAAGTATGACTTCCAAGTAGACTCCAATTTTAAGTCCATGGAAGACTTTACAGCATGACAAAAGGGTCTGTATATGGCAATATTTTGATTATAGGAGCCACTAGTGAATGTATCCCATGAGGATTGGAAGGATGTAACATGTAAGTTATGATCCCCATAGTCCTTTATGTCTTGTTGGACGTGTTCGTTTACCCCCTCATTAGGATTCCAAAGAACTTAACCTCCAGGTATAAAAGAATGGTCTGTGACAGAGAAACAGTTTAGGCAGAAGTATTAAGACAGCAATTGAGGCAGATATGGAACAAACAATACCCATGAAAATAGATTGGTGGTAGCAAGAGCATAGTTAGGCTTTAATTAGACCCTATAGGATTTGAATTGACACAAGTATTAATTCTTTAGCAAGGCAGTGGTCATCTTGGAGGTGTGTTTGGGGTCGTTATCATGTTGGAATACTGCCCTGTGGCCCAGTCTCTGAAGGGAAGGGATCATGCTCTGCTTCAGTATGTCACAGTACATGTTGGCATTCATGGTTCCCTCAATGAACTGTAGCTCCCCAGTGCCGGCAGTACTCATGCAGCCCCAGACCATGACACTCCCAACACCATGCTTGACTGTAGGCAAGACATACTTGTCTTTGTACTCACCTGGTTGCCGCCACACACACTCCCAACAACCATGCTTGACTGTAGGCAAGACATACTTGTCTTTGTACTCCTCACCCCCCCTGGTTGCCGCCACACACACTTGATATTTTTTTGTTTGTTTTACAATTTCTTTTATTTTTATTTTTAGTCAATTTTAAAGAAATATTTGATTAATTTCTTAATTTATAAATGTTGTGAATTACTAAATATTGTCCAAATTTTAACTTTTTATAAATCATTGAAAAAATTTTCAATTAAAAATAGTTTCTTTTGTATTACCCCCAAAAATTTTTGATGAATCAAACATAAAAATCCCAAAGTGTGATTATAAAAAATTGCATTAAATAGGAATTGCTATATTAACGCGTATTTTACAAGACAAATACTTATGCTGGTTTCCCAAATCTTTTTCACTTTGGAAAGTCATTTGGTTTTTTTACACAGTGGATTTTCCCCCTTTTTGGCAGAAGTTTCCGTTTAATCCCAAAAGTCCTGAATGGAAAAAGTTGGGGGGAGCGTACAGGTTCTGAGTTGGTCCAACATATTTGCATTGTTGTAAAAAGCTCAAACTTGGGCTTAAAGGTAGCATACAAAACATCTTAATTTTCATGCTCCAATTTTGGGAACATTGGGCCCCTTCGGTAACAGTTGACCCCTGTCCAGCTAAGGCCTAAAGACAAAAACCCCTTTGGGATGGAAAAGCCCCCAAACCATAAACCTTGGGGAAGCCTTCCCAGAAGGTTGAAGTTGTTATAAGCTGCAATGGGTGAGCAACTCAATTTGAACCCTAGATAGAGGAGCCATTAAAGTTCATATGGTGTAAAGGGCAGGTGCCAATATTTTTGGGTAATATAGTGCATATGGCATAGTGGCACAAAAAGGTATAAATTTTATATTTAACATTATCTAATTCAACTGATATTATCATATTGTACTCCTGAAATGTAATGTAATCTGAGAAATATATGTCATTTGTATAATAATTAATGAATTTAATTATTTTCTTACTATGCTAAAATCCCATTTTAAGGTTATTTATCAAGGGTGATGGCAGCCTTGAGACTATGCTGCTTGAGTCAACCATATACAGCGAGCTAAAGGCACACACTTGACACCAACTGAACCAAATAAGTTTATCTTGGTCTCTTTAAACCACAGGACATGGTTCCAGTAATCCATGTCCTTAGTCTGTTTGTCTTCAGCAAACTGTTTGCAGGCTTTCTTGTGCATCATCTTTAGAAGAGGCTTCCTTCTGGCAACAATCGATTGTTGCCTCAAGGAAACAGGAGGAATCGCAGCCTTTGGTCATCTAGCATATTAGCAGAGCCTTCTTACCTCTGCTCTTTGGTAAGCAGCCATTTTATAAGGGTGTCGGGCACTGTGTTCAACATTATCGCCATTTCCAAGTCACCGGGTGCCTTTTCTGTTTACCTCTGAACATCAGGATCATCTCCTCCACTATTATTCCTTCATGTCTCCACCTGGACATTGGTGAACAGTTTGCCCTTGTCCCTATTATTATCTCTAGGACATTGTATTACCAGAGACTGTCAACCTAAGGGGACATTAGGGTTTCTGAGGACAGTGCAAGTTCTCATCCTAAAGATAATACCTTGTGGGGTATCTTGTACTGTTTAAACCGCAATAGTCATTATTGTATGTTTCTTCTTTTTTTGGCGCAGCTTTTTCTCTTTACAAATTATACAAAGATTATACATTGATACATTCATCAAAAGAAGTCATTTCATGTCACTCTTCCCACACAAAAGATTGGTTGCTGTACAAACATCCAGTGCTCATGCTGATAATTAAATAAAAAAAGAAAACAAAAATTGAAAAGAGAAGAGAACTGCCCAAGAACCTCTCTCTCTCTGTATATATATATATATATATATATATATATATATATATATATATATATATATATATATACAGGCATACCCCACTTTTAAGTACACAATGGGTTTTATTTACTAAAGCTGTAAAGTGCAAAATCAGGCTCACTTTTGCATCGAAGCCAATGAGCTTCCAGGTTTTATTACCAAAGCCTAATTGAACAAGCTTGGGTTAGAAGCTCATTGGGTTCTATTCAGAAGTGAGCCTTATTTTGCACTTTACAGCTTTAGTAAATAAACCCTATTGGGTACTGTATATGGGATATGCGTGTATATATATATACTCTTAAGGTGTCAGCATACCAAGACATCTTGGACATTTTCATGCTCCCAACTTTGTGGGAACAGTTTGGGGATGGTCCCTTCCTGTTCCAACATGACTGCACGCCAGTGTACAAATCAAGGTCCATAAAGACACACAAATGCGCTTCTGGAAGAATGGTCAAACGTTCCCATAGACACACTCCTAAACCTTGGGGACAGCCTTCCCAGAAGAGTTGAAGTTGTTATAGCTGCAATGGGTGAGCCAACTCAATATTGAACCCTACGGACTAAGACTGGGATGCCATTAAAGTTCATATGCGTGTAAAGGCAGGTGTCCCAATACTTTTGGTAATATAGTGCATATGGCATAGTGGCACAAAAAGGTATAAATATTATTATTTTAACATTATCTAATATCATCTAGCATGATACTGTTACATAACTACTAAAATCTAAAACTGGAAATATACATTTAAATATAATAAAATTATCCTTACTATAAAATAATATTCAATTATATCAAGGGGAGGAGCGACGTGCTGACGTCACCGCGCGCTACGTCCCGGACAAGCACGGGCATGTGTTATTGCAGCCGGCCGGCCGCGAGTTTTTAAACAGGATTTTTTTCTTTTGTATTGATGTTTACACGCCATTGACGTTCTTTTAATAAACCGTTGGATTCCACCCATGGTCTGCCTTTTCTCCTTTTTGGCCCACGTGATAATCACTGTTTGGCGAGGGGAAGCTCCTGACGGCTATGAGAGATAGATCGATCAGTGTTGGAACTGACACAGACGCTTCAATCGGCCAGACGGAAGGGATCCAAGGAGGAAAAGGCCTCGGCTGGGTTATAGCCACAAGAGAGTTTACTGTCAACCGCTGGTAAGCTTAAAATTCGGATGGTGGTGGGATCACTCATAAGATGTCACGGATGTCATTTGATTCATTAATAAGCCCCGCACAGCACTTATGTGGACTTTTTTACTTAACTTTATGAACTTTATTTTCGATATGCTATGATTGGCAACATCAATGGTGTTCATGTTTTATAACCATTCACCATATTTATTTGTCACATTTATGGTTTTTCTTTGATCACCACCTGCATTTATATTTTCATATTTTCACAGCCATTTAGACGTATACCATACCTCACCAGTATTTTTACAGTCTAATATTACTATTTAGCGCAACCTTCTTTTTTGTAATTATATCAATAAATGATATAAATAAAAGTAGAATTTAAATGTGATGATTTAAAGATTTAATTACTGATTTATAAACGCTTGAGTCATATTTATAAAGCAATTAGTCTGACATTTACAAAACATTCACTGCAGGAGATTCTTCCAGTTTTATGGGTTTAAAATAACATTAATTGATTCACCACCAGTGTATATTTAATGAAAGTCACATTGACAGCTTTATAAATATGCCTTTTGTTGGTCTGGTGAATGAAACAAGAGTCGACACATTGATATATAGATTTCTGTTAAGTCATGTATTATTCTTCAGTCAGCAATACTGTGCTGGTTTCCCTAACTATATCTTTAAAATGTATATTTAGAAATGTGTTTGTCTGCTGTAGGTGGACCACTTCTAAACAAATTGAAGTGTTTTCCCCCATATAGTAACTACAATACTAGCAAATGTAGTCCCAAATGTTAATGAACAGGTTAATTTAGAATGAATAGTTTTTAGGTTGTGCGCAAGTTATAGAGCACTGGTAATCAATCATTGCTGGACAATCAGACAATAGCTAAGCAGGACACATATCACTGTATTTGATCAAGGAAACCATATCACAAGAGCTATTCAAGTGGGGAAACAGAGTGTAAGCAGATTACAACAATGCAGGTTGCAGGAGGCAGGGCGTGAGGGCGGTAGCTGATTTTGAGGCACTGGGAAAAGAGTCAGAGATGACCATAATTTGTGGAGGAAAAGAGAAGAGTCAGATGATTCTGGATAGAATGAGGGGAACAAAGCAGAAAGTAGGTTTCGCAGATGTATAGTAGAAAATAATCATGACAGGGTGCGGAGAGAAGTTGCTCCATGGAGGAAAAGCAGAACAAAAGCTGACTGGAGTAAAAGGAGAAAGGAGGCAATGGTGAGCTTATCTAGGGATAGGGAGAGAGGAGGAGAAAGAAAGAGGATGAAGACAGGTGACGACCATGGACTAGAGGAGCAGGGAGGAGGAAGAATGGGATGTGATAAGGCACAATTGATAGAAGATGTAGAATGTGAAGTGCTTGTGCAATATTAGCAGTCGGTCACAGTGTGGTGGGAGGAGAGAGGAAGAGAAGAAGATGATAATTTCTTATAGACCCGAACTTCAAACTTGGTAGTTAAGGGTTCCTAGATGTCCCCTAGCTGCAGCCAAAATTTGGGGTCTCTGGACCCAAAGGGTCCCGAAATGACATGCTGCAGATGGACACAGTTGACCAACTTTGGGCCCCTGTATCTCGGGGGCCACTTGGTGCTAGGAACCTTTGGGTAGGTTGTAATGCTAGTTTTACTGGGTTTGCACACTGAATTTAGGGTTCCTAGCACCAAGTGGCCCCGAGATACAGGGCCACAAAGTCGGGTCGGAAAATGTTAAGCACTTTTCTGCAGCAGAGAATTACATTTTCCGAACCGACTTTGGCGCCCCTTATCTTAGGGCCACTTGGTTCTAGAAACCCCATCTTTGGATATGTTGTAGTGCTAGTTCCACTGGGTTTTTAACACCAAATTTGGGGTTCCTAGATACGGGGCCCCAAATTCGGGTCAGAAAATGCCATTCTCTGCTGCAGAAAAGTGACTGACTCGAGTATAAGCCGAGGGGTGCACTTTCAGCACAAAAAAATGTGCTGAAAAACTCGGCTTATACTCAAGTATATACGGTAAGTTAAAAATGTGTGAAAATTTAGTCTGGGGACCAGAAGCATACTAGAAGGTAGGAGGTTGGCTGGTACTGTTCCAGCTATGAAGGAAAGGAGTACCCTGGAAAGAATAAAGTGTGTGAAGAGTATTTGGCTGGAGCAAATTTAGGGGTTGGATATCCTGCTTGATAAAATAGGGTTTAAGACAGAAACAGTGGCAGAATAACCTCCAAGTGAAAATTCTATTCACAATTACCTTTTATATTATTTAATATTGTTACATGATGGGACCACTAAGGATCAGATCACTGTTGGAGACATAGAAAATGATAAGTGAATCTATGAAGATTCATTCCAGTAGTGATTCAGCAAAATGTGAGGTCTGTCTTGATGGTCAGATTATCCTCTTGGGATAACCATTCTAATGCCACGTACACACGATCAGAATTTCGGCCAGCAAAAGACCGATGAGACCTTTTAGTCGGAAAATGAGACCATGTGTATGCTCCATCGGACTTTTGCTGGCCAAATTTCCGCCAACAAAATTTTGAGAGCATGTTCTCAATTTTCCTGACGGAAAAAGTTTTGATCGGAAATTCCGATCGTCTGTACCAATTCCGACGCGCAAAATTCCTACGCATGCTCGGAAACAATTCAACGTATGCTCGGAAGCATTGAACTTCATTTTCTCGGCTCGTCGTAGTGTTGTACGTCACCGCGTTCTTGACGGTTGAAAGTTCAGCAAACTTTTGTGTGAACGTGTGTATGCAAGCCAAGATTTTTCCGACGGAGAATCCGCTCATGTGTACAGGGCATTAAAGTCTAAGCCACTCATTGAGATGCATTTAAAGAGATGGTTGTAGGCGGTCGAGTGCCACGGATTTCATAAAACACCTGCGCGTGCACTTAAGTAGCTTCTGAATGCACACTATCTGTTTTCAGTGCATAAGTTAGTGGGGTGCTTTACATGACCCCCCCAGCATGCAGTGTACACCTTTTCTAATGCATCTCAATGGGTGGCTGTGCATGGCACCAATGGGTCCTGGACATGTCAGTGCGCAGGCTGTGTGCATGGGGCCTAAACCTTCCCCCCCAATCCAGAAATACACAATGAGTTTTGGTTTGAGTTTCACTTTAATTCATAAAGTGTTGAAGGAACAATACCCTCAATTACCTGTGTCTCCTTTTTTGGGCTCCTCGTTTGAAAAATGTGCCTAGTGGTAAAGGTGGGTATATGGGCTAGTATTAACAGCAGGCCTGGGGAGTGTGAGCTTCCCACAGTGGGAATTATGTCCAGCATGCAGCATTTGATTGAAAACTAGGCAAAATGTAACAAAGTTAATGAACGATGAGATTCAGATTATTTACTTGTAAAAATATGGTATAAAATACCTATTTTAGGTTACTAACATGGTCACATGACTGCTATCTCTACACTGGCAAGAGCTGGAGTAAGGCTGAAGGAGATTATCATTTTCACTGATGCAATAACACAGGCCTGGGCTAGTGGAGATGATTACATGCTAAAAATAAAGCAAACTGCCGAGATCCAACATTCGAAGGCTGACAGCGCTCTTCCTTCTCAGAGCTGTTGCCACTTGCCAGTATCGTAGAGGGTGTACACCAGCTGGGTAGGATCACAGGACATGAAAATGTTGTGTTCTGTCACATCAGCCTATAGTCTTGAAGGTGATGACATCATTGTGACATTGCAAGCTGTTCCCAGCATTGTCACCACTTACCATACTATAGAAAATGCTATTGACACTGTAAACCTGATAGGATTATTGTTTTTTTCCATACATAGATGTAAAAAAAAGGCTGGAAAGGTTATGCTAAGGAGGTTTATAGGTGCAACACTGGCTATATATTATTTTTTAGTTTTTGTCTTACATTGAAATATTTTTTCATCCCGTAAGAACACTTGGTCAGCACTGGACAGCTCAACAAGATATGTTATTTCTCGATACAATTTGAATGTATCAAACAGCATTACATGCACTTTTCAGTTTATGTATTTTAATAATTTTAGTGTATGGAAGAATGAGCAATATGTGGGAATGTAATTTATTGTTTTACAGTTTTTGCATAGACATTAAAGTATAAAATAATGTTTTCACATTTTTCATCCCTATTGCCGTCTCAGTGCTACTGGTCTCCCCCAGCCTCTTTCATCCACTTCCAGTCTGTGTGCATTTGCTCCAGAGTAAGCTGCACATTGCCTTCATCAACTTCCTCATAGTGACAACAGTGGGTACACCTGCTAAATATTTGCTGGCACAGTCGCATCTAGTCTATACCAGGGGTCTCCAAATTAGGGCCACATCCAGCCCATTGCAAGATAGTACATGGCCAGCAGCAACTCTTTTTTATTTTATTTTTTTAATTTTTTTATATATTCTTTATTTTCTTGTTTTCTCCAAAGTGATTTATCATTTACAGTCATTAATAACACCATTACATCTATTACATTTCCACTTTTCCCTCCCCCTCCCTCCGCCCCACCCGGACCCCCCTCCCCCCTCTAGGTAAAAAAAAAAAAAAAAAAAATGTTTCCTACCCCGTCTCGCTCACTCCTTCCCATTTCCTTCCATTATCATCCAATATTGCTCTGTTTCTCTAAACTCAATCCATTGTTGCCATATCTTCTGGTGTTTCCCTTCTAAATTGTCTAGTTTGTATATCGACTCTTCTATTCTTCTCGTCCACTCCACCCTCTCTATCCACTCTTTCATGGAGGGTATATCCTGGGATTTCCATAAGTGCGGAATTAAAGCTTTCGCTGCATTTAGAAGGTAGGGGGTCAAGCTTCTCACATATTGTCTCCCTCCTTTCTCTGTATCGTGAAATAGGCATACCCATGGATGTTTCTTAATCCTAACTCGTGTTATATTAAAAATAATTTCTATTATTTGGTCCCAGTATTTTTGTATTTTGGGGCACTCCCACCACAAATGTGCGAAGGACCCCACTGCGTCACAACCCCGCCAACAGTTTGGAGAATTATCTCCACTGTATGTATTCGCTCCTTGTGGGGTTACGTACCACCTGGCTAGAAGCTTGTAGGACATTTCTACTGATTGTATATCTTTTGCAACTGAGAAAACTCGACTTATGATTTTATTTCTATGGTCGTCACTGTTTAGAGGGCCGATCTCTCTTTCCCATTTTTCTAAGTATGATGGATACTCGTGCTCCGCCTCGCGTATCAATATTTTGTATGTCTTTGATATTCTTTTCTCCAGACTATGTGAGGATTCCATTAATTTTTCAAGGGGTCTAAGCTCTGTCTTGCCCCGTAGGGGTTTTGGCAGTGTCTGTGTAAAGTGCTGTATTTGGGTGTATCTCCACTTGTCTAATACTCTATGTCCCCATTCCCGAATAATTTCATTATAAGTGTACATTCTATTCCCTTCCATCACATCTATCAATCTCAAATTCTCATTGTTGGACCACCTTCTAAAATATATATACTCCTCTTTTCCTGGCGGAAATAAATTTGTGTCTAATAAAGGTATTAGTGGGGAATTATAATCCCATTTGTGTCTCTTATGTACTAAATCCCAAATTTTTAGTGAGTGTTTTGTGAGTGCATTTGTTTTTGGGCCTAAGTGACGATAATGTGGGGGTACCCATATTATTTTTCCTATTTGTGTACTACTTAACCTACTTTCTAACTCGACCCAGCTTTTCTCCTTGTTATTATGGCTCCAGTCTATTATTCTTGAAATCGCAGTTGCCTCGTAATACTTTTTGAAGTCCGGTACGGCTAATCCCCCTCTTTCTTTTTCTCTTACTATTGTGCCAAATGCTATACGTGCTCGTTTGCGTGCCCAAATGAATTTTATTATCATTGACTTTATTTTCTTCAAGTATGTCTGTGGGAGAAAGATTGGGATCATTTGACAGGTATAGATAAATATGGGTAAAGTAAACATTTTGACCGCATTTATCTTTCCGATCCAGGAGAGTGCTTTGTATTGCATCCCCCGCAGTTGTTCTTTAATTTTATTCAAAAGAGGGATATAATTATGGTTGTATAGGTCGTCTAGTTGAGGTGTCAGTTTTATTCCCAGGTAGCTTAGTTCTTTTTTACACCATTTAAATGGAAAGTTAGCTTGTATCTCCCTCTGCTCTTCTGTTGATACTGTTAAATTCAATATCTCGGATTTGGTCATATTTACTTTAAAATTTGATAGTTTCCCATATTGTTTTACTTCTTTCATAACTATAGGAATTGAGACTCTGGGGTTGGAGATATAGAGCAGTAGGTCGTCCGCAAATGCCGATACCTTATACTCCTTATCTCCCACTCGGATTCCCTGAATGTCTAGGTTTTTACGGATTGCGACCAGTAGGGGTTCTAGGGTAATTATAAACAGGAGTGGGGAGAGTGGGCAGCCCTGTCTTGTCCCATTAAACAAGTCGAGGGGAGAAGACAGGGTGCCGTTTACTCTTATTCTAGCTGACGGCTGATGATACAGAGCTTCGATCCATCTCATCATTCTCTCACTCAGTCCCATATATCTCAGTGTTTCGAAGAGGAAACCCCAATTGACCCTGTCAAAGGCCTTTTCGGCGTCAATTGACATCAGAACTGTGGGGGCTCCCCTCCTAATCGCTTCCTGAATCAACATTATTGACTTCAGTGAATTGTCCCTACCTTCCCTCCCCTGAATAAACCCTGCTTGATCATTATGAATCCATTCTGGCAGATATGACTTCAATCTCTCGGCGATTATTTTTGCGAATAGCTTTATATCCGAATTTAATAGGGAGATTGGCCTATAGCTTTCCACTGTCATGGGGTCTTTCCCCTCTTTCAAGATTAGAGTAATATGTGCCAAGAGCGCCTCCTCTCTAAATTTCTCCCCTTTCCCTATTGCATTAAAGTAATTACACAGTCTAGGTGCTAACTGTTTGGAAAACTTTTTGTAATATGTGATGGGGAAACCATCGGGGCCCGGGCTTCCCCCTGAGACTGTATTTTTAATGGCTCTCTCGACTTCTTCTACCGAGATGGGGGCTTCCAGTGCCTCCATTTCGTCTGCCTTACCCTTCGGGAAGTCCAAGTTACAAAGGTACTCCCTTATTTCCTCCCTCCGTTTTCCTTCCTCTTTTTCTTTCTGTTCTATATTATATAGAGTGCCAGCAGCAACTCTGATGTGATGTGTGGCTTCTGATGTAAAAGGGTGACCGATGGAAGGGGTGGGTGTTCTGACGTGAAAGGGGGGGGGGGATTCTTATGTATTTGGAGGGGCTTCTGAAATAAAAGGATGACTGATGGAAAGGGGGAAGGCTTTTGATGTGATGGAGAAGGCTTCTGATATGATGTGGGAGGCCTCTGATGAGATTGGAGGGGATTCTGATATAAAATGGTGACTGATGGAAAGGGGGAGATTCTGATGTGATTGGGGAGCTTCTGATGGAAAGGGGGAGATTCTGATGTGATTGGGGAGCTTATAATGTGATGGAAGAGGCTTCTGATGTGATGGAGGATGCTTCTGATATGATAAGGGGGGCTTCTGATGTGAAGGATGAGGCTTCTGATATAATGGAGGAGGCTTCTGATGTGATGGGGAAGGCTTTCTGATGCAATTAGTGGAGCTTCTGGTGTAATGGAGAAGGCTTCTGATATGATGTGGGAGGCCTCTGATGGGATTGGAGGGGTTACTGATATAATATAATGGTGACTGATGCAAAGGGGGATTCTGATGTGATTGGGGAGCTTATGATTTGATGGAAGAGGCTTCTGATATGATGGAGGATGCTTCTGATATGATAACGGGGGCTTTTGATGTGATTGGGAAGCTTCTGATATGATGGGGGAGGTTTCTGATGTTATTGGGGAGCTTCTGATGTGATGGAGGAGGCTTCAGATATAATGGAGGAGGCTTCTGAATTGATGAGGAAGGCTTTATGATGCAATTAGTGGAGCTTCTGATGTAATGGATAAGGCTTCTGATATGATGGGGGAGGTTTCTGATGTTATTAGGGAGCTTCTGATGTGATGGAGGAGGCTTCTGATATAATGGAGGAGGCTTCTGATGTGATCGAGGAGGCTTCTGACATAATGGAGGAGGCTTCTGAATTGATGAGGAAGGCTTTCTGATGCAATTAGTGGAGCTTCTGATGTAGTGGAGGAGGCTTCTGATATGATGGGGGAGGCTTCTGATGTAGTTGGAGGGGCTTCTGATATAAAAGGGTGACTGATGGAAAGGGGGAGATTCCGATGTGATTGGGGAGCTTCTGATGTGATGGAGGAGACTTCTGATGTGAAAGGAGGGACTTTTGATGTGAAAGGGAAGGCTTCTGATGTGATGGAGGAGGCTTCTGACATAATGGAGGAGGCTTCTGATGTGATCGAGGAGGCTTCTGACATAATGGAGGAGGCTTCTGAATTGATGAGGAAGGCTTTCTGATGCAATTAGTGGAGCTTCTGATGTAGTGGAGGAGGCTTCTGATATGATGGGGGAGGCTTCTGATGTAGTTGGAGGGGCTTCTGATATAAAAGGGTGACTGATAAAAAGGGGGAGATTCCGATGTGATTGGGGAGCTTCTGATGTGATGGAGGAGACTTCTGATGTGAAAGGAGGGACTTTTGATGTGAAAGGGAAGACTTCTGATGTGAATGGGGGAGGGAGGTTCTGATGTGATTGGGGTAGTGGGCTTCTGATGTAAAAGGGTGACTGATGGAAAGGGGGGGGGGGGGCTTGTGATGTGATTGGGCAGCTTCTGATGTGATGAAGGAGGCTTCTGATGTGAAAGAAGGGACAACTGATGTGACTAGGGGGCTTCTAAAGTGATTGCTGGAGCTTTTGATGTGATTAGAAAGGCTTCTGATGTGATTGGAGGGGGGGGGGGGGGTTCTGAGGTTAAACAAGGGGACTTTTATTGGAAAATTCAGTGAAGTTATTTCTTGGAGCGTGTTTATAATTAATTTCCAGTTTATTCATGTATTTGTAAAATATACAATATGGCCCTTGTACTGAAAAGATTGGAGACCTCTGATCTACACCGTGTGACAGGTCGACAATGCAGGAACACAATTGGATGACAGTTTACACCCAATCACAGAAAGTGTTTTAACAAGATCCTTTGTGATAGGATCATCATTATTTTAATGAAAGCTGCAGATTTTTAAAATGATTGAAAATTACTTTTGAAATTCTAACCTGTTAAAGTGCAAATTACATTTTTGTACTTAAATATATGTATTTTTTTTGCTGTTCCTCTTCTACTGTTCCACTTTATTACATTATTTTCTTTCTTTGTATCAGTTGTACCTTTATGTCCCATGGTATGTAAACGTCAAGGGAAGAGTCAGGTTTTAGACAATAAAAGATAGTAATAATACATGTCATGGTTTAGATAATAACTTCCTCTAAGCATGCAGTACTTTGTTTAATAGTTAATGTGTAATCTTTATGAAATGACTGTGCTAGCTGGCTATTAGTCCCACCCTTAATAATTTGCATCAGAACAGCTGGATATAAGGTGGATTTTTCCCAAGCCTGTATTTTCTCAGTGTTGGTGTGCTTGCTGACTACATAGGAATAAGCTCCCATCACCAATGGCACACACAGGAGTTACCAACCTTCTTTTGTTCCTGGCTCTGGTCATATCCACAATTTTGGGTATTAATGGCGCTGAAGATGCTCAATGTCAAATAGCGAATGCCGCTGGGAACAGCTCCTCAGCCTTTAATTTGACTGTCTCTCCTACAACGCTTTCAAATAATACAAGCTACACCGGTAAGTTTACTTTTTTTATTTTATCTATATTATATTATTATTATTATATATGACAATACATGGTACTTTATGATCAGGTTAGGTTGCTAGCTTGTATGCTTTAAAGGAGGTTTTGATCATCCAACACTGATATGTAGGTGAATGTCTGTAAGTGGAGTAACACTAATCATTGTGAGTGGGGGATCTGTGTCTTAAGCTGGTCATATACCAGTGGAATCGTACTTCAATGTCTGTGCTGAAATTCTGAAAGTCGTTCATCAGAGGATTGGATTTTGCCATTATTGAATCAAAAAAAATTTAGTTTCAACGCTCCTACAATTTCATCCAGCCTTCTTACTTTAGTGAAATCCCAAACGTATTAACTAGGTTTCCTTTGTGCCTAGAACACGCACATTACAATTTTCTCATCACTACGGTTGAAAAGGATCATTGGTTTGACTCCACTAACCAATAGAAAATCAAACATATGTTATAAAAAAACAAAGATTTTTGAAAAAAAATCTAGTAATGTATGGCAATGTCACAGCTGCTATAGATATTTGGAGGGGTATTCTCTTTTTCTGAGTAAATTTGAGAATGCAACAATAGGAATAAGACTACTTTGCTGCAAAAGAGTGACTAAGGCTCACCATACATGTTACAATCTGATTGTATCTTTGTATAAATTACTATCGATTTAGCAAAAAAGGTCTTTCCTAAACTATCTAATGGATTTTTAACAAATTAAGCAAGCACTTGAACTACATAGGTGTTTCTAACTCTAAAGGAGATTGTATAGTCAGATTGCAACGTGTGTGGCAAACTTGATCCTCATTGCCGGATTCCCTGTGTACAGGCATACCACACTTTTAAGTACACAATGGGGTTTATTTACTAAAGCTGAAAAGTGCAAAATCAGGCTCACTTCTGCATAGAAACCAATGAGCTTCCAGGTTTTATTACCAAAGCTTAATTGAACAAGCTGGGGTTAGAAGCTCATTGGTTTCTATGCAGAAGTGAGCCTGATTTTGCACTTTTCATCTTTAGTAAATAAACCCCATTGTGTACTTAAAAGTGGGGTATGCCTGTACTATCAGGGAGGGGGCTGTTTAGACCACAAATATTTCTTCAGGAATATATGATTTGATGCTCTGATCATTAAATGAGTGTGATGCTATGGATGTAACAATATTAACAGCTGAACTAAAACCATTTTTGTGGTTGTACTTTTATCTGCAATTTTTTTTCAAGTATTACGCAGAACAATGGTCACAGCGTTGTACTGCTGCAGTTCAACCGTATACCTAATCAAAGCCCTATTATAGCTCTGTTTAACTATCTCATGTTATTGCCTTATGGTTTTTATAGTTCATAGTCCCAGGAGTGATTTTCCCATTGAACAGTTGTAGCCCCAGGAGTAATACTACTTTAGACCAGTTCTAGTCCATGGAGTATTACTACTGTAGAACAGAAGTAGTCCCAGGAGTGACAATACTGTAGAACGGTTCTAGTCCTAGGAGTAACACTATGGTTAAACAGTTGTGGTCCCAGGAGTGATACTACTATAGAACAGTTGTAGTCCCCGGAGGAATGTTACTGTAGAACAGTTCTAGTTCCAGGAGTGATACTGCTGTAAAACAGTTGTAGTCCTAGGAGTGATATTACTATAGAACAGTTCTAGTCCCAGGAGTGATACTACTGTAAAGTAGACATGTGCACACTGAAATATTTTGTTTCGGAATTTCGTTTTCGTCCGAAAAATAAATTTATTTAGTTACTCCCGAAATTCGTTTTTATTTATTTCGTTTTTCGTTAAAAATTGCATTCGTCCGAAAATTCAAATGAATTAAGGTCGAATCTGTCATTGAAGGCGTGTCTGTCGAATGTTCAAAGAAGATTCGACGGAGCAGCTAAACTGTATGACTCTGTATAGTTTAGCTGCAATTCCACCCAATTCCAGCAGCAATCTTTCCTCTCTACGTCGAATTATTCCTTTCTACGTCGAATCTTTCCTTTCTACGTCGAATCTTTCCTTTCTACGTCGAATCTTTTCTCTCTATGTAGAATATTCTTAGACTAATAGAGTTAAGTTTAGGCACATTCGACCACAGGTTCAATGGACACAGATTGTTATTGTCAGCGTCGAATCTCCTATCTATATCGAACTGTTGTTACAATGAAAATAAGGCATTTGTTTATGTCAGATCTTTCGTTTTTCGGATTCTGCACTTTCGTTATCATTTGTCAAAACGATAACGAAAATACCTGAAATTCGGACGAAAATGCATTCGGACGAAAACGAATGCACATGTCTACTGTAAAGCAGTTCTAGCCCCAGGAGTGATACTACTATGAAACAGTTCTAGTCCCAGGTATGATTTTACTGTAGGACAGTTCAAGTTCTAGGAGTAATACTACTATAGAGCAGATGTAGTCCCTGGAGTCCTACTACTGTAGAACAGTTGTAGTTTAAGGAGTAATACTCCTTTTGAACAGTTGTAGTCCCAGGAGTGATACTACTGTAGAATGGTTCTAGTCCCAGGATTGTGACTGCTGTGGAACAGTTTTAGTCCCAGGAGTCATATTACTGTAGAACTGTTGTAGTCTGAGGTATGTTACTACTATAAAACGGCTGTAGTTCCAGGAGTGATACTACTGTAGAACGGTTCTAGTCCCAGGGGTGTGACTGTTGTAGAACAGTTGTAGTCCCATGAGTGATATTACTGTAGAACAGTTCTAGTCCCAGGAGTGATATTACTGTTGAACAGTTCTAGTTCCAAGAGACAAACTACTGGAGGTCAGTTGTAGTCTCAGGAGTAACACTAGTTGTAGTCTCAGGAGTAATACTATTGTTGAAAAGTTGTATTACCAGGAGTGATACTACTGTAGGACAGTTGTAGTCCCAGGAGTCATAATACTGTAGAACAGTTATAGTCTCAGGAGTAAAACTACTTTTGAACAGCTGTAGTCCCAGGAGTGATACTATTGTAGAACAGTTATAGTCCCAGGAGTCATACTTCTGTAGAACGGTTGTAGTCTGAGGTGTGTTACTACAATAAAACAGCTGTTTTTCCAGGAGCGATACTACTGTAGAACGGTTCTAGTCCCAGGAGTGTGACTGTTGTCAAACAGTTGTAGTCCCAGGAGTGAATTTACTGTAGAACAGTTGTAGTCCCAGGAGTGATATTACTGTGTTATTACTGTAGATAGAACAGTACTAGTCCTAGGAGTGATATTACTGTAGAACAGTTCTAGTCCCAGGAGTGATATTACTGTAGAACAGTCATAGATCAATGGAAATTAGATTTTTAGGGTGCTATATAACACAGCAAAACAAGAAATATATATACAAATATATCAACATTTTATTAAGACAGACATCATAAAATTCAACATGTTATTGTCGAAAACAGACCATACAGTACATAAGAAAATACAACTGAATACGTCTCTACATGTTTCACCATACAATGGCTCCTTCAGGAGAACTTGGTATCAGTCAACTGTAAATATGGTCAACGAACATAGTTATTAGACTCAAGGGATACTTAATGCATAAGTCAAAGCAAAGACATTTCACAATATCAAATTCAATTGTCCTGGATGAGCAGGAAAAGGAGAGACCACACCCCAATCACAAGTTACCTGTAAGTTGATGAGGAAATACTAGATCAAAGGCTCCAAACAAGCTGTAGAACAGTTCTAGTCCCACGAGTGATATTACTGCTGAACAGTTTTAGTCCCAAGAGACAAACTACTGGAGGTCAGTTGTAGTCTCAGGAGTAACACTACTGGAGGTCAGTTGTAGTCTCAGGAGTAACAATATTGTTGAAAAGTTGTATTAACAAGAGTGATACTACTGTAGAACAGTTGTAGTCCCATGAGTCATACTACTGTAAAACAGTTATAGTCTCAGGAATAATACTACTTTTGAACAGCTGTAGTCCCAGGAGTGATACTATTGTAGAAACGTTCTAGTCCTAGGTGTGATACTACTAAAGAACAATTATAGCATCAGGAGTGATACTGCTGTAGAACTGTTGGCCCGTCCGGCAAACACTCAAATTTGCGGGATGCTAAGCGGCATGTTCGGTTGGTGATGTCACAAGGGGGCGGTGCCACAAGGTGATGTCACAGGTGTCCCCACCCCTTATCGATTTCAGAGCTGTCAAACGGCGGAGCAGGTATTCGGCAGTTAGCCTTCGCGAAGCGGAGCGTTTTTTCCGGGTCTGGCGGTGCAGCTGGCGTCATGATTGACAATGGGTCTACATCAGGGTACATTGTTTTTTAAATGTTTTAATAAAGGAATTGTCAAAAACTGCCTCCTGTCTTTATTCATTTTGACACTTTTTTGGTGAATGAGTACCCCATACTAATTTACATAGGGAGGGGCCCCCACCCCAAAGCATCATCCCCCCCTTTCCTGACTTGCCGGGCTGCATGCTCGGATAAGGGTCTGGTATGGATTTTGGGGGAGTGCAGCAGGTTCTATACATAGTACAGATGCCCCACTTTACAGGCAGATTAAGGGGTCCCTCCAGGCACTATATTTAAAGGACTTTTTACATTTTATTGTTTCACTTCATTAAAATCACTGCTCCTGTAAAAATGTTTTTATTTTTTTTGCATTGATACATTTCCCCCATTCTATATTTTGTGTATGCTTTTTTGCCTTTATGCTGTTTACCATATTTGTATTGATCAAAAATTGCCTATGTTTTTTCAGTTTAGTGATGTTTTTATGGAGGATCATGTGTGTTATAAACGTTGTCAGTTTTATACAATGCAAACTTGATTTATTTGTTTTGCTATATATAACTTCAGCACATTTCCTGATATTCATTTCACATGACATAATTATCCCTTTAAGCAAACAGGTCATATATTTACTCTGGGAATAAGGAATACTGTATTTAATTTCCTCTACTATTTAAATATTCAAAATAATCTTGAGCTTCCCGCAGGACCATCTAGACAGTTGCATCTACCTTGAGTAACATGTTGTTGGCATAGGGTGTGGAGTAGAAGTTTTTGAATGATGATTTGTTACCTAAAGAGTTTGTAAACCTCCAAAAAACGCCCCCCTCCCCCAATGCAAAGGCATAATGAGCTAGTATGCATTGCATACTAGCTCATTATGAAATACTTACCATAGAACGATGCCCTAAATCGGCCCCAACACACTGCTCACACAGCCGACATGTTTCCTGGAGTTACTTCCGGGTTTGCAGGCTCCGGCGCTGTAATTGGCCGGAGCCGTGATTACGCCACTCCCACGCAAGTGTGCCAGGCAAGGCACGGGCCGTGAAGAAGCGTCACGAGTGGGCCTTTCCTTCAGTGTGCATGCGCCGATGACGTTGGCGGCAGCGTATATAGTAAATATCTCCTAAACGGTGCAAGTCTAAGAGATATTTACAGTACCTATATGCCTTATTATATTATATAGGCTTACCTATAGGTACACTTCCCTCTTTACGGGACCCCTAGACATAAGATAGTAGCCAAGGATATGAAGGTTCTGTAGAACTATTATAGCATAAGCATGCACTCACCAGCCGAGTGTGTATGTGATTGTGTATGTCCTTTCAAAGATCGCTGATGCAAGCCAAAGACAATTATTAATATTTTTGTGGTGGGATAATAAAATCCTTGTCAGGATTACATTACTATCTGCATCCCCATTAGGGTGATTCAGTCTCTCTTTTTAACCTAGAGACCTTTCACAACGGGAATGAAAGCCAGAGAAAATCACAAATTTTCAAATCTCAACAGAATAGCAATCATAGGTGTCTGGACACACCCTAATCACCCTATGTGGTGCAGATTCCCCCTGTTTAGATCCCTGATATTGCACCAAAGCCCCTTAACGGAGCTCCTAAAAGTATTGTAAAAAAATAATAAAAAAATAAAATAATAAAAAAAACTACAGACACCGTTCACTGCCCTTCTGACACCAATCTCTACCCTACTGACACACTCCACTGCTCTACGGACACTGTCAGTATATATACACATGCAAACACACATATGTGTTTGAGCTTTGGGGTGCACACCCTAATGCAAGAGGCTGTGCACACCGATGAAAGAAGGGAAATCTTCCAATGGGGACACTTCTTCTAGTGTCAACTGTCTAATAGGGCATTTCCATCACTTTGAATAGATCTACTTTCACTTCCTGGTCTGCCCATGTGACAAGAACAATAAAACAAAAGAAACTGACAGAGCTTTTTAAAATTCTCCACTCTATTCAAAATGAAAAAAAGTTTTCACTTTTTTCATTAGTTTTATTTTAACTTGTTGGGGAGGGGGGAGTTAAACATTAACTTGGAAAATCCATTCTGATTACCTTATCTTCTACCAAGATTAGTCAGCTTGTAGGTTTCTGCAAAGGATGATGGGCATACCTTAGACATACAATCATTTTTAAATCCTACTGTTATAAAGCTGAGTGATACGGACACAATTATTGACTGGTACCTTTAGGATACTGAGATTGATTTACTAAAGGCAAATAGGCTGTTTTTTTTTTGCAAAGGAAGGTACAACTTGCAAGGGGATTTGCCCCAGAGTTTATGGAACGTGGTCAAATTTCACTTGCAAGGAATGCCCAACCACATGAAAAGAACATAAATTAACAGCATATTTGCTTGTACATGATTGGATGATGGAATTCAACAGAGCTTCTACTCATTCCCTAAGCTCTGGGGATAAATACCTTGCAAAGTGAGCAGTCTACTAGCCTTTAGTAAACCAACCCTTCTGTATCTATGCATATTCCATCAATCCACTGGTATTCAAATGACTCATTCTATTAACATATTGTTAGAGTGAAATTCCATGATAGCTTCTTTTACTGCCAATATTATTTCCGTCACTAATCTTTCTTTCCTTTTCCTCTACTAGTTCTTCTGTTAAAGTTAATGGATATGTATAGGTTTGTTTAAAAAAAAACAAAAGAAAACAAACATCTCATACTTACCTCCACTGTGCTGTTGGTTTTGCATAGAGTGGCCCCGATCCTCCTCTTCTGGGGTCTCTCAGTGGCGCTCCTGGCTCCTCCTCTTCTCGAGTGCACCGTTGGAGAGCAGTTCTCCTTCGGGGCATTACGTCCATTGACAGAGAAAGCAGGACTCGGCCCACACCCCAGCTCCTGCGTCATTGGAAATGATTTACAGCAGTGGAAGCCAATGGCTGCACTGCTATCAATCTATAGCTGCTGTGCTCGTTCCCATCGCTGGAAAGACCGGGTTCAGGTAAGTATAAGGGGGCCTGTGGGGGGTTGCTGCATCAAAGAAGTTTTTTCACCTTAATGCATAGCATGTATTAGGGTGAAACACTTTGAGGTTTTACAACCCCTTTAATAGCTACAGCTAATACTAAAATTACTACTTGTTCCACCTTTAGGATTGCTAAAACTATTTACAGTAACTACTAATGCTACCATAACTAATAATTAACAAAACATGGGTAAAACAAGTTTCATTAGATCAGGACTAATTGCAGTTTCACCAATGCATTGCATAGTTATTATCATTACCTACTATTTATACAATAAAATAAGCAGTTAGGGAGCTTTGGCTCAGCAGATTTTGGTATTGACCTAAAATAAAGCCACCATAAGTTTTTTACAAAGCAGTTCTTAGTTTTCATGTCCTAAGTTAAAGAAGAATTCCAGATTTGGAGATTGTATGCATAGTTACATTGGTCCATGCATATACCATACCTGGCCAATGCACCTGGAATCTTGAAAGCACTAAAGGAGACACCACTACTTCGGTGATCTCTACTTGCTTCTGGGTCCAATAGACATGTGCAATTTTTGTTTTTCTTTTTTTTTCGTTATTTTCGTTCGTTCGTTTTCGTACGAATGAACGAATGATTCGGTAAAAATTTTAACGAATAACGAATCGAACGAATCCGAAAAACAACGAAAATCCGAAAAAAACTAATTAGAAACAACGAATGTACGAATGAAGAAAATCCAAAAAACGAAAACAGGAACAACAAAAATGAAAATGAACGAAAAAATTTGTACATTCGTAACATTTTTTTTTTTGTTGAATTGGTAATTTTCCTTGTCCCTTACAATGGTGCTGCTTAACGTGCTTCGAATAGATTGAACGAAAAAATTCGTACATTCGTAACTTTTTTTTTTTTTTTCGAATCGTAATTTTTCGTGTCTCTTACAATGGCGTTGCTTAACGTGCTTCGAATGGATTGAACGAAAAAATTCGTACATTCGTAACTTTTTTTTTCGATTCGTAATTTTCCGTGTCTCTTAAAATGTAATAATAGCATACACATTACATAAAATTATGAATTATGCTCCGATTACGAATGTACGAATGTTACGAATGTATGAATAAATACGAATGCGTCCAAATTTCGAATAAACGAATAAACGAAAATTAAACTTACGAAAAAAAGAATCAACGAAAAAAATAACTCTTACGAATGTACGAATCGTTACGAATACGAACACCGACAACTTACGAATGTACGAATCGTTACAAATACGAACACCGACGACTTACGAATTTAAGAATCGTTACGAATCAACGGAAACGAAAAAAACGAAACGAAAATAAACAAATTTTTTCCGGAAACGAAGAAAACGAAACGAAAATAAACAAATTTTTTTGTTCTGCACATGTCTAGGGTCCAATGCCATGTGGCTGCATTCTAAACACAGGAGGTTGTCCACTTGGCACAGGCATCATTCAGAAAATACTTTGCAATTTCTGAATGAATGCGAAGCATTCCGTGATTGGACGAGGTAAAGAGGTGGGGCCGTGATGTCAGCTTGAACCAATGTAACTATGTATAAAATATTCATACATGGACTTCTTGTATGGACGAAATTCCCCCCTTCCACTACATTCCGCAGCTCTCTCGGGCTCTCCCGTCCTACCAGGAGACCCGAGCTACTAGCCTGCACTTCCGCCTGCTAGTCGGAGACCCATACAAAGCCATAATCGGTTTTGATCAGTTCACTATGGTAATCCAGAAACAATGACATGACATCACTTCCAGTTTACTTGGATGTCAATGGCGCAATTTTTTGAAAATTCGAAAGTTTTCAAAAAACACAAATCTTGGTGTTTTGAATGCTTTCAAGTGCAAAGCAGGGATTTAGGGTCTTATTGACCCCAGATCTCTCCATAAAGACAAGGATGTTCCTTGTGACAGCAATAAAAGTGATTAAAAAAAATGTAAAGCAACAGTGTAAAAAAAAAATATATAAAAATAAAATTAATAATTAAAAAAAAAAAAATTCAACATTTTGGTTGTCACTAAAGCAGGATTGGAGGGTAAACCTTCCAATGGTGGTGCTTGTTCCAGTGACAACTGTCTAAGAAGAGGTTTACCTTACTTTAGAGAGATTTCCTTTCACTTCCTGTTGCATCTGTAGGACAGGAAGTGAAGGGAAATCACCCCATTTAAACACAGATAGCAAGAAAAAAAGATCTGATGGGGTATTAACCATTCCATAATTTTTTTCAAAATGAAAAATTTGTTTTAGATGTATCTTAAATTAAGGTGAATACATTGATTTTCATATCTTATAAAACCGAAATATATTCTGTATAGGTGCTTACATTTTTGCTGCAGAAATTGCAACTCCAATCAGGACACAGCCAAAAATGTTCTGATACTTTGTAATTTTTTATGCCAACACATGGGCTTTGACCTTGACACACAGACTCGGAGGTAGCCAGGTGTAAACGGACACAAGTGAACTTACATCAGCCTACCCACAGAACCACATGAAACTGCCGATCAGGTCCGCCTGAAAAACAGCAAGTGGATCTGAAGTGAAAGCCCATGTGAAAGGGCCCTAGCTAATTGTTTTTTTTGTTTTTATGTAAAATTGTTATTTTTGAATTCTAATGGTATACAAACTAGATATGTGCGATTTGTTTCATTCCAAAGCGAATTTCTGGCAAAAAAAATTGTCCAATATAACAAAATTTGATTAAAATTTGGAAACGAGTATGAAATGTAAACATGTTGCAATTCTTAGATGTGAATTCAGCAGCCAATTTGATTTTTTTAAATTTTGTTGAATTGAATTAAATTTGGTCGGAAAGTTTGAATCAAATTTGAAAATAAATAAACAAAACAAAACTAAACGAATTCTGAAAAATTAAAGAATTTAACTAAATGAAATTCTGAAAATTAATAAATCTAAATGAAACAGAACATAAAGTTGAAGTAAAGTTGAAGTAAAGTTGCACTGACTTGATTGATCCATTTATTATTTTATTTGTGAATGAATTGGTAATCTTTTGCAAATGGAATGTTCCCTTTGCACAGTATTTTTCAGCAAATTTAGTAAATTGGGTGAGATGAAGTAAAAATGTATTTGTTTCGCTAAGCTAAGTAGAAATTGTCTTTGTGACTGATATGAGGCCAGAGGTAAAGGTTCCAGTAAGACATCCCTCAAACTGCTATCCGTCACAAAGCTGTTTTGGGAGCTTGAATCCAGTCCAACCCTATGTGCCCCCTTGGTGGACACTTGGGGGTTGATTTACTACAATAGACTGTGCAATTTGCAAGTGCTGTTGCTCCAGAGCTTAGTAAAAGAGGGAGAGTGCTGCTGACTTTTATCATCCGATCATGTGCAACAATGCTGTTTTTTGCTTATTTCTCTTTCAAGTGATTGGGTATTCTTTGTAAAGTAAAGCTCTGGAGCAGCTGCGCTTGCACATCCTTGTACATCTTTGAGTTGCAGTGGCTATACCAGGATAATGCATGCAGCTACAGGCTGGTATTTTTGTTTTCAGCAGGCAAAGCTCTTTTTTTTTTCAAAAGCAATTCCTTCTGCCGCCTTCCCACCAGGGGGAACCCAGGATTGCAGCCAATAGAGGTCATGGAGGACCCCGATCATCTCCATGTTCTAAGAACATAGACTATTCATGTATTGTGTCACTTTTGGTTTTGGTTTTATGTTTACTGGTCGGGTAAAGCAGCCAATCAGACTGATTTGTGTCTGATCTGCTGCTTTGGAGGCCATAGAAAAAGTCTGGGGTCTAGTAGACCCCAGACCTCCCCATAAAGAGTACCTGCCACTGCCTATTGCTGCCACAAGGGATGTTTACATTCCTTTCATTCCAGTGACAGCAATAAAAGTATTAAAAAAATAAATAAATATTAAAGAAACATTGTAAAAATAAAAAAATAAAATAACATATAAAAAAAAAATCTAAAGCAACCCTGTCACCCCGCGCTCACGCGCAAAGGCGACTACATACGTAGGTCACGCAGGCATATTTCTATAACCAGTGAAGCGCAACACATATAAAAAAACTATACTTTCAAAATAAAAAGTCCATATATCAAATATAGAAAAAAATAAATATGCAACACAATTCACAGTGTCCAACACACAGTGCTCTGTGCTTCGCAGAAACTAATATGCAAATCTGCCTTGTAACATGTGTTCATCCATCACCAGAAGCAATGCCTGCTCACCTCATACAAATAGATAAATCGCCCATCAAACACTCTCCGGGTAAGGGTCCCTTCTATCCCCTGCTTCGCTCTGAGGGTCAGGTTCACCCCCTCTCACAAACTCCACCGAGTGTCATATATGTTACTGGTGTTTGCACCACACATGTGAGGTATCTTCATGAATAGTATAGCAAGAGCTATAGTTCTAGCACTAGACCTCTTGTGTAACTCTAAGCTGGTAACCTGTAAAGGCTATTAAAGCAAGGCCTATGGAGACTTTTAGGTGCCATTGTTTGGTGCCATTCCACGGGTGCATGCTATTTTAAAGCGTGATATGTTAGGTATCTATTTACTTGGCGTAACATCATCTTTTATATTTTACCACACAGTTGGATATTATATTGTTTTTTTTTTTTACAAGCGGTTGTATTACCTGACCAAAAAAATAAAACAAACCTGTAAGGCAAAGGCATAATGAGCTAGTATGCATCGCATACTAGCTCATTATGAAATACTTACCTTAGTACCGCCTCCCAGTCACCGCTGAGGGAGCTGACATGTTCCCTCTGCATTTCTTCCGGGTTCGTGGCTCTGACGCTGTGAGTGGCCGGAGCCACAATGACGTACCGTATTTTTCGGACCATAAGACGCCCCTGACCATAAGACGCACCTGACCATAAGACACACCTAGGTTTTAGAGGTTGAAAAGAAGAAAAATAAATATTCTGAACCAAATGGTGTACTAAAATATTTTCCAGTGCCCATAAAATGCAGAGTGACCATGCCATGAAAATGCAGAGTGACACCATTACCATAGAAATGCAGAGTGACCACATTACCATAGAAATGCATAGTGACACCGTTACCATATAAATGCAGAGTGACACCATTACCATAGAAATGCAGAGTGACAACATTACCAAAGAAATGCATAGTGACACCATTACCATAGAAATGCAGAGTGACACCATTACCATAGAAATGCAGAGTGACCATGCCATAGAAATGCAGAGTGACACCATTACCATAGAAATGCAGAGTGACCATGCCATAGAAATGCAGAGTGACACCATTACCATAGAAATGCAGAGGGACACCATTACCATAGAAATGCAGAGTGACCATGCCATAGAAATGCAGAGTGACACCATTACCATAGAAATGCAGAGTGACCATGCCATAGAAATGTAGAGTGACACCATTACCATAGAAATGCAGAGGGACACCATTACCATAGAAATGCAGAGTGACCATTGCCTTACCTGATGTTATCCCAGCGGCCTGCCTATTCCTCCTGTCCTCGGTCCGTCCTCCTCCTCCCCCCGGCCATCATTCCTGGGCTCCCTGAGGGACAGCTGGCACTTCTCCATTCTCCATCAGGCCCATAGTTTTTACTATAATAAATATCCATAAAAAAATAAAAAAGAACGAATTTCTTCATTTGTTTAGGCCAAAGTGTGTTCTTCTACATATTTTTGGTAAAAAAAAACGCAACAAGTGTATATTGATTGGCTGCAATGGTGGTCACAGTTCATGCTGCAATGATGGGCACAGGTGAGGCTGCATTGGTGGGCACACCTCACGCTGCAATGAAGGGCACAGGCCATGCTGCATTGATGGGCAATGACGAGGCTACATTGATGGGCACTGACAGGCTGTATTGATGGGCACATGTGAGCCTGCATTGATGGGCACTGATGAGGCTGAGCTGATAAGGACTGGTGAGGCTGCATTGATGGGCACTGGTAATGCTGCATTGATGGGCACTGGTGAGGCTGCACTAATAGGCACTGATAAAGTTGTTGTTAATATTTATTTTTGTAACTTAATTCTGCATAAAACATTTAAGTGTCATTTCATGAAATAATTTATGAGTGTGTGTTTAGGGGCTGAATTAGGGACAGTGCAGGCTAGGGATTGGGTGGGGCAATTGGTGGCGAGTAACCCTTAAAGCCTGGCTAGTAGCTCAGGACTTGAAATTTTGAGCCCTGATAATAATATAATATATAATAATACTTTTTTTTTTCTAGTTCATTTGGAAGGCAGTGGTAATGTCACCGTGATCTTACAAGCATTATCCTCATCCAATTCTGTTGGAAATTGGTCTAATGGCAATATTAGCTGCAATGGAAGCCCCTTGTTTCAAAACCCATTTGAGAATGGAAATCAATTGCAGGCACAATGGACATCACTGGAAAATGTAACATCTGTTAACATAACGTGAGTAGTGATACTTTGATAAAAAAAAACTCTATTAACTCCAATAGCTCTAAAAAAATAAAAAAGTTAAAGTAAATTGAAAAATAACATACTTACTGGCTGAATCACCAGGTGAAAATAAGGGAAAAAAGCCTAAAAAATAAAATGAATAAAGCCACCACATCCAAGATATGATGAGCTACAATGTAATCCATTATTGTTTTTGGGTTTAAAATCTGCTTTAAACTTAAAAAATATCCAAAGGTTTTTTTTTTTTTTTTTTTGTATAGAGTGGTAAGGGGTTAGAATCATTGTTTTTATTGCTGTCTGTGTTCCTGTTAAGGCGATTGACTCTCAAGCATTATTCTGATCATCAATGTCACCGGGAATGAATGTGAGGGTAAATTTGTAGCTGCCTCCAGAACAAAAAACATTCTCCCTACTTCTAGCAATGTGTGAATAAGACTATACTTCCCTCTGTACAAAGATAGCACTTTGGATATGCTGGCTTTTCAACATTGTTTATGTATGTATGTAAGTTTGAGTGAGAAATGTTAACCGCTTCCCAACCGCCTCACGCCGATATACGTCGGCAGAATGGCACGGCTAGGCAAAACCACATACAGGTACGTGGCCCTTTAAAAGCCTAGCCATGGGTCGCGCACGCCGTGACGACGGCCGCGGGACCAACAGACCCGATCGCCACTGGTGTCCCGCGATCGGGTCACAGAGCTGAAGAACGGGGAGAGGTCTGTGTAAACAAACCTCTCCCCGCACTTCCTACTCTGCCTGTCATTGATCAGCTGTTCTCTGTCATCGGGAAAGCCGATCAATGATGTCAGACGTCAGCCCCGCCCCTAATGTAAAAAAAAACACACCTCACACACCATAACCCCTCCCCGCCCCCTAGTGGTTAACTCTTTCACTGCTAGTGTCATTTATACAGGAATCAATGCATTTAAATAGCATTGATTGCTGTATAAATGACAATGGTCCCAAAAATGTGTCAAAAATGTCCGATGTGTCCGCCATAATGTCGCAGTCACAATAAAAATCGCTGATCGCCGCCATTACTAGTAAAAAAAAAATATTAATAAAAATGCTATAAAACTATCCCCTATTTTGTAAACGCTATAACTTTTGCGCAAACCAATCAATAATCGCTAATTGCAATTTTTTTACCAAAAATATGATGAAGAATACGTATCGGCCTAAACTGAGGAAAAAAAATGTTTTTTTATATATTTTTTGTGGATATTTATTGTAGCAAAAAGTAAAAAATATTGCATTTTTTTCAAAATTGTCGCTCTACTTTTGTTTATAGCGCAAAAAATAAAAACCGTAGGGGCGATCAAATACCCCCAAAAGAAAGCTCTATTTGTGGGAAAAAAAGGACGCCAATTTTGTTTGGGAGCCACGTCGCACGACCGCGCAATTGTTAGTTAAAGCGACGCAGTCCCGAATCGCAAAAAGGGGCCTGGTCCTTTGGCTGCAAATTGGTCCGGGGCTGAAGTGGTTAAAAAAAGAAAATTCTGAGGAAACGCTATGTCCAATGCAAAGTACAGTATGTACACTATATGGCCAACAGTTTTTCGGGCACATGACCATTACACTTACCTGAGCTTGAGGATCCTGTTCTAAAATCACGGGCGTTAATATGGATTTGTCCCTGTTTGTGCTATAACAACCTCAACTCTTTGGGGAAGTGTCTGTAGGAAATTTTACACCTTCAGCTAAAGGACCATTAAAGTCAGGTTCGTCGGTGCAATAAAAAAACCTGGCTCACAATTGGCATTCCAATTCGTGACAAAGGTGTTCAGTAGAGGCAATGTCAGGGCTCTGTGCAATTCACTCAAGTTTCTCCACACCAAAATCATGTCCTAATAGAACTTGCTTTGTACACAGGAGTACGGTCATGCTGGAACAGAAAATGGACAACCCATCAAACTGTTGCCATAATGTTGGAAGCACACAACTGTTTAAAATGTCTTTGTATGCTGTAGCAAAAACATTACCCTTCACTGCAAACACCTGAACCTAATGATTTGGAAGAGTGTACTCTGGCCATATAGCGGTTGATGTACTAAAGGCAAATAGGCTGTTCACTTTGCTTAGGAAGCTGCACTTTGGAAGGGCATTTTCCCCAGAGCTTGGTGAATGTAGTGAAATTCCACTTTGCAAAGAAAACCCAATCATGTGCAAGAACACACATGATTGGATGGTAGAAGTCAGCAGAGCTTAACTCCATTCATTAAAGGAGAAGTATGGCCAAAGCTATTTTGGCTATACTTCTTCTGTAGATGCAGTTCGTTGTGACCCGTGACTCCTGTGACCCATTTTAGCCCTCTGGATTGCCTTAAGCCTGCTGCCGGCTGACATCACTTAGCCAGTCCAGACTCAGGAACGATCCTGACCTTACAGTTGGGATCCACCCAAATGCCTGGACCGACAACTGGCTTAGCCTCTCAGTGAGCTGTTGGGAGACTGAGCCAGCCCCTCCCACTCCCTCCGCAGCCCAGAGAGCCAGTAAAAGCTGGAGGGGCAGAGCAAGGAGCCGGTGACTAACAGTCACCTATTCTCTGCTCACTGAAGGCTAAGAACTGAGTGATAAGTATTTTTAGATTGCTCAGTCTTAGAAGCATAGGAATACAGGCATACCCCACTTCTAAGTACGCAATGGGGTTTATTTACTAAAAAATTAGGCTGACTTCTGCACATAGAAACCAATGAGCTTCTAACACCAGCTTGTTCAATTAAGCTTTGGTCATAAAACCTGGAAGCTAATTGGTTTCTATGCAGAAGTGAGCCTGATTTTGCACTTTTCAGCTTTTGTAAATAAACCCCATTGTGTACTTAAAAGTGGGGTACGCCTGTATAGAACATAGAATTGGATCGCTGCTCCATCCACCTAGGTGAGTATATTTATTTATTTTCTGAAACCCAAACTTCTCTTTTAAGCTCTGTGGAAAATTCTCTTGAATAGTGAAAGTTCCCTTACAAAGTAAACAGCCTATTTATCTTTAGTAAATAAACTCCATAGTGTTGGTATGATGGTAAGGTTTCCACAAACTTTCCACAAACTTTTTGACCATATTGTGTACAGGGAACATACCGGTATATGCTTATCTATGCTGTATCAGCAGAAGATGACAGCAGGTGAGCCTCTACTAAATTATCTAATCACTTAGAGGTTGATTTACTAAAGACAACTAGACTGTGCTCCAGAGCTTAGTAAATTAGGTACATTTTCATTTTGCAAATAATACCCAATACGTGCAAGAAAAAAAAAAACAGCTTGCACATGATTGGATGATGGAAGTCCACAGAGCTTCTGCTCATTTACTAAGCTCTGGAGCAACTGCTCTTGCAAAGTGCACAGTCAATTTACCTTTAGCGCTCTGCCCTGTTGCGGTCTGTTACTGCTTCGGAGGCAGAATGTTTAGGGTATATGGTGTGCACTGATGTGGTCCGTTGCCATATCGGAAGTTTTGCCCCTGTGTGGGTAATGTTTGGCCCCTGCGTGGGCAATTTTGTATGCTAATGTAAAACTTAATAAAAAAGATTTTGCAATTTGCCTTTAGCAAATTAACCCCTTAGAGTCCATTTACACTATTCCGTAGATGTGTATGCACATTCTTTGGTTTGTTGATACCCAGTTATTTTCTATGGGTCCTTAAAGCTTAGTCACAGTCCAAAAATATGCATAACCCAATTATTTTTTGAATTTGCACCCCAACACAGTGCATGTAATTTCATTTATTGCATTGTGGTGCATTGTTAAGCATCTTGACATGAGGTGAGGGGCTATAATAAATAAGCAGAATGCCCCTCAAATTCCGTATATACCACATGCTACCTGCGATTATGTGTGAATTGGTGCTTATGGTTATGCCTATTCCAATAACTAAAATGATTGTTACTGGGCACAAGTACAGCCATTAACCCTGCAACCAAATAAACAGTTTAAATCAGAATTAACATATCTGGTATTTCTGTACTAACAACATACCTATATATAAATAAAACTCAACTATTTTTTATTTCTTATTTTTAGTGCTCACATACAAAATGCCAATGGTACTTTCATTGTTTCCGTAACATTAAGTCAAGGTAAGTTAATGTATTACAGCTTTCCTACCTGTCCTCAGGCCCTACCAACAGTACATGTTTTTTGGATGTCTTCAACGGAAATATAGTTAATCCTTCTGTGTTTTAGAAAGGTAATCCTCAGGCTGGTGGGTTTGAGAACCTATGGTCTGTGGTCATTTATGCAAGGGGAAAGTTATTTGTAGATGTAAAATATAGTATAATAGTTGTGATTCTTTAAAAGTTTACATTTCATAAAATGGGTAGCAAAACAATGGATTGCCTATGGACATTCTCTTTTAGGTATCTTTAGATATGCTTTAGGGAAATGTATTATGTCCATACCTAAGATGTTTCCACTATAAAGGCGTGTGCCTACATAATAATAAATAGTAATAAAAGTAATAAAGGTCATAGAGGCTATGGTATGTTGATGTTGCTGTGCCTCAAATTTCCTAGCGTAAATCTACACTTTAATGGAATACCATACTCAGTAGTAGAAAAGTGCAAGAAAAAGAAGAACGGTTGGTTAAATTTTGGTTTCAAAAGAAAGCGCTGGAGCTTTGCATGTCACGATGGAATAGCAAATAAGAGGTGGAGACTTCAGAAGTGCGCCTTGAAAGAATCTTTCTCTTTATTTGCAAAAGTGGAAAAGCATAAGGCAATGTTTTGGGATCATATATAATCTCTCTCTCTCTTGATAATTATGTGCCTAACATTCAGCATTGAGTATTATATATGCAGGCTTGTTGGAAGAAAATATTCAAAAATTAAGTACACACCAGAGAAATTTTTGACTTTTTCAAAATATTTCAAAAGACAACCTTAGATCTTTATTCAAAAAGTGCCTACAGATAGAGGTGGTATACTTAATTAAGCCTGCCCATACCAAACCTCTGGCCGCCCTTAGTGAATCCAGGAGAATTCTAACCTTTTTTTGTTGATGACAAATTGGGCCTTTATTTGGTGGAACAACTTGATGGATATCTCCTGTTTTTTTTATATTAGTATGAAAATTGGCCAAAATAGTAAAAATAAAAATGTAAAAAAATAGCTGTATATTTTAGTTTTTTCTTGCCATTACCATGACCCACCAACAAATAAATAAATACTCCTACTCCAGACGTTCTTGGCAATTTTTTCTAAACCTACCTAAAAACCTAAAACCGACACTGACTTTTGACCACAACCCTAACCTTTGACACTGACCCTGACATCCCACATGAACACAGGTGCATATATATGTGGAGCCTCAGAAGAAGACACACCTCTGTGATGCCCACAGTCCAGCAGCATTAAATTTAGGCTAGGAACTATAAAGTATAGGGCATAGTCACTCTTCTATTGGCTCGCACTAAACAGCCAGCCTTGTCTTCTCACCTGCATTCATGACCCTATTGCTGTTTTCCTTTTCTGGACCACTTTAGTTAGGTCCTGGCCACTGCAGACTGGGAACATTCCACAAGAGCTGCAGTTTTGGAGTTGATCTGTCCCAGTCGTCTAACCATTACAATATGGCCCAAAGTAGCTCAAATCCTCATGCTTGCCCATTTTTTATTTTTTCAACACATCAGCCTAAGGGCCAATATGTTCACTTGCTGCCTAATATAGCCCACCCACTTTCAGATGTTATTGTAACAGGATAATTAATCTTATTCACTTTACTTGTCATTGGTCATAAAGTTATGGCTGATCAATGTATATTGTGAGT
The DNA here is from genome assembly GCA_028564925.1 of Lithobates sylvaticus. NCBI lineage: Eukaryota > Metazoa > Chordata > Amphibia > Anura > Ranidae > Lithobates > Lithobates sylvaticus. The sequence continues at coordinate 156,868,476 of CM053035.1, read as the reverse complement.
TAGCAATAGTTAAGTTATCATGTGTAATGTTCCCTATAGTTAATACCGTGTTTAGGGACAGATACAAGCCAACTAATGTCTTAAACTGTTTTATCCTCAGGCTGTAGGATAATGGGGTTGATTTACTAAAGGCAAATCCACTCTTCACTACAAGTGCACTTGAAAGTGCTTTTGGAAATGCAATCGCTGTAGAGGGGAAGATCTGAAATGAGGGGAAGCTCTGCTGATTTTATCATCCAATCATGTGCAAGGAAAAATATTGTTTTTTATTTTCCTTGTGTGTCTCCCTCAGATTTACAGTGACTGCACTTCCAAGTGCACTTGCAGTGCACTTGTAGTGCAAAGTGGATTTGCCTTTCGTAAATAACCCCCAATGTGTCTTACGTGATATTAAATTGACTAAAGGGAGAAGTGTATTCCAAGAGTGGACTCAGAGGTCCCAAAATGTATAAAACAGAATTCTGAATGGGATGTAAACCCCAAACCAAAAAATCTCCAGGGTCTCTGCTAGCCATTCTTATATATACAGTCATACATAATATATACGTAGTGTTTCCCCTTAGAGAGTTGCTGGATTTTGGGCCCCCCCTTTACAGCAAGGCAACATGCACTTTCCAACTCTCACACGAAGACAGAAATCAGTCCATGGGCTAGTTTTTGTTGTTTTATTGGGGAAAAACAACTTGGATGGGATATAGGGATTATGGGATGCCCAACTTGACTTGCTAGAACAACACAAGGACAACTTCCTTCACTATGTACACCGCAACATTGGCAAACCCTGGACTGGAAATGGCAGTAAGAATTCCCCTTGTAGGAGCTCTGTGTTCTTTTAGTGGAATTTCACAAAGTCCCAAACTTGCGGGAACTTTACGTCCCCTCTCTTGAAAATACCAGCCCACCTGGCTGCCTTGTAAAGTGTCCCAGGACAAGGAATTGGGTTTAGCTGTTGGCACTGTCCCTGGAAAGCCTGATGGAAATTGCATCTGAAAGCCTTCTCCTTTTTAGGCCTGGGGGGTGCGGGGGGTAGGAGTACTCACGCTGTCCCTGGAATCCTGCTGCCGTGGACAAGACTGCTGTTCTGGGCTCCTGCTGTCCAAGTCTTCCCATGCTATCCAGTCCAGTGTCTGCTAGAAGAGACTGAAAGCTAGTGGGGATCCATCTCTTCAGCTTTTCCCTTCCTTAGCTCCTAGCCTGAAAGCAGAGCCCCTCAGCCCCAGGGTCCCCTCCCAGGCTCCACAGCCTCAGCACTCCCCCCCCCCCCCCCTTACAATAACCTACCCTGGCCAGGCTCCACCATATTTATGGGCTGACGCAACCACCCCGCCAGGCCTGCTGCCTAGGGATTGGTCAAATTCCCCAAAAATATGCAGATCATAGCCTCATCTCCTCTGCCCACTAGCTTCTAGAAACTTCCAGTAGCTTCTAGAACCAGGGGGAGGTACCAGACACCTGACCTGTAGAGCCCTCCAGCCTGACCTGCAGTAACCGCAACCAATTACCAGACTCACAAAGACTACTGTGAGTCAGAATACATTTTCTTCACACTAGACTGTACACTAGAGGGTGCTACATATATTTATTTCGCTATTTTTAAAACTATGATCTAAACATTTTTTTTTCATTAGATACCGTCAGTCCGACAGCGGCTACAAATCATACAACAATTGGTAAGCTAAATTTAATGTCTAGTTATTCAGTTTTTCTGCATGTGTGTGTGTGTCCAATGATGGACACTGGAGTCAGCAAGGGACTTCTGAGCAGATATGATATTTGGTCCCCAATTATTACTATCATAATGGCATGTAATCCAGGCATTGTAACTCATTAAATTGTGTGATAAAATAATTATCTTTAAAAATCTGCTCATTTCCAGAGCACTTTCATTCTCTGAATGTACCCTGGTTGATGAAATTCTAGTGTTCATTACAGGCAGCGACAGATCTTATTTTAATTGGCCTCAAAATCTCAGAGGCACCTGTACACCTGCAAGGGCTGCATATATAATATTAATGGCATTGCACAGGAGAAAATAAATTGTTAATGGAAGTCTTTGGTGCCGAAATGGTGCACAATCCAATATCACCAACAGAGGCAAAAAAAAATAGACCATCTAGTATGGATGTAAGCCAGACAACCTGCCACCATATAGTTGAATTTCAGTCAAACATGAAGTACCTGGAGAAAGCCTGTAGAAACACTGGGAAAATGCACAAACGTTGCACAGGTAGTCTCTCTGGGGGGCCCAGAACTGCAAGGTCACCATGGCTCAGAAATTTGTAAAAAAAAAATAAAAAAAGTAGTCAATTCAATACTATAGCAGAGAAAGAAAGGACCCAACTAAATTCAATGTTGGGCTATCAAGCTGCAGAGATTACTATCAATTTTTAATATCATTGCTCCTTTAACAGAATCAAATGTTTGTGTTGTATTTTAATAAATGTGTGACCATGATAAAAAAAAAAGATGAGGAGAATTTCCCTGGGGTTTTGTATTGCAGCAAATAAATCCAGAATAATTAATAAAAATAGTGTATTACAAAAAATGGTATACAAAAGCACAAGGTGTCTGTCAAGACATGAGCTTTAAAACCAAGGCTGGAAGGCATACAATACATGTATACATTGGTACAGTGAGCATAAAGATGGCATAATAACTGTAGAAAGTCATACAGAGAAACCCCAATGCGTTTCGACCGTGTTATAGTAGAGTTCTTCTTCAGGGGTGAAGAATATGGACTTCTAAGAAATACAATATATAAATAAGTACATTGAAAACCAAACAATAAAATATGTTGATTCCAAAAAAGTACAAAATAGGTTAAGAGGTTTATATTTACCGCTGATGGCTGTATGTCAAACCTTCCAGAAACCGTGCCTAAGATTGTTGCCCGATGATCCAGACATGTGTGACCATGATAAAGACAGAGCCACTGATTTAATTGAAAACTGAACACCAGGAGAACAGTTAAAAAAAGTTGAATCCATAAGTTGTAACAGTTTTACCTGCCAAAGGATTTCTAAATTTGTGTAGTCATTTTCTTGCTACAGCACCCTCCCATCAGCCCACACAACATGCCTACTACCAATAACACAGATTGGTCAATAAAGCTGGTGGTAAATGGATCAAAATTCAGCTGCACATATTTAAATCCATCTATGGCCATTCCAATTCATGATCTAATGATCGACTTTTCAAAACGGTCTTGTTGGAAAATTTTGAATAATCAGCACTACAGCCAATTAAGTGTATTCTGACAGCAGAGGCGTCCCCGCTGTCAGAATACAACAACACATCGGGGAGGATTCCTCAATTCACCTCACTTGTGTGGATGGAGAAATGTATTCAATTTTCTGATCCTTGTATGGCCAGCCTAAAGCTGGCCATAGACAGTGTGATTTTCTTTCCTGTGGAGGGAGAGCTGACAAGCTGTTTGTACCCAAGTTGATTGATCGATCAACTTGGGTACAATCAACACACCCATGCATGGTTCGAATCTCAGCCAATCCCTGCTGAACCGGCCGAGATTCGTCTATGGCTGGCTTTACTCTGGCTGAGACCACACCTCAACTTGTAGATTGGACAATGAAATCAGTAGCAGACTGATATAGTCATCCCTCTGCTATCTCGAGTTTTACTGTCAGCACACCAATAAGTTTGTAAATACATCCTATATTTTTGTACAACCTTATAGATGGTTGTACGCTGACTAAAACAGTAATAAATATGGTCATTGCTAATTTATACAACTGATCCATTGAGGCTGAATTCACACTATGTGCAGTGTGAAATACCAGTCACTGCGAGGACACACTAAAATCAATTATTTTTTGGGGGGTTGATTTACTAAAACTGGAGAGTGCAAAACCTGGTGAAACTGGGCATGGTAGCCAATCAGCCTCTAACTTCAGCTTGTTCAATAAAACCTGGAAGCTGATGGCAGCGCTGCACCTAGGGTTGCCACCTTTTCTTCAAGCCAAACCCGAACACTTTAGCAGCACAGGGCCATTTTTTTTCCCGTAGTATACACTATAAAATTATAAAAGACCTGGCACACATTTGGGAATCCCAAGGAGAGTAGCTATGTGTGCTGTGGCAAACAGTGGGTGTGGCCAAACTGCTCCCCCAGACAACCAACCGCAGCTCCCGGACAGAAACAGATTTGTGTGTGACTACAGTATCTAGGTTACTAGGGGAGCCACAGCCCAGTCTGAACAATGTGTCCGGATTTCAGACAGACTGAAACCCGGACATCTTATTCAAAACCTGGACTGTCCGGGTGAATCCTGGACAGGTGGCAACTCTAGCTACACCAGATTTTGCCCTCTCCAGTTTTAGTAAATCAATCCCTGTGTGTCCCATTCACACTGCAATGCAGCCCAGACCAGATGTCCTGCATTTTATCACATTTCACTGTATAGGATTGCATGTTACTAAACAGCAGCACAGCTCATTGCTCTGTTGTACAGTGACACGAATGAAGTGTACTTTTGTACACTTCAAATAAAGTTCAGTGAAAAAAATAGGGAACTGTGTGATGTGCTAAAGTATGCACCACACCGCCCCCTACTGAAGCCAGAATGAACAGCTGGCGGAGAGAAATCCGCTGCGATTTATCTCTCAAGCAGCTGTCTGTTCTGAGTGAATTTGCTCCAAAACTTGAACAAGCAGTCCTAACTTTTTTATGTGCCATTTTTTAAAGTATGGATGTTGTTAGTTAACATATGTGGGGCTAAGAATATTACAGATGTTTACATTATCAAAACTTTGCATCAGGATATGCAAGGAGTATATTAATATTGACTACATGAGAAACATGAACATATTTTATTTTATCATTTCAGCATCAAACAGCAGCAGCACAGCCCACACTTCTTCTTCTTCAACCACAGGTATGTTTATAAAGAAAAAACTAAATGGCAAATTTTACATTTTAAATATTTAGAGTAGACCTGTGCTTTGTCACTGCAATATCATTATCTCTATTAGCATATATTCACTCCACTGCCACTCAGTTCAACCACTGGGAGCAAAGAAAATACCTATGGCTTTCAAGGAGTATGTGACTTTTGTCTGAAACTGGTGTTGCATACACACGGTTGGACAAAGTTGCCAGAAAATCCGATCGTTCCGAACGTGGTGATGTTCGTTGCGTACGACGGAACTACGTAGAGGCTAGTAGCCAATAGCTTTGGTCTCGTAATTTGATCTGAGCATGCGTGGCACTTTGTCCGCCGGAATTCTCAACACACGATCGGAAAAAGTCAGATCGGAATTTGAGAGCGGGATCTCAAATTTTTTCCATTGGAAATTTCGACGGAAAAAGCCCACTGGAGCCCATACACAATCGGATTTTCCGACAACATAATCCAATCTGACTTTTTCCATTGGAATATCTGACCGTGTGTACGGGGCATTGCTCCGGTTGGGCTTGCTGATTGGCCTAGTGCTCTCACAATTTGATGGAAAGAAAAATAATAAGCTCCTTTCAAATAATTTAAAACTTACGCAGGACTTCCTATTCACACACCAATTGGATAAAAGTATAAGAGGCGGATATAAATAAAGGTGAGTATGTGCTGCTGGGGAAGGGGCATTAAAACCTGCTACTTTGCACTGCATGGACAAAGCATAGGTTTGCTGTATCGTTTTGAGCTGCTGTATTTTTTTAATTGCCTGATAAAGGAAGAACACAGGAAACAGAGAGATTACTGCTCCAGGTAAGGATCCCACATTCACACTATCCTTGCTGGCCTAGGTGATGAAGGGTGCTGGCTCAGCATAGGCAATCAATGAAAAAAAAACAGGGTGGACGGCCGCACACCAATATAACACCTTTATTCACATAAATCATGATCCATACACCAACAGAGGCACAGGTTACAGATGCAATTAGCTAACCATGCCTCTGTTGGTGTATGGATCACGATTTACAGTATGTGAATAACGGTGTTATTTTGGAGTGCGGCCATCCACCCTGTTTTTCTTCCATAGGAAAATGTATCCAAAACATTATATTATATTATATTATTATATCATATTAACTTACACATATATAATGAATATATTGTAGATTATCATATATTGTAGTTTATCAGTCCTTTGTGTGGTGGCTGCATTAGAGTCCTCATTAAGGCTTTTTTCCCCTTATTTTTACATGGTGATCCTGCCAGTAACACACTTCAGGGTGACACTTAGAGTGACAACTTGCCCAAGCTGGGGGGTTGATTTACTAAAGGCAAGTAGACTGTGCACTTGCCCTCTGCAAGTTTAGTTGCTCCAGAGCTTAGTAAATTAGGTATAGCTTCACTTTGCAAGGACTACCCAAGCACGTGCAAGGAAAAGGCAAAACTTGCACATGATTGGATGATGGAAGTCAGCAGAGCTTCTGCTCATTTACTAACCTCTGGAGCAACTGCACTTTGCAAAGTCTATTTGTCTTAAGTAAATCAACCCCTGTATGACTAAGGAGAATTGGGGTTGACTTACTAAAACTAGAGAGTGCAATATCTGGTGCAGCTCTGCTTGGCAGCCAATAAGCTTCTAACTTCAGCTTGTTCAATTAATCTTTGACAAAAAAAACTGGAAGCTAATTGGTTTCTATGCAGAGCTGCACCAGATTTCGTACTCTCCAGTTTTAGTAAATCAACCCCTATTGACTCTTACACAGTTGCACTCTGCAAGAACAGTTGCTCCAGAGCTTATTAAATGATCAGGAGCTCTACTGACTTTCATCATCCAATCATGTGCAAACAAAAATGCTGTTTTTCTTATTTTCCTTGCATGTGATTGGGTATTCTTTTCAAAGTGAAGCTTTACCTTATTTACTAAGCTTAGGAGCAACTGCACCTTGCAAAGTGCAGAGTCTAGTTGCCTTTAGTAAATTAACCCCAAAGTGTGTTAGGACTACAGAACAACCCCAATAAGGAAGATGGCTTTAGTAGTTCACTAATATTATTACTTGAGATATTCAAAGACGGGTGGGGAACATGCGTGGCATGGATTGGAGCGGCCGTCTCGGATCAGAGCTCTGGACCCGCTTGGGATTTTGGCCGTGATTCCAGGGGTTTACATTCCTGCAATTAACCCTGCAGCACATCAACCCCCTTGGGATACCCCAGTGTATGCCTACATCAAAAATAAAAACGCTCACTCACTATCTCCCCAGGACCCATAAACAGTGCAGCATGGCTGGACATGGCGCCAGCTCACAGCCCTCCCCCACTGCTGCATCTCTGCCATCAGAGCCTTCGCTCCTGGGTCAGGGTTCTTCCAAAGACATTGAGTACCCTCCCTTGACTAAAGCTGACCTTGACCAAAGCTTAGACCCCATACACACTATTATATTTTCTGCAGATTTTTGTCTTCAGATTTACCAAAACCATATAATATGAGGTCAAACCTTAAGAGCTTCAATTTGTATGCAATCGGGCAGGCCCTTGCACTACATGGTTTTGGTAAATCTGAAGACAAAAATCTGCAGAAAATGTAATAGTGTGTATGGGGTTCTAAGAACCATTATGCACCAAGCTACTAACTAAATTCCAAAGTGAGCTTTAAAAATCCACGACCACGCTATCTCAAGAAAAAAAAAATCAACCTCTCTTGGTTCTCGGATTTACTTGAGACCAAAACATGATGAATGCTACATTGCATATAATGAGATTTTCAAGGACACCAAAGTTCTGGCAGGATTAACAGGTATTTTCTGTAATTGCAGAAAATGAATTTAGCTTGAAAAAAGGTAAACCAATGTAGGCACAACGTCTAAGGAAAATTGTACATTCTTGTTGTTGGGTCTACAGCAAATACAATTCAAGGCTGAGAAAATGTGTAGAAGTGCAAAAAAATCTAATATTAATGAAATGTCTTTTTAATTTCAGCTACAACACCTGTAAAAACCACAAGTGCCAGTTCTGCAGTCCAGACCAGTCTCCTAACTGTGGCTTTATTTCAGATCTTCGGCTTGCTTATCATTACAAGCAAGTAAATGTCCCGAAGCCTTCCGTTCAGCACTTACCCTGTATGGACATATTCAAAGCTATACATATGTTTGTGACAATGCGTCATTTTATGGTATATCCTACAGTGCAACCAGCAGCTCAACCAGTATCTACATTTCTACATTTATTAAAATGTATTAAATTAAATTTATAAATTTATAAATTACATTTATTAAAATATCTACATTTTTATTGAACCTAAAACATTAATCATAGCAAGAAGGAATCACATTTTGGAGCTTAATGAAATATAACAGAGGGGGGAAGTCAACTATAGTTTTATCTTTATCACTTTGAGTTGCACTACAGAAATAAAACGAACTTGTGTTTAGCTGCTATGCACTTTACTGTGTAATGCACTATTATAGAAAGCCTTATGGCCCTCCTGTATTTGTTTTTATCTATCAAGAAATTAATCAGAGAGAGTGGTTAGACGACTCTATTTGGTGGAAAACAAAACAGAAACTCACCTTGAACCTGCCTGGACTTTCAAAGCAAACATAGCCGAGGGGTAAATTGCTTCTTTAGTAATTCACTACTCTATATGCAGAAGAGTCAATACTGCTAGTTCTAACTACATTAGTAATGATAATGCATTGCAAAAAGCCATGGTAACAGAATCAACACCTACAATGCCATCTATATCAAATATACCATGGTTATTTTATATTTTGTAGATTTTTAAACAGATTCTTCCACCAAATAAAAATAAAAAAATTGTAGGTAAAGCACAGAAAAGTTAACTTAAAAGTTAGACTTAATTGTCTAGTACCCCTCCCAGCAAACACACACACCTTGCACGACATAGTCTTCTCCTCTTCTGGGAGTTTCTAATTACAGGAAGTCCCCGAGTTACGAACACAATAGGGACTGTAGGTTTGTTCGTAAGTCGAAGTTGTTCGTAAGTCACAAACACTGCATTTGTAAGTGTAACTTCCAGTCGGAACACTGCATTTGTAAGTGTAACTGCCGCCTGTGCATGGCTGTGGGATGTTCCGGGCACTTGTTATGTTATCTGGGGCGTAGTACGGCAGTGTGGGATGTGTCCGGAGGTGCTGGAAAGGTATCCAGGACCAGGGTGGAGCACAAGTGGCCGGCATTTGAAGCCGTTCATAAGTAGAAGTCGTTTGTAACTGGGGTGTTCGTAACTCGGGGACTGCCTGTACTCTATGCATAGCTCACAACTTTCCCTGATTTCAAGGGACTGTACCAGATTTCAAGGGACTGTGCCTGATTTGGAGCAATGTCCCTATATCCCTCATTCCTCCTCATTCGTCCCTCATTTTGGTCTGATCTATATAGTTGCATATAAAATTCACTTTTTAGCTATCAAAAAGTGTTTTCCAGTGCTAAACCTTTCATCTGATTTCTAAATTGCTGCATTTGTAAATTCCAAAAGCCAATATAAAGGAATAGTAGTGGTAAAAAAAGCACTTGTGGGTTTAACCAATCTTGTTTTTTGTACAATTCTCCTTTAAGGGGGCGTGTCAAGGGGTGTGTCCTATGCCTGCATACTTTTGTTAATAGGTGTCCCTCATTCCCATCTCAAAAATTTGGGCTGGCCCAGCTCTTCTTCCCCTCCCCTCTCCTCCACATATGCTTTTATGTAGCTGTCAGAGAGAAATGAAGGAAAATACTGTGTTGTATAGGATGTCAGTTGAGTGATAGTTCTACATCTGCTGGGGCTGCTGAAATCAAACATCAGATGTCTCAGGCCTCTTTAATGTCCACACAAGGGAGGTTTTTATAGGTATATAATATACCTGAAATACATGAAATGTATACATAATCTTATGGGAACATTGTTAATGAAATGAATGGTCTTGCAACAGGTTCTCTTTAAAGAATTAAATGTTGAAGACACTGTGTATTTTTATTAAAGCTAATCTTTAGGCAAAATTGAAAGAAATATTCTCCAGCTTTATTATAGGGCTTTGCTTTAAGATGACGCTAGGTCTTTTCTTCACTAATGGACCTGGAAATTATGGCTGCTAAGGCCTCATGTACACTGCTGCTGCTAAATGGTTTAGGAGCAGTTAGGCGTTTTTTTTTTTCAACTGCCCCTTTACTCTCCTCTATGTTATCTTATCAGTACATGTACACAGGGTCGTTTATGGTCGGTTCTAGGCAGTTGAGTTTAGAGGCAATTTTTGGAATGCAAAAAAACTTGCGTTCAGCAGCGTTTCGTTTACAAAGGTTTTTTAATTTTGGGCTATTTTGAAAAAATAATAATTATTTTTTTAAACGCTTCTAAACGCAAAACACATCAAAACGCAGCTAAACACAGCATGCAAATGTGGCAAAACTGAAGTTTTAAACGTCGGTTACTATCTGTCAACTTGAATCGTTCATGAGAGGTTGTAAGAAACATCCCATGTACATGAAGCCTAACAGTTCCTATGAAAACATATCCTGTTGAGAAGACCAGTAACCCTGGGTAGCTTTCTGTGTGCTGGGTGACCCATCTCTTTAACCACTTCAGCCCCGGAATATTTTACCCCCTTCCTGCCCATAGCACTTTTTACAATATGGCACTGCGTCACTTTAACTGACAATTGCACAGTCATGCAATGCTGTACCCAAACAAAATTTGCATCCTTTTTTTCCCCAAAAATAGAGCTTTCTTTTGGTGGTATTTGATTACATCTGCGCTATAAACAAAAAAGAACAACAATTTTGAAAAAAAAAAAACAATACTTTTTACATGTTGCTATAATAAATATCCCCAATGTATTTATTTTTTTTAAAAAATGTCTTCATCAGTTTAGGCCAATATATATTCTTCTACATATTTTTGGTAAAAAAAAAATCGCAATAAGAGTATATTGATTGGTTTGCGCAAAAGTTATAGCATCTACAAACTATGGGAAAGATTTATGGCATTTTTATTATTTATTTTTTTACTAGTAATGGCGGTAATTTGCAATTTTTTGCGTTTTTTGCGACGGATAGATCGGACACTTTTGACACATTTTTGGGATCATTGACATTTATACAGTGATCAGTGCTATAAAAATGCATTGATTACTGTGTAAATTTTACTGGCAGGGAAGAGGTTAACACTAGGGGGCAATCAAGGGGTTAAATGTGTGTTCCCTCACAAATGACAAACATAAATCTCCGTTCTGGTGCTCGTGCACGTGATCGCCGCCGGCCACGCGCATCGGGTCCCCCACCGTACAGCGGCGCACTAAGGGGAAGGATGTAACCATATGGGATTTCACCCAGGAAAGCCATTGTGCCGCAGTATATCTGCGTGAGCCGTTCGGGTACCGGTTAACACCCCCACTAGCTCTGCAGGAGGCCCCTGTGTGATGTAATGTGCCCTGCAGACTCCTCCTCCTTGCACCACTGGAAGAAGAGGATCCTGACGTTGGGTGATGAAGTCACTTGTTTTTTTTTTTTTTTTTTACCTAAAGGAGCTAGATAAGTAGAAAACGAAACAAGAGGATTCTCTAAATGGGTTTTTAAGATAATAAATGGAGATGGGCTTTGAAAAAAAAAAACTTGTATTGACTATGTGCAATCTTTCATCTTTTATACTGGACAGAAAAATGATAAAATAATAATTAAATTCTGTAAATTTACCCAAGATGTTTCCACATTAGTCTATAAAAGAACAGTTTGTAATAGAATACAGAGCTTTTGAAAATTGTAAGAAATTTATGTTGCATTTTTTGACAATTTACAGTTGATTTTTCTTTACATATAGCTAATATATTTGCAAAGTCAATGTACCAATTCTATATGATATAAATTTGCATTTTCAATTTTAGTGTGAAAACTGGAAACGTGTTTTCTAGATATGATCACTAAAATGTAAACCCATTTGTATTTTGTTAGCTTTCCTTTATGCCAACACATCAGTCATTGCCAGTTGTTAATATCTTCATAACTAAAAGTGTTGTAATAATTCTGATTCAGAACATGAAAAAAATTAATAAAAATCTCATGAAAAGTTTTTTCGTAGATAAATTGAGTATTTTAAATCTGAAGCTTTGCATGCTGTTTGTTTTTGTTGAATGTACGTTTAGTTTTTAGTTTTTGATAAATAGGGGGAGGGTAAAGCCAGGTTTATATCATTGTGTCTGTGTCCCCAATGAGAAAATTTTACTCATTTTCTATCTTTGGGCAGGTGTTGCAGAGACAGGGAATTTTTTTGCAGTGGGGTCACAGAGAAAAACCTGCAGAAATGTTAAAAAGAGAGAGATATAATTTTGCCCCTGTACAAATCATTAGTAAGTTCTCATCTGGAATATGCAGTTCAGTTTTGGAGACCAGTTCTCAAAAAGGATATCGGGGAACTGGAGAAAGTGCAGGGAAGAGCAACCAAACTGATAAGAGGCATGAAGGAGCTCAGCTATGAGGAAAGATTAGAGGAACTGAATTTATTCTTTCTTGAGAAGAGAAGATTAAGGGGGAATATGATCAGCATGTCTAAATACATAGAGTCCATATAGCGAACTTGGTGTTGAGATATTCACTTTAAGGCCATTACAGAGGACAAGGGGGCACTCTTTACGTCTAGATGAAAAAAGATGTAATCTCCAAATACGGAAAGGTTTCTTCACAGCAAATGTGCGATCGGAGCTCGTTTCCGTCGCACAAAATTTGAGATCAGGTTCTCAAATTCTCCGACAACAAAATCCGTTTGCGTAAATTCCGATTGTGTCTAGACAATTCCGACGCACAAAGTGGCTATTGAACTTAATTTTTCTCGGCTCATCGTACGTGTTGTACGTCACTGTGCTCTTGACGTTCGGAATTTCCGAGAAAAAGGGGGAGTTGGGACTTTAAATTAAGCACCACATGGTGCCTCCATCCCAGTAATGAATAAAGACTAAGGGGCAATTGGGACTTTAAATTAAGCAATTGGATAGTGGAGGTACATTTCAAATATGTAATGTTTAATTGATAACATTGATCTAAATACATTAAAAAGTTTTTTATTTCATATATATATATACATAGAATATGTATAAGGCATAAACATAATGAGTAGAATGGTACATACATAGCGATACATGATCATAGTGATAGATATATGGATAATATGGCATACAGATGCCACAGCAACTTGCCCAATGCTGGCATACGTGCCCACATGGTGTATATGTGTCTACTAGCTGGTATATGAACAATATCATAGAGTATTAGTAGTAAATTAATGGGGATCAATCCGTGTGAGATGTGGCTGTGGCATCAGATGTAGCTTGACGCGTTTCAAGTTTTTTTTCCAACCAACGTTGTGCGACCGCGTGTATGCAAGTTTAAGCCAACATCCGTTGGAAAAAAAGCATGTGATTTTGTTGTCGGAATGTCCGATTGTGTGTACGCGGCATTAGAGCTGTGAAAATGTGGATAAGACTCCCTCCAGAGGTGGTTCTGGCTATCTCAGTAGGTTGCTTTAAAAAAAGCCTGGCTTCTTTTCTAAATTTACATAATATAACTGGCTACTGACATTTATAGGTAAAATTGATCCAGGGAAAATCCGATTGAAAAAATCTGATTACCTCTAGGGGGATCAGCAAGGAATTTTGTTCCCCTACTGTAGCAAATTGGATCATGCTTTGCTGGGGTTTTTCGCCTTCCTCTGGATCAACTGTGGGTGAAGGATTGTGTATATGGGATTGTATGATATTTTTGTTTGGTTGAACTAGATCAGAGGTGTCCAAACTTTTTTCAAAGAGGGCCAGATTTGATGAAGCGAACATGCGTGAGGGCCGACCTTTTTTCCTGACATTGTTTGAACCATTAAAATTCAGTCTGTGTGTTCGTTCGAGTACTGACACAATGCCCAACAAGAATTCTCTTGCCTTTGTGGCTGTGTGTGAGTAAAGAAATGATCTCAGGCGTGTTATTTGGATATACCGTATTTATTGGCGTATAACACGCACCTTCACTTTAAGAGGGAAGATTTAAGAAAAAAATACAATTTTAAATAAAGAAATATGAAGCAAAATAAGGGTCAGTGCCCATCTGCAGCACCACCATTGCCAGAAATGTCAGAAATGCAGCCCCCATCATTGTCAGAAATGTCAGGAATACATCCCTCATCATTGTCAGGAATGTCAGGAATGCAGCCCCATCATTGTCAGGAATGTCAGGAATACATCCCTCATCATTGTCAGGAATGTCAGGAATACATCCCTCATCATTGTCAGGAATGTCAGGAATGCAGCCCCCATCATTGTCAGGAATGTCAGGAATGCAGCCCCCATCATTGTCAGGAATGCAGGAATGCAGCCCCCCATCATTGTCAGGAATGTCAGGAATGCAGCCCCCATCATTGTCAGCAATGTCAGGAATGCAGCCCCCATCATTGTCAGGAATGTCAGGAATGCAGCCCCCATCATTGTCAGGAATGTCAGGAATGCAGCCCCCATCATTGTCAGGAATGTCAGGAATGCAGCCCCCCATCATTGTCAGGAATGTCAGGAATGCAGCCCCCATCATTGTCAGGAATGCAGCCCCCATCATTGTCAGGAATGCATGCCCCCATCATTGTCAGGAATGTCAGGAATGCAGCCCCCCATCATTGTCAGGAATGTCAGGAATGCAGCCCCCATCATTGTCAGGAATGTCAGGAATGCAGCCCCCGGTCATTGTCAGGAATGTCAGGAATGCAGCCCCCATCATTGTCAGGAATGTCAGGAATGCAGCCCCCCATCAATGTCAGGAATGCAGCCCCCATCATTGTCAGGAATGTCAGGAATGCAGCCCCCATCAATGTCAGGAATGCAGCCCCCATCATTGTCAGGAATGCATGCCCCCCATCATTGTCAGGAATGTCAGGAATGCAGCCCCCATCATTGTCAGGAATGCAGCCCCACATCATTGTCAGGAATGCAGCCCCCCATCATTGTCAGGAATGTCAGGAATGCAGCCCCCCATCAATGTCAGGAATGTCATGAATGCAGCCCCCCATCATTGTCAGGAATGCAGCCCCCATCATTGCAGCCCCCCCATCATTGTCAGGAATGTCAGGATTGCAGCCCCCCATCATTGTCAGGAATGTCAGGAATGCAGGAATGCAGCCCCCCCATCATTGTCAGGAATGTCAGGAATGCAGCCCCCCCATCATTGTCAGGAATACAGAGCCCCCATCATTGTCAGGAATACACAGCCCCCATCATTGTCAGGAATACACAGCCCCCATCATTGTGAGGAATGCAGACTCACCATTGTGCAGTGCAGTCTGAATTATGCCCCTCCATCGGCCGCCTCGGAGGGTACAGGGAGGGGGCGGGACGAGCGCCAAAAGATAACATACAGGAGAAACTCCTGTTTTCTCTGCGGCCTCTTTAATACAAGGTCCCGCCTCCTTTGATGGACAGAACAGCCGTCCAATGGCAGTGCTGGAGACGGGACTTCCTATTATAGAGGCTGCCGTGTAAACAGGAAATACTCCTGTGTGCACGGCTCTTGTCCCGCCTCCTCCCTGTCCCCTCCAAGGCATCCGGACATATATATCTTTTGTGGCCCCGGCGCTGGGAGATCGTTGGGGGCCACAAAAGATATACATGTCCAGATAAACAGGCGGGCCGTTCAAAACCGGAACGCGGGCCGCGATTGGCCCGCGGGCCGGACTTTGGACATGCCTGAACTAGATGGACTTGTGTCTTTTTTCAACCTGACTATGTAAAGTGTAACTCCACTTTTTTTAGGATAGTGCCTTGCATGCAACTATATAAAAGTAAAAAAGCTGCTAGCACTTATCACATCCCCATACTTATTTGTGCATAATAATTTTAAAATGTGTTCCGCTTTGTATACTGTAAATGAAATGAACTATATACTGTAATTAAATGCAATTCAACAAAAACGCTCCAGTTCGCAAATACGTGCATACATAAAATAAACTGTATATACATGCTTCTCTGTGTACACTTGAATCAATAAATGACGCTAATAAAACTATAAACTATTCATTAAAAAGAATATCTCCTAAGTGCAAGACCATGTTCTATCTCCAATTTGTAAAGTGCATTAATGTCCTATAAAAAATGATTATATCCATAAATCTGTACAGCAGTATTGAATATACATGTGATTAAAAATAGTCCATTAATGTGCAATAAATCCGTGATAGTGATTCAATTATGCCGTGCGTGCTTGCTTCTATGTATCAAAATACTTATGTCCATATCTGTTTCAATACTCCATACAAGTGACTATAAAAAACACACTTGTGTTCCCCCCACCAGATGTATGCTCACCTGATAATATGTGACCTTACAATTAAGCTCAGTCATATATCACTTTTTGTCCTTCCAGCTATCCGCTTCTCTTTCCCCCTGTCGCCGATATGTCTCCTTGGTTCTTTGCGGTGCGATCCGTGTCATGCGTATAAGGAAAAGGACTCCAATAGTGCTTAAATCATTAAAATGCTATTGCTTTTATTACTCCAAAATAGTACTACTCACACTGGTTTGGAGCTCCAGTGCCCCTCCTTTAACAGCATTAAAAACCTCTTTAATTATCAACGATTTATTTTTTGTTTAATTTATTGATTTAAGTGTACACAGAGAAACTTCTATATGCAGGTTATTTTATGTATGTAATTCCACTTTTGCCATGAAGAAAAAGCTGTTTGTTCACCATGTACTTTCTTTCCAGACAGATTCCTGAATGAGAGGATCTGGTTCATTATAACCTCCTGTTGCTTGCTCAGTGTTCTGATAAGGAAAGTTCTGATAAGGAAAGTTACTCATTTAGAAGCAGTTAACCCTTTGGGGGGGTATCTTATCAAAGCTGAAATTTTCTATTGCTGGGGATTCCTAATTCTGACTTGTATTTTAGTAGCACATCTAAGAAAATCAGTTAGCTAATTACACGAGCAGGAAATTAAATTTTTGAAAACTTCACATACACCAACAGTGTACAGAACACCTCCAGGTTTCATATTACAATAAATTATTTTGACAGTTTTAGAAAATTACATTGGCTGCAGTTTGAAATGGAAATGTACCTTTTAATAAACATCAACCCATTTACACCTAAGGGTAAAACAAATCTAAATGCCTAAACAATTTTGCAACTTTAACATGTGTTAGTAAAACTGTACAGATCGTCACAACTACCTTGTGTATCCAGGTGGATTATACCTTTTTTTTTTTTCCAGGACAAATTTTGCTTTCTTTGGTGGTAAATGGCAACGGATATCTTTGCAATATTTTTCTAATTATTAAATAAAAACAAACTGTATATTTTTTCTATTATTATAATTTACCACTAAACCCAAAATGAATTATCCTGCTCATGACGATTGCAGTGATACCACATATGTGTATGTTAGTTGTTGTTTGTACCCGTAGTACAGCCCAGAAACGATGCACATTTTGCATTTGTTTTTATCCTCCCAAAAGCACACTGACACTGATACTAATTACATTTTTTTATTATTATTCTACCCAAAATATGATGACTGTAACCTTTAACCCCCACCTTGACCTTTGATCTCAACCTTGACCCTAAAATCAAGGTTGGGTAATGACCCTGAAATCATAGATGCTAATGATTTGTTATTTTTTTCATTGTTTTTTCATTGTTTTTTATTTATTTTTTATTCTTTGTTTTTATTTTTTTATTGTTATTTTTTACACATTTTGGTTTGTTTACATTTCCTCTCCTGCAAGAAGAGGAAGATACCTTGGAGTTGATTTACTAAAGGCAGATAGACTATGCACTTTGAAAAGTGCAGTTGCTCCACAGCTTAGTAAATGAGGTAGAGCTTCCATTTGCAAAATATACCCAATCAGGTGCAAGAAAAATAAAAAAAAACAGCATTTTTGCTTGCACAATAACCCCCCTGGTGGTATTTCCGAGTCCGGCTCGGGGCGGGATTTCAGTACCAAAAGCGGTAACCCCGAGCCGGTAACACCGACAGCGACAATTCTGCAACTGAGCAAATTTCAGTGTTTTTATTTTATTACAATATCATTTTTATAATTTATTATATTATAATTTATGATTTTGTGTTTCAAACTTTATCATACCCGGGATGTCTACTAGACTCTGGTTTGGACAGATTTAAGTGAGTTAGTCCTAAGAATTGCAAGCCTACAATATAAAACGCCAAATTTCCATGCAAAATAATTGTACCGCTTTCAGCACCTAAAACCAGAAAGAATCATACTGCTAGGGAGGTTAATGTTGGCAATATATTTAGCAGTTTGGTGAAAAATGTTGGATGTTTTCCCTTAGTTTAAATACAATAAACAATCACATGGAATTAAAGAAGACCTTCATTATAGAAGTGGTGGCTAAAAAAGCAAGCAGAGGTCAAAGGGCTATTTAGGACATCAGTATTGTGGAGGAGGCCATCTTGGCAGAGATTAAAGCGGAAGTAAACCCATCGATTTAACAGTCTAAAAAAAAAAGGCATGCCGGGAACTGCACATTGGCTGTGCTCTCAACCAAACAGTCAAACCATCCAATGGCTGGTGTCATAACGGATCACATGTGCAGCACTGTGGCAGTTGAAGATTAAACAGAGGCAAAGATGGCAGCTTCTTGGCTGAAAACGATAGGGGGGTTTACTTCCACTTTAAGGCTTTGCTTCCTCATGTGAAAACTGTCCTCCTGATGACTAATAATCTAATGACTGATGGAGTACTAGTCAAATGCAAGCAGGGAAGAATTTTGAAGTACAGAGCCAAAGAATAAAAAAAAGAAGAAGGGAAGTCGTTAGTCATTAGGCACAGCTTCCTTTTCAAGGAGAGAAGTAAACAACACAGTCACGAACCAATGAAACCTATGAGATTATCAGCCATATGCAGCAGTGTCTTTGATGACCGCTCACTGCAGATATACTGTATAGCTATAAGGCTACGTAACAGGAGTGCCCTGGCACAGTCAGAAGCAAACTGCTATAATTTGAAAAGAAATTGAGGAATTAAAGACAAATTGTAGCAGGTTACTGCAGGGTATTGCACAATTAAAGTATAACTAAACAGTAAAAAAACAAAAGGTAAAATCTGCGCTTGTGGTTAAAATAAAAAATAGCTGCTAAACACTATAACCTTGATGCCAGGCAATTGAACAATATTGCAAAAAAAAAGTGCAGTGCATTATTATTGAACAATATCATGAAATAATTTTTAAATGAACAACAAATACACGTGACAAAAAAGATGAAAATCATGTATCTCCAATAGTGTCCATAAATTTTCCGCCATTAAATATCATGAAAGATTTTTTCAAACCAGTGGACAAGATGTAATAAAATTAATATATGTTAGATAAAGTCCCAAAATACATGACAGAGATGGAAAGAAAAGGAAGCTCCAATGGTAGCCGAGGTGACACCAGAAAACACAGTCTCAATAGCCTTACCAGAAAGGCGGCGACCTTCTTATTAGGGTTATCATTATGTTCTCAGCTAGATCCTAAAGATGGACTTCATGGCAAAGAATAAGCATATAGTATCAGCCGAGGTCACTGTATTGATGTATAGAGGCTCCTCCAAATATCAGATCAATCGAGAACTCAGATAGACCAAAGGATATGTAAAATAAAATAGTTCCACATAGTGTAATAATATAAAACCATACAAAAGTTTAATAAGATAAATTTGCACTTACAAGTGGCACGTAATATACAGCATGTCACAAGAGAATGCCATAAAAAAGTTCTTCCTCCAGTAATGAAAATGTCCGAAAGGGGCCCCTGAAGACATCAATTCTGATGAAACGCATAGGGTGGAGCTACGCACACACGCTACCACCTATGCACGAATGACTGTTGGCCATTTTTTCATCTAATCTACATGCATGGCGCCGGGTGCATGGATTTCAATGTGTTTTTTTCCTGATGCTCTAATTGGCTTCTAAAAAAGGGTTGGCTCGGGGCAAAGAGCACTCCGCCTGGAGTCCATCCAGTTGTGTGACATTAGAAAATTAATATTCACTAATGTCTTTTTGTTTCTCCTCACGGCAAATCAGGAGACTTGATTGACTGGGGCCGGGAGTCCTAAGACCTGATTGGCCACGAGTCTTACGTCCTGATTAGCCGGGAGGAGAAGTGACCACCACGACCTGGATGGGGTAAGTGCGTGGCTGGCGGGGGGCCTGGTGGGCAATGGGAGATCGATGCAGTGATCGAACGCCAGGGGGATGCGGCGAACAAGCGAGCGCCAGAAGGGGTGGGAGTGGCTGCCTGACTGGTGGGGGCAAAGCCACTCCCCCTACAAGAAAATTGAGCACCAGCCGTAGCTGGAGATTGCATTGTATTTACTCAATGAATACAAAGATTTCTCTGATTGGACAAAGTGGAGAGGCAGGGGGGTGACATTATGCTCTCCACCTTGTCTAATAAGAGATTGCTTTGCATTCATTGAGAACATGCAAAGCTTTTACTGAATGGCACCCATGCCCAGCAGCCAGCCTACTGTATTCATAATGCAGCAGGGCACCTGCTCAGAACTGTACATGGAAGTTAGTATAGTAGGGGTGCCTACTATCGTGATTTCCAGCTTCTGAAGGAATCCGACAGGTATGACATATGCATAGTTACATTGGTCAAGGTTGGATCAATTTAACTACCACATTGTATGTAAAAATACCTACACCTGGAATTCTTCTTTAATTTTCAGGCTTATGGCATCAAGGGCAAGGTTCCTCCTTTCCTGATGAAGGCATATTCCACCAGGTGAGTTAGTGCTTTCTGGCTATTCAGCCTCAACCTCCTGTTGTACAAGTTTGTAAACCTGCTACCTGGCCTCCTCTTTACATACCTTCTAAGTTCTGCCAGGTAGATGTTTCCGGCCTGTGGACACCAGTTTTAGGCAAAAAGCCGTGCAGGCTCTGTAGTGGGGATCTCCTCAGATTTTATTTTTGAGGTTTTGGCCATGTTGTCCTTGTTGTTTTGTTGTTCACCCCTAATATTCGGTGATTTGGGATATCCCAAGTAATCATGGATATGAAGTACCCTTTGTCCTGTGATGTAGTCCAAGAAAAGGATTTTACAGGTAAATTTTAAAGATCCACTTAACTTACCTGAATTCACCATTACGATCCTTCACAATGCCTTTTTTGTTAGTGATGACTGGAAATCCACCACTGCAGTCCAAGCCTATTGGTCTTGTCGCTACCCCTCATGTTGTAACATAATTTAAAGTCTTTAGGACTTTAGTTCATGTCACTAGGAAGCAGTAGGGCACTTCCACTCCACTCCGCTGTCCAGACGAGAGAACACTCCAAACTTCTCCTGTAATAAGTTCATGATTTCAGTTAAGCAATCAGGTCTTTAGGATAGTTTTATTTAAAATATAATTGGGGGTCACCTTGAGAGGGTAAGATGGGTAAAATGTAGTATTTTTTTGGGGGGGGGGGGTGGGGGTAAAACATTTGTAAAGTAAAAGGTTACTTTAAGTGTAAAAATATTTGCTAATAAATGCAACTAAAATTGTCAAAAGCAAATATAGCTCTTTTACAAAGTTGGAAGAAGTCATCAGATATTGCTTGTTAGAACCAAGTAGTATTCTTAGATCAACAACTGAGTAACTCCTAAAATATTACAATAAGTGAAATGTAGTTGAGAAGTGTAAGCTAAGTGCAAGGTCATCTGATCAATTAAAAGCAAATAAAAAAAAAAAAATAACAGGACATAGGTATACCATGGAATGTTTACTCAAGTGAGCAGGAATACATTAGGAAAAACACCCACATTAATGTTAAGTGGAATTCTGTACTGGGGCAATGCATTAAAAGTTAATATTAACCCCTCTGTTCCTCCAGGTGTGATAAAGTTAAGTTAGTATTAGGTGCTAAGCCATATGACAATGGTGGCTCTTTTGTTTAGCTGTCCTCTGTGTCAAAACTGGCATGGAAATTTCCTATTATATTACAGCCTGAACACACAGGTTAACAGTGTCTAAGTATTTAGCGCCAATGTCATTCTCAGTAATCATGTTAGGCAGAAACATTTTTATTAGACAAAATAGGAATTTTTATTTTTCATTGTGTGTGCCATTGGTCAGGTTTCCCTTCGAACCCTTATGCCGCGTACACACGACCGGTTTTCCCGTCGGAATAAATTTAGAAGGTTTTTCCGATGGAGTTCTGACGGAGTTCCGCTTAAACTGTCTTGCCTACACACAATCACACCAAGTCCGACCGTCTAGAACGCGGTGACGTACAACACGTATGACGGGACTAGAAAAAGGAAGTTTAATAGCCAGTAGCCAATAGCTTCCGTCTCTTACTTGCTTCAGAGCATGCGTCGTTTCTGATCCGTCAGAACAGCATACAGACGAGCGGTTTTCCCCATAGGACTTGGTTCCTTCGAAAATATTTTAAACGCGTTCTATTTCTAGGTCCGTCAGAATTTTCAAAAAAAAGTCAGATGAGGCCCACACACGATCGGAATGTCCGATGAAAAGATTCCGTCTGACTTTTTCTGCCGTGTGTATGCGGCATTAGACACAGAAGGTGGGGGGAAATCTTTTCAAAGTGCAATAAATCTTCTCTTTGTTTTTCATCAATGGGTTCCCCCATTCCTGTTCTTGAAAAAATATATAAAAATCTGAAATTTCATGATTTTAAATGCAAATGAGAAAAGCTACTAAACTAAAGGTTAAATCCAGCTATTTTTAACCTTTTCAAATTAGTGTAGTGTTAATTTCAGACCTCCATAGTAGTACAGCGCAACTTGTATAGAAACATAAAGTGCAAAATTATCTCATATTACCGTATGTATCGGCGTATAACACGCACCGGCGTATAACACGCACCCCAAGTTTAGGAGGGCATTTTAAGGAAAAAAAGTTTTAGGAGGGAAGTTTAGGAAAAAAAAAAACTTACATTTAAGCGTCATTTGCAGCTTGCCCAGCGTTATTTGCAGCTTGCCCAGCGTTATTTGCAGCCTGCCCAGCGTCATTTGCAGCCTTGCCCAGTGTCATTTGCAGCTTGCCCAGTGTCATTTGCAGCTTGCCCAGTGTCATTTGCAGCTTGCCCAGTGTCATTTGTAGCTTGCCCAGTGTCATTTGCAGCTTGCCAGCGTCATTTGCAGCCTTGCCCACGTTTAAATTTTCCGCCGCGAGACAGACCGAAGCGCCGCCGAAAAAGACCGAAGCGCCGGAAAAGACCGAGCCGACTGTTCGGCTACGCTCGCGGTCCCGCCTCCCTGCTGTTTCGGGAGCGAGCGCAGGGAGGCGAGACTCCTTTTTTTGGGGGGATCGGCGTATAACACGCACCCACGACTTTCCCCCGATTTTAAGGCGGAAAAAGTGCGTGTTATACGCCGATAAAGACGGTACATATTCTATCCAATAATATATTCACTTGAACAATCGGTCAATGTGAAGCAATAAATCAGTGTGAAATGTCCATGAAAATAAAAAACAATAGCTCCAAAAATCAAAGTGCACAAAAATGTTCACAAATAAATATATAAAAAACATCCACAAATCATCATATTCTAACTCTGTGCATACAATACGATGTGAAAACTGTGCATAAAGTGCCTGTGCAATCCTCCGCCTGTGCTCACTGGCCACTCACCTCACGCTATGACTATTTTATCAGCGAGTCATAACAAGCCGTTTCCCTTAGAAATGTAATCAAATCTGCATAGTGTGTTATCCTTCTGCTATCTTTACCCAGCTCTCCCCTTCATATGTATTCACAGGGTAACAGTGATATGAAATAGAAGATACAACATCTAGTGCTCTCTGTCTAAAAATAGTTTATTCTCTTCTAATGACGCGTACACACGGCCGGAATTTCCGATGGAAACAGTCCGATGGGAGCTTTTCATCAGATTTTCCGACCTTGTGTATGAAACAATTTGACGCATGCTCGGAAGCATTAAACTTCCCTTTTATAGTGCCGTCGAACGTGTTGTATGTCGCAGTGTTATTGACCGTCGGAATTTGGTGTGACCGTGTGTAGGCAAGACAGTTTGAGCGAAATTCTGTTGGAATTCTGACTGGAAAACCATCAGAGCTTTTCCCGACGAGAATTCTGATCGTGTGTACGTCGCATTACATGTATAAATCACACTCACATATTGTATAAGGCACTATAAGCCATGCCAGCTGGTATGAACTCAAACATATACAATGGCTTAACCCTGTGTAGCTGGCAATGGCCGCGGGAGGACGTCAGATCAGGCTCCTATGGCCATACGCGTTACGTCCTGAGTGTGGACTTCCTCAGTGTTACTTTACCCTAGAGAGAACAATGCAGATATCATGATGCAGGAGATAACCCAGTAGTGACAGTATATATCTGGAGTCAAATAGTGGAATGAGTATTCAAGCACTAGGTGCCACACATGCCTTGCATGGCTCCCTGTCAGGAAGGCTCTGTCAGAAGTCCGAATAATAGCAGCAGACAAACTTCTGTTCCCCAAAGTAGAGGCGCATTAGCGCATGCTAACGTGGCGCATGTGTGCACAAATGTGTGCTGCGCATTTCGTGACAGATAAGGGCGCCAAATGGGCTATTTAAGCTGGATCAGCACCCAGGATCAGTGTTGTCTTGTCTACAGTGTTCTGTGATTGTCCTGTTCCCTGTTACCTGCATCTACTCTTAAGCAACCTACCCTAAACCTAGTCCATATCCCCCCACACCCCGTCTGTGGGAGGATCACTATCTCACAGTTACATGCCTCAGAGCTCGGATTCTTGGCTCTAGCTTCATGCTCACTGCTTTTGATACACGCAATGTTCTATTGGACTGTATTCCACACCATACTGTTATGTGTTTTGCATTTTATGTTAACATGTATACTCAATAAAATACTTTAACAAGAAATACTGACCCAGCTTGTTCCTGACTCATCATGTTATTCACCTGCATCAACCCCAGCTTGTTCTTTGACCATTCTCCTGCCTTCGCATCTGTACCTGATCTGATCCTTCTGTGTATGATCCGGCTTGTCTGACTCTGCTTATGTTCCAGTCTATTTGGAACTACCAAGTTGCTAGCACCAGTCCATCTGCCACTGAAACCTGCTCTATGGCTAAAGTACCAGCCCGTTTCTGCCCTGCAAGCATGTCTACTGGCACTCGTGGGACTCTGCACTCCTGTGCCACCTGTATACTAAACCAGGGGCCCTGAGTCAGAGGTGTAAGAGAGGCTTTCTTCTGCATAGACCAGGCTCTACCCACCAGGTACATGACACTCCCAAACTGCAGACCCTATTAGGTAGAAAGTTGATCTACCCAGTTGTGCTTGCATTGCATCGTGTAGCTAGCTGTTCCCAGAGTAGGCTGCACTCAACATTCCCGCCCTAAGTATGCCACTCCGGTGTCTGTCCAAATTATTGTGTTCCAGCAGGAACATTTTTTATTGCTGTTATCTCATTGTCCATTATATAGTTCCTGGGAAATTGTGGCACCAATCTAATGTTTAGTAAGTGCCTGTACCTTGTACTACCTGTCCATGCTAAAAGACTATATATGTAGCCAGGTGCTTGGCTAGTGACAGATGTGAAAATTTGGGGTAATCTACCACTAACCAGTCTGATGTTTGCTTTTTGATATTGAACTTTAGTTGTGTGCAGTATATCTGTATTTGTACTCCCAGTAGCAGTGCAGCATCCATTTGCTTTGGTGTGTCAGTGAGGCTGAGGTTGTTCTCAGAGTCGAGGCAGGAGGAAAGAGAACTCAATCTACCAAGCGACTCCTGCGGAGGTAGCGCACCATACAGTATATGAGTAAACAAAATGTATTCTTATCAGAATAACATGTCCACATTTATGAATAACTACACATTTATAATTGTTTTTCTACACATTGTATCACTGCAGCCAGTTTTTATCAGTTATGAAATAAAAACATATAGTAAACATAGAAGTGTTATTAAGGAAAAACAATATCGTGCTAAACTTTAGTGAATAACTAAAACAACAGGTGTAACCCCAAGCAGCTACATAAAAATGTGACGAAAATTCTATCAATGGTGGGAGTAAAACATGTAGCGCTAAACATAAAGAAATGCACTAAGAAGTGCCAAAAAATCAATGACTCAAAAGACAAAGATAAAAAACAGAGTGGCTGTCTGTGTGAAAACAAACCACATCAAACACAAGTGCATATAGACAATAAACTATTAATGCATATAATTAGTGCCTGTATAAAATGAAATTATAATGAATAGAAATGTCCACAGTGCATGAACACACTTCAAATGAACAAATGTCCCGATATAGTGAACAGATGTGAATTTCAAATACAAGTGAACACCAACGAAAATGACTTGGACTGGATCCTCTTTCAAAGTATTCAGATCGATATAAGGAAACAGATGTATGCTTACCAAAGCGAGTGGACTCCCTGTCAGCGACAGGAAAGTCAAACAAGCCTGTAGTATCCAGACACCGATGGATGGAACATCACTGGCACGAACCGATGTAATCCGTGGACTTCTCACTGGGAGATGGTGGAACCGGACCTCTAGGGACCCAAAGGTGGAAACTGGTACACGGCTTCAAACGCAGGACCACGAACTCCAATCGGTCAGACCGGACAGCAGGCAGGGTATGAGAACAGATAGCCAGAGACCACTAGGGATGAGGTCAAGGCTCTCATATGATGTTTTTCAAAGGCATGTGGAGAGAGGAAAAAAGGAGGGGAACTCCAATAGTGCAGATCAGCATGGAAGGTTTTATTGAAAGAAAACCACCAATACAAAAAGTAAAATTATAAAAGTGATCACGATTAAGGGTTAAAAGCAGTGTGGGAATAGGTGAAACCTCGCCCTACGCGTTTCGTCTTAGACAGACTTCAACTGGGGCATCTACCTGTTCCCCCACACTGCACACATATATATAGATATTCATGAAATAACAGCCAATCATCAAACGCCCATACTTAGTGTTCTGAAAGTGTTGATTGGCTCTAAGAGCGTCATGTGACGGGAAGTAAGGATCA
Organism: Lithobates sylvaticus; assembly: GCA_028564925.1. Lineage (NCBI taxonomy): Eukaryota > Metazoa > Chordata > Amphibia > Anura > Ranidae > Lithobates > Lithobates sylvaticus. The sequence goes on along the minus strand of CM053035.1, from coordinate 156,841,594 downwards.
GACTAGGTTATGTGGCCAATCCGCTGTCAGACCGGACCAGTCGAACAAAGTGTATGGTGGAAACCACCCACATGTTCCATCTAATCTTGTGAGACTCCTCCCAGACGCATGGTCAGTTTGGCGCCAAAATCTCTCACCCAATCAACAGGACGATGAACAAACGTCCAATAGAGTGGGCCACTCCGAGTCCACTGTAGCAATGAAGGCTCGAGCAACAACTAACCAGATCTGATTGGTCTAAAGGATGACCAATCAGAGGAAGCGTAACCCAGCATCCAATCCCGAGCGGAGAGGAATCCGGAGGTGGTTTGGCGCCAAAAAGTGATAACACCCGCTGCGTCCCTCCGTCGGAAGTGACGCAACGGGGACAGAGTAAACATCAGACGCCCCGGCGTGTAGGGAAAAACGCCAACAGCGTCAAACTCCGTCTGGGCGTGATGACGTCACCCGTCTGCGAGTGTCCGCCATCAACCCGAAGCTCAATCTATGCGTAATGACGCCAAGCGCCAATGCATGCCCGATGTCGGCCTCATCACGTGGCCGGCACGGACATAAACACACGCACTGGACATCAAGGCAAAAAGCCTAAAGGAATATCTGACTAAACATAAAATAAAACATTTTATATATTACCAAGAGAGGAAGAAGTTATATATTAAATATAGTTCCAAAAAAACTCACTTCCCTTTGGAGGGCCTCGTTGTGACACTTGAGGTACAGGTATAACGCCCTGACCCCTGGTGTTAGGAGGTATAAACAACAGATCACAGATAACTGAAATATGCACAGCAAGACTAAAGTGAACAGTACATAATGAGGAACACGGGCCAGCGCCATCATGTGGTTATAACCCATAGTACATTCCACAGTGAATAGTCTTTCTATACAGATTGTGCTAAACAAACAAAAAGCCCTCTATGAAGCATGATGGTATAGATAAACCTTTCTTTGTTTGCACGGTCATATAATACATAGCGAATATCAGATGTATATGCATACATGAACGGGACTGAAACAACTCTAGCGAAAATTAAAAATGTAACAAGAGGTCGAATGGAAAGAATTAACTCAAGATGAATTAATAAATGAATTTATATCCCACTCGACATTTAACCCAAAAGGCGAGTAGGTGCGAAGCTCATAAATCCAATAAGTTTCCAGACGGGATACCCCGCGTAGGCGGGATTCACCTCTCCAGTGAGGAATAAACTGGTCTATGATCAAAAATTGTGTTCCAATGGGATTGCGATCATGGGTCTCTAAATAGTGGCGAGGGACACTATGGTTAGTTTTCCCCTTTTTAATGTTATTTATATGCTCGTTGACACGAACCGAGAAGGTCCTAATTGTGCGTCCGATATATTGTTTCTTGCAAGGGCAAGTGAGAAGGTACACAACATATTGGGTCGCACAAGTCATGAACCGCTGTATAGGATAGATGCGTGAAGTGATAGAGGATTGAAAAGTATCACTCCTTCGCCTCCCGCAAGTATTGTGCAAACAAACGTTGCACTTGCGGCAGGGAAAATAGCCCTTGCACTGAAAAAAGAAAGAGGGCCTTTTAGGGGGATCAATAACGTTAGGGGCAACTTGACCTTGGATTGATCTAGCGCCCCTAAAAATAACACCAGCCGTCTCTGGGAGTGCTGGACCCAAAACTTTATCGTTCTGGAGTACTCCCCAGTGTCTCTTCACAATCTCTTTAATTTGTCTTGACTGTGTGGAGAAGGTGGTGAAAAGAGACCACTTGAACTTATCGTCAGTAGGCTTTTTGGGTTTTACCTCAAGTAAGGTTTTGCGATCAATTTGTTGGATGCGGTCAATTTCCACATCAAGATCCTCAGATTTGTAACCTTTTTCTAGGAAGCGTTGTTTCAAAACAACCGCCTGTGTAGAGAAATCGTCCACCTTAGTACAGTTCCTCCATAAACGGAGGAACTGACTACGTGGTACTGATCGGAGCCATTGGGGATGGTGACAGCTATCGACCGGAATGTAACCATTCCGGACGGTAGGTTTGAAATATGTAACAAATTCCAAACTGTGGTCAGTCACCTTAATCTCGAGGTCCAGGAAGCTGACACGAGAGGTACTAGCCTCATGGCTGAGACGAATACCCCTATCATTGGAATTAAGATGGACAATAAAGGCATCCAAGGATTCGCGGCTGCCCCTCCAGAGGAGGAGGATGTCGTCTATGTACCTCGCCCAGAAAACTAATTCTGGTCTCTTGAGGGCATAGACGACATCCTCCTCCCACTTGGCCATAAACAAATTTGCAAGACTAGGGGCAAACTTGGCCCCCATAGCCACCCCACACGTCTGCAAATAAAACTTGTCCTGGAACCAAAAATAGTTGTGCTGTGCCACGAACCTCAGAAGGTCCATAATGAAATTCCGCTGTAAGGGGGATATACGGATGTCCCTGGACAGGTAGTATTCAACTGCCTCAAATCCCAAAGAATGTGGAATGCATGTATAAAGAGCAGCCACATCAGCTGTTACCAATATCATATCATCTTGATACACAATGGATTCCAACTTCCTGATAGTATCTCCGGTGTCTTTCAAAAAGGAGGGAACCAGTCTCACTAGGGGCTGCAGATAAAAATCCACATACTTCCCTATTCTCGCTGTAACAGAATCTATCCCGCTGACTATTGGCCGTCCTGGAGGGTGGACGGGATTTTTATGAATCTTGGGAAGATAGTACATAGCGGGGATGCGTGGGACCAGTGGTATCAAAAAGCTTTTTTCCCTTTTTGTTTAGAATCCCTAGAGAGAAACCTTCCTCTATTAGTGCAGTGAGGGCCCTCTTGAAACGTGAAGTTGGATCCGTTTGAATGGGAGTGTATGTGTTGGTATCGCTCAAGATGTTATGCATTTCTTTTATATAGTCCTCCTTGTTGAGGACGACAATACCTCCACCTTTGTCTGCAGGTCGAACTATCAGATTTTTACGTTCGCATAGTTGTTTCAATCCCGTTTTTACATTTGAATTGGTGTACACCTTCTTACTGGGTAAGTTGTCTAAATCCTGTAGGACCAAGCTCCGAAAAACCTGAAGTGAGGGAGCCAGGGCACCTGGGGGGTTAAATAATGAAGGGTTGGCCAATCCCGAATGAACATAGCCATCTGGTATCAAGGACACATTGTTATGAGGTATGGTCAAAAAGTGTCTCTGAATATTGAGTTTTCGGGTGAATTTATGAACATCAATAAATGTTGAAAATTTATTGAGGGATCTCGGGGGAACATATTTTAAGCCCCTATCGAGAACTAGTTTCTCTGCTTCTGTTAAACTAACTGTACTTAAATTAAATATACCTGAACAGGTCAAGTTCTTTTTCTTTTGGCTTTGGATCCGCCGCCCACCTCGTGTCCCTCGTTTCCTTTTGGATTTCCCGGGTATTCTTGTGTAGACCTGGGAAAATCCGAGGGGTGGGGGCGTCCATTGCCATTTTGATTATAGCCATATGGAGAGCGGGGATGGAAATCTTCATCCCTCTCCATATGTCTATAGGTGTCCTGGTATCCATCTTCCCTCCTATTGTCCTGAACTGGAAAGGTTCGTGAGAAGTTACGTATGGGGGTTCTATAGTTATTTTCTTGATAGCCATGGTGATACTCATCACGCTGACCATGCCAACCAGAAGCGTGAGCTTTTGGGCTATTGTAATAATAGGAGTCCTCATATTGGCCATGATGGGTACCTCTACCTTTTTTGGTTGAACCCCTACCTCTGGGATTTGGAGGTTGGTATCCATTTTGGGTGTGTGGTTTCCCACGGACATCAGGAACCCTTGGGGGTCCACCTTTGGACGGTTGAGGGGGATAAGATGGTCGCAACGGACCCTCTTTAAAATTGGGGTCATATGTTAGTCTCCGATCAGGATTGGAGATCTCAGGTTGTGTGACCTCCATCTCTGAACTGTTATTATCAGAACCAATTTTCTTCTGCCAATAAAAGACTGTTTTAGTTTTATAGTCAGTGACATCTCTATTATATTTCTTCTGTTTTTTCGTCCTTTGGTCTCTCTCTTCTTTTTCTAGATGGCTTTTCAGACTAGTAGAGAGAGAAATGTACTCTGGTGATGTTTTGTGAGGGGTTAGTTTTTCTCTGAGATCTTTAATCTCCTTGTCTATGCCAGCTAATTTAAGCTGTTTCCTCTCTACCAAGAACACAAGGAGTTGGATACCGACTTCGTTAAAATATCTAAACCAAGTGTCGGTATCCATATCTCCTTGTTGAGGGGATACATCCCATCTTAACCCTCTGGGGACCATTTGTTTCCGATTTCTCTACACAGGCGGTTGTTTTGAAACAACGCTTCCTAGAAAAAGGTTACAAATCTGAGGATCTTGATGTGGAAATTGACCGCATCCAACAAATTGATCGCAAAACCTTACTTGAGGTAAAACCCAAAAAGCCTACTGACGATAAGTTCAAGTGGTCTCTTTTCACCACCTTCTCCACACAGTCAAGACAAATTAAAGAGATTGTGAAGAGACACTGGGGAGTACTCCAGAACGATAAAGTTTTGGGTCCAGCACTCCCAGAGACGGCTGGTGTTATTTTTAGGGGCGCTAGATCAATCCAAGGTCAAGTTGCCCCTAACGTTATTGATCCCCCTAAAAGGCCCTCTTTCTTTTTTCAGTGCAAGGGCTACTTTCCCTGCCGCAAGTGCAACGTTTGTTTGCACAATACTTGCGGGAGGCGAAGGAGTGATACTTTTCAATCCTCTATCACTTCACGCATCTATCCTATACAGCGGTTCATGACTTGTGCGACCCAATATGTTGTGTACCTTCTCACTTGCCCTTGCAAGAAACAATATATCGGACGCACAATTAGGACCTTCTCGGTTCGTGTCAACGAGCATATAAATAACATTAAAAAGGGGAAAACTAACCATAGTGTCCCTCGCCACTATTTAGAGACCCATGATCGCAATCCCATTGGAACACAATTTTTGATCATAGACCAGTTTATTCCTCACTGGAGAGGTGAATCCCGCCTACGCGGGGTATCCCGTCTGGAAACTTATTGGATTTATGAGCTTCGCACCTACTCGCCTTTTGGGTTAAATGTCGAGTGGGATATAAATTCATTTATTAATTCATCTTGAGTTAATTCTTTCCATTCGACCTCTTGTTACATTTTTAATTTTCGCTAGAGTTGTTTCAGTCCCGTTCATGTATGCATATACATCTGATATTCGCTATGTATTATATGACCGTGCAAACAAAGAAAGGTTTATCTATACCATCATGCTTCATAGAGGGCTTTTTGTTTGTTTAGCACAATCTGTATAGAAAGACTATTCACTGTGGAATGTACTATGGGTTATAACCACATGATGGCGCTGGCCCGTGTTCCTCATTATGTACTGTTCACTTTAGTCTTGCTGTGCATATTTCAGTTATCTGTGATCTGTTGTTTATACCTCCTAACACCAGGGGTCAGGGCGTTATACCTGTACCTCAGGTGTCACAACGAGGCCCTCCAAAGGGAAGTGAGTTTTTTTGGAACTATATTTAATATATAACTTCTTCCTCTCTTGGTAATATATAAAATGTTTTATTTTATGTTTAGTCAGATATTCCTTTAGGCTTTTTGCCTTGATGTCCAGTGCGTGTGTTTATGTCCGTGCCGGCCACGTGATGAGGCCGACATCGGGCATGCATTGGCGCTTGGCGTCATTACGCATAGATTGAGCTTCGGGTTGATGGCGGACACTCGCAGACGGGTGACGTCATCACGCCCAGACGGAGTTTGACGCTGTTGGCGTTTTTCCCTACACGCCGGGGCGTCTGATGTTTACTCTGTCCCCGTTGCGTCACTTCCGACGGAGGGACGCAGCGGGTGTTATCACTTTTTGGCGCCAAACCACCTCCGGATTCCTCTCCGCTCGGGATTGGATGCTGGGTTACGCTTCCTCTGATTGGTCATCCTTTAGACCAATCAGATCTGGTTAGTTGTTGCTCGAGCCTTCATTGCTACAGTGGACTCGGAGTGGCCCACTCTATTGGACGTTTGTTCATCGTCCTGTTGATTGGGTGAGAGATTTTGGCGCCAAACTGACCATGCGTCTGGGAGGAGTCTCACAAGATTAGATGGAACATGTGGGTGGTTTCCACCATACACTTTGTTCGACTGGTCCGGTCTGACAGCGGATTGGCCACATAACCTAGTCTGATCCTTACTTCCCGTCACATGACGCTCTTAGAGCCAATCAACACTTTCAGAACACTAAGTATGGGCGTTTGATGATTGGCTGTTATTTCATGAATATCTATATATATGTGTGCAGTGTGGGGGAACAGGTAGATGCCCCAGTTGAAGTCTGTCTAAGACGAAACGCGTAGGGCGAGGTTTCACCTATTCCCACACTGCTTTTAACCCTTAATCGTGATCACTTTTATAATTTTACTTTTTGTATTGGTGGTTTTCTTTCAATAAAACCTTCCATGCTGATCTGCACTATTGGAGTTCCCCTCCTTTTTTTCCTCTCTCCACATGCCTTTGAAAAACATCATATGAGAGCCTTGACCTCATCCCTAGTGGTCTCTGGCTATCTGTTCTCATACCCTGCCTGCTGTCCGGTCTGACCGATTGGAGTTCGTGGTCCTGCGTTTGAAGCCGTGTACCAGTTTCCACCTTTGGGTCCCTAGAGGTCCGGTTCCACGATCTCCCAGTGAGAAGTCCACGGATTACATCGGTTCGTGCCAGTGATGTTCCATCCATCGGTGTCTGGATACTACAGGCTTGTTTGACTTTCCTGTCGCTGACAGGGAGTCCACTCGCTTTGGTAAGCATACATCTGTTTCCTTATATCGATCTGAATACTTTGAAAGAGGATCCAGTCCAAGTCATTTTCGTTGGTGTTCACTTGTATTTGAAATTCACATCTGTTCACTATATCGGGACATTTGTTCATTTGAAGTGTGTTCATGCACTGTGGACATTTCTATTCATTATAATTTCATTTTATACAGGCACTAATTATATGCATTAATAGTTTATTGTCTATATGCACTTGTGTTTGATGTGGTTTGTTTTCACACAGACAGCCACTCTGTTTTTTATCTTTGTCTTTTGAGTCATTGATTTTTTGGCACTTCTTAGTGCATTTCTTTATATATAGTAAACATAGTCTTAATACTCCCGTTCTGTCATTAGATATTATTTCACTCAACAGTGAAAATGCAGGGGGTAAAACACACAAATCTGTGACTTATTTTGGAATAGCATTGGCCATGGCATCAAGAAGGAACGCTCCAAATGTGTACAGCCATTCCAGTTCCCATTTAGATTTCTTATACTGTAAATTATATTTTTGCCTCAGTTTCTGAAACTTGTCCCTTCAACCAGTCATACAAAAAATATTTTATGTCTGAGTTTGCCCTGCTTTGTGGCCTGTGTCCTGGATCCTTACAAGATCTCTCTGCAAACTTCAGGAGGCTAGGCCAGAGGATCCCCAGCCAATGAAAAAGCTGGGACCCCATAAAGGATTATTGGGGCTGCAGGTGAACTCCTGGGGATGCCACATCCCTAAGGTTGGGTCTTACTCCCCCAGGAACAAGAGACCCTCTGCTCTGGGTTCCAGTCTATTTATACCCCTCTCAGTCCCCTGCTGGTCACTCTCCATACTTACCAGGCATTGACTTAAGTTGTATTAATCTGCAAGCCAGGATCTGTGCTCTTCCACCCACTATGTCCCAAAGTTTTCTGGGAAAACAGGGGAAAGTAATCAAGCCTGCACTAATAGAACCCAGAACAGGCTTAACCAAATGATAAACGCTCTCCCTGGGTACAGAGAGGCCAAAAACTAAATTTAGAACCTAGTAGCCTACTGGAGCACTACAATGCTATTAAGGATGGGTGGCCAAAAAAAAAATAGATATTTTTTCATTTGTTTTACAAATGTATTAGGCTACATTTAAACAGATTCCTGTATGAATCCCTGCTGCAGCTCTCAGTGGCTGGGTGCTGCCCCCCCCCCCACACTTGTTCACTATATTGACAGGTCGCCGGAAGGCCAGAACTTATGGGTGCTCTCTGCAAAGCCAGCGTAATTGCTGTGGTGATCGCTGCTGGATGCATACAAAGTGCGTCGAACAACGGTCACCACAGGTAATCACTGGCTGTGCAGATAGCTGAGAATATCTAAAAATGGCCGGCGATCTGTAATTATAATGAACAGGGCCGGTGTCTGCACCTAGCTGCTGAGAGCCACATCAGAAACTTCCACTACAATTTACAGCAGCCTAAATCACTGGTGTGAATGTAGCCTTACTGTATGTCGCCTTGCTGTATGTAGCCAAAAGGTATGTGCAGCGCTTAATGAAAGTGAAAAACCCATATGGCTACAGGATAACCTAGTGAATAAACCAAACATTAAAAATCAAAGTGCCTTGTACAATTATGCCCTGTACACACACAATAGGACTTTCCAATGGAAAATGTTTGATAGGACCTTGTTTCCGTCACACAAAATTTGAGATCTGGTTCTCAAATTTTCCGACAACAAAATCCGTTGTCAGAAAATCTGATCGTGTGTACACAATTCCGACGCATGCTCAGGATCAAGCAGAAGAGCAGCACTGGCTATTGAACTTTATTTTTCTCGGCTCCTCCTACGTGTTGTACATCACCGCGTTTTTGGCGTTAGGAATTTCCGACCAACTTTGTGTGACCGTGTGTATGCAAAACAAGTTGGAGCCAACACCGTAGGAAAAAATCCCATGGATTTTGTTGTCGGAAAATCCTATTGTGTGTACAGGGCATTACTGTGTCCATGTGAAAGACATATACAGTATCATACAAGATATATAACCTTATGCTCATACAGTATGTATACACAAAAATGTGGTCTAGAGGAAGATGAATATATAAGAAAAAAGTGCCAAAATACCAAAAAAAAATACAAAAAGAGGGAAGGGATCCACCACCACCAATATTGAAGAGGTTTCCCAGAACCTGTGGACTCAATAAGGCTTATGCCCAATGAGTCAACCAGGCAGGAGGTATAAAAATACCAATATGGGAAGCCGCCACACCACTTCTTCTTGGCCACAATAGGAGATGATCCTTGTGTTCTTGATAACGCTCAATCTTTGATGACTGGATAGGACCGACAACGTGGAAAAAAAGGGTGGTACCTCAAACGATATATCCAAAAAAAAACAAAAAAAGCTCCACATTAACACTATAAGATATCAAATGTATTATAAAAATCAGGAACACTCACATGTTCATAGATAAGGATGATCCGATAATTTTAAAGGCTTATATGCAAGTTATTGTCATAAAAAAGTGTTTGGGGACCCGGTCCTGCCCCAGGGGACATGTATCAATGCAAAAAAAAGTTTTAAAAACTGAATTTTTTTCGGGAGCAGTAATTTTATTAATGCTTAAAGTGAAACAATAAAAGTGAAATATTACTTTAAATGTCGTACCTGGGGGGTGTCTATAGTATGTCTGTAAAGTGGCGCATGTTTCCTGTGTTTAGAACAGTCAGAGAGCAAAATTACATTTCTAAAGGAAAAAAAGTAATTTAAAAGTACTCGCGGCTATAATGAATTGTCAGTCTCTGCAATACACATAAAAGTCATTGAAAAAAATGGGATTCCCCCACAGTCAATTACCAGACCCTTAAACAATCCTTTTAGCGACAGCATCGCATGGTATGGTCGCTTTTTTTAGATGACCTGATCTTTGTATGGACTAACACCGAACAATCTTTAATTTTCTTTTTTAATGTATTTAAATCAAAATGACTGCAACCTGGAATTTACCAGCACATTTCATCCTGAACGGATCCATTACTTAGACCTGGTCCTTACAGGTGAAGCAGCCACAGGAACAGTTAGGAGCAGCAATTTTAGAAAGACATGTGCAGGGAATTCTCTCTTGTTAGCCTCCAGCTGCTACCCAAACACACACACTAAGAGCAATGCCCACAGGAGAGTTTATACAAGCTAAAAGGAACTGCTCCACACAGAACAATTTTGTTAGTGAATGTGAGGCAGTTTCTAATTGACTGCGGGATGGAGGGTATAAGAAACAGTGGTTATCTAGAGGTAAAGCTCTAGTCATCAGTAGAGACCATACAGCATTAAAAATAAGAACTCTCTTTCAAAATAGGTAACCTGTAAAAAAATGTAAAGCGTTGCCTATGAAGATTTTTAGGTGCCGAAGTTTGGCGCCATTCCACGAGTGTGTGCAATTTTAAAGCATCAATTTACTCTGCGTAACATCATCTTTCATGCGTTTGAAAAATTGCTGCGCAAATACCATGTGACATAAAAAGTTGCAACGACCACAATTTTATTCCCTACGGTCTCTGCTAAAAAAAACACATATAATGATTGGGGGTTCTGAGTAATTTTCTAGCAAATGTAGGAGAGGAGTGCCAGAATAGGCCCGGTATGGAAGTGGTTAAGAAACCCCCAAGAGGTGGTAATGTGCATCACTTACTTCTGCAGAGGGAAGTGTGGTGGATTCCATATTTTGAATACTAGAATACCAGTTGGTTTAAACAATAGATAGGACATAGACTAATGGCCGTATAGACAATCCAAAAATCGGAGGAAAAATACCTCTTTTGAAGAAATCGTACGATAATCGTTAATACAGAGTTTTCAAGAGCCGATCACGACGTTTCATCCTATATTATCCGAGCAGACAAGCATAATAAACAGTTTTCTCGTATGATACCAGATTGTATCCAGATTGTATTTAACTTTTGTAACCTCTCCATTTTCGATATGCGACTAGCATGCAAAAAAAAAACGACGATCTGTCGTCTGATTCTCGGATCGTGTGTACGGGTCATTATTTCTAAAGTAAATAACGTAATAAATATTTCTGATGATTTTGAACAACAAAAACTCTCTTTGAAATCTCTCTAGTCATTTATATACTATTGGTTTTCTGATGTGATGTTAACTGGTATGCACCCTCCACGTGTAACCATTTGATGTTCATTGGTTTTAATTGTATATATATGTTCAGTCCTGCCCCTCCATTAGTTGGGGGGGGGGGAGTTACAATATATTAGCAATGCAATTTTTATGTTAATCATGCTATGAGTAATGCCTTGTACACACGGTTGGAATTTCTGACGGAAAAAGTCTGATCGGATTATGTTGTCGGAAAATCCGATTGTGTGTGTGCTCTATCAGACTTTTTCCGTCGGGATTTCCGACGGAAAAAGTTTGAGAGCTGGATCTAAAATTTTCCGACAACAAAATCCGATCAGACTTTTTCCGATCGTGTGTCGAGAATTCCCACGCATGCCACGCATGCTCAGAAAAAATTTGGAGCTGAAAGATATTGGCTACTGGCCTCTACGTAGTCTCGTCGTATGTTTTATTCGTCACCTCGTTTCGAATGATCAAATTTTCCAACAACTTTGTGCGACCGTGTGTATGCAAGACAAGCTTCGACCAAAATCCGTCGGAAAAAATCAGACAGAGTTTGTGGTCGGAATTTCGGACCGTGTATACAGGGCATAAGGCTGTAATAGCTGAAACATGTCAGCACTGATCCTGTGTATATAATGTAGCCAAATAAAGGATAACACCAAGGAGTTATCAAGCTGGCGGCTTAATTTCTGCTTTGGACATTTAAACAGGGGAGTGGGGATCCCCCAGCCTGAGCCCCGAATCTCAGCAAGTATTTTCCAATTGTGCAGTTAAGCTAGGGTATTTTCTGCTTACATGATATAAAATTTGTGTCGGGGAGAGAGCTTGGCACGGAACTGGTCTATTCACAACACAGTTGTGCTGTGTGAAGGGGGTGTGTTCCTTTCCTCCAATCAGCTCTAACACACTGAAACTGTAGCCCCTCCGCCCCCTCCTCTGCGCTCCTCACAGATGCAGAAGGATTTTAACATGATTCGGCCCTTTTAAAGCGGTGTAGGGAAGAGACGATTTCAGATAAACAGGTAAAACTTATCTAGGAGGATTTGTTTTATCGTCTGAGGCTGTTCACTTCACTGCGTATATGTGAGGGTTTACATCCACTATTAACCATTTGCCCACTAGCCACAGTCATTATACGGCGGCAGGTCGGCACGTTCCTGCAAATCGCCATAGGTCTACGTCAGCTCCGCTGTATGGCGGAGGACCCGATGCCTGTGGCCAGCGGGAGCGATGTCCGCCGGCCACCCGCGATCGTGGGAACGAGAGCCAGAACGGGGATCTGTCAATGTAACCAAAAAAAACCCCGTTCTGACAGGGGAGTTAGAGTGAGATCTGCTCTTTATAGTGATTAGGAACAGCAATCTTTCTCCTCCTCCAGTCAGCCCAGCCTCCATACAGTTAGAAACACACCCAGGGCACACACTTAACTCCTTGATCGCCCCCTAGTGTTAACCCCTTTCCTGCCCATGACATTTGTACAGTAATCAGTGGCTATTTTTTAGCTCTGATCACTGTATACATGTCAATGGTCCCAAAAAAGTGTCAAAAGTTTCCGATCTGTCCACTGCAATGTCGCAGTCCCACTAAAAAACGCAGATCACCGCCATTACTAGTAAAAAAATAAAATAAAAATGCCATAAATATATCCTCTAGTTTGTAGACTTGTCTTAGCTCTGATTGCTCTATACATGTCAATAGTCCCAAAAAAGTGTCAAAAGTGTCTGATCTGTCCACCGCAATGTCGCAGTCCCACTAAAAAAACGCAGATCACCGCCATTACCTGTAAAAAAAATAAAAAATAAAAATGCCATAAATATATCCCCTAGTTTGTAGACACTATAACTTTTGAGCAAACCAATCAATATATGCTTATTGCGTTTTTTTTTTTTTTTACAAAAAATATGTAGAAAAATACATATTGGCCTAAACTGTTAACGAAATTTGTTTTTTTTATTTGGGGATATTTATTTTAGAAAAAGTAAAAAATATTGTTTTTTTTTTTCAAAATGGTTGCTCTTTTTTTGTCTATAGCGCAAAAAATAAAAAACGGAAAGGTGATCAAATACCACCAAAAGATATCTCGCGCAATTGTCAGTTAAAGCGACGCAGGGCCATATCGCAAAAAATGGCCTGGTCATTAAGGGGGAAAATCTTCCCGTCTGTAAGTGGTTAAGGTCTGTGGATTGGCATAACAAGCAAGACACTCGCATTTTCAGGATAGGACAGTTACGGTAGCCTCTATATTCTCATCTCTAGTATTCATGTAGGAGAGATACAAAGCAAACCCCTAGAAAAACATGTTTGCATATACACATTTACATAGACCTGGAGTGCCTCTACAAGGCAAATCTTGAACAACTCCACTACTTCTCATCAAAACAAGTACAGCGAGAACTCAGTGACTCAGAAAGTACTGAAGCTATTCTGTGTGTCAGAATGACATACCGACAACTTGCATGTTCAGGAGGTCAGCAATCACAATGTATTTTTCTCATGGTAGGTTCCTTTAAAATACCATGGGACCTTTGCTAAATAAGAACACTAATCTGTGGACAATCCTTTTTTGGCCCTTCCTAATGTTTGTGTACCAGTGAAGTTCTATACTAGTATACACACTTGCAAACTATTACATGAAAAATGCAAAATGTTATATCTTCCCTGACGTTTGCAATGTTTTACTTAAAGCAGAACAACACTTCCGGTTCCGGCGCCGCAGTCTTACCTCAGCTCCCGCTCCAGGCCCTGAAATCAGCCTAATACTACAGTCACCTGCCACCACCGAGGGTCCCCCACCAACCCCCGGTCTCGATTGGACCGCTTTGTTGAAAAAAAACTAAAATTAAATCGCCCAATGGGGAACAACTCTCCTTCCAGGATCCCTCCGAAGCAGAATCCTTCCTGAGATCTCTCCACCCAGACGCACTTCACCAGACGCCATCCAAGTCGACCACCAGTCTCCGCTCACTGGAACAAAGAAGCCCACGCAAAGATTCCCCTAAAGGGTTATTTACTAAGGTAACTATGCAATCTGTCACTGGCAGAACAGCCAACCAGAATTCATCTTTTATGTCTCTTCACTAAACTGATAGCTGGTTGGCTGTATAGGTTGAAAAATGTTATATCTTCACTGACTTTTGCAATGCTTTACTTAAAGCAGAACATCACCCTCTCAATCACCATTGACTATGTTTAATCGTTATGCTGCTAGCCTTAGAAAATAAATAGGAAAGTGCATTGTATTTACTTGTTTAAAACTTTTTTTTACATTTCTTCACTTACTTTCTGGTTTCCAGGCCTAGGCAAATGCTGTCATACATCCCAGTAATATTTAGGAGGGGAGGAGGACATAGCTCCCAACTGTCCCTGATTTCGAGGCACTGTCCCTGATTTGGAGGGACTGTCCCTGATTTGGAGGGACTGTCCCTGATTTCGAGGAACTGTCCCTGATTTGGAGGGACTGTCCCTGATTTGGAGGGACTGTCCCTGATTTGGAGGGACTGTCCCTGATTTCGAGGAACTGTCCCTGATTTCGAGGGACTGTCCCTGATTTTGAGGGACTGTCCCTGATTTGGAACAATGTCCCTCTGTACCTCATTTCTCCTAATTTGTCCCGCATTTTGGTCTGATCTATATACCGTAGTTGTATATAAATTGCACTTTTTATCTTTCAAAAAGTATTTTCCAGTGCTAAACCTTTCATCCAAATTCTAAATTGCTGCATTTGTAAATGTTAAAAGCCAATATAAAGGAATAATAGTGGTAACAAAAAGTCCTTGTGGATTTAAATTAACCTTTTTTTTGGTTAATTCTCCTTTTAAGGGGGTGTGTCAGGGGGCCTGTCCTATGCCTCCATATGTTTGCAAGTTGGTGTCCCTCATTCCCATCTCAAAATGTTGGGAGGTATGGAGGAGGAGTTTTCTTAGCAAAGCACACCCTCCTGCCTGCATGCCTGTGCTAAGGGAAGATTGATTCCAGGAAATAAATGTTACATGAGCCTCAAGATGACCACAGTAAGAAATGCTAACGGGTGCTTTTCAAAGTGACTTCTCAACACAATAAAACATTTAATGGATGGGGGAGTTTGCTTTGAATAGTGAAAATACATTAGCTAGCATTTTTGGTTTGTGGCCTTCGGAAGCAGTGTAGTTCACTTTACTAACCCCTTTTCAGTATGTTTTCAATCTATCTTTTCTGTCATGTCCTACATTAGGTTAACCTCTTCGTGTCCACTATGTGATGCTCTATGCCAGTGATCTCCAAACTGTAGCAGCCCACTGCAGTGGGCTGGTTGTGACCCTTTGCTTGCTTTTACCTGGCCCTCGGGGCATTATCCCCCCACTGTTGCTGATATAGTTCCTGCCATGGACAACAACAATGGGGCACTATTCCTCCTACTAAAACCAATGGTGGCACACTATTCCTCCCATTAACACCAATGATGGGACACTATTCCTTCCACTGATACCAATGGTGGGGCAATATTACTTCCACTGATACCAATGATGGGACACTATTACTTCCACTGATACCTATGATGGGGCAATATTCCTCCCACTGATACCAATGATGGGGCACTATTCCTTCCACTGATACCAATGATGGGGCACTATTCATTCCACTGATACCAATGATGGGGCACTATTCCTTCCACTGATACCAATGATGAGGCACTATTACTCCCACTGATACCAATGACGGGTGCTATTCCTCCCACTGATACAACGATGAGTCACTATTACTCCCCCTAATACCAGTGGCCACAGTCCGGCCCCCCTAAAGTTTGAAGGACAGTAAACTGACCCTTTATTTATAAAGTATGAAGACCCCTGCTCTATGCAATAGATATGTTAATACATATTTTATTGCAGAACTATGCTGGCAGCTAATTTATAGTTCTGTATTGTATGTGAAAGCAGACAAAAAAATGGTATGGATTTTCCTTGAAAGTACATACAGTATTAGATCCTTATCCTTGAGTCTGATATTGATATGTCAACAGGGATCAGCAGGCATTGGGTTCAGGGCCATCTTTAATGCGGGGCAAATGGAGGAGAGCTCTCAGCACACCACGTTAAGAAGCGGCTTGTCAGCATAATCAGTGGGGGGAGCATTATCAGTGTGCAGCATCGCGGGGGGGAGGGGGGGGGGGGTAAGAGAGCACAACTTGTTGTTTGACATGCTGTTAGAAACAATGAGCCTGCTTGGTGAAGCTTACGGTAACTTGGCTTTGCTTTACTAACATTGTTCTGTCCTGCTCCTGCCTGACATACTAAGCCTCATGGTGCTGACTGACTCCACCCTCCACCGCCTTTCAGCTACTCAGCATTCAGCACTTTACTGTAACCCGCCCCCTTCTTCTGCCTGCCACATATGACTCATTAGAAGAGGCAACCGGAGTGGAGCTGGACCGCAATAGGTGGGAGTCGGGACTTTACCCTGTGCTTTATTATTTAGCAGCTTTTAAGTAGCTGAAGCATGTTTGTGTTTGCTTTTTAGAAGCTGTACATTGCTGAAAGGACAGATTTACGTAATGGTGATGAAGGTGCCTTCAGATTGCTGACATACTATATATTCAATTGTCTCCTATAGTCCGACCGTAGTCTCTGATTGTCTCCTATAGCACATCCACAGTCTCGAAATGGCTCTTATAGTACATCCGCAATCTCTGATTGACTCTTAAGCCCCATACACACGGTCGGACTTTTTCATCAATTTGGTCCGATCGGACAAGGTTGTTGAAAAATCAGACCGTGTGTATGCACCATCGGACAGTGTTCGTCGGTTTGTCCGTCGGACAAAGTCTTATCTCCTGCTGGAAAGATTTCCCGTCAACCCGGTCCGATCACACCAAATCCGAGCGTGTGTACGCTTGTCCGACGGACAAAGTGCTACGCATGCTCAGAAGAAATTCTGTGACGGAAGCGCTCGGTCAGGTAAAACTACCTTTCCTAATCGACACAGCACATTCGTCACGCTGCAATGTTAAAATGTCTTTAATGCAGCGCATTCTCTTTTTCTTTACAATGCAACAAGAATGACATCTTTTAGCTGCTCCTATTCACCCGCACTTCTCACAAACTTACTTCTTTATTACTTTGCACCATTTATACACTACATGTTTATTTTTACTCTGAACGGAAAAGAATCTTTGTTATTTTTTTACCATGATTTGTCTTTTTTTTTTTTTTTTTGGGGAATACATATTTGAATGTTTTTTTTTTTTTTTTTGGAGGGGGGTTGTGTGTCTCAAATTACCAAAAACACATTATTTACATTTGTATTTCTTGCTTAAATTTACTAGGAGGTTGTTTGTTGTTGTTGCCCCTTGTTAATTCTACTTTAGGATTAGTGAAATGTACCAGCCTACTCAAAGAAAAACTGTCATTGTAGCAAAGTAAAACACAATAGTCAATGATTATTTCAAATCAAAAAAACCTTTATTTAGGTCACACCAACAAACCAAAGAGGAACGCAGCCATGGTGAAACTTGGGGAATTTGCAAAGCCTTGGCCCCCCACGGCAACCATCATTGTTCAAGCGTAGAAAATTGGGGGCCTGAGGAGTACGTATATTAAGGGGAGTGCAATCTGGTCGTGAAGTCCAAAGTATCCGGAACTGCAGCAGATGCCATCTAGGTCCCCAGGCTCTGGTACTACGAGAGGCTCCATCTTCTCTCAGACCAGACTGATTGCAGGTCGTCACTCTCAGGTCTTCCTTCCACGCTTCCTTGCACGCTGTGGCTGTCGTGCTGGTGGGGTGGCAGAAGGAGGAGGAGGAGGAGGAGGAGGTGGAGCATGGTAGCTATGGCAAACATGTGTGACTGGGGTCATCTCCCCAGCCCTACCCTTATTTAGGACATGGAGGATGAGCCCCTCACACATGTTGCGTTGCCTCACCTCCATACCCATCATTTTTGTGACAACCACCGAGCCAAAGGTCTCCTCGTCGGCGGGTGTGGCATGTAGGGAGTCTGAAGCCTCTCTTATCATCCGGAGCGCTGACTGTGCCGCATAACCCCCCCCCTTCTCGCCCTTTTGTACGGAGGGCGGAGGGGAGGGGTTTGGGTGTCAGTCAGGCTCCGAGGCCTAGCCCCCTCTTGGCTGCCACTACCCAGCTGGTGGCTGCCACTAACCCCTGCCTCCTCCTGACTGCCACCTTCCACAGCCACCTCCTGGCTGAGGTCTTCCTGTGTAGGAAAAAGGGACATAGTTTCAGTTATTTGTTCATCAAACACACACAATTCTCATCTAGTGACTGTTGCAAAATGTTTACAAATAGAAAACCATACAATTCTCAGCCCAGCAGTTTAGATTCTGGCCCCAAATGTCTCCAACACCACTGTCTGTTGATATGTCAAACACGTTAGGAACTAAGCAATTGGCGATCCTGAATTAAGTGAACATCATTCATTATTCCCCTAAATGGTAGCAAAACTACTATACCTGGAACAAGCTGGGCTCCTCCACCTCTTCCAGACTGGAAGGCCCAGGTTGCTCCTCGGAAGCCTCATCAGGGGTGGGCTGTGCGCAAGGAAGCGTGGAAGGAGGAGTTGAGGTTGGCTCCGTGACATCAGCCTGGTCCTTCAGAAAATGGAGACTCTGATAGTACCAGAGCTTGGGGACATAGACCTCATCTGCTGAAGTTGCAGTTTCCTCAGACTTCACGACCTTCTTCCTCTCCCTGATATACGCACTCCTCAGGCTGCCAATTTTCTTTCTAATATCATCAACAGTTGCCGTGGGGAACCTTGGCTTGACAAATTCCACAAGTTCCTCCAGGGCTGCGTGCCTCTTTGGTTTGTTGGTGTAATGTGGGTGTATACCCTGCCACAATATGGGAAAATCCCTGTATTTGGCAATGAAGAGGGGGAGAAAACTCATGTCGTTGAATCCCTTCATATCAATCTCTGCAAGACACAACAACACACAAAACCCTCAAAATTATGTCAGGCTAAACTCTCCTAATCTTCTCCATAAAGAAGCCTCAAGTTCAAATCAGTCTAGGCTAGTTATGTACCAACGTTAAATTGTACCTTCGTTTGTAGCGATCGTCTCGTGTGAGTTTTCTCTCCCCTCGTCTCCCAGATCGTGGCTACGACACAGGCGTGTGACGTTTTTATATACACTGCGCATGCTTCAAACTCCGCCCGCCCCTGACGATCTTTCTTGTCTATTCCCCACCCCTTCTCTTTACGGCGTAGTGGGGAGAGCACATGGCGGGGACACAGCAGGTGCGCCACAAATATCCCACCAACGAGGAGGAGGACGAGGAAAGTCCGGAGGCAGAAACGTCCCGATCCCGGAACCTGAAATTCAAGGCCTCCAATATGTCATTTGGAGAAATGTTGGAGATGGTGGACATATTAAAGAGGAGCGACTATGATGGGAAGTATGGGCCTTACCTCAACCCCAATGTCCGCAAGGCCAAGATCATGTCTAAAGTTGTGAGAAGGCTGTACAATAATTTTGGGGTACAACGATCCAAGGAGCAACTCAGGAAACGCTGGTCAGACCTGAAACTGAGGGAGGCCGATCAGTACAGAAAGATCAAGAGAATTCTTCAAAAAAAGTAAGTAGTTGTGTTTTATGTTTGATTTCTTGCTTGCATACTGCTCCATTGTGTTTTGATTTTTACCAAGTTGTACATTCCAAAATGGCCACTTTCAGGTTCGTCTGTGCATTCGATCGTACTCAGCCTCGATCTTTCTGCCACTGTCATGGTCGTGTGTGTGTGCATTCGATCGTACGCAACCTCGATCGTTCGGCCACTTATAATACGATGTTTGGTGTTTTTTTGGGGAAAGGAAGTTTGTTCTCACTAGAAATGTCATCAAGAATGTAAAGCCAATTTATTCAATGTAAAGGAGAGGTCACTCAGTAGCTGTTTACCCATCTGGACTCTAGAGCACTAGTGCTGGGACACCCAAACCCCCTTTTTATTATGCTTTTCCACACATGTGCTCCAGTGGATACTAGAGGGGGGTCTCCATCACACAAACTTCTACCAAAAAGCTAGTCAGTTTAGCACCTTTACAAAGTGACTTCATTCATGTAGTTGACATTTGTAACTGGCCAAACTAAAATAGTGTCCGTCACTTTCAAGCAATGTTTGTCATTTCCTATTTCTGCCCTCAATAGCTTGTGTTGCTAAATCTTCCTTTTGGACATTCTCATAGGGGAGCGAAAACTTGGGCCGTCTGAGGAAACCCCCAAACCAACACCTACCAAAAAAGGGGAAAGAGCAGAAGCAGAGGAGGAGGAGGAGGAGGAAGGAGAGATCATCGAACTTGGAGAAATTGTCACCACAACAGGTGAGTGTGGGAGAACACAGCTACTGGTAAGCTAATCCATGTATGGCTGCCTCATTTCCAACACCCCATTTTTGTTTGTTTGTGGTTTTTAGGTGACGT
The DNA here is from genome assembly GCA_028564925.1 of Lithobates sylvaticus. NCBI lineage: Eukaryota > Metazoa > Chordata > Amphibia > Anura > Ranidae > Lithobates > Lithobates sylvaticus. Next base: position 156,821,253 of record CM053035.1, on the reverse strand, counting down.
GGATGTTGTGGAAGAAAAATCGCACTTTACCACAGAGAGTGCCCACGTACTCATCGGAGAGATAATGGTCTGCAATAGAGATCTAGATTACATAAAGCAAAATATCAATGATGTTCAACAAAAATTGAAGAACATCATTGATGTTTTAGGAAAAATATGAAAAAGCAACAAGTAATTTACACACATTTGTGCCAGCTTCTGAACACATTTGCAACTTAAAAACTGTGTGAAATTTGGAACATGCACACATTGTGTCCACATGTGCTAGCTCCCATCATGGTGGGTGAATGGCAACGTTTTTTTGGGGGTGCAAACACTTTACGAACTACGAAAGTGGTTGTGGTGAAGGGGTTGCACCCCCAAAAAACGTCCATTCATCCCCATGATGGAAAATGGCACTTTTGAAGCTTCTAGGCATGTGTTTTACCATCTAATGACCATTTTCAGAACCAAATTGTGTGCATGTTCCAAATTTCCACTTTTCGGGGGTGACCCCCCCATGTGATGAAGGCAAGATCAAACACACTTTGAACATATAGTCATGTCTGATCTTGTCTTCACTTTACAAAGTTGAACTTTCCTACTTCATAGGTTCTGCTTAGCTCCATGCCTGGTTTTACAAATTGCGTAATCTTTGTAAATAATGTTGTAAATAACCAAGATGTTGTCAGTTTTGGCGTGAAGATTGTAAACGCACTTGTGAATGTTTTCCAAGTAAACTTTTTTATTTTTCCAAATGTGTGGCTTCCTTATTTAAATAAAACAATGCATTATGTATGTAAAATGTAAAGGATATGGGGGGCAATGGGTGTTATTTACTAAAGGCAAATCCACTTTGCACTGCAATTTCCTTTCCCAGGGAACTTTTTCAATGCACTTGTAGAGCATAGCGGATTTGACTTATGTAAATGACACCCACAGTGCTTTGTACGAAAACACGGAGCACAGCATTTTGGAGAATACACACATGTCAGACCTGGTGCTGAAAAGGAGTATTTTGGGTGTCAGTTATGCAGGAGAAACCTTCTCTAGACCAAAGATTAGGTAGCAAACACACATGAGAATAATCTTTTTGGGAAGAAGAGACTGTTACCTCCTTTTGCCCAGAAAGTGCATTACCACTGTCGAAGGCAAAGGGAAAAAATGACAAAGTAAAATAAGCTAAAAAGAAGACTGAAATGACAAGAAATCAGAGGTTGGTTAAAATATCAGATTTATTAAAAAATGCCTCTCACACATCGTCAGGCAGAGCAATGGCCCCCCTACCCACAAAGTATTCCATATATTGGTCCCGGACCACGCGGGCATTGAGAGGGGGCAAGCCTGGACGTGCCACTCGAAGGGCTGTGAGGTCCGCATTTGGAGGGCCCTCCACATCTGGGCCAACGGGCACCACATAGTTCCTGTTATGTCTTTTGAGGAAGTTGTGCAATATGCAACAGGCAAGAACTATGTGGTTCAGTTTGTATTCCGCCAAGTTAAATGCCGTCAGGAACAGGCGGAAGCGGCTGGCCAGGATGCCAAAAGCGTTCTCCACCACTCTTCTGGCTCTGGACAGCCTGTAGTTGAAGACCCTCTGGTCCGGGGTGAGGGTCCTCATCGGGAACGGCCTCATCACATGGGGAGTCAGCGCAAACGCTTCATCTGCGACAAAGACGAAGGGGAGTCCTTCGGCATTCTCCTCTGGAGGTGGCAAGCACAGACTGCCACTTTGGAGACGCCAGTAGAACTCCGTGTGCGTAATGGCCCCACCATCCGATATCCGGCCGTTCATCCCCACGTCCACATACATAAACTCGTATGTTGCCGACACCACCGCCAACATCACTACACTATTAAACCCTTTATAATTATAATAGTAGGACCCCGAGTTGGGCGGTGGGACGATGCGGACGTGTTTCCCATCAATTGCCCCTCCGCAGTTAGGAAAGTCCCAACGGCTGGCAAAGTGGGAGGCCACAGTCTGCCATTCCTGTGGCGTGGAAGGGAACTGTGGAGTGAAACAAGAAAAAAAAATGAGTCACTTTGCACCTAAACATTGCAAGCAGATTAGACAATCAACATCTTGGAACAAGAGCATTGTATAAAATTGGAGGCTGGAAAGTATTTACACAGAAAAGTAGAGGCTCCCCTTCACAGATTACTCACCCCCCCATCAATCCCCCCACTTCTGATGGGACATTGGCAATAACTATGGTTTTGGGGGGGGGGGGGGGGTGGTGGACAGGTAACCCTCTGCACTTCATTGATTGGCAAATGGCTCAATAATGTGGCCTAGTTTGGCCAGACCCTCTGTACTTAACACTATTGGCAGGCCACAGGAAAGATCAAATAACATTTCCCCCCCCCCCCAAAAAAGGCAGGCACAGTGTGACATTATTAAATTACCAAGCAAGCTAATAGGAGGGAAAGAAGACAAAAAATTAGGAAATTGAATGTATGGAGGCAGCCCCTTGCACTACATGCTTTGCTGAATTCATCCCTAAAGATGCGCACTATAAAGAGGTAGGTATATAGTGTGTATTGACCTTGGGAAAGCCAGCAGATAAAGGATTGGTACCATCTGACAGAGCAGTTGGGGGAGGGGGTTCCTAATGAGTTTGCCCCCCCCCCCACCAAAAGAACAAAAAAAGGGGGCTCTACATGAAGTAAACCACACAGCAAACATTTGTGCATATTTTAGGGGGTGTTTTGGGGCAAACAATACTATGCAGCAGACAAAAGACATTGCTTAAGTGACTAGGCCATAGGTGTCTATTGGGGCAGAAGAGCATGCTGGTGAGGTAAGTGAAGGGAAAAATGCATGAAGGAGAAAAGGGGCACAGCATATTAGAACATATTGCAATCATGGTAATTAGGGAAGGAGGTCAAAAATACAAGTCATTAGCAAACAGAGCATACATAGAAGGGAATAGTAAAGTAGAAATGTTACCTTAATATAGTCCTCCTGCAGGACCTGAATGATGGCAGAACAGGTCTCTGGAATAATGATTCCCAGGGCCTGGGGAGAGATACCTGAAGAGAACTTCAAATCCTGAAGACTTCTCCCTGTCGCCAAGTACCTCAACGTGGCAACAAGCCTCTGCTCCGGAGTAATGGCTTGTCTCATGCAGGTATCCTGCCGGCTGATAAAGGGGGTCAGCAAAGCCAAAAGACGGTGAAAATCGGGGTCCGTCATCCTGAGAAAGTTTCTGAAATCATCAGGATTATTCTCCCGGATCTCACGAAGCAAAGGCATGTGCGAGAACTGGTCACGCTGAAGCAACCAATTCTTGGTCCACATACTCCTCGTCACTCTGTTCATGGACGGGTCTTGGGTCAAAGCTAAAAGCCCGACACCAATTCCGCGTACAGCACGAACTCGGCGACGAGTACGCACGGGAAACATCGCTCAGAAGGTCACAAAAGGTCGGCTGGTCAGAACGGACAAACAGAAAGCACCGATAAACAGCAAGGCCTGAAAGAACGAAGTGAATACCAGCAACGAGCAGACAATAAGCAGTGCAAATCAAAGCGTCCTATATCAAGATATAGGCCGCAATGACCAACAAATGCGAACTGACTACACGCACTAATAAACAGATACGCACGACAAGCACAAACTGAAGAGCAGTAACGATCTGAGTCAGAAAACTGAGAAGCGCGAATCTTAAGTCACCAAACTTCCACTAACTCTCGATAAACACGGGATCAGCAGAAGGAGCCCAACGGGTGCCTGACGTGGTGCTGAACTTCCCTTTTGTAATCTCGTGGACGACGACTTACGTCACGACGTTCTTCCGGACCGGATATTCCGACAACGTAGTCCGACCGTGTGTACGCAACGCCAACATCGGACAAAGTACGTCGGACAAAGTCCGACCGACCTTGTCCGCGGATTGTCCGAGCGTGTGTATGGGGCTTTATAGTACATTCGCAGTCTCTGATTGTCTCCTGTAGTACATCTGCTGTCTCTGATTGTCTCCTGTAGTATATCTAGCACTAAATAATATGCACAACTCTTTGGTTGGGCTGCAGTTGAGGCCTCCAAAATCTCATCGGTTGACCATCACTAGGATGCAGTCTCAAAACAAGCTATACTGAACCTGCGAACAGACCTAAAGTTCGTGTGAACTTTAGAACCCTATTAAAGTCTATGGGACTCGAATGTTCAAAATCAAAAGTGCTAATTTTAAAGGCTTATGTGCAAGTTATTGTCATAAAAAGTGTTTGGGGACCCGGGTCTTGCCCCAGGGGACATGTATCAATGCAAAAAAAAACTTTTAAAAATGGACGTTTTTTCGGGAGCAGTGATTTTAATAATGCTTAAAGTGAAACAATAAAAGTGTAATATTCTTTTACATTTCGTACCTGCGGGATGTGTATAGTATGCCTGTAAAGGGGCGCATGTTTCCCGTGCTTAGAACTGTCCCTGCACAAAGTGTCATTTTTGCAGGAAAAAAATCTATTTAAAATCACTCGGCTATAATGAATTGTTGGCTCCTGTAATACAGAGGAAAAGACGGGGGGAAGAGAGCGCCCCCCCCCCCTGAACCATACCAGGCCACATGCCCTCAACATTGGGAGGATGCTTTGGGGGTCTGTGACTCCCCAAAGCACCTTGTGCCCATGTTAATGAGGACAAAGGCCTCATCCCCACAACCCTGGCCGGTGGTTGTGGGGGTCTGCAGGCAGGGGGCTTATCAAAATCTGAAAGCCCCCTTTAACAAGGGGACCCCCAGATCCCACCAACCCTGTTTGAAATGGTAAGGGGGTACAAAAGTACCCCTACCATTTCACAAAGAAAGTGTAAAAAATAGTTAAAAAACACACAGACACCATTGGGAAAAGTCCTTTATATAAAAGATTCTAGCGGTGGTAATCCACTCTTGCTATCCACCGATGGGTGATCTCTTCTCGGTGGTCCAGCGATGGCTGATCTCTTCCGACGACATTCTACGCAACGGATCCTGTCTCCATGGAGACACTGCGGGAATCCCGTCTTAGCAGAGGAGGACCGGGCCAACCGTCACTGTCACCTGATCCCGTCCCCCTCTGACGCAACGCAAGGGGGAAGCGGGCTTCCCCAGTGACGTACGGGTGACCCCGCCCCCCTCTGATGTAACAGAAACCTGCGTTACATCAGAGGGGGCAGGGTCACCCGTACATAACTGGGAAAGCCCAGCTTTTCCCTTGCGTCAGAAGGGGGCGTGGTCACCCGTACATCTCTGGGGAAGCCTGGGTTTCCCCTGGGTTTCTCCACGGAGACAGGATGCGCTGCGCTGGATGTCATCTGAAGAAATCAGCCATCGCTGGACCCCGGAGAAGAGATCAGCCATTGCTGGATAGCAAGAGTGGATTACCACCGCTGGAATATTTTCTTTATTTTTTTAGTTTTAATAAAGGACTTAACAATTTTTACACTTTCTTTGTGAAACGGTTGGGGTACTTTTGTACCCCCTTACCATTTCAAATAGGGGGGGCCAGGATCTGGGGGTCCCCTTGTTAAAGGGGGCTTCCAGATTCTGATAAGCCCCCACCTGCAGACCCTCTCAACCACCAGCCAGGGTTGTGGGGATGAGGCCCTTGTCCCCATCAACATGGGGACATGGTGCTTTGAGGGGTCACAGACACTTTTATTGTTTCACATTAAGCATTATTAAAATCACTGCTCTCGAAAAAACTTCAGTTTTTAAAACTTTTTTTTGCATTGATACATGCCCCTGGGGCAGGACCCAGGTCCCCAAACACTTTGTATGACAATAACTTGCATATAAGCCTTTAAAATTAGCACTTTAGATTTCTCCCTTAGACTTTTACAGGGTGTTCCCAGCTTTTCGAATTTGCCGCGAACACCCCAAATTGTTTGCTGTTTGGTGAACAGGCGAACAGGCAATGTTCAAGTCGAACATGAGTTTTACTAGAACTTGAAGCTCATCCCTATACAGAACCATGGAGAAGGAGACATTTCCCATTTTACAACCAGTTTACTCTCACTTTCTACTGAGATACTGATGTTCTGCTGCACCATTCTTCCCTAGCCAGCAGCCAAGCCCCTAAACTTCTATGCACTAAGACTACTGGGAGTTGTAGTTTGGGACAGCAGCCATTTAATAGGACCCAAGGACTCTTTGGACTACAAATACCATTAGACACTGTGTGGTAGGAGGAGTGGAGAGAGTATTTTTGTTAAACTGCCTGGAGAAAGTTTTCTCTCTTGGCACCTAGGAGAGAGAGAGAGACAAGAGTGTTGTGGATATTCCACTACACTCTTGCGCTAATAATCGCCCTTCCACCATGATAGTATAATGCAGGCTTTCGAACGTATGTCTCCCCTCTGGTTCCCCATTAAAGAGAAATCACCAGCATTCTTGCATTCTCAACTCGGTCAGCATCCCTGAGTTCCCTGAGCCGTGCATCTGCTTTTATTTGCATATCAACCTCCAACAGCCAAACGCCTCCTACATAGCTTGTGACCTCACAGGAAATGAGCAACACAGGATGTGAATGACCATATAAGGACATGACCAAATAAAGATTTAACAACACAGGATGGAGACAACACAGGACATAAATAAATAACGACATCACCATATAAGGATGTAACACAGGATAAATGATTCAATAACCAATGACTACAGTTCCTTGTGGATGGGAGATTATCTGCAGGTGTACAGCATGGCACCCCAAATATGTTGATCAGGCATACAGGGGTGACAAGAGCGCACATCCACTAAAACTGATAAATGTGTTTGCAGGGTGAACAAATCCCTCCCAGACGAGGCCCTTCGCTGGTGAAAATGTCCTCAATCCGCAAACACCTCTCTCTCCAAACAGGAAGTTTTCCACTATTTAACAGGTCTCAACTAGCGTCAGTCTGCCACAGTCAGCTCTTTAGAGCGGGTAGACGTGTGCACTTGAAATATTTTGTTTCGGAATTTCGTTTTCGTCCAAAAAATTTATTTATTTAGTTACTTCCGAAATTCGTTTTTATTTATTTTGTTTTTCGTTACAAATTGCATTTGTCCGAAAATCCAAATGAATTAGGGTCGAATCTGTCATTGAAGGCTTATGGTGTCTGTTGAATATTCAAAGAAGATTTGACGGAGCAGATAAACTGTACAACGCTGTATAGTTTAGCTGCTCCGTCGAATCTTCTTAGAACTTTTGACAGACACCACAAGCCAAAGATTCAACGTTTGTATGTTTTTCGCTGCTTTGTCGAATCTTTGTCGTTCATGTTGAATTTATATAGTTTTCAGAAAAAAAAAAACCTTTATTGAGCATAATACAAACGGATACATATTCGAATATAGGGTGCAACATGCACCACAATCAAGGATAAGACATCTGACATAACTTTGTATAAGATGACAATGTAATATTGCGAGTATGCTAGGATTTCATTTTGGGGACCATGCGGAGCAAGTAGATGGGTGCAGGAGGGGGCGTGGTTTGCGGGGCTGAGCTCTGCAGTTGGGCGGGGGGTGCAGGCCATTGTAAGTATATGGTAGGTGGGGCTATTTCTAATCGGAGGTTGACGGGAGGCCGCGCCTAGTTGGGCGAATCTAGGCGGGTGTGGGTCAATTCTGGTCAGTGCAGGTGGCAGAGTCCTCTATCCACCTGTCCCAGATTTTATTAAACTTTGCCGGGCACCCTCTATGCTTGTAGAGCACCTTTTTGTAAGGGAGTGTGGCATTAATCGTCCCTTTCCATTGCTGGATGGTGGGAGGTGTTGCTCTGATCCAGGTGCGTGCGATTAGCAGCCTGGCTAGGAAGAGTGATTCTTGGAGAAATGTGCTGAGATGTTTTTCCTCTTCTGGGAGGGGGAGGATGCCAAGGAGACACTGGCGGGGGCACAGGGTCAGGGGAGACCCCATTCGGTCGTGGAGGAACTTGACAATCTGAGACCAGTAGTCTTGGAGCTTTGGGCATGACCATAGTAGGTGGTAGAAGGTGCCTCGTGGGTCCCCGCATTTGGGGCAAGAAGGGTTTGTATCGGGTTTGAATTTGGACAGTCGGGTGGGGGTGAGATATGACCTATGAAGCATATATAGATGCGTAAGTCTGTCTGACAGTTTGGGGGATACCTTTTTTGAGGCGGCTAGTGCATCTTCCCAGTCGTCGTCCTCGACCACCCCCATGTCCGCCTCCCATTTAGTTTTAAGGTGGAATGCTCGTTCGGTGGCCGCCGGCGTTATAAGGTGATTATAGAAAAAGGAGGTCAGTCTCTTGGAGTCTTGACCGCGGACAACATTCGTGATTGGCAGGGCCTCAAGTCTGGGGATAGCTTCACCGAATTGGGAGTTCAGGGCATGGCGGAGCTGGAGGTAGCGGAAAAGCATACGACTGGGGAGGTTGAATTCGTCCTTGAGAGCTTGAAACTGTCTAATTCTACCGTGGGAGAGAACTTGGAAAAGGAAAATAACGCCATTATTTATCCACTGGTTTTGATCTGGAATGGTGTGTAGTTCGGGGAGCTGGGGGTTATCCCACAGGGGCGTGTATGTGTGGAATGCAGGGGCTCTGGTGATGGTGGTAGCTTGTCGCCACACCTTGCAGTGGTGAAACAGCATGGTGTGTTTGGAGGTAAGGGGTCTAGAGGTGCCACGCATAAGAATCCGGAAGGGGTGGATGACCTGGTCAAAGTGTGGTGAGCAGACTAGGGTGGTGTAGCGGTCTTTGTCTGTGTGATTGTAATAGTAGAAGTGTGACAATTGTGCCGCTATGTAGTACAAAAGGAGGTCTGGAAGGGCAGTGCCACCAAGATGGGCAGGGCGTTTTAGAGTATCCCAGGAGAGTTTGTGGCGGGCTGTGCCCCATACAAATGTGTTAAGGATTGCTTCCATTGACTTGAAGGTTCTAGGAGGTATGCTGAGGGGGGCATGCCAAAACAGATAGAGCAGCTTGGGGAGGAGGATCATCTTAACCAAATTTATCCGTCCCATCACCCCTAGGGGAAGGCGGGACCACACCTGGGTTTTGGTTTTGAGTAAGGAGAACAGGGGTTCTATGTTTAGGTTGACATAGTCCGTCAGGTTTCTGGAGCATTGTACGCCTAGATATTTAATTTGGTTGGCCCTGACGAGAGGAAGTGCTGCCTGGGATGCAGACGGGGCACCCAAGTCGACTGGGAGGATCTGGGATTTGGTCCAATTTATCTGCAGCCCGGAGTACTCCCCAAACTGTTCTATCAGCCCCAGAGCCGCCTCAAGGGAGGGGCCCGAGTCTTCTAGGTACAGCAGCATGTCGTCTGCATACAGACTGATAGTCTCGACAAGAGATCCAGAGCGGAGGCCCATGATGTGGGGGTGAGACCGGATAGCGATGGCGAGTGGTTCTACCGCCAGGGCATAGAGCAGGGGGGAAATCGGACAGCCCTGGCGAGTGCCCCTGGATAACGGGAAAGAGCTTGAGATTCTACCATTGACCTGGATCCGGGCAGTGGGGGCCTGGTATAGGAGCTGGAGCCATTTTATGAATTTAGGGCCGAAGCCATACCTGTGTAGACACTCCCAGAGATAGCTCCACTCAACGGAGTCAAATGCCTTTGCGGCATCCAGGCTCACCACTACCCTGGATCCAGTGTTGTCATGGGTGGCCTGCAGATTCATAAAGAGTCTGCGGAGGTTGAAAGCGGTGTTTTTGTTGGGCATGAACCCAGTCTGATCAGGGTGAATCAGGCTGAGTATGACTGTGTTAAGTCGCAGGGCAAGGATCTTGGCTAGTATTTTCACGTCTAGTTGGAGGAGGGAGATGGGGCGGTAAGATTCTGGGTAAAGGGGGTCTTTGCCGGGTTTGGGGATGAGTACTATGAGAGCCTCCCCCATGGAAGGAGGGAGGGTGGCAGTGTCAAATATGTGGGTGTAGAGTGCTTGTAGCTTGGGGATGAGGACTTCTTGAAATTGGGCATAAAACTCCAAGGGCAGGCCGTCCGAGCCCGGGGCCTTGGAGTGTGGGAGAAGGGCAAGGGCCTCCGCTATACATTCAGAGGTGATTGGGGCTTCTAGGATAGACCGTTGGGTCTGGGAAATTGTGGGGAAGTTGATAGGATGTAGGAACTGGGAGAGTTCATTGTGCGTGTGGCGTGACGTAGAGGTGTATAAGTTGGAGTAAAATAGCTTGAACTCCTCCGCCACCAAGTCCGGGTCCGCTGTTACTTCCCCAGCTGCAGTCTGAAGCCGAACAACCACTGGAGGGCTATGATCCAGATGGGCCATGTATGCTAGTAGTTTGCCCGCACGTTCGCCATGTTCATATACTCGCTGTTTACAGAAAAAGATGCCCTGCTTTGCCTTTTCAAAGTGTAGATGGTTGGTCAGCCTGGACTGCAGCCGGAGAAGGGAGGCGTTCGCCGCCGAGGGGTCGGTGAGGAATGTTTGCTCCAGGGAGTCAAGTCTTTCTTCGGCTTGCTGGAGTACTATCTTGGATGTGGATTTGTGTCTATTTATGCGTGTGGATAAGATGAGTTTGGCGTGGAGCTTGAAAGCTTCCCAAATTGATCCGGCAGGTGCCGTTTTCTCGTTTGTGTGGAAAAAGTGGACCCATTCTCTCTGCACGGCGTCTAGATCAGACAAAACCGTGAGCCAGAACGGGTTCAGTCTCCATATCCGGAGGGGGGAGGCAGTGGGTAGCCTCAGTGTCATCCAGTACGGAGAGTGATCCGAGAGCACCCTGGTGTCGAACCCCACATCCAGGAGGTCAGGCAGCAGGGCGGGGGAGAGTAGGATCATGTCTATACGGGACATGGCCTGTTGCGATGGGGTGTAGCAGGAGAAGGCTATCTTGGTGGGGTGTTTGTATCTCTAAGTGTCAGTCATGGCGAATTCAGCTGCGAATTTGCCAAATCTTGTGGTGTTTTGTGGGGGGGGTGGCGGGGTGGTCGTGCTGAGTCTGTCTAAGTTGGGGTTAATTGTCATGTTAAAGTCGCCCGCCCAGATAGCAGGTACCGTAGGGTATTTGGTCATGAAGGCTAGTCCTTCCTGCAGTGCGTGGAATTGGAAGGGCGGGGGTATGTAAAATGCCATTATTAGTAGCTCCCTTCCACCAACCGTGGAGTGGAGGAACAGAAATCTGCCCAGGGGGTCAAGCTGTAGGTCGTGCAGTTTGGGGTTAAGTGGGGTTAGGGTGGTGGGAGTGGGGAGGGGTTGGGTTTGGGGTGTTAGGGGGTAGTTGGTGGTTGGGTTGGTTTAGGTGGGGGGGTTGTTTTGTTGGGGTTGGGGTTTAGGGGGGGGGGTTGGGGGGGGGGGTTGGGTTTGGGTGTGGGGGGGGGGTTAGGTGTGGGGCGGGGGGGGTTAGTTTGGGGGTGGTTTGGTGGTGGTGGGGGTTAGGTGGGGTTGGGGGTGTTGGGGTGTGTTGGTTGGTGGGGGGGGGGGGGGGGTTTTGG